>CM077083.1:93703745-94903745 GCA_039513925.1 Platanthera zijinensis
TACGTAGTAGAGTTTGTAAGCTTTATTTACATTTATATTGTTAAATGTGCTGTGTGGGTGTACAAACGATGGTGTCGTTCTTTATTTAAGTTTCTTTATGGTTTTAAGTGTGCATATCCTCATCAATTAGCCTTCATGTTTATTGGTCACTATTTTTCGTGTTTCCCTCTGATATGGTTCAGGGCTTAATTGTAAACTCACCTTCACCTAAAAACATAAAGCCTCCCCATACCGATGTTGGCTAATCAATTTAGCCTTCGGCATCGAGAGCATGGGACATATAAAATGATTGAAATAATTAAAAAACTTTATTTTTCTTTAATTTAAGGACTTAAGGTTTACCCCGTTAACGACGCATAACCACATAATCGATGTGTGCTCTATTTCCGTTATCCATACGCGACGCCGAGAGGCTGCACGTATGGACCGATCCCCCTTGGTAAAGAGAACTACGTACGCCCCCTCGAAAGAGGAGAAGCATAGTTTCTGCCAGATTGGGTTCCCCACCCATAGCGGGTTCTTAGCGTAAAGCGGGCATTAAGAGGAATCCTTCGTCGTCTAACGATCGGTCGAATAGTCTAAATGTTTAGTGAGCAATATTCCTCGAGATAAGTGCGCTCATATTTATGGAACTCCCATGGCCAAGTGCCTTTTATTAATTTAAAAACAAAGTTTAATAATTGTTGAGAATTATTTTAGTCTTAATCCGATTCGATGCCGAGCGTTAACCCGTCATCAAACTAACTTAGTAAAATTCAGCTCTCTTTCTTTCCGTTTTAATAAACTAAAAATCCCACCTTACTGATAGTAAGATAATAGTGTTCCTGGAAGAGTAGATATAATCAACGCATCCCCGAGAATAATACGACCTCGGTATTTTCCCGAATACCGAGTACTACTTGCGATAGGTGCACTTGCCTCCTCTCGTTAGAAAACTCGATCTTCTAACCGGCCCGCGGAATCTGACCATTTCGAACCAACCACAGTCGGTCTCTATTCCGCGGCCATCAAGTTTTTGGCGCCGTTGCCGGGGATCAAACCCGGTCACCCGCGTGACAGGCGGGAATACTCACCACTATACTACAACGACCTTGGTATTTTCCCGAACACTATACCATCCGAATTTCTCCTAGAGCAACCCGAACAACGCGCAGCGTCCCCCTCCCCCTCCTTTTGCCCAACGTTTCCTCCTCCCCCTCCTATGAAGCCATCCCCGGTGGAGGAAAATTTTAATCATTATGTCGCGTCCAACGAGTCCAATATCCGGAACATCACCGGATCGCTAAAAAATTTAGAACTCCAGGTTGGACAGCTGGCGCGACTTATGTCGGAACGCACCCTGGGGGCACTGCCAGGGAACACGGAGCCCAATCTAAGGGAAACCGCCAACGCTATAACCCTCCGTAGCGGTAAGGAGGTGGTCGATCCAAAACGGATCGATCCTCAGGTACATATTTCACCTCCGACCACTTTTCCCTCTTCTTCGATTACGCAACCCTTACCGATTTTAACGACAAAACTATTTTAAACAAGGCGTTGCCCTACCCGCATAAGTTAGATAACGAGCGAGTAAACGCGCAATATGAAAAATTTATTTTATTACTTAAACAAATTCATATTAATGTTCCTTTTTGCGAGGCTATCTCGCAAATGCCTAAATATGCGAAATTTTTAAAAGAACTACTTTCTAATAAACACAAACTCGAGGATATTTCGCATATATCTCTCAACGCTGTCTGCTCGGCTCTTACTAGTAAATTTCCCTCAAAACAAAATGACCCGGACGGTTCTCCATCCCGTGCCTTTTTGGCAATGTATTAGTAAAATACGCCTTAACAGACTTAGGCGCGAGCATTAATTTGATGCCGTTCTCGCTCTTCCTCCTGCGTTTAGGTTTGGGTACTCCTGCTCCTACCATATGCGCATCCAAATAGCAGATCGCTCGGTTAGGTTCCCCATCGGGTTGTTGAGGATGTCCTTGTCCGAGTAGACAAGTTCACCTTCCCGGTGGACTTCGTCATCTTGGACATCGAGGAAGACGCCAACGTACCAATAATACTTGGTCGCCCTTTCCTCGCGACCTCACGTGCGTTAATTGATGTAAGTAATGGTCAGCTTCTCCTTCGGTAGGAGACGACCAAGTTACTTTTTCTATTAACTCCTCTATGGAAGACTCGTCGCCGAGCGACGATTTCTGCTACTCTTTAGATTCTTTTTATGGAGATTGTTCTTCTCTTCGGTTTCGAGTCCGAGTTTTTAAACGAAAATATTTTTTCACTCGAAAATTTTTATTGCGATGAGGACGCGTCTACGAACATGCCTTTTGAACCAATTGGTTCAAAAGACATTAGCACTAAAACCTCACTAGAAGAACCTCCCATCCTAGAACTCAAACCATTACCCGAATCCCTAAAATACGCCTTTTTGGGGAAAAATGATACACTCCCGTATAATTTTCTCTTCGTATTTAAGCGATTCGGAGACCTCCGATTTATTGGAGGTTTTGCTTAAACATCGCCACGCAATTGCGTGGCAAATTTCTGACCTAAAGGGGATTAACCCTTCTTTCTGCACTCACAAAATTTTCTTAAACGATAATTGCCGCAAAACCATTCAGCCCCAGCGACGTCTTAACCCAAACATGAAAGACGTCGTGAAAGCTGAGATAATTAAATTATTAGATGCGGGGATTATTTATCCCATTTCTGATAGTGCATGGGTTAGTCCCATTCATGTCGTGCCCAAGAAGGGCGGTCTAACCGTAGTGGCGAATGAGCACAACGAGCTCGTGCCAACTCGTACTGTTACGGGTTGGCGTGTGGTCATCGATTATCGCAAACTTAATGATGCCACCCGCAAAGACCATTTTCCACTACCGTTCCTTGACCAAATTCTTGAGCGTCTTTCCGGTCATCCTTTTTATTGTTTTCTCGACGGTTTATCGGGGTTTTTCCAAATCCCCATTTCCCCCGAAGACCAAGAAAACAACTTTTACTTGCCCCTTTGGCACCTTCGCCTATCGGAGAATGCCATTTGGCCTCTGCAATGCGCCGGCTACATTCCAAAGATGTATGCTAGCAATTTTTGGTGAGCTAGTAGAAGATATTATGGAAATATTTATGGATGACTTTTCTGTATTCGGATGCTCATTTCCGGATTGTCTTCGTAATCTTGATCGTGTCCTCCAGCGATGCGAGGACACGAATCTTGTTTCAAATTGGGAAAAGTGTAACTTTATGGTTCGAGGAGGTTTGGTCCTCGGCCATAAGATTTTGATTAAGGGATAGAGGTCGATAAGGCCAAAGTAGAAATCATAGAAAAACTTCCTCAGCCGACAAACATAAAATCCATTAGGAGTTTCTTAGGCCACGCGGGCTTTTATAGGCGCTTCATTCAAGATTTTTCAAAAATAACAAAGCCGCTTACTCACCTCTTGGAAAAGGAATCACCTTTTGTCTTTAGTAGCGATTGCGAGTCTGCTTTTAATTTTATAAAACAAAAACTTATCAATTCTCCAATTCTAGTGGCCCCTAATTGGTCCCTTCCGTTCGAAATCATGTGCGACACTAGTGATATTGCCTTAGGAGCCATTCTTGCCAACGCGTAGAAAAACATTTTCATCCTATTTATTACGCTAGCAAGACGCTCACTTCCGCACAAGTGAATTACATGACGACGAAAAAGGAACTCTTAGCCGTCGTTTTCACTTTCGATAAGTTTCGCTCGTACCTTACGCTATCTAAAGTTATCGTTTTCACCGATCACTCCACCCTTAAGTATCTATTAGCTAAAGCCGACGCGAAGCCCCGCCTTCTTCGATGGATTCTCCTCCTACAAGAGTTTGACTTGGAGATCCGAGATAAGAAGGGCGCGGAGAATCTAGCGGCAGACCACCTCTCCCGTTTAGAAAATCCGGGTGCGGAAGTGCTCGTCGAATCTGAAATAAATGACAGATTCCCCGAGGAACGCCTTCTCGCCATTCGTTCGTCTTCGTCATCTTCGCCTTGGTTCGCAGATTTTGCGAACTACTTAGTCGCGCGGGTACTTCCAAAAGATTTTTCAAGTCATCAAAAGAAGAAATTCTTTTCCGACTTGAAAAATTTCTTTTGGATTACCCATTTCTTTTCCGTATCTGCGCGGACCAAGCGGTTCGAAGATGCGTCGCAGGAGTGGAGTGCACACAAATATTGAGGCACTGCCATGAGGGTCCAGCCGGGGGCACTATCAAGCCAACCGACTGCTAGGAAGGCGCTAGAGGCGGGCTACTTTTGGCCCACTCTCTTCAAAGATGCGCACAACTTTGTGCGTGCATGCGATAGCTGTCAGCGGTCGGTAACACCTCACGTCGAGACGAGATGCCCCAAAATATGTTTTTAGAATGCGAAGTTTTCGATTTATGGGGCATAGATTTTCTTGGCCCCCTACCTCCTTCTTATAAAAATATGTATATTTTAGTAGCGGTCGACTACGTATCACGGTGGGTGGAAGCGCAAGCTCTCCCCACCAACAATGCGCGAGTCGTCGTTACATTTCTAAAAAATATTTTCTTCTCGCTTCGGCACGCCTCGCGCTATTGTTAGTGATAGGGGAACGCATTTCTGTAACGCTCTAATGGCTAAGACGTTAGCTAAATACGGAGTCACGCACAAGCTTGCCACCCCCTACCACCCGCTAACAAGTGGCCAAGTTGAGGTAGTAAATCGAGAGATAAAACGCATATTAGAAAAAACCGTTTCACTTAATAGGAAATTGGTCCGTTAAGCTTGACGACGCGTTATGGGCGTATCGTACAGCGTACAAAACCGCTACCGGTTGTACCCCGTTTCGATTAGTCTATGGCAAAGCATGCCATTTACCCGTAGAACTGGAGCACCGCGCACTTTGGGCATTAAAACTCTTAAACCTCGACTCTAACTTAGCCGCTCAGAATAGAAAATTTGCAACTAAACGAGCTCGATGAATGGAGCGTGCGCACGCTTCCGAAGAGCAACAAGTTGCTATAAGGATGATCTAATTTTATCACGATCGAAAAATTAAACCCCCAAAAAATTTACACCGGGCGATCTAGTCCTACTTTATAATTCTCGTCTTAAACTTTTTCCTGCAAACTCAAATCCCGTTGGTCCGGTCCCTTCTTAGTTGAAGAAGTTTTTCCAAAATGGGACCGTACTTCGTTCCCTCCGCACCGGCGGAAAAAGGCCTCGTTTAAAGTAAATGGTCATCGATTAAAAGACTTACAAAGCAGTCGACCCTGTGATCGAGTAAGAGCGCTAACCGCAACCCTCCCTCCCCGACTTATAAACCCGCCACTATAGTCATGCTACGCGACTATAAACAAAAGCGCTCGCTCCTGGGAGGCACCCGGCACGTCTATCTACTTTTACGTCTTTAGTTATTATGGTTTCTATATTTTTTTTTCTAATAAATGCAGGGTTTCTAATGGGCTTCCCCGAGCGTAGGATCAGGGACGTCTTCTGCCCCCCCTCTCTTTTCTTTTTTGTACATATACCTGCTGTCTTGTTCCTCATGCTTAGCATACAACATTGGGGACAATGTTGGATCTAAGTATGGTGGTGTTTTCATATTTTCGTACTTTCTTTTTCACCAAAAAAAAACAAAAAAAAACAAAAAAAAAATTTAAAAAAACAAAACTTCAAAAAAAAATATATAATAAAAAAAAAATCAAAAAATTTAATTAAAATTTTTTTTTGAAGTTTCATTTTTGAAACTCTGACTTATTTTTTACTCGGTCCGCGAGATCCGGCTCATCGAGCCATCCACATAACGAGTCATCTCGCGACTACCTAGTTTATATTTTTGTAAATATTCTTGTAAATATTTTTTGTAAATAATTTTTATAAGTACTTTTTGTAAATATTCTTTCTCTTTCCCCTCTCCCTTTTTTTCCCTCTCATCCTTGTAAATATTTTTTCTTTTTCCCAAATTTTTGTAAATAGAATGAAAATTTCATTAAAAATACAAAAAAATTCACAAAACTTAAAATTCCAAAAAATTTTATTTTCGCATTTTTTTTCTTTCTTTTCAGTATGTATATATTAAAGATATAAAATACAAAAATACAAAAAAAAAGAGCATAACTTCAAAAAAAACAACAAAAAAAAATTTAAATTTATGTAAGTTATGAAACAAATAAATCAAACATCTCATTCTTAAGTTTCTTGTTATCCAAAACTTTCGTTTTGAGTTTATTTATATGCGAATTTGATCAATTCTTTGTTCACTATTCGTTTGTTAATTATAGATTGAAAAATCTAAATAGCCGGGGTTAAGTTTTAAAGAATTTATTATACTTTGTTAAAAATAGGGGACTCGCTTTAGGCACTACTTCTAATTTTTCATAGATAGGAGCATGTGTACCATGTTAGAAAATAACGACTATAGAATTCAATTATGCTTGCTTTTAGCTTTCTGAAAAATTGGAACGTACAATTTAGAAAGGTTGCTCTCAATTATTTTTCAATTAAAAATCTAGTTCTCTTTTCTCCCCTTACCTATCATAACCTACTTGGTATGATAAAAATATTTCCCCAAAAAGAAAAAGATCTTATGTCAATGGGAATAAGATTTCATTCTGTAAACATAGGCACCCAATAAATTAAAAGATTATACGTTACGGAGTAAGAGGATAAAATTCATTACTCCAACACATATACATTGGGTTATTTTTATTTATGAAGAAAAAAAAATTTTATGTTAAGGAAAATAAGATTTCGTTTTCCTTTAACATCCAAATCAAAAAAAAATGGAGGTTTGAGGAAAAAATAACCTCGCCTCAAAATCCAAGCATCTTCATAAACCAACATCAACCCCCCTTAGCCAATTTCATGATCACTCTAGAATTAATTCAAAAATCTTTTTGAGAGCATAATTCATAAATTGCATTATTTCCGATAACACTCCTATAAGCTAAAGTTCGTATAACTCCAAACTATTCTCTGTTAAATCTAACCAGTACAATTATTGCTTTCTATTTGATTACATCAAGAAGTCTTTTGGCCAAAACTTTTGCCCTATTTAAATCATCTAAATAATTTTAGGACTTAACTCTTATACCCCGTATATTTTTATTTGATCTCTCTTATAATTAATTTAGCGGTAGCAGAACTTAGGGTTTTTTTATTATTCCTTATAAGTTCACCTCAAACTTTTGCTCTGGAATAGCAAAAGCTTAAGTATGGGGGTGTTTGATGAGTTGTAAATATACCTATATTTTCATATTTTATTTAAGTCAATTTTGTTTATTTTTTGTCTTTTTATTTGTTTTATTCAATAAATTGCTTATTTTTGTAAATATTATTTCTAACTTAGCTTTATTTTTATTCCAGAAAAATTCCAGAAAAATTCCAGAAAAATTCCAGAAAAAGTCAAAATGTTGACTGACACGCCCGTGTCACATGACCGACACGCCCGTGTCACGCCCTCGACGATCGCAGACCACAGGTTGCTAGCTCGACGATCGGCGATGATCAAACCCAGCTCGACACGCCCTAAGACACGCCCGTGTCAAGGTGTGACATGGGGGTGACTTAGCCACCTGCCCGACGTGACGCGCGCGACTTTGCAGCCGGACCGCGCCCAGATCGACCTCCCCGACACGCCCCAGTCACGCCCGTGACTGACACATGTCACGCCCGTGACCTAGGGCGTGACCGCCACGTTTTCAGCTGAAGTCAACTTTCCAGTCAAGTCACCCGATCAGCTCATGAATAGTGTCGACACGCCCCCCTGTCACGCCCTAGTCACGGGCATGACCAACCCGAAAATTTGCCTATAAATAAGAGCTTCCAGGAAGCTTATTTTGTCCACTTTTTTGGTCCATCTTACTTAGGGGAGGTGCTGCCCGTTTGGCTTCTAAGCTATGTAAGGAGAATTTCTCCCTATCTTTCTTAGTTTGTATTAGATTGTTTGTTTTAGCTTTTTCATGTAATAGCCTTTTTATTCAATAAAATGGTAGATTTTCTATCTTGCAAAGTTGAAATGTTCAATTGGAAGCGCCCTTCTTAAGTAATTTTTTCGTTCCCTTTTTGTGATTCTCTTTTTATGTTTTCTTTTTAGCTTTCATAACTTAGTTAGATTTAGGATTTATCGGCATTTCTAGCCGTTGTGCCGTCCGTTTAGTTTTCATTTTCCGCACTTTTTAGCTTTAGCTTTTTCTTCTTTATCATTTTCATTCATATAGGTTTTATAAAAACTCCCCTAAAAGTGTTCGTTTTTATTTTCTTTAACTTAGGCTCTTAGGAATGTAAAACTTCTCGTTCCTTTTTAGTTTTATTCTCACTTTTTTGGAGGTTTTATAAAAACTTATGAATAAAAATGTAGTCGTTATAATTTTTCGTCAACTTCATTTTAGCTTTTTAATTTCAAAACTTTTTAGTCCTTTTAATTTTTATTTTCACTTTTTATGCATTTCTACCGTATTCTAGCGGTAGAAATGCAGTTGTTCTAATTTTTCGCCAACTTTCATTTTGCGTTTATTTGCAAAACTTTTCGCTCCGGTTAATTTTTATTTTCACTTTTTATGCATTTCTACCGCATTCTAGCGGTAGAAATGCAGTCGTTTTAATTTTTTGAGCACTTCGCTTTTCTTATTTTTGCCAGGGTGCGTGCGTGTACGAGTTAAAATTTACAGCTTTGTTTTAATTTCTGTAGAGTGTGTGCGTATGCATTTATTTTCGCCTACTCGTTAAGAGTTAAATGGTGCTCTGCTTTCATTTTTCGCCCACTCGTTTGAGTGGGACTTGTCTTTTTACTGCATTCATTTTCTTCCTACTCACTTGAGTAGGAAAACTTTGTGTAGGTGCGTGTGTTTTCATTTCTGTAGAGTACGTGTGTGTGTTTTACTTTCAAGTAGAGTGCGTGCGTGTATGAGATAAATTTACTCCCGCCCATTCATTTGAGCGGGACTTGCAATTTTATCGCTTTCTCAATTATGTAGAGTGCGTGCGTGTAGGAGATAATTTTACCGCTTTATTTATCGCTTTCTTCAATTAAGAAGAGTGTGTGCGTGTGTGCATTTATTTCCGCCTACTCATTTGAGTAGGGCTTGCTTTATTTAATTTTCTTTATGGTTTTGAAGTGTGCGTGAGTGCCTGCATCAATTAGCCTTCAATTTATCTAATTGTCCTATTTTTCGTGTTTTCTCTTATAATTGTTCAGTGCTTAATTTAACACTCACGCTTCACCTAAAAACATAAAGCCGTCCCCATACCGATGAGTGGCTAATCTCTTTTAGCCTTCGACATCAAAGAGCATTGGGACATATAAAATGATTTGAAATAATTAAAAAACTTTATTTTTCTTTTAATTTAAGGACTTAAGGTTTACCCCGGGTTAATGACGCATAGGACCACATAATCGATGTGTGGGCTCTATTTCCGTTATCCATACGCGACGCCGAGAGGCTGCACGTATGGACCGATCCCCCTTGGGTAAAGAGAACTACGTACGCCCCCTCGAAAGAGGAGAAGCGTAGTTCTGCCGGATTGGGTTCCCCACCCAATAGCGGGGGTTCTTAGCGTAAAGCGGGCATTAAGAGGAATCCTTCATCGGTCTAACGATCGGTCGAATAGTCTTAATGTTTAGGTGAGCAATATTCCTAGAGATTAGTGCGCTCATATTTTTGGAACCCCCACGGCCAAGTGCCTTTTATTAATTTAAAAATAAAGTTTAATAATTGTTGAGAATTATTTTAGTCTTAATCCGATTCGATGCCGAGCGTTAACCCGTCATCGAACTAACTTAGTAAAATTCAGCTCTCTTTCTTTCCTTTTAATTAAACTAAAAAATCCCACCTTACTGATAGTAAGATAATAGTGTTCCTGGAAGAGTAGATATAATCAACGCGTCCCCGAGAATAATACGACCTCGGTATTTTCCCGAATACCGAGTACTACTTGCGATAGGTGCACTTGCCTCCTCTCGTTAGAAAACTCGATCTTCTAACTGGCCCGCGGAATCTGACCATTTCGAACCAACCACAGTCGGTCTCTGTTCCGCGGCCATCATGCTCCATGAAACAAGTCTTCCACCTAGAAATTGACAGGTGCCAGAAGTGCTCTTCCTATCCTCTTTGCAGCCTGCAAAGTCTGCATCTAAATATCTAGTTAGTTCAAACTCCCCATTCCTAGGGTACCATAGGACAAGATCTGGTGTGCCCTTAAGATACCTCAAAATTCTCTTTACAATAGAGTAATGAGATTCTTTGGGGCAAGCCTGATACCTAGCATAAACACATGTAGCATACATGATGTCTAGCCTACTTATAATTAGATAGAGAAGGGAACCAATTATCCCCCTATACAAAGTTTCATCAACAGGTTTCCCTGCCTCATCTTTGTATATGGGCATACTTGACCCAATGAGAGTTCTTATGGTGGAGGAATTCTCCATACCAAATTTCTTTATTATCTCCCTAGTGAACTTAGACTAGGATATGGACAAGCCATCATCAGTCTGTCTTACTTGGAGACCCAAGAAGAACTTAAGTTCACCCATACTGCTCATCTCAAACTTCCCCTACATAAGTTTGACAAACTTCCTTCGGAGGTTGTCATCAGTAGATCCAATGATGATGTCATCTACATAGATCTGAACTAGGATGATCTGGTAATTAGATTCCCGTAGGAATATGGTCTTGTCTATCTTCTCCCTTGAGAATTTGTTCTTAATGAGGAAGCTAGATAAAGTCTCATACCAAGCTCTAGGGGCTTGCTTTAGCCCAAATAAAGCTTTCCTAAGTCTATAAATAGAATCAGGTGAGTTAGAAACTACAAAACCTGGAGGCTGCTCAACATAGACTTACTCTTTTAACTCCCCTTTTAGGAAGGATGACTTCATATCCATCTGGTAGACCTTGAATCCCTTGTGTACATCATATGCAAGTAATAATCTTATGGCCTCCAACCTTACTACAGGGGCAAAGGTTTGATCAAAATTAATGCCTTCTTCCTGTCTGCACCCCTTAACTACTAATCTTGCTTTGTTCTTGATTATAATGGCATTTTCATCAAGTTTGTTTCTGTAAATCCACTTGACTCCATTGACATTATGTCCATGAGGTCTGGGAACTAGCTTCCAGACTTTGCATCGTTTGAACTAGTTCAGTTCCTCTTGCATAGACACTATCAAGAATTGATCTATGTTGGCCTCTTCAAACTTCTTTGGCTCCACTTGTGACAGGAAGCTTGCATACATAGCTGTATTCAGATTTCTGCTTCTTATCATTACTCCATGGCTTGGTTCACCAATGATTTGGTGAACATGATGGTCTCTTAAATGACTAATTGCTGGAGGTAATCTTCTTTTAGTAATAGCTTCAGGAACAACCTCTTGCTGATCATCCTCTGCTCTAAGTGTGTCTGGTAGGCCTTCTAGAGTATCCACTTCATCTTGGATAACTGGTTCTGCTTCCTTGATGGTCAAATTGTCCATCATCTATTTTGTACCTGTAGTACTGGAAGAGGATCTTGGTAGCTCCCTGTTAATCATGCTAGACTCATCAAAGACAACATGCACATACTCTTCTATAACTTGGTTTTTCAAGTTGTATACCCTATAAGCCTTACTATGATTGCTTTACCAAACAAAAATCCCATCAAAGGATTTGGAAGCAAACTTAGTCACATAGGAATTTCCATTATGGATCACATAAAACTTACTACCAAAGATTCTGAGATAGCCCAGATTTGTTTTTCTGCCCTTCAAGATCTCATAGAGAGTCATCTCATGGCTTTCTGTGATAGAGGCCCTATTGAGGACATGACATGCGATATTTACTACCTCAGCCCAAAAATATTCTGGGAGAGATGTGTTGTGGGTTCTGAGCATAAGATCCGGGTTAGCCCCGGAGGGGGAAGCGGATCTTACAAACTGGTATCACTTGAACAAACGATCATATGAGAAAGAAGTCCACAACACTAGAACACCCCGCTCAAGTATTAGTTTGCGGACAAACTATGCAGCGGAAGCAATGGTGTGCCCATGTGCAAGAAGTCACGTAAAACAGTCCATTAAACAATGAGTTAGGCCAATTTTGACGTTTACCTTACCTTTATGCAGTCTACAAAGGATGCGGTTCCTCCCCCTCCGGCTGCCATTCCGTTCATGGAGACAGAGATGGGGCAAACCCTGACGGCTATCCTGGATGCCTCAGAGCTCAGCAAGCCCCGGCACAGCTGCCAAACCCCGGGTCAAACTGGTTGAATGCTTTTAAGAGTCTGTCTCCGCCGTTGTACCGCGGGACAGAGGATGTTGTAAAGACGGAGGAGTGGTTGGAGACCATTCAGGAACTATTAGCTGGCATCAGCTGCCCTGTTAGACAGGCTGTCCCTCTTGCCACCTCAGTACTAGAGGCTCATGCGAAAAGGTGGTGGAAGTCAGTTCGAGACTCTACATACGCTGACAGGGAGCTGATGGATATTACCTGGAGGAATTCAGTGATGAGTTCTTGGAGCACTACGTATCCTCCACAGACCGAGATGCTTTGGAAGCTAGATTTATGAATCTCCAACAAGGAAGCCGATCCGTGATCGAGTACCATAGAGAGTTCTCCCACTTGGCTAGGTTCGCGGGATTCCATGACTGGGATGACCGGAAGTATGCTAAGAGGTTCTACCATGGGCTCCGGGACACTTTGAGGCAGCCCTTGTTGTTCATATCGCATGACACCACTGCAAAGATCATTGAGATGGCGAAGAAGCTGGAGGCTGACCAGCTGATGGTACAAGGCAGAGGGAAGAGACCGTTGGAGGGGTCATCATCCGGAGATGGTAGCAGGGCATCCCAGAGGGGCAAGGTTATCAGCTACATGAGGGGTGGGGGACGTCGTCGTCCCAACTACAGGCAGGAGCAGAGGCCTCCTACAGTGCTGGCTCCCCCACCTCTACAGACTCACGGGCCGATGAGACAGGAGGATCGTGGCCAGAGACAGCTCACGTGCTTTAGAGTCAGCCAGCTTGGACACATCAGGTCGCAGTGCCCTCATGAGATCCACCCACTCCCCCCTCCTCCTCCACCTCCAGTGGTCCCTCCAGCACACCAGGGTCGAGGGCGAGGACGAGGTCGAGGCCGAGGTCGTGGACATCATGGTCAAGGATGTGGCCAGGATCAGATGTACGCCCTAGATCTTGCAGAGCCTAGGAACCCTGAGGAGGTGATCACAGTTACTTTAACTTTTGTAAATTAGAATTTTAACTTTATAGTACCTTGAAAACATTAGAAGTAATCTCTAGCTTTGAACTCAAACAAAACCCAGGATATTCATGATCAGCGGCAAGCCCGCTCATACCCTCTTCGACACAGGAGCTTCACACTCTTTCGTGTCGGACACTTTTATCGAGGGACTAGAGGGAGTGGAGAGGTTCCCTGGCATAGAAAGGAGGGTGCGTCTTCCCTATGGCTCAGAGCTTCGCACAACGGTTAGCTGCAACATGGAGGCCGAGATCGGAGGCAAGGCATTCGAGGCTCCGGCAGCAATCCTGAGATTGCCGGACTTTGATCTGATTTTGGGCATGACCTGGCTCCATTGGAACCATGCCCAAATCGACTGCCCCTCGAAGAAGATTACACTCAGACATGGGGATTCTTACGTCACCATCGAAGGTATCCGACCTATCCCCCACCTTTCTTTATCTTCTGTACAGGCTTTCAAGGCCTACGAGCAAGGGGAGGAGGTGTACCTCATCTGCTTTGAGATGGCCACAGTAGAGTGTTTGATAGCTGACATCCCGTGGTCCGGGATTTCTCCGACGTATTTCCGGAGAAATTGCCCGGACTACCACCGACTCGAGATCTGGACTTTAGAATTCAGCTAGTGCCAGGAGCGAGACCAGTGTCCCGGGCACCTTATAGGATGGCTCCCAGGGAGCTGGCAGAGTTCAGGACGCAGCTTAAGAAGTTAGTTGATTCGGGATTTGTGCGGCCGAGTTCGTCGTCGTGGGGAGCATCGGTTTTATTTATAAAGAAGAAGGATGGATCCCTCCGTCTGTGTATAGATTACAGGGAATTGAACAGGTTGACGGTTCGGAACACCTACCCGTTGCCCCAGATAGATGAGTTGTTTGATCAGCTTGAGGGAGCCTTCTGTGAAAGTCTACCTAGTGTTAACTATCTTCACCTATGGGGGGGGGGGAATAGGTGTCTCTGCAGCGTATTTGCGGAATTAAGATTTTACCTGCACAAGAAAACAAAACAACCAAGCATAGAAAATACACAGGCAAATTATAGTGGTTCCCCGATTTGGGTACGTCCACTTTCCCCCTTCGACCTATCTCCCAACACGGGACGACTCGGTCACTTCACCAACAGGATTGAAATCCAATCCTTGCACTAACGGAAGGAACCCTTCCACACGTAGGAGTCAACACTCCCACAACCCGGTTGCACCCAACCCTTACAACTAAAGACCAATCGGTCCGTTACAAAGAAATTGAAAATGCTTGTAAGAAATACAAACGACATTTGGAGAGTAAGGTGTCCCTCTTCGTTCGACGACGTGTTCTTGAAGTCAACGAAGAGTCCACAACCCTAGATCTCTCTTGGAAAGAATCTTCCCGAAACCAGCGGTGGCTTAAAGCGGCGGCAAGGTTCTCGGAATCAGCGGCGGCGACGGAGAGCAGCAGCAGTGCCAACTTGATTCAAACTTCATAGCGAAGGAAGCAAGGTCTTCCAACGGTCACACTAGGATCGATCGTCTCGATCGATTCGGAAGGGAAGGATTTTCCCGATCAACGAATCAAGAGACAAGGGATCTCTGGTTAGACGCGTGAGACGCTATGCTATCCTAAGCTTCGGTCGCCGGAGATCTGGAAGAATCTGAGATCAGCAGCGGCGACAAGTGCACGAGCGGCGGAGACGGTCGGCGGACCGTTAGGGCTTATCGGCGGCTCGTGCTTTTTGAAATCCCGTGTGTTCTTGTTTTACTGTTCATACATACGGAGTATATATACATTAGGTCAAGTATGTGACCGTTGTGGGTCCCACTGATAAGAAGACATGAACCCGGTTCGAAACAGTTCAGATAGTTTGAACCGGTCCAGAGAACAACAGGAAACTGCCTAAGTCAAATTCGGCGAGAATTGTAGGTGATTCTCGCCGAATCGGCGAGAATCACTTACGATTCTCGCCGAATCGGCGAGAATCACTTACGATTCTCGCCGAATCGGCGAGAATCACTTACGATTCTCGCCGACTTCTACTTAGCCGAAATCTGGCTGAACTGATACAGAAGCCGGGGAGAATCGGCGGGAATCACTTTTGATTCTCACCGAATCGTCGAGAATGCAAGGTCATTCTCGACGAATCGGCGAGAATCATAAGTGATTCTCGACGATTCTGCCTTAGAAAATTTCCCTATCTGTGTCGAAGCTGCCGGCTTCAACCGGCGAGAATCAGCTAGTGATTCTCGACGACTCGGCGAGAATCATTAGTGATTCTCGTCGATTTTTACTTGGGCTATTTCTCCTCTTTCTTTCCTTGAGCTGGTCTTTGGCCCATCCTTGATCCTTGTCTGCTCTTGCTTTATCATAGCCCTGTACTTGAAATTAAGTACACCCCAATAGAGAGAGTACACGTAGGCCAACACACTGATCTGCTCAACGAGGGATTACGTTGCACAGACCCGTGTATATTGACCCACTGCACCCTGACATTGGTGTGTACTTAGCATGGAATATCTGCAAGTACAACTAGAAAATAATTCATCAAATACATTGTGGATTCATCTTAGCTTGACAGGTGGCTTCCTCAAATCCAGGTAATTGTGGATACAGTACACAACAATCTCCCCCTATTTGACGAAGCCAAAATCCTACTAGCTAAGATGAATACCACAACCCAAAGAATAATTACAACTTTAAGAACATAAGAACAGACAAAATAATACTTGAGTCAAAACATGTCATCACATATATATATTGAAAGTGAGGGGATAAGTTGTAAACTACTCTAGAGGGGGGGTGAATAGAGTATTCAAATTTTATGAACAACTAGTCAGCTCCCTTGGAGTTTATTTGCGGAATAAATA
Organism: Platanthera zijinensis; assembly: GCA_039513925.1. Classification (NCBI taxonomy): domain Eukaryota; kingdom Viridiplantae; phylum Streptophyta; class Magnoliopsida; order Asparagales; family Orchidaceae; genus Platanthera; species Platanthera zijinensis. The sequence goes on from CM077083.1 coordinate 93,719,788, forward strand.
ATCTGATACTTGAACCTTAAGAGCCTAACACAGTGAAGTGCACAAGTGAGAGAGTTAACTGAAATTTCAGTTTAACTATAAGCCTATCACAGCAACTAGCAATCCTAGCTAGTTCTATCACAGCCACAGAATAAACAATTAAACAAGATAGCCAGAGACACAGGATATATAGTGGTTCCCTCTAAATAGGTACTCCACTCTTCTACCACCCTGGTAGGAATCCACTACAGGTTTTTGCTAAGGTGCCCTGCCACCAATGATCTGATTCAGGTAGATCAAACAGACCCTTTGAGCTTTTGATAAGGATGCTCAACCACAGGTTGTTGATAAGGTGCCCTGTCACCAATGTTCACTTTTTAAGAGGTGTGAACAAACTCTTTTATAAAGGGGTTGAGAGGGTTAGATTATCTTCTCTGTTGTAAATACAGATTAGAGAAGACTTGTGGATTCTCTAAAGAATCAAAGTCTCCCCCTGGCTCAGTGAAAGTCCAGGGAAAGCCTTTGCTTCAGGATGAAGGAGTTTCAGATATACTGAAACTAAATCCTCAGAGATCTGTAGACTGATTTTTATCAGGTCTTCAGATTCTGGAATAATTGAAGCAGAACTGGAGCTCTTTCTGAAGTCTTGAAAACTCTAAGCAGATGCTCAGGAGACTTGAGAATGAAAGTAGTTGCTCTGGGCTTTTTCTTCAGGGGAGCTTTTCTTCTTCTTTTTGTGAGATGGTGAAGAGTTGTTCTGAAGATGCTTGAGAGAATGCAGCACTGAGGAAAAATTCTCTCTGTATCTGTAACTTGTTATTTTTCTAAGAAAAAAATCTCTCTTAAATATGTCTTCTCATTTTTCCTTTGGAACGGCTCTATTGATTTGAATTCTCGAGCCCTGCAACAGATTATCTCAAAATAGAATATAGCAATAGGAATAGAATGACCATTCTTGGAAATAGCAAACAGTGCCAACGGCTAGAATACAGCCTGGCAATATATTTTGTATAATAGGACAAAAATGCTTTATCAAAATACTGAATCCCGAGATTTAAGCTTGACATATTTGGTAATTAATTTATTTTGAATTTAAGCCATAAATCTGCAAAAACAACTTCAGAAAATTCTCTAACCACAAGCTAAAACACTTGGAAATAAACCAAGGAATAGAATCAATACAAAAAGATAAAGGCAGACAATAATCGTCGAACAGGGGTTCGATGATCGTCGACCTAGCTAACAGATCGTCGACTAAAAGCAGAAATCTGTCGAAACAGAAATCGTCGAACATCTCATGATGTCGACGACTAAGGCAAAAAATCTGTCGAGACAGATATCGTCGAACATCTCATGATGTCGACGACTAAGGCAGAAATCTGTCGAGACAGAAATCGTGAAGCAAGAACACGATCGTTGAACTGCTGATGGCAGATCGTCGACCAACCTTCAGAGCATAATAAACTTGCTCTGAGATCGTCGACCATCGGTCGACGATAATTGTCTTGACTTCAACGATTCTATAGCCCTGCTATCGTCGACCAATGATCGACGATCGCGAGGCCTCGTTCGACGATGGTCGAACGGAAAATGCCTTAACCAAAAATACATCTAGAGCTTCTAGCCTAAGCTCTAGGTCAGTTATAAACTGTCCTAGGGAAACTGAACAAGGCCTAATCATGATCATATATAGTTATATGGATCAAGAGGGGCTGAAAAGGGATTACATAAGCCAAATCACATCTAGGGTACCAACAATCTCCCCCTATTTGGGTTATGTTATCCAATCCGATCTAAAAACTAATGCACACAATAACAAAAGCAGAGATTAACCAAAAATTTAAATCACAGGCAATCCTCAGAAAAACATAACAACATAAATCAGCAGAACTATAAAGTATCAAGCAGATTTATCAGAGGTTTTAGCATCAGATGAGTTCTTAGGGATTACAACTGGTTTGAAAATAATTTCTCTGTTTGGATTTGCTGCTTGTCTTTTGGATAGCATTAGGTCATGTTCACCAATAATTTTCTTTTCAGCATAGCTTGGCAGAACTGCAGTAGGGTGCAACTTCATGTATTCTTCAGTATTAAAAATTTCAGAGTTGACTTGAATTTTGCTTAGTTCCTTTTCTCTGAATTCAGACATAGTTGTATATGTTGTAGGGTCTAGTCCTTGAGCTTTGGCTCTCTCCATCATGCTTAGTGCAATAGATTCCTTAAATCTTACCATAGAGGCAATTCTTTCAGTTTCAGTCATATCTGATGGAGAGGGTGGTCTGTCAGTATCAGCTTGAGCTGCAATCTCCATGTTCCTTTGAAGAGTTGTGGCTAATTTGCTTGAGTCAAGAGGAATTTGTACAGCCTTCTTAGGATCAGTTTCAGCATATAGAGATCTTGGAGGTGCAAGTTCAATGAACTTCTTGTGGGATTTCTCTGAATAGACCACTCTTTTTCCTTTTGTTTCAACTGTCTCAGAAGCAGCAGGATTCCTTGATGTGGAGGATGGACCTTTCCTGGGAGGAGAAGGTTTCCATTCTGGAACTTTCTTTTTAGGAGAAGGAGGAGGAGAGAAAGTAGGTTGCTGACATGTCATCTCCTTTATTTGTTCCAGGGGAACATTTTCATTTCTTTTCCTTCCTTGTCCTGATACATCTTGGCCTCCCTGGCTTTGGTTACTCCTTCTCTGGTAGGACTGAAAGGTGTTAGACCTGGCTGATTTTGCAGATGGGGCAGAAGAGAGACTTCCAGAGGCTCCAGCACCAGGAGGTGGAGGAGGACCTCTGGGGGGGAATTTCTGAATTGGAGTGTCATATCTTTTTGTTCTCTTCTTCTCTCTTGTCTGATTCTTTGAGAGTCTCATCCATGGTTGAAATTCTTTGCTCTTGGGATCAATTCCCTTCAGAATGAAATAGGGAACATCCTTGTCTGGATTATCGGTAGGAGGAGCAGATGCTTTTCTTTTCTTGGATACAGCCTTTTTCTTCTTCTGGGTGCTATCAGAATCCTCAGAATCATCATCATCAGAGGAGTGGGATGAGGTTCTGCCAGCATAATCATCAAAGTCTTATTCTGAGATATCCTTGGCAACTATAGCATGTTCAGCCTTTTCTTTCTCCTGCTTCTCTCTATCTTCTTTTTCTCTTGCTTCCTCAATGGCATCTTGCTCAAGGAGGACATCAAGATCAACATTTGGAGATCTCTTCCAGAGTTCTGATTCAGGATACAAGTCAGGAACTATCCTGGGAACCAGTTCTGCAATAGAAGGAATGGATAGAGGATAGGTAAGGATAGGTGGAGAAAAAAATGACTGTATCTGCAGGGGCAGATGCTTTTCCTAGAGAGATGGCTGGGGAAACCATATGAGATTTAGCCAACTCTTCAATGTACTCAGAGGCAATATTCTCAGCCATAAAGGCTATATATTGTTCAAGGTTTAGAGTACCTGAACTTGATTCCTTTTCAGTCATCTTGGAGGCATTCTCTGGTAAGTCTTGCACAACCTCAGCTTCTCCAGCAGCAGCAGCAGCAGCATTCTCAAGTTGTTGAACCACTACTTCTGAGTCAGTAGTGTTCATTGGAACTTTTTCACACAAGTCCATGAGGACTTCCTCATTATCTCTCTCAGAAACTTCTTCATCAGAAGCTAGATTCACTAGGGAGTGAATGTCTTTGTTAGATAAAGATATCAATTTAAAGTCCTGATTATAACCTTTAGAGGAAGTGTTTTACCTTCTGGTTGCTCTGGATCTTTCATCAGAGACTCTTTCTCTGGAATAGCTTCCTTTAGAAGCTCTTTAGGCTCTTCTACAATTGCTGGAAGGGGAAAGGAAGAATTGTCCTGAAGGGTCAAGGCATCACCTGAGACCACTTCAACAGACATCTCCCCCTGCATGACTTCAGTGGGGACTGGAGTCATGCATCTTACTGAAGAGGGCTCAGCAGAGGGTGGAAGTGATTTGATGGCTTCAGTAAGGGCATTGATGGATGCAATGAGAGGGGCATTGGTAGCCTCAATCATTTTTTGGATGGATGGAGTGATGAGCTTTACAATATGTGCAAGCAATTCAGGAGTTATCTGAAATGCTGAGGGTGTGGAGGTGGATGGATGACCGTGGGATGCAAATTGAGGTGGTGAAGGAATGGAAGCAGTATGATCTGCCACATGATCAAATGAATCATGTGGAGATGAGTGATCATCAACATAAGTGTGGGATTCATGTTGAGAGAGGTGTGTGAGGATGGTAGCAGTTACTATGTCAACACTGGCTGAGGCTGCCAGATGTTGTGGTGTGGGTGACTGGGGTGGAGATGCATGTAGGATGGGAGATGCATGTAGGGATTCATGTTGTGGTGGCACTGCAGATTGTGTGGAGGGTAATACAGGAGATGAGGATGCAGGGGTAAAGAGGGAGGATGGAGGGATTACTGAGCCTTCCCCAGCAAGCTGGAGAGTGGCTGAATCAGCCCTTGTGTCTGATGGAGGGTTAGGATCAACCCTGGCTGACTTCTTGATGACTCTCTGGAATTTCTTGAACAGAGAGGGGTCCAACCTCTTGCTGGCGTTGACTGCAGAGGGTGCAGAAACAAGCAGCAGGGGTGCTTTCACATACAGAAACACACCCAACACCCTGGCAAGATTTACTTCTTTCTTGTTGTTCTTTCTCCTTATCAGTTCAAACAGAACTTTTCCCCAGGCTATCTGCGTCTTATTCACCAAAGCTGACATTAAGGCAAATTGTTGCCTGTTGATGTTGTCGTGAGCAGAGTGTTTTCCCAAAACGACCTTGCCCACCAGGTCTGCCAGAAACTTATACTCTGGGGACAGATTGATCTTCAGCAGCTTAGCTGGAATACCCTCAGCATGGCCCATCACAGTTAGCATGCGGCCATATTCCTCTGTATTTTTCTCATAGTCCTCAGTACCGGTTGGTAGTCCAAACAGCTCAGTCAGAACTTCAGGAGTCAGAATGACCTCCTCTCCATTTATCTTTCCAGTCATGGCTTCGTCGCTGGAGGACGAAGTATATACCCATTCTCGAATATCTGGTATATGAATCTTCGGTGAGAATGACATAAATCTCTTTAGGCCTTGATCTTCACACAGCTGCAGAATAACTTGGATGGGTTGATCACATCGACTGAAGGAATCGAAGTCTACACAGAATCCAGTGTCGAACTTCATCCCGAAGAGAACTGCTGAAGGAATCGCCATTGGATTGAAGAGAGAATGGAGAATCGAGATGCAAGGCAGGGGAGAAGAGAATCGCGTGGGATTAGAGTTCGAGAGCGAATTCTAAGCCAGAAGATGGAATATGAAAAGACGGAGCGGAAGAACGACGATCTCCAGACCTAAATCGACTATCAGATATAAATCTGCGATCGTCGAACCCGGAACAAAATCGGTCGTCGAACAATGACCGACGATAGTCAATATTTGACTAATCGTTAAACATCGACCGACTACAAGCAATCACCACGATCGTCGATCAATATATGTTGGTCGACGATTCTCCACACAGCACAGAAAATCTGTCGTCGACCATTGGTCGACGATAGATACCTAAGGAGAGATCGTTGACCAGTTGATCGACGATTTCTGCCTTACTACAAAAATGATCTGTCGTTGACCATTGGTCGACGATAGATACCTAGCCTGGTCGAAGATCGTCGAGCAGTCGTTCGACGATTTTAGACAGAAAACAAATCTATCCAAATTTTCACTACTCTGAACCATTAATCATACCAAGCTGGTTCAGGAAGAACAAATGCCTTTGTTCATCAAGGGGCTTAGTGAAAATATCTCCTCTCTGCAGGTCTGTGGATATAAATTCCATTGCTATCTTGTTCTTTTCCACATTATCTCTCAGAAAATGATGTCTAATCTCAATGTGCTTGGTCCTGGAATGGTGCACAGGATTTTGAGCAATTGATATTGCACTGGTACTGTCACACAGAATTTTTGTTTTTGAGTGTGTGTACCCATAATCCACTAGTTGATTTTGAATCCACATGATCTGTAAACAACAACTAGCTGCTGCTATATATTCAGCCTCAGCAGTTGAAGTAGACACAGATGCCTGTTTCTTACAAAACCAAGAGACAAGTCTCTCTCCCAGGAACTGACAGGTCCCTGAGGTGCTTTTCCTGTCAACTCTACAACCAGCATAATCAGAATCTGAATATCCAATTAATTCAAATCCTGACTCAGCTGGGTACCACAGTCCTAAGTTAGGGCATCCCTTAAGGTATCTCAAGATCCTCTTGAGAAGAGTTAAGTGAGATTCCTTTGGGTTGACCTGAAACCTAGCACATAGGCATGTAGTAAACATTATGTCAGGCCTACTTGCAGTCAAATATAGCAGGGAACCAACAATGGCTCTATAGTTCTTTTGATCAACAGACTTGCCATTGACATCAGAATCAATAACTGCATTTGAGGCCATAGGTGTGCTCATTGATGAAGCATCAGACATTCCAAATCTTTTAACCAGCTCTCTGGCATATTTTGATTGAGAAATGAAAATACCATCAACACACTGTTTCACTTGGAGACCAAGGAAATAGGATAACTCACCCATGCTGCTCATCTCAAACTTGGAGTGCATTAGTTCAGAGAACCTCTTGCATAGTTTGGGATCAGTGGAGCCAAATATAATGTCATCTACATAGATTTGAACTAACAGTTGTGAGTCCTTATGATGTCTAATAAATAGGGTTCTATCTACTACACCTCTCACAAACTTGTGTTCTAGAAGGAAATTTGCTAAGGTCTCATACCAAGCTCTAGGAGCTTGCTTAAGTCCATATAGAGCCTTTTGGAGTTTGAACACATGAGTGGGTAAGGTTGATGAAACAAACCCTGGTGGTTGTTCAACAAACACTTCTTCCTTTAAATCTCCATTGAGGAAGGCACTCTTCACATCCATTTGGAAGACCTTAAATCTCTTATAGGCAGCATAGGCTAGGAAAATCCTAATGGCTTCTAGTCTAGCTACAGGGGCAAAAGTCTGATCATAATCTATGCCTTCCTCCTGTCTATAGCCTTGAGCTGCTATCCTAGCCTTATTCCTAACTACTATGCCTTGGGCATCAAGCTTGTTTCTAAACACCCACTTGGTGCCTATGATCAGTTGGCCTCTTGGTCTTGGAACCAAAGTCCAAACTTTACATCTTTCAAACTGGTTAAGTTCCTCTTGCATGGCTATAATCCAGTGTGGATCAAGCTCAGCATCTTTAATGGTTAGGGGCTCAACCTGAGAAAGGAAACAAGCAAACATCACATCTTTGTTGAGTTGATGTCTTGTCTGGACTCCTACTGAAATGTCTCCAATCACTTGAGATACAGGGTGATCTCTAAGTGTGACAAGATTAGTAGGTTCAACAATGATCTGATCTTCAACATGTTCAAGATTTAATTCCTCATGTGGAATTTGATTAACTGTTGGAGCAGGTGCTTTAACTTCTAAAAGTTCTACATCAGATTCAGAATCTGAAGAAGCAACCTGAGGAGTTTGTTGGGGATGATTCTCCTGTGTGAGTCTCAAACCTTCCAAATCCTTACTTACTCCTAGGACTTGCACTGTACTATTAGAGGAAGAGTCCTTCTCCTTATAATACATGACTGTCTCATCAAAAGAGACATGTGCAGACTCTTCTATCTTAAGAGAGGATATATTAAGGACCCTATAAGCTTTGCTTACTTGAGAGTATCCTAGAAAAACTCCCTTTGAAGCTTTTGCCTCAAATTTTCTAAGGTATTCTTTGTTATTGTTATGAACAAAAGCAACACAGCCAAATACTCTAAAATAGTCTATTTTAGGTTTCACTTGCTTAAGTAACTCATAGGGAGTCTTACCCTTAAGTTTATGTATCAGACTTCTGTTCAATACATAGTTAGCTGTGCTAACTGCTTCAGCCCAAAAGGACAGAGGCATGTTAGCATCTGCCAACAATGTACTTGCAGCTTCAATTAGGGTTCTGTTTTTCCTTTCAACTACCCTATTTTGTTGAGGAGTTCTAGGAGCAGAGAAGCTATGTTTGATACCTTCCTTCTCACAGAATTCTTGCATAAGAAGAGACTCAAACTCAGTACCATGATCACTTCTGATCAAGGCAATCTGAGTAGAATACTCACTCTGTATACACTTTAGAAAATCTGTAAGAACCTTGAAGTTATCAGCCTTAGTTCTCAAGAAGAATACCCAAGTGAACCTAGAGAAGTCGTCTACAATTACTAGAGTGTAAGACTTTCCTCCAAGACTCTGTACAACAATAGGACCAAATAAATCCGAATGTAGCAAGTACAGAATCCTGGGAGAATCACTTTTATTAACTGATTTAAAGCTATTTCTTATTTGCTTACCTAATTGACAAGCTTTGCAAAGGCCTTCCTTCTTGTAGGGGCAAGAAGGTAAGCCTCTTACAAGATTGTATTTAGCCAACCTAGAAATGTTTTTCAAATTTACATGACTAAGTCTCTTATGCCAAAGGGTATTATTACTGGTTACTTCATTAAATAAGCATATTTCAGATTTGGATGAGTTAAAATCTACAACATAAACATTACCAATTCTAATACCTACTAACACAACAGTATTATTTAAAGCAATATTACAAGCAGTGTCAGTAAACCATACCTTGTACCCAGCATCACACATTTGGCTTACAGAGATTAGGTTGTGCTTTAGTCCTGAGACATAAGCAACCTTCTTGAATGTTACAGCTCCTATGGTGAAGCTGCCATACCCTTCAGTCTGTCCACAGCTGGAATCCCCAAATACAACTTTTGGTCCCAGCTTGGCTTTGAACCCTGACAGATTCTTCTTCTTTCCTGTCATATGCTTTGAGCATCCACTATCCAGATACCATTTGTCATGTATGACTGGATAGGTCTTCACCTGCAGAGAAAACAGTTATACATTGTGGACCCAGGTTACCTTGGGTCTAGTATTCTTCACAAAAGAAAAACTAGATATAAAAGATTTTGCAGGCTTAGATTTATATCCTAAAGGGTGTGATCTCCTAGGTGGGATAATCCATTCAGTTGAAGGATTAAACAACCTAGGGTAGTGATTGGGATTTGCAATTCTGGAAGTTTGAAATTTATTTTCCAGCTTAAGTCCAGATCGTCGATCCACGGTCGACGATCGCAAGCCATATCGTCGATCATTTGTAGTAGTGCTATGTTCTGGATTCCACGATCGTCGATCACTGGTCGACGACTCAAGATGAGATCGTCGATCTCCTGCACCAAAGATATCATACTTGGTGAAGGTGTTCAGCGATCGTCGATAGACGTTCGACGATTGGTTTGACGATCGTCGATTAATGTTCGACGATTTTTGTAAAGCTAGAAATTTTTTCTTCCTGTTCTCTTTCTTAATCTTATTCTGAATTTTCTTACATTTTTCAATTTCCTCAGTATTCTTTATTCCTGATTCAGAAATAAATTTTACTGGAGTGCTAAATCTCTCCTTTGTGAGGAGGATGGGTTCACTAGATGTAGCACCTAAGCCTAGTTTATCATTACCAACCCTAGTGTTTGCTATACTGGTTATTTCAGATAATTGAAGGCTTCTGCCATTTAATTGTTCTTCTAACCTCTTAGATTTAGCCAGTTCTAATTTTAGGAATGTTACTTCTCCTCTTAAGCTTTCTAATTCCTTTTCTAATCTGATTATTTCAGTACCTTCCATGTCTAGTTCCATTATCTTTAATCTAAGTGACTTGATTTCTTTTTCAGATAACAGTAGATCTAAACATAGAGTTTTAAATTTTAATTTGAACTCAGGAGATGAAAAATCAAATGAGTTGATTACCTGGTCTTCCATAGGAAGATCTTCTTCATTGTCTCCTTCTTCTTCAGAATTCTCTGCAGCTGACAAAGAGCTGCAGGCATTGATAGCCATGAGGCAGACCTCTTTGGCTTTCTTCTCTTCTTCTCCTTCTGAATCACTGGAGCTAGAGGAGCAGGTATCCTCTTCTGTTTCACTCCAGGTAGCAGCCACAAATCCCTTGTCCTTCTTCTTGTATTTGTGTGAGGAGGACTTGGAGTGGTGCTTCCTGTACTCTTTCTCATGTTTCTTCTCCTTGTGTTTCTTCTTTGGACAATCTGGAGCAATGTGTCCAGGCTTGCTGCAAACATAACAGATGATTTCTTTAGATGGAGTCTTGTCATACCTTGGTTTGTCCTCATACTTGGAGGACTTCTTTCTGAGGTCTCTTCTTCCCATATTGAAGAACCTCTTGGCAATGAGTGCTAGTAACTCCTCATTTGATTGACTTCCTTCAAGAGTCTCAGCAGCCTTAAGAGCTAGAGAGTGCTCTTTCTTTGTAGGTGTAGGAGTTTTTACTTCAGTTGCAGCAGCTCTGCTCTTTAAAGTTTGCTCATATGACTTGAGCTTTCCCAACAGAGCTTCTGTGGAGAGTTCCACAGTGTTTCTTCCATCCTTGATGGGCCATATCCTTGAGTCCCAAGAGATGGGAAGGCACATCAAAATCTTGTCATTGACTTCTGACAAAGTTATCTCCTTGTCCAAAGACCTCAGTTCACTTATTATTGAACTGAGTCTTGTGTACATTGAGTCAATGTCTTCAGCATCATCCTTCTTGAAATTTTCATACTGAGAGGTGAGGTTGGATCTCCTGTCCTTCCTCTCATCAGCTGAGCCAGCAACTATGTGGTTGAGGGAATCCCACATAGCTTTGGCTGAGGTACATTCAGCAAGCTTCTGGAATATTTCATCAGACATTGTCTGAGCTAGGATATTCATTGCTTTTGCATCAGCTGCTTTTGCCTTCTTGTAGCTTTCATTGTAATCAGGAGGTGGCACAGCACTGAGATCAGCAGATGTGATAGAAGCAGCAGCAGGCCTAGCAGGTGGTCCTGTCAAAATAGAAGCAAAGATATCTTCATCAATAGAATTCATGTATAGTCTTATCCTGGCCTTCCATATGCCAAACTTGGACAAGTTACATACAGGAGGCCTGGTGCTTGCATAATCCTTAGACTGGGCCATGTGTGAAAGTGTTTGTGAATGGTATCAGGAAACAACTTATCACTGGATCTTTTAACTCAGGTGTTAGCCTGAATGAACAGCTAACCTCCCTCTGATACCAATTGAAAGTGAGGGGATAAGTTGTAAACTACTCTAGAGGGGGGGGTGAATAGAGTATTCAAATTTTATGAACAACTAGTCAGCTCCCTTGGAGTTTATTTGCGGAATAAATAATCTGATACTTGAACCTTAAGAGCCTAACACAGTGAAGTGCACAAGTGAGAGAGTTAACTGAAATTTCAGTTTAACTATAAGCCTATCACAGCAACTAGCAATCCTAGGTAGTTCTATCACAGCCACAGAATAAACAATTAAACAAGATAGCCAGAGACACAGGATATATAGTGGTTCCCTCTAAATAGGTACTCCACTCTTCTACCACCCTGGTAGGAATCCACTACAGGTTTTTGCTAAGGTGCCCTGCCACCAATGATCTGATTCAGGTAGATCAAACAGACCCTTTGAGCTTTTGATAAGGATGCTCAACCACAGGTTGTTGATAAGGTGCCCTGTCACCAATGTTCACTTTTGAAGAGGTGTGAACAAACTCTTTTACAAAGGGGTTGAGAGGGTTAGATTATCTTCTCTGTTGTAAATACAGATTAGAGAAGACTTGTGGATTCTCTAAAGAATCAAAGTCTCCCCCTGGCTCAGTGAAAGTCCAGGGAAAGCCTTTGCTTCAGGATGAAGGAGTTTCAGATATACTGAAACTAAATCCTCAGAGATCTGTAGACTGATTTTTATCCGGTCTTTAGATTCTGGAATAATTGAAGCAGAACTGGAGCTCTTTCTGAAGTCTTGAAAACTCTAAGCAGATGCTCAGGAGACTTGAGAATGAAAGTAGTTGCTCTGGGCTTTTTCTTCAGGGGAGCTTTTCTTCTTCTTTTTGTGAGATGGTGAAGAGTTGTTCTGAAGATGCTTGAGAGAATGCAGCACTGAGGAAAAATTCTCTCTGTATCTGTAACTTGTTATTTTTCTGAGAAAAAAATCTCTCTTAAATATGTCTTCTCATTTTTCCTTTGGAACGGCTCTATTGATTTGCATTCTCGAGCCCTGCAACAGATTATCTCAAAATAGAATATAGCAATAGGAATAGAATGACCATTCTTGGAAATAGCAAACAGTGCCAACGGCTAGAATACAGCCTGGCAATATATTTTGTATAATAGGACAAAAATGCTTTATCAAAATACTGAATCCCGAGATTTAAGCTTGACATATTTGGTAATTAATTTATTTTGAATTTAAGCCATAAATCTGCAAAAACAACTTCAGAAAATTCTCTAACCACAAGCTAAAACACTTGGAAATAAACCAAGGAATAGAATCAATACAAAAAGATAAAGGCAGACAATAATCGTCGAACAGGGGTTCGATGATCGTCGACCTAGCTAACAGATCGTCGACTAAAAGCAGAAATCTGTCGAAACAGAAATCGTCGAACATCTCATGATGTCGACGACTAAGGCAAAAAATCTGTCGAGACAGATATCGTCGAACATCTCATGATGTCGACGACTAAGGCAGAAATCTGTCGAGACAGAAATCGTGAAGCAAGAACACGATCGTTGAACTGCTGATGGCAGATCGTCGACCAACCTTCAGAGCATAATAAACTTGCTCTGAGATTGTCGACCATCGGTCGACGATAATTGTCTTGACTTCAACGATTCTATAGCCCTGCTATCGTCGACCAATGATCGACGATCGCGAGGCCTCGTTCGACGATGGTCGAACGGAAAATGCCTTAACCAAAAATACATCTAGAGCTTCTAGCCTAAGCTCTAGGTCAGTTATAAACTGTCCTAGGGAAACTGAACAAGGCCTAATCATGATCATATATAGTTATATGGATCAAGAGGGGCTGAAAAGGGATTACATAAGCCAAATCACATCTAGGGTACCAACATATATATATAAAACCACAATACTTGTTCGTAAGACTATATGAAAACATAGATGTGCAGTGAGGGACAAAAAGGGTCCTAAGCCTATTTTTCCTTAGCAAGATCATCCTTGAGCTTCTGAGCCAGGAATTTCTTGCTCTGTCTTTCGAAATATTCCTTTGGCTTAGGATGATATCTGGGAGGAGGAACTTTATCAGTCACTGTATTATTTCTGAAAAATATGTTGCGTTTGGCTTCAAATTCTTTGTGCCTCTCCCATTCGTATTGACTGTATACCTCACTTCGATTTATGTGCCCCTTCTGCTGTAACAAGAATGTATCCAAGATGATACTTTTTGATACAGGACTCCATTTTTCATTTCTCACATCCTCCTCCGTCAATCGGGTCCTCTTTTCAGCTGGTGTTTCCCTTGAAGTTCCTTCTTGGATTTGCCTTTTTCCTTTGGCTTTAGCTAAGGCATCTTGATCAAACCAAGTTCGTCGTTCAGCCCTTTCAGCAGCTTTCTTCATCTCAGCTTCACTTAACAGAACAGCCTCTGCACTTGCCCCTTCGTCATCCACAGTGTTGTGCTCAGTGGTTTCATGTACAGGATTAACCTCAGGATTATTGCCTAATGCTTGATTGAGCAACCACTGGCAACTGTCATATACATAAACATTAGACTGATCGAAGTTTTCAATGATGATGTGCTGATGCCCTGCCATTTTATCAGTATATTCTTTCTCCCCCTTTTTGGCTTCGAGGGCAATGGAGTTTGCATATGAGTGCAGGGACTCATCTATATGCTTTAGAGTTTTAGAAAACTCAGTCAGCAGGTCTTGTTGATTTTTATTAAGGAGCACCATGTTGGCATCAAATTTCTGTATGCTAGTCGCCACAACATGTGCATTATGATTTACCACGCCCAGGTCATCAGTATTCTTTTTCAGCCCTTTCATGAGAAGATTTACAGCTGTGCCTGCCTCTGTATACTTTTCATCAAATTTCTTCTCCATCTCATCTAGTTTATGGTTGATCTGAACTATGTTCTTGAGCATGAGATCCTCAGATTCCTTCAGTCTTTTTAGCACCGTTTTGTGGGATTTCTTAAACGTACTCTTGAGCTCATCCAGTATCCCTTGGACAACATTAACAGTGAGATTTGCCAGGTTTGCTTGGAGGGAAGAAGCTGCAGGCAGATCCTGGTCGGGCTCCCCAGCAGAAGTACTAGGAGAGCTGGACACTAGAATAGAGTCTACCGGGGGGACAGCGGGTTGCTGAGAGGGCTCCCCCTGTATTCCTGGATCCGACCTCTCAGGAGCTTGTTCCTCTGATGAACCAGCAGCATCCTCCTGAGGGTCCACCACTTTCCTCTGCTCGATTACTTCTTCCTCCTCCTCAGTCTCCATGTGCTCAGCTTGATCTGCACAATTATGCATGTCTTCTTCCACTGCATCCACCTCCTCTTCATCAGCCACCTCATCGCCCAGGTAATTTATATCTTCCTCACCGTCCTCTTCCTCTTCCACATTTGCCACTTCCTCCTCACGGTCTTCTTGCACGGCCTCCACAGCATCTTTTGCTATCTGAGAAATATCAGATATGGTGTTTGCAGAAGAGAGTACAGGCTCCCCCTCAGTTCCTGTAATCAATGCATCATGAACTTCACTGGGGGCTGCCACGAAATCTGCTGAAGTTCTGTTGTCCTCGGCAGGAGATTCTTCTTGTTCAACTACCACTGCAGCTTGCCCTATGATTCGCTCCCATCTGTCAAAGACGCTGGAGTCCATTTTCTTCAAATAATGCAAAGGAACTCCTTTGCTCATGTCGAACTATCTCCGTTCAGCTGATTGAGAAATAGGCTGATGATTCGTCCAAAGCTTGGAGATCTGAGGGTGTCCTTAATCTTCTCGAAAAGCATGGCCCCCCAGTTGAATCTCTTTCAGCAGACTATCACCACAAGAATCTTGAACATGTCGGCTGAGATGTGGTCGTGTGAGCCTGGTTTGCATATCAGTACTTTCCCAATGATGTCGGACAAGAGTTTTCCCTCCTCATTCATTTCTTTTCTCTTTATCGATCTGGTGCCCCTAGCTAGCCCACAGAATAATAGGGTCCTGGCTCTATCATGTTCCTCTAGATAATCCTCGTGCTCAGAACTGGAAAGCTGCAAGCATTGAGTCAGTGTCCTGGCAGACATCTTGATCCTTGCACCTGCAACCTTACTCTTGATGATAGAGTCTTCATTCCGAAGTTTGGCGGTTGCAAAGAACTCAATCACTTCTTTATCCAGAATTTTGCAGCGATGCTCCAGTACAAACGTGAGTCCAGCCTCTTCCAGCATGATGATGATGTTTCTGAACTCATCCGAGGCATGTGAGAACCCGGTTCGAACTAATTCACAGCCAGTGACCAGCCCAGCGGTGGTCCTTGGAGCCATAGCAAACTAGGAAGAAGGGGAATACCAATTTCCAAGTCTAAGGATCGTCGAAACTAAGAGGTTGAGAGTAATATCTATACTAATGCTCAAAGCACGGATAGGGATAAGAGAGGCATTACCTTAGGAGGAGACGCAGTGAAGGTTCTGGCACCACGTTGCGTAAGGTGCGGCGAGCCGATTCGAGGCTAAGCGAGGGCGTGACTCCGGCTGCAAGAGGGAGTCTTCCAGAGGGTTGTTAGGTCACGATGAAGCCGAAGTCGAAGATGAAGACGAAGAGTCGGAAAGAAGCTTGGAATCGGGAAGTGATGAGCTTCGGCGAGTATTGGGAGGTGCTGGGACACTGCTTCGGGAGAGCTTTGAAACCAGTAGCGGGAGATGGCTTGGATAGGGTATTGGTGACAATCGGTAGTAGAAGGGACGACGGGAAGTTGAAAGGTTGGCGGGATTTACTGGGTCGGCGGGATTCGCTGGGTCGGCGGGATTTAAGCTATAACCGGGTTTATACATATGGAAGAGCTTCGGTTCGATGAGAATTGCCGGAATTTCAATTTTATTTGTCCGGGGTTGTCAAGGATTCAAAAAGATCACTTAAGCCACGTGTGGTGTAACCTACCACACCGCTTAGGAGGCACATCAACTCTGAGATTCCTAACTCACTAACATTGGCTAGCAGGATTCATAAGTTAAGTCGAGATTGATAAATGCAATATTCATGATGTTAGTTGTCATTCTCAGTGTCTCCTAATGTCGTGTCAGCTTTAATTTTCAGCTTGTAATGTATGACTTCTCGAATTTATCAGAGAATTTACTGACACATCATTAATAACGTATCTAAGGCGTATTTTTACCGTTTTGATCTGTCCTTAGAAGAACACACTTAGATGTGAAAATGTATATATACATATATATATATATATAAGTAGATGTTGATATAATATGACTCAGTTATTTAGTCTGATCAATGATACCTGGAATTGTTATATTCATCATTTAGCCCCTCTGATTAGAGCATACCAGGTGTTCAATTTGAGGATAGTACTTCTTGCGTTCCAGATACTTGTTCTAGATTATTCTTGGAACATCTTCTGTCTAGCTCCCATCATGACTCGGAAGTCTAGACTACCCTGCACCAAAGAATGTTACCTTACCTTAGGAGCCCAATATGTATTGGGTCCTAGGTTCCTGTCAGCATAATAATTTGAATGCCTCCCCTCAGGAATCCTGGTGGGAAGACTAACATTGCCTCGAGGATGTGGAAGTCCCCTTGCCATTGATACAGATTGGTTGTGCCAGCAGTCTATGGCAAAATGACCCACTTTGCCACAACACCAACACTCATGAATGTTGTATCGCCGTTTGTGACCTGAACAGATGACAGAGGTAGTCATAGTTCTTGGTCCAAACGGAATAGAGCCAGACATGCTTACAGAATGGTCTCTTCCATCGTGACTATTGGAAGGGCGGAAAGAATGCATATGGCAGGCGTCATGAAGCCTGGGAGGATGTGCCTTCTTTTCAGTCAGCCCCCTCCCGAGGACCCCATGAGTCCTAACAACATTATTTCTATCCCCCCTTTCCAGAGTCCTAGGGAGGTGTGAGGCGCAGTGTGAGCTGATGCTGGTAGATTCATGAGGAGTTGGTGCTGTTGCCGAGAATACAAAGGGCTTGGTGGAAGCCTGAGGTATTTTCTTCTGGGTGGCCATGACAGCCCTTGCATTTTGGGTGCCTCCACATGAGGGCACATTAACCTTGTGGTGACCACGATTATTCCTGTGGTCATACCTGAAGGCATGATGAGTGCCCTTCCTACTCGGGGTGTGGGGTCTGAACACAGTTTCCCCATTTCTCCGTGATTTGACGATTTGGGAGATCCACCCATTTTCTTCCTTTCTTTTAATAGCATCAACCTTGGAAAAGTTGGATACTATCCTCTTCTCATTCTCTAGACTACTCTCTAGATCTGAGATTTTAGAGTCCTTAACCTTATTGGATGCCAACTGGAGAACCAATAAGATTTTCAGCTGAGCAATCTCCTTAGCTTGCTCCTTCACAAGTAAGATGCTCTTCTGAAGGGCACTCACAAGAGAATCAGGATTTTCAATCTTTTGATTGAAGCTATCCATATCCCGTGCATCTCTGGAAGGACTACCCTCTGAATTGTTCCTGTCTTCAGGAACTTCAAGAGGAGAGGGGCATGAGGAAGAAGTTACCTGCTCCTGGCTTTGTTGTTCAGGGTTACCGTTAACATCGACAGAGACTGTTGAGTCAGCTTCATCAGAACTGCTTTCCTCAACTTCTTCTTCAGTCTCTGACAAGGACACAGGAGCCCTGATACTGACAGATTGATCATGCCCTTCATCTTCAGAAATGAGGACCCCTACATAGGCTTCATCCTCTTGTTGACGACTGGTCCCTGTTTTCACTGATCCCTCCATGAGGTCTGAGATGGTTTGCCACATGGACTTGGCTGTCCTACACTTGTCCACTCTAAAGCGAGATGGTCCAGACCAGACATTAGTGATGATCTGACGAATCACCTGATCCAGGTTGAACAGTGAGAGCTCTGTCTCCGACATCTCTTTGGGACACTTAGGGATTTAGAGATCTTTCCCCGAGCTGGAAGCCTTTATGGGAATGAAGGGACCCTCTTCCAGAATGAGTGATGCTCGAGGGTCGATGGCCTCCAGATGAAATAGTACTCTCATCTTCCATACAGGATAGTACTCCTTTGTACATGAGGGGAGTCTTAGAGGAGGGACATCATAATCCAACTCCATGCTTGAGTCTGATCTTCTTGTTGACACTAGATGCAGGAACTTACTCGAGGTGTTAACCCCTTTGATGAGTAACCTCCCTCTGATACCACTTGAAAGTCTACCTAGTGTCAACTATCTTCACCTATGGGGGGGGGAATAGGTGTCTCTGCAGCGTATTTGCGGAATTAAGATTTTACCTGCACAAGAAAACAAAACAACCAAGCACAGAAAATACACAGGCAAATTATAGTGGTTCCCCGATTTGGGTACGTCCACTTTCCCCCTTCGACCTATCTCCCAACACGGGACGACTCGGTCACTTCACCAACAGGATTGAAATCCAATCCTTGCACTAACGGAAGGAACCCTTCCACACGTAGGAGTCAACACTCCCACAACCCGGGTTGCACCCAAACCATACAACTAAAGACCAATCGGTCCGTTACAAAGAAATTGAAAATGCTTGTAAGAAATACAAACGACGTTTGGAGAGTAAGGTGTCCCTCTTCGTTCGACGACGTGTTCTTGAAGTCAACGAAGAGTCCACAACCCTAGATCTCTCTTGGAAAGAATCTTCCCGAAACCGGCGGCGGCTTAAAGCGGCGGCAAGGTTCTCGGAATCAGTGGCGGCGACGGAGAGCAGCAGCAGTGCTAACTTGATTCAAACTTCGTAGCGAAGGAAGCAAGGTCTTCCAACGGTCACACTAGGATCGATCGTCTCGATCGATTCGGAAGGGGAAGGATTTTCCCGATCAACGAATCAAGAGACAAGGGATCTCTGGTTAGACACGTGAGACGCTATGCTATCCTAAGCTTCGGTCGCCGGAGATCTGGAAGAATCTGAGATCAGCAGCGGCGACAAGTGCACGAGCAGCGGAGACGGTTGGCAGACTGTTAGGGCTTGTCGGCGGCTCATGCTTTTTGAAATCCCGTGTGTTCTTGTTTTACTGTTCATACATACGGAGTATATATACATTAGGTCAAGTATGTGACCGTTGTGGGTCCCACTGATAAGAAGACATGAGCCCGGTTCGAAACAGTTCAGATAGTTTGAACCGGTCCAGAGAACAACAGGAAACTGCCTAAGTCAAATTCGGCGAGAATCGTAGGTGATTCTCGCCGAATCGGCGAGAATCACTTACGATTCTCGCCGACTTTTACTTAGCCGAAATCTGGCTGAACTGATACAGAAGCCGGGGAGAATCGGCGGGAATCACTTTTGATTCTCACCGAATCGTCGAGAATGCAAGGTCATTCTCGACGAATCGGCGAGAATCATAAGTGATTCTCGACGATTCTGCCTTAGAAAATTTCCCTGTCTGTGTCGAAGCTGCCGGCTTCAACCGGCGAGAATCAGCTAGTGATTCTCGACGACTCGGCGAGAATCAGCTAGTGATTCTCGACGACTCGGCGAGAATCATTAGTGATTCTCGCCGAATCGGCGAGAATCACTTAGTGATTCTCGTCGATTTTTTACTTGGGCTATTTCTCCTCTTTCTTTCCTTGAGCTGGTCTTTGGCCCATCCTTGCTCCTTGTCTGCTCTTGCTTTATCATAGCCCTGTACTTGAAATTAAGTACACCCCAATAGAGAGAGTACACGTAGGCCAACACACTGATCTGCTCAACGAGAGATTACGTTGCACAGACCCGTGTATATTGACCCACTGCACCCTAACATTGGTGTGTACTTAGCATGGAATATCTGCAAGTACAACTAGAAAATAATTCATCAAATACATTGTGGATTCATCTTAGCTTGACAGGTGGCTTCCTCAAATCCAGGTAATTATGGATACAATACCCAACATTCTGGTTTTCTAAGCTAGATTTACAATCCGGCTATTATCAGTTGCGCATCCGGGAGAAAGATATACCGAAAACAGCATTCAGCTCACGTTATGGATTATACGAATTCACGGTCATGCCATTTGGGCTCACAAATGCCCCCTTAGCATTTATGACTCTGATGAACCGTGTGTTCGAACCTTATTTGGATCGCTTTGTCATAGTATTCATCGACGACATCCTGATTTACTCCCGAACTCAGGAGGAGCATACCGGGCACTTGGCACAGGTTTTACAGAGACTGAGGGAGTTTCAGATGTATGCCAAGTTCTCAAAGTGCCAGTTTTGGATGCAGGAGGTCTGTTTCCTGGGGCATATTATCAGCGGGGCTGGATTAGCAGTAGATCCAACCAAAGTAGAGGCAGTGCGGGATTGGCTCCGGCCAAAGACAGCGTCAGACATCCGCAGTTTCTTGGGTTTAGCAGGTTATTATCGCAAGTTTGTGGAGGGGTTCTCGAGGATAGCCCTCCCCCTCACGTCCTTGATGAAAAAGGATGCAGCTTTTGATTGGACAGAGAAGTGCGAGGCGGCTTTTCAGGAGCTGAAGGACCGACTCACTTCATCCCCCATCCTTGCACTCCCCTCTAGGAGTTAAGGATTTCAGATTTGTACAGATGCCTCCTATCAGGGGATGGGTGCTGTCCTGATGCAGCATGGACACGTTATCGCTTATGCTTTGCGACAGTTGAAGAAGCACGAGCATAACTATCCAGTACATTATCTCGAGCTCGGGGCTGTGGTATTCGCCCTCAAGACATGGAGACAAAACCTATATGGGATCCATTGTGATATCTATTCAGATCACAAGAATCTCAAATACATTGACACGCAGAAGGATCTAAACCTGCGCCAGAGGAGATGGCTTGAGTTCCTCTGCGATTATGACTATGAGATGCACTATCACCCAGGGAAGGCGAACACTGTTGCGGATGCCTTGAGCAGGAGAGTCGGCACTTCTGGACCGGAGCCTCGGGTGATGTCTATAGAGCTGCTACGCATGATGGAGGATATGTATATTACCATGGTTTTGGAGGCCGAGCCATTGGTATACCGAGAGTACTTGAGCTCTTTGGTCGGCGATGATGATATCTGGAAGCGCATACTTACACATCAGAGATTGGATGCTGATTTGGAGCCTATTTTCTCCGCCCTGGAAGGGGGCAAGTATGAGGACTACATGCTGCAGGACGATCTTCTTCGATTTCGTGGTCGAGTATACATTCCAACAGGAGATGGTATCCGGGATGACATCCTCAGAGAGGCACACTGCTCCAAATACTCAATGCATCCCGGTATCATCAAGATGTGGGCTGACTTACGACGGACCATGTACTGGCCAGGGATGAAGAGGGGGATCATCTATTTTGTGACACATTGCGAGACCTGCCAGCGATTGAAGGCCGAGTGCAAGAACCCGGGTGGTCTATTACAGCCACTGCCAGTCCCAGAGTGGAAGTTCGAGGACATCTCCATGGATTTTGTACACGGGCTACCTCGCTCCCATTCTGGGCACGATTCCATCTGGGTTATTGTAGACAGATTGACCAAGGTAGCGCGGTTCATTCTGGTCAAAAAGGATACCCCAGTTGCTGTGTTGGTGAGAGTGTTTGTGGAGCAGTTCATTCGATACCATGGCGTCCCCAGGTCTATTATTTCGGACAGAGACGGTCGCTTCACCTCTAGGGAATGGAGGGCAGTGCATGCTTACTTGGGCTCCAGACTCACCTTTAGCACTGCTTTCCATCCACAGACTGATGGTCAGACGGAGCGGACGATCCGGACTATGGAGGACCTGCTCAGGCTATGTATATTGGATACGGGGAAGCCTTGGGAGAGCTACTGCCACTGATTGAGTTCTCGTACAACAACAGCCATTAGGCCAGCATCGGGATGACTCCTTATGAGGCACTCTATGGGAGGAAGTGCTGGACACCGCTATTTTGGGTCCAGGATGTGGATACTTGAGCTCTCGGATCAGATTTTGTGGAAGATACGGAGGCCCAGATTCGTTTGATCAGAGATCGGCTATTGGAGGCACAGAGCAGGCATGCAAAGTACTATGATGCTCAGCACCGGAAGGTGGAGTTCCAGGTTGGGGATAGGGTTTTCCTGAAGATACGTCCAGTACATGGTGTCTCTCGGGTGCGGAGGCACAAGAAGCTCAGTCCGCGATATATGGGGCCTTACTTGATCCTGGAGCGGATCGGCCCCTTGGCTTACCGACTGCAGCTGCCACCGGAGTTGAGTACCTTACATAACGTCTTCCATGTCTCTTTCTTGCGAAGAGCTCTCCTTCGGCCAGAGCAGCACATTACTACTACAGTCGGACTAGTAGAGCCTGACAGATCAGTTAGATTGGAGTCGATCCGGATTGACGATACGGCCGTCCGAGTGTTGCGGAAGAAGAAGGTCCCTCTCGTGAAGGTGTTGTGGTCCAACCATGGACGGGAGGAGCACACCTGGGAGCCGAGGGATCTGTTGATGGATCAACACCCGTAGCTATTCTTATCAGGTACTTTTAATTATGTTTTTAAAGTTGCTTAAAATTCTTACAAATAGAACCCCGTAGACCAGAACTTGAATTTCGGGGACAAAATTATTTTTTTTTGTTTATAGGATTTGTAACATCCCATGTTACTTCTAGACCCTTAACTTAGATTGGGTTAGGCATGGGGTGGGTTTTAAGGAAATTAGCTAAGTTTGACCATAGGTAGTGGGGTGTAGCCATGTGGGGCCACCATAGGACCAAGGTCAAACTTGCCTAAATAGGAACCCTAGCCTCACCATGACCCCACCACATTGCCCTAACCCTAATTACAATCTAAGTGGACCCTAGGCCATGTCACAAGATCAACACTTTGACCCTAGTTGACCCAAGTCAACCTTGGGCCTAAAGTGGTCAAACCCATACTCATAGTCCCAATTAGCCTAAGTAGGTCACCACCTTGACCCAACCCATGTTTGGTGGTGCCATTGGGCTCATGAACAACAAGTGGGGTCAGCCCACTCACCATGTTAACCAAGTCAACTCAAAAAGTCAACAAGTAAACAATTTAACCTAATGGGTGAAAATGAGAGTCCAAGTCATTTCCCTTGAGCCAAGCCCACCAAACTTGGCCCATGACCAACCCAAGTGTACAAGGACAGCCACTAACCCCCAAAATGAGGAGAGAGACTACATGCAAAGGGGTATTTTGGAGAAATCACCTAAAGGAGGAGAGAGAAATGGGGAGGTGATGAAAAGAGGCCATGTGGCCTTCACTTCTTCAGCCCAAGAGTTGCTGGCCGACCACCCCACTTCATTTAAGAGGGAATTGAGGCATGGTAGCCACTTGGCAGCCATGGTGAAGCAACCAAAGTGCCAACCCGAGCTCACCTCGACCATATCTCCCCATATACTCCACCTCAGTCCAAACAAACCACTCCATCAGCTTCAGAAGGTCGAGAGGAGTGGAAATCGAGTCCTAGATCAAGGCAAACAGTGGAGAATCAAGGAATCGGGCAGGAGATCGCCGGAGCACCACCAACATGCAAAACCACCGTCGAACTCGCCGCCAAGCCCCAATTCAGGTCTGTTTCGCTTCACCTCTACCTGTACTAGCTTCTTAGATCCATTAGGCGAGATATCGGGCTCAATTGAGCCCGATGCCATGTGAGAAATGAGAGAATTTTCTAAGCTTTTTCTACCGCTCGGGATTGCCGTCGCCGCCGTCTCCTGCCGCCACATCACCGGGAAAAGATGGCCACCACCACCGTGAAGGTGGTGGCACCGTTGGCCGGCAGTGGCGCCGCCTCATCTGGCCGAAAATCGCCCCGCAAGGTGGCCCAGGAAATCCAATCGGGACCATTGAATCGCTGGGGACGATGATAGGATTCCGTTCATTAAGCTTTAAGATTCGTGCTGAGCTCATATTAAATGATAGGCTAATTAATTAATTAGATTAAATTTGATTTTGTCACACTATTACTGTCAGCTTGCATGTCATTTTTAGGGTACTTATAGACCTCACCATAAGTTGAACCCTGAATGAAAAATGTAGCATGATGTGTTACCTTTAAAAGGACACCCTAAACTTAGGTTTTGGTCCAGGGGTCTGGCCTGTAGGGCATTTTTCCTAGGACTGGTTCTAGGCTAGGACAAAAATTAAAAGTTAAGCCTAGGCCAAACCAGATGTCCACATGGCCTGAGATTTTGGGCATGTGGCTAATTTGGGCATATTTAGCCCCTGCCAATGTTTAGGAATTTTTGGGGACAAAATTCCTATAGTTTTGATCATAATATCAATAATTAAATAAATGGTATAATTGGAGTGTTAAGCCTCCAAATGGCCCCAAATTTTGGTGGCAGGTCCTTAGGGGCATCATTGGTGCTTGGTAGAAATTTAAGTACAATTGGACCATTGTATGTTGGGTTAACCCACTTGCATGTGTTAGCTACTTATAGCCTTGGGGTGCTATTAGCAAGAAATGAAATATTGTGTATTTAGCCTAGTTGGGGAATCCAAACATCATGGAATCTTTTCCAGTGATTCATTAGGGCAAAGTTCACCCCTAGAATTAATTATGGGATTTTTGGGATCAAAAATCCCATTAATTGGAATTTTCAAAAATATAGGTCTTTTTGGAAAATAAATTGAAAAAAATTAGATTTTGACCAAAGGAAATTCCCAAATTCAGTCAAGTCAAAGAATGATGTTTTAATTGACTTAGTAAAATTTTATATCTCTGTTTGAGAACTATTGGAGCAAAATACCTTGATATTACCCCGCTCGAGCATTAGTTTGCGGACAAACTATGCAGCGGAAGCAATGGTGTGCCCATGTGCAAGAAGTCACATAAAACAGTCCATTAAACAATGAGTTAGGCCAATTTTGACGTTTACCTTACCTTTATGCAGCCTCCACAGGATGCGGTTCCTCCCCCTCCGGCTGCCATTCCGTTCATGGAGACAGAGATGGGGCAAACTCTGACGGCTATCTTGGATGCCTTCAGAGCTCAGCAAGCCCCGTCACAGCTGCCAAACCCCAGGTCAAACTGGTTGAATGCTTTTAAGAGTCTGTCTCCACCGGTGTACTGCGGGACAGAGGATGCTGTGAAGACGGAGGAGTGGTTGGAGACCATTCAGGAACTATTAGCTGGTATCAGCTGCCCCGTCAGACAGGCTGTCCCTCTTGCCACCTCAATACTAAAGGCTCATGCGAAAAGGTGGTGGAAGTCGGTTCGAGACTCTATATATGCTGACAGGGAGCTGATGGATATTACCTGGGAGGAATTCAGTGATGAGTTCTTGGAGCACTACGTATCCTCTACAGACCGAGATGCTTTGGAAGCTAGATTTCTGAATCTCCAACAAGGAAGCCAATCCGTGATCGAGTACCAGAGAGTTCTCCCACTTGGCTAGGTTCGCGGGATTCCATGACTGGGATGACCGGAAGTATGCTAAGAGGTTCTACCATGGGCTCCGGGACACTTTGAGGCAGCCCTTGTTGTTCATATCGCATGGCACCACTGCACAGATCATTGAGATGGCGAAGAAGGCTGAGGCTGACCAGCTGATGGTACAAGTCAGAGGGAAGAGACTGCTGGAGGGGTCGTCATCCAGAGATGGTAGCAGGGCATCTCAAAGGGGAAAGGTTATCAGCTACAGGAGGGGTGGGGGATGTCGTCGTCCTAACTACAGGAAGGAGCAGAGGCCTCCTACAGTGCTGGCTCCCCCACCTCTACAGACTCACAGGCTGATGAGATAGGAGGATTGTGGCCAGAGACAGCTCACGTACTTTGGATGCAGCCAGCTTGGACACATCAGGTCGCAGTGCCCTCATCAGATCCACCCACTCCCCCCTCCTCCTCCACCTCCAGTGGTCCCTCCAGCACACCAGGGTCGAGGGCGAGGACGAGGTTGAGGCCGAGGTCGTGGACATCATGGTCGAGGACATGGCCAGGATCAGATTTACGCCCTAGATCTTGCAGAGCCTAGGAACTCTGAGGAGGTGATCACAGGTACTTTAACTTTTGAAAATTAGAATTTTAACTTTATAGTACCTTGAAAACATTAGAAGTAATCTCTAGCTTTGAACTCAAACAAAACCTAGGGATAGTCATGATCAGCGGCAAGCCCGTTCATACCCTCTTCGATACAGGAGCTTCACACTCTTTCGTGTCGGACACTTTTATCGAGGGACTAGAGGGTGTGGAGAGGTTCCCTGGCATAGAAAGGAGGGTGCGTCTTCCTGATGGCTTGGAGCTTCGCACCACGGTTAGCTGCAACATGGAGGCCGAGATCGGAGGCAAGGCATTCGAGGCTCCGGCAGCAATCCAGAGATTGCCGGACTTTGATCTGATTTTGGGCATGACCTAGCTCCATTGGAACCATGCCCAAATCGACTGCCCCTCGAAGAAGATTACACTCAGACATGGGGATTCTTACGTCACCATCGAAGGTATCCGACCTATCCCCCACCTTTCTTTATCTTATGTACAGGCTGTCAAGGCCTACGAGCAAGGGGAGGAGGTGTACCTCATCTACTTTGAGATGGCCGCAGTAGAGTGTTCGATAGCTGACATCCCGGTGGTCCGGGATTTCTCCGACGTATTCCCGGAGAAATTGCCCGGACTACCACCGACTTGAGATCTGGACTTCAGAATTCAGCTAGTGCCGGGAGCGAGACCAGTGTCCCGGGCACCTTATAGGATGGCTCCCAGGGAGCTGGCAGAGTTCAGGACGCAGCTTAAGGAGTAAGTGGATTCGGGATTTGTGCGGCCGAGTTTGTCGCCGTGGGGAGCACCGATTTTATTTGTAAAGATGAAGGATGGATCCCTCCGTCTGTGTATAGATTACAGGGAATTGAACAGGTTGACGGTTCGGAACACCTACCCGTTGCCCCGGATAGATGAGTTGTTTGATCAGCTTCAGGGAGCCTTCTGGTTTTCTAAGCTAGATTTACGATCCGGCTATTATCAGTTGCGCATCCGGGAGGAAGATATACCGAAAACAGCATTCAGCACACGTTATGGATTATACGAATTCACGGTCATGCCATTTGGGCTCACAAATTCCCCCTCAGCATTTATAACGCTCATGAACCGTGTGTTCGAACCTTATTTGGATCGCTTTATCATAGTATTCATCGACGACATCCTGATTAACTCCCGAACTCAGGAGGAGCATACCGGGCACTTGGCACAGGTTTTACAGAGACTGAGGGAGTTTCAAATGTATGCCAAGTTCTCGAATTGCCAGTTTGGATGCAGGAGGTCGGTTTCCTGGGGCATATTATCAGCGGGGCTGGATTAGCAATAGATCCAACCAAAGTAGAGGCTGTGCGGGATTGGCCTCGGCCAAAGACAGCGTCAGACATCCGCAGTTTCTTGGGTTTAGCAGGTTATTATCGCATGTTCATGGAGGGGTTCTCGAGGATAGCCCTCCCGCTCACGTCCTTGACGAAAAAGGATGCAGCTTTTGATTGGACAAAGCAGTGCGAGGCGGCTTTTTAGGAGCTGAAGGACCGACTCACTTCATCCCCCATCCTTGCACTCCCCTCTAGGAGTGAAGGATTTCAGATTTATACAGATGCCTCCTATCAGGGGATGGGTGCTATCCTGATGCAGCATGGACACGTTATCTCTTATGCTTCGCGACAGTTTAAGCAGCACGAGCATAACTATCCAGTACATGATCTCGAGCTCGGGGCTGTGGTATTCGCCCTCAAGACATGGAGACACTACCTATATGGGATCCATTGTGATATCTATTCAGATCACAAGAATCTCAAATACATTGACACGCTGAATGATCTAAACCTGCACCAGAGGAGATGGCTTGAGTTCCTCTGCGATTATGACTATGAGATGCACTATCACCTGGGGAAGGCGAACACTGTTGCGGATGCCTTGAGTAGGAGAGCCGACACTTCTGGACCGGAGCCTCGGGTGATGTCTATAGAGCTGCTACGCATGATGGAGGATATGCACATTACCATGGTTTCGGAGGCCGAGCCAGTGGTATACTGAGAGTACTTGAGCTCTTTGGTCAGCGATGATGATATCCGGAAGCGCATACTTACACATCAGAGATTGGATGCTGATTTGGAGCCTATTTTCGCCGCCCTGGAAGGGGGCAAGTATGAGGACTACACGTTGCAGGACGATCTTCTTTGATTTCGTGGTCGAGTATACATTCCAACAGGAGATGGTATCCGGGATGATATCCTCAGAGAGGCACACTGCTCCAGATACTCA
Source organism: Platanthera zijinensis (assembly GCA_039513925.1). Lineage (NCBI taxonomy): Eukaryota > Viridiplantae > Streptophyta > Magnoliopsida > Asparagales > Orchidaceae > Platanthera > Platanthera zijinensis. The sequence goes on from CM077083.1 coordinate 93,747,994, forward strand.
GTGCATCCCGGTATCACCAAGATGTGGGCTGACTTACGACGGACCATGTACTGGCCATGGATGAAGAGGGAGATCATCTATTTTGTGACATATTGTGAGACCTGCCAGTGAGTGAAGGCCAAGTGCAAGAGCCCGGGTGGTCTATTACAGCCACTGCCAGTCCCAGAGTGGAAGTTCGAGGACATCTCCATGGATTTTATACACGGGCTACCTCGCTCCCATTCTGGGCACGATTCCATCTGGGTTATTGTAGACAGATTGACCAAGGTAGCGCGGTTCATTCCGGTCAGAAAGGATACCCCAGTTGCTGTGTTGGTGAGAGTGTTTGTGGAGCAGTTCATCCGATACCATGGCGTCCCCAGGTCTATTATTTCGGACAGAGACGGTCGCTTTACCTCCAGGGAATGGAGGGCAGTGCATGCTTACTTGGGCTCCAGACTCACCTTTAGCACTGCTTTCCATCCACAGACCGATGGTCAAACGGAGCGGACGATCCGGACTATGGAGGACCTGCTCAGGCTATGTATATTGGATACGGGGAAGCCTTGGGAGAGGCTACTGCCACTGATTGAGTTCTCGTATAACAACAGCCATTAGGCCAGCATCGGGATGGCTCCTTATGAGGCACTCTATGGGAGGAAGTACCGGACACCGCTATCTTGGGTCCAGGATGTGGATACTCGAGCTCTTGGATCAGATTTTGTGGAAGATACGGAGGCCCAGATTCGTTTGATCAGAGATCGGCTATTGGAGGCACAAAGCAGGCAGGTAAAGTACTATGATGCTCGGCACCGGAAGGTGGAGTTCCAGGTTGGAGACAGGGTTTTCCTGAAGATACGTCCAGTACATGGTGTCTCTCGGGTGCGGAGGCACACGAAGCTCAGTCCGCGATATATGGGGCCTTACTTGATCCTGGAGCGGATCGGCCCCTTGGCTTACCGACTGCAGCTGCCATCGGAGTTGAGTACCTTATATGACGTCTTCCATGTCTCTTCCTTGCGAAGAGCTCTCCTTCGGCCGGAGCAGCACATTACTACTACAGCCGGACCAGTAGAGCCTGACAGATCAGTTAGATTGGAGCCGATCCGGATTGACGATACGGCCGTCTGAGTGTTGCGGAAGAAGAAGGTCCCTCTCGTGAAGGTGTTGTGGTCCAACCATGAACGGGAGGAGCACACCTGGGAGCCGAGGGATCTGATGATGGAGCAACACCCGGAGCTATTTGTATCAGGTACTTTTAATTATGTTTTTAAAGTTGCTTAAAATTCTTGCAAATAGAACCCCGTAGACCCGAACTTGAATTTCGGGGACGAATTTATTTTTTTTTGTTTATAGGATTTGTAACATCCCATGTTACTTCTAGACCCTTAATTTAGATTGGGTTAGGCATGGGGTTGGTTTTAAGGAAATTAGCTAGGTTTGACCCTAGGTAGTGGGGTGTAGCCATGTGGGGCCCACCATAGGACCAATTTCAAACTAGCCTAAATAGGAACCCTAGCCTCACCATGACCCCACCACATTGCTCTAACCCTAATTACAATCTAAGTGGACCCTAGGGCATGTCACAAGGTCAATACTTTGACCCTAGTTGACCCAAGTCAACCTTGGGCCTAAAGTGGTCAAACCCATACTCATAGGCCCAATTAGCCTATGTAGGTCACCACCTTGACCCAACCCATGTTGGGTGGTGCCATTGGGCTCATGACCAACAAGTAGGGTCAGCCCACTCACCATGTTAACCAAGTCAACTCAAAAGTCAACAAGTCAACAATTTAACCTAATTGTTGAAAATGAGAGCCCAAGTCATTTCCCTTGAGCCAAGCCCACCAAACTTGGCCCATGACCAGCCCAAGTGTACAAGGACAGCCACTAACCCCCAAAATGAGGAGAGAGACTACATGCAAAGGGGTATTTTGGAGAAATCACCTAAAGGAGGAGAGAGAAATGGGGAGGTGATGAAAAGAGGCCATGTGGCCTTCACTTCTTCAGCCCAAGAGTTGCTGGCTGACCACCCCACTTCATTTCAGAGGGAATTGAGGCATGGTAGCCACTTGGCAGCCATGGTGAAGTAACCAAAGTGCCAACCCGAGCTAACCTCGACCATATCTCCCCATATACTCCACCTCAGTCCAAACAAATCACTCCATCAGCTTCAGAAGGTCGAGAGGAGTGGAAATCGAGTCCTTGATCAAGGCAAACAGTGGAGAATCAATGAATCGGGAAGGAGATCGCCGGAGCACCACTACCATGCCAAACTGCCGCCGAACTCGCCGCTAAGCCCCAATTCAGGTCCGTTTCGCTTCACCTCTACCAGTACTAGCTTCTTAGATCCATTAGGAGAGATATCGGGCTCAATTGAGCCCGATGCCATGTGAGAAATGAAAGAATTTTCTAAGCTTTTTATACTGCTCGGGATCGCCGTCGCCGCCGTCTCCCGCCGCCACATCACCGGGAAAAGATGGCCACCACCACCGTGAAGGTGGTGGCACCGTTGGCCGGCAGTGGCGCCGCCTCATCTGGCTGGAAATCGCCCCGCAAGGTGGCCTAGGAAATCCAATCGGGACCATTGAATCGCTGGGGATGATGATAGGATTCCGTTCATTAAGCTTTAAGATTCGTGCTGAGCTCATATTAAATGATAGGCTAATTAATTAATTAGATTAAATTTGATTTTGTCACACTATTACTGTCAGCTTGCATGTCATTTTTAGGGTACTTATAGACCTTACCATAAGTTGAACCCTGAATGAAAAATATAGCATGATGTGTTACCTTTAAAAGGACACACTAAACTTAGGTTTTGGTCCAGGGGTCTGGCCTGTAGGGCATTTTTCCTAGGACTGGTCCTAGGCTAGGACAAAAATTAAAAGTTAAGCCTAGGCCAAACCTGATGTCCACATGGCCTGAAATTTTGGGCATGTGGCTAATTTGGGCATATTTAGCCCCTGCCAATGTTTAGGAATTTTTGGGGACAAAATTCCTATAGTTTTGATCATAATATCAATAATTAAATAAATGGTATAATTGGAGTGTTAAGCCTCCAAATGGCCCCAAATTTTGGTGGCAGGTTCTTAGGGGCATCATTGGTGCTTGGTAGAAATTTAAGTACAATTGGACCACTACATGTTGGGTTAACCCACTTGCATGTGTTGGCTACTTATAGCCTTGGGGTGCTATTAGCAAGAAATGAAATATTGTGTATTTAGCCTAGTTGGGGCATCCAAACATCATGAAATCTTTTCCAGTGATTCATTAGGGCAAAGTTCACCCCTAGAATTAATTATGGGAATTTTGGGATCAAAAATCCCATTAATTGGAATTTTCAAAAATATAGGTCTTTTTGGAAAATAAATTGAAAAAAATAGATTTTGACCAAAGGAAATTCCCAAATTTAGTCAAGTCAAAGAGTGATGTTTTAATTGACTTAGTAAAATTTTTTATCTCTGTTTGAGAACTATTGGAGCAAAATACGTTGATATTACCATTTTACCCTTTCTGTATTTAATCATGAATTGGTGGAATTACATGTTAGAAAATTGTAGAAATATTTCTAGAGTTGTAATATTAATATTAGTTTTGTAGATTTATTTCAGAATTTTTGGATACACTGATAATTATTAAGTTAGAAAAATGGCATTTTGGTAAATAATAAAGAATGGAAATTGATAGACTATTACACTATAGAAGTTATTGAAACTCTGCCATTAGTCATGAATTAATGTTACAGTTGCTCAGTAATTTTCCTTGAATTTTGATTTATGTATTTCTTCTACTTCATTTGGAAAATGGCATTTATGTAGAATTTGTATTAATTATGGGATAAATAGAAATATTAAAAGGAAAATTATGAAATCTTGTAGACATCAATGTTTTACTCATATGCAATTCAGGAAAATTTCCTTAGGTCAGTAGATTTTAAATGATACCACTTCATGTGTAAAATGATCTAAGGAATAATTTTAATGATTTAACTAGAGGCCTTAATGACCTAGGAAAATCATGAAAATCACCATGCTCATTTTATTAGTCCATACCACCCTAGGATAAATATTTGGGGGTTGGTGGCCCAAGGAATTGGAAGTTTGATTTTGGGGTGGTATTAGGTCATGGGCTGCGCATAATAAAAGTAGGTTGTACCATAAGGCCCACCAGTAGATAGATCGACAATTGAGCTAGGGAATATTATTGGAAATATAACCCTGGTGGTTAGTGTCGTCTTAGTGACGAGAGTAAAAGTGCAAGTCTTAGGGTAACCACTTGAGCGGAGGCCGACGGAAGACCGTCGCCCTTCTAATAATGATACCTTATGTCATTAGGTTAGTCCTAAAGTAACAATGAGAGTTGGATGTGGATCTTGGGTAGACATCAACTAAAAGTAATTATCCTTGCGAAACGGAACTTTGGATTTTAATTCCATCTTGGTTCCTAGTGTCCTCGAGACCCCTTCATTGGGCATACCCTGGGCAGTCCTGGGATTAACCTTAATTCACTAAGTGTACTAACCGGTAGGCAAGAGTAGCCTAATAGGCTAGGTAAACTATACTTATTCTCACTCGTGCCGGGTTGGAGGGACTTGGAGTCTATTGACCACTTGCTCACCCGTGCAGAGTTGGAAGGAAATGATAAGTTATATACTCACTCGTGCCGGGTTGGAGGGACTTGGAGTCGATTGACTACTTGATCACCCGTGCAGAGTTGGATGGAATTGATGAGCTATATACTCACTCGTGCCGAGTTGGAGGGACTTGGATTCTATTGACTACTTGCTCACCCGTGCAGAGTTGGAAGGAAGTGTTTGGTTTACTTGCTCACCCAGGCAGGGTTGGAGGAATCAGGACAGGTTGGTCCTACGAGCTGGAGGCTCGAGATGAAATATTTGCATGTGCATAAATGGTGGTGGGTCACGCGGTACTGGGCCAATCGTCACACCGATGGCAGTACGGTGACTCGGGTGAGGTGTACGGGTGGAAGGGCCAGTATGTTGTTTAATACTGCAGTCAGGCAGACAATCCCTGAAGACGTATACACGACCTAAAAGTCTAGCAGGTTGCTAGCAATAGTACGCAGAGACTCTATAGTGCACTTGTCGAGGTACAGAGGCGTATAGGAGAGGTCTTGGCCTGGTAGTGTGTATACCCGCCTAGAAAGCGGAGAAGCCCGATCCGCTGCTGCCGGAGCCACGACGGCGGTACCTGAGAGTGATGTTAGCTCTCGAAAAGTGGGAACTAAAGGTCTGTGATCACGGAGTCATTGTGTGTGAGTTACACTTGCCTGCTGCATAATTTACATCATAATATTCATGCATATTAGAGCATACGCTTCATAGATCCTTATTATATAAATTAGTATGGGCTCTTTTATATGATAAGTTATAATTCTTGGAAACCTTAATTTATAAATTTGTATGGGCATTTTTATAAGTTAAGGTACGTTTGTGATGATAGATAGCTTTACATTTCAGCTTACTTTACTTCCTGCTCTTACTTTCAGTTCTATCTTTTACTAGTACTGCTTTTACTTACCTGTACTACATACTTAGAACTGCTAGAGTAGGATAACAATACCTATTACAACTGCTAGTTAACTCTTGTCACCTGCTTCCACTTTTGCTACCCCTTGTTGTCCTCCGCTTCGTCCTCCCGCTCGGTGCCTAGGAGTTGCGGGGTGAGGTGTGGAGGAAACGACTTAGTCTTTTTGACTAATGGTCGGTGACCATATCATTTTAGGAGCACGAGGAGATGGACCAGCACGTCGAGGAGGCAGGACTTGAGGAGCAGATGCCGATACCACCTACTACCACTACTGGAGCACATGTTCAGGTGTGATGAGATGAGATGATAGATTCCGCTGCTATTAGATTGTGAGAGAGAGTGATTTGATTTGATGTACTGGGCATAAGCCCTTGTACACTCTTTTATTATTGTACTCATTTTGGACTATATATTGTTGTACTCTTCATTTGTTATATATGATTAGTACTGTGGTTGTGGACTTATTGCGATATTTACTCTGTTTTATACTTCTATTTCTCATATTGGCCGACAGGTTTATGATCGTACTAGCCGGCAGAATCGGCGACTTGCGGGGTCGACTAACCCGTGTGTTAGTGTCACCGTAAGGCGGCGGTTCTGGGCATAAGATCCGGGTTAGCCCCGGAGAGGGGGAAGCGGATCTTACATAAACGATGGCTAGTCACACCAAAACCTAGAGAGAACTTGAACACAAAAATTTTCTATGGCTTTGAAAACATAGCCAACTTTCTAATCCATTTGTTATTTTTTTTTCTTATTTTTTTTACTCTCTCATCATGTTTAAAATTCTCTTCTACCTCTTCATTTTTTCATAATAAATTTTTTCTCTTTTTTTATGAAAAGGAAAGAAGATTTAATCAACTCTTTTTTTTATAAGAAAAGAGCCACCAAAAATGAAAAGGCTCCTAATCACTCACACACCATGTTTGTATTTCTATATTCAAGTTTGGTCTTAGGTGTGCAATTAGGTTGCTTTTTGGGCTTTGGTAAAATGTTTGGTGGAGCTAAAACAAAAGGAAAAGGTAATAGGCTCAAAATGGCAAAGCAAGGGTAAAATTTTAGGTACGGGTGCAAAGTCTAAAACTAGCTAAAAGAAGTGCCTAAATCATATTTATGCTAATTAGTCTAACTTATGCAAAGTCTTGAGAATAGCTAGAGGGCAAGTTCTAGACATCGAAAAAGAATACCTCTCTCTTGGTCCGCAAAATATCTCTCTAGAAAACTTCTACTTACTCACCTAATTTTTTAGATTTTACCGGTTTTCATAATTAAAGTAAAATAAAACATTTCCACGCATTTATAAAAATGAAAAATCTAACTGTATGCTGAATATTTAGTTCTACTAAAAATTCTACTTACACGTGCATTTAACTAGAAACACAGCATGGCCAACAGTTCTACTCCAAAATTCAAAATTCAATTAAAAACATTAAAATTCTCTAAACGATATAAACAAGTTGAATACTTGAGATTTTGCATGTGAATAAATATGAAAATAACGACTTCTCTAATTAAAAATTAAACCTAATTTGTTTTGTTATTTCTTAAACTTCCCGAGGTATACCCTGTGAAGGGCTCTTAACGGTATTAGGAGGTAAGATGGGGTGATATCCCAAACGTCCCTTTCTAAGAAATTTAAATTTCGATTTTCTAATTTTTTTTTGTTTTTAATTTTGTAATTTTTTTTTTGAAAAACAAAATTCAAGAAAGAAAAAAAACTTTTTTGAATTTTTTGATATATAATTTTTTTGAGTTTTAATTTTTTTTAGAAATTTTTTTGTGGTTTTTGTTTTTTTAATTTTTTTTTTGGAAATTTTGTATGTTTTGCTTGAGAAATATCCCTCCCCCATACTTAAACAATACATTGTCCCCAATGTAAAAATAAAGAAAAGAATGAAAAAAGAGACTTTCCTGAGATTATCGAACCAGCATCAAAAGATACCTGTAAAAAAGGAGTAAAGCAAAACATAATATTTTATAAATTTTTTTGGTGTCTTTTTTTTTAATAAAAATAAATACATGAAAAAAAAACAAAGATACAGATACAGATACAGAGAGGTGACCCTCTACAAGTCCAAATAAATTAAAAGGTAGCTAGCTATTCCTGGTCTGGAGCGTCCTCGCGTTCCTGATAGAAAGTCCGCATGTTCGCGAACTCGCGGGTAATGTGCGCCATGGAAGAAGCATGGTTTTGCTCGAGCACGGTGAAGTGCGCATCAAAAGAATCGAAGCGACCGTCAAAATGGGTTTGCATTTGGTTTATGCGAGTATGTAGCAACCCAAATTGCCGATCCCAATAACTTGAAGGCTCGGGCGCTGGAGCAGAGTGTAGCGGTGGTGGCGAAATCTAGGGGGAATGATGAGTGCCGCTGGGACCGGTGCCATGATCAAGATCAAGATCCCCGCCACCAACTAATAAGGAAAGTGATGAAATTCCCGCCGTGCACCGCTCCCAATCTCACATTTTCGGCCTGGTGCCGAAAGAAAATGGCGAGCATGTAACCAAGGTTGAGTGGGAACCGGTAAAACATATTATACAAGTATAGTAAGTCCGCATGAATCACCATGCCGTGGCTATCTCCGCGCCCGGAAAGAGTGAACGTGATAAGGTTGTGTAGAATGCGCAAAGCGGGGGAGATGAGGTGGCTACCCTTTGATTTTTTTGGAGTGTAGGGGGCGACATCATTACTGATTTCCGACAAAAAAGTGAGGAGATTAAAGTCAGAGGCAAAATCAGTTCGGAGTTCGAGGTAGGCGGGGGAAGTGGAAAAGGCCTCCGAGCAAAAGCCCATGACGACGTTGAGTTGGCGGATGGTGAGCTGGTGCATCATCCCGCCCATGCGAAAGATGATGAAATCATCTTGCAATGCCCAACGGAACTCAAAAGAGGCCAAGAACTCGATGGTGAGTTCGAGGAAAGTAGGCTCAGAAATGGAGAAGAGGGGAGCCCATCCCGTGGTGGATAGAAATCCCTGAACCAGTTTCGCCGCTCCGAATGTGGCAAGGATGGCCCAGAACAAAATCTAGAACACGCCAAAGGGTTTGGCGCGCAGTCGTTCGCTCCGATCTTGTTGGGTTGCGTTCGCAAAAAGGAGCATGGCCTCCGCCAAGGCAGGATCGGCGGGGTGCTCGGAGGAAGAAGCGGAGGAACGAGGGTGGTGGCGAGGCATGATGGTAGAAAAGGGAAGAAATTCGGCCACAATGGAGGAGAGAAAAGAAGGTTTGAAGGGTGAAGGTGTGAAGAGAAAAGAAAGGGAAAATGCCTTTTTATAGGTGTTTTCGGGTCGATCACGCCCCCCTATCACGCCCGTGACAGGGGGCGTGACACGCTTGGGTCAAAGCAGAGAGGAATCCGAGGCAGCCTGCCTCGGATTCGGGGGTCACGCCCCAGAGTCATGCCCGTGACTCTCAGAGTCACGCCCGTGACTCTGGGCATGTAACTGTAATTCTCGGTAAGCGCGGGAATCCGAGGCGCTGGCCTCGGATTCTGCTATCATGCCCCAAAGTCACGCCCGTGAATTTGGGGTGTGTTAGTCAAATCTGACCCGTTGCAGAGGAACCAAGGTAGACCAGGTCAACGCCTCGGATACCGACAACACGTGAGGGTCACGCCCGTGACCAAGAAGGTCACACCCGTGTCACATCCGAATGATGGGAGGGAAAACCGAGGGAGGAGGGACCTCCCGCTGGCTTGGCAAAACACGCCCTGGACACGCCCGTGACCCATGGGTCACGCCCGTGACAGAGGCATGTACGAAAAAAAAATTTCTTTTTTTTAAATAGTTTTTATTTTTGTTTTTGTTTTGTTTTTTTTATGGTAAAGAGCCAAATAAAAATAAATTAAAAATTACCGACTTGGAGAAATACTTAGATTTGACGTTTGTCCCCAATCGATCGTCATGCGCCGATGTCCTTCAAATCTGTAAAAACTTTAAAAAGAAAATTAAAATAAAAAGAAAGGATAACCATGGGATGCCTCCCACGAGCGCTTTGTTTATGGTCATTGAGCTCGACCATAGTAATGCACGTGATCTAGGGATTGGACAACATTATGTTGTCTAATTTTTTGTTAATATTATCACCGGCAAAAAATAATTTTAGCCGGTGCCCATTCACTTTAAAGTTGCCTTTTTCCGGGTGTGAAATAAGTACCGTCCCGTAAGCCAAACCTCCTTTACGACAAAGGGGCCGGACCAACGGGACTTAAGTTTACCCGGAAATAAGCGTAAGCGCGAGTTATATAAAAGGACTTGGTCTCCTGGTTTAAAGTCTTTTGGGTGCTTAATTTTCTTATCATGATAAAATTTGGTGCGCTCCTTATAAAGTTTATTACTCTCATAAGCGAGAGAGTGCCACTCATCGAGCTCGTTAAGTTTGAATTTACGGAGCTCGGAGGACAAATTTTCATCAAGATTTAAAAATTTAAGTGCCCAAAAGGCACGAAGTTCAAGCTCAACCGGTAAGTGGCATGCTTTCCCATAGACCAATCGATACGGCGTACAAACGATAGCGGTCTTGTACGCGGTCCGATAAGCCCATAGAGCATCATCAAGCTTGATCGACCAATCTTTCCTATTAGTAGAAACCGTTTTTTCTAGTATACGTTTAATTTCACGGTTAACTACTTCTACCTGGCAACTTGTTTGAGGGTGATAGGGGGTGGCTAACCTATGTGTAACGCCGTATTTGGATAATACTTTAGCAAATTGTGCGTTACAAAAGTGGGTGCCCCTATCACTAACTATTGCCCGCGGTGCTCCAAATCGTGAAAATAGTTGTTTAAGAAATCAAGTCACGACTCGTGCGTCATTAGTGGGAAGGGCTTGCGCTTCCTCCCACCGTGACACGTAGTCGACCGCTACCAAAATATATTTATTTCCATAGGAAATTGGTAGTGGTCCGACAAAGTCGATCCCCCATAAATAAAAAACTTCTATTTCTAAAAATAAATTTAAAGGCATTTCATCACGGCGGGAAATATTACCTGAGCGTTGGCATTGTTCACAACGACTTACATGGGCGTGAGCATCCTTGAAGATTCTTGGCCAATAGAAGGCTGCTTCAAGAACTTTCCGAGCCGTCCGATTAGCTTTATAGTGCCCACCGGCGGGCCCCTCGTGACAATGTTTTAAAATTTCTACGCCCTCCTCGTGAGAAACACACCTCAGCACTACTTGGTCCGCATAAACTCGGAAGACAAATGGAACCTCCCAAAAATAATTTTTCAAATCAGAAAAGAATATCTTCTTTTCTTGATAAGAAAAACCATTCGAGAGGAATCTTTCAACAAGAAAGTTTGCAAAATCGGCGAACCAAGGAGTTGGGAGAGTGATTACCTTATGCATAGCGAGGAGGTGCTCCTCAGGAAATGTATCATCGATGTCCTCCTCTTTGAGCTCCTCTGAATTGGGGTTCTCCAACTGAGAAAGATGATCCGCTGCTTGATTTTCCGCTCCTCTTTTATCCTGAATCTCCAAGTCAAATTCTTGGAGAAGCAATACCCACCTAATCAATTGAGGCTTTGCATCTGTTTTGGTTAGTAGATAACGCAAAGCCGAATGATCGGTAAAAACAATAACTTTGGATAAAGTAAGGTAAGAACGAAATTTATCAAAGGCAAAAATTACGGCAAGAAGTTCTTTTTCGGTGGTTGTATAATTTTCTTGTGCGGTGGTTAGTGTTTTGCTCGCATAATATATCGGATGAAAATTTTTATTGATGCATTGTCCTAAGACCGCACCAACGGCAAAACTACTAGCATCGCACATAATTTTAAAAGGAAGTTCCCAATTGGGAGCTATCACGTTTGGTGCGTTTATCAATTTTTCTTTAATAAGATAAAAAGCGCGCAAACAATCTTCATCAAAAATAAAAGGCGCATCTTTTTCTAATAAGTGTAAGGGCCTTTGTGATTTTAGAAAAATCTTTAATAAACCGGCGATAGAAACCGGCATGCCCCAAAAAACTACGAACGACCTTAACATTTGAGGGGGGAGGTAATTTTTCTATAGTTTCAATTTTTGCTTTATCTACCTCTATACCCTTGCTAGAAATTTATGGCCTAAGACCAAACCTTCCCGCACCATAAAATGGCACTTCTCCCAGTTGAAGACTAGGTTCGTTTCCTCACATCTTTGGAGAACACGGGAAAGATTTGCTAAACATAAATCAAACGAATCTCCAAAAATGGAGAAATCGTCCATGAAAACCTCCATGATATCCTCCACTAGTTCATCAAAGATCGCTAGCATACACCTTTGGAAGGTTGCCAGCGCATTGCATAAACAGAAGGGCATCCTTCGATAGGCGAAGGTGCCAAACGGACATGTGAAGGTTGTTTTCTCTTGGTCTTCGGGCGCGATTGGGATTTGGAAATATCCTGAGAGACCGTCAAGAAAACAATAAAATGAGTGCCCGGATAACCGTTCAAGGATTTGGTCAATGAATGGCAAAGGAAAATGATCATTTCGGGTTGCATCATTTAATTTCAGGTAGTCGATGCAAACTCGCAATTCGGTAATGGTTTGAGTAGGAATTAATTCATTTTTATCATTAGGAACTACTGTTAATCCTCCTTTCTTGGGCACCACTTGGACCGGACTCACCCAAGAGCTATCCGAAATCGGATAGATGATTCTCGCATCTAATTATTTAATTACCTCGGCCTTGACTACCTCCTTCATGTTAGGATTTAGCCGGCGTTGAGGTTGAATAGTTTTGTGAGCGTGTTCTTCCAATAAAATTTTATGGGTGCAAAAGGAGGGATTAATCCCTTTCAAATCCGTGATCTTCCACGCAATTGTGCGGCGATGAAGTTATAAAATATGAGATAATTTAATTTTTTTCATCATCGGTCAAGTAGGCCGACACAATAACATGAAGTTTAGAATCCTCCGCTAAAAATAAATATTCTAAATGATCAGGCAATTGTTTTAATTCTAGCGTGGGAGGTTCATCATAAGAAGTTTTCAAACGATCACTACCAATTTTCAAAATTTCATAAGTAGGTGTGCGAGTGATCAAATCCTTATCACTATTTTCATAAGTAATTAAATCTAAATTTTCAAAATATGCGTTATGATCAATAGAAGATAAAGAATGTTCAGAAAAAGGAATGAAGTCTTCTTCGGGAGAAGCCTCTAAATAGTAACATGAGTCATCATTGGAGAGCGAATTTTTCATAGACGTGTCAATAGTAAAGGCAACTTCTTCATCTCTGACTCTAAGGAGAAGTTTACCGTTACTAATGTCTATAACTGAGCGCGAGGTGGCAAGAAATGGGCGACCGAGAATGAGTGGTACCTCGGTGTCCTCTTTGATGTCAGAGATGACAAAATGTACCGGAAAGATAAATTTGTCAACTTTGACTAGCACATCCTCAATAATACCCATCAGATATCTTATAGACCGATCCGCCAATTGAATGCTCATTCTTGTGGGTTTAGGTTCTCCTAAACCCAATTTCTTAACTAAAGAATAAGGCATTAAATTTATTGAGGCACCTAAATCGGCTAACGCACGGTTTACCAATAAATCGCCAAATGAACAAGGTATAGAGAAACTACCCGGATCAGGTAATTTCTTTGGCAATTTATTAAGTAAAACCGCCGAGCACTTCGTGTTTAATTGAACCGTGCAGATATCCTCAAGTTTCTTTTTATTTGATAAAAGATCCTTGAGGTACTTAGCATATTTCGGCGTTTGTGCTATCACTTCGCATAACGGTAAATTTATTTGGATTTGTTTAAACATATCTAAAAATTTACCGTGATGCTCATCTATCCGGTCCTTTTGCATTCTAGACGGATAGGGAAGAGGCGGTTGATAAGCTTGTGGTTTAGTATAATTAGAAGGCTTAGATGGAGGAGAAGATGAAGAAATTGGTACCTCCATGTCAACCGAAATTGGGGAAGTAGTTGTTACCTCCTTCCCGCTCCGTAGAGTGATGGCTTTGGCTTGCTCCCTTGGTTTGGGCTCCGTATTGCTTGGTAGAGCTCCTTGTTGTCGATCGGAGAGCATCTTTGCAATTTTCCCAATTTGAGTCTCCAAACTATGAAGATATCCGGTGATATTCCGGATATTGGCATCATTTGTACTCGTATATTTGGCGAACAACTCCTCGAGATTAGGAGCTTTTGGAGCTTGTGGTGGAAACTATCCTGGTGGGATTGTGTTTGGTGGGCGAGCCACGTTCCCTGGATTACTCCAAGAGAAGTTGGGGTGATTCCTTATACCCGGGTGATAGGTATTACCAAAATTATGACCAGGATTATAAGGTGGCCGATTCGGATTACCCATGTAATCCACATGCTCGGAAATAGTAGAAGTCTCCCAAAATTAGGGCTCACAGGAAGGCGTAGACGAGGAAGAAGTCATCTCGTTCATCTGTTTTTGCATCTTCTCCATCTGGAGAGATAAATTAGAAATCGTATCTATTTCGTACATCCCAGGCGGTTTAGGTGGACGAGACCGAGGTGTACTCCATTGATACGTATTCATGGACATACCTTCTATAAGCTCTTGGGCGGCCGCCGGTGTTTTGTTATTTAATGTTCCACCGGCGGCTGCATCGATATGTTGCCTCGTTTGAGAGTTGAGGCCATTATAAAAGGTTTGCACTTGCAACCAATCGGGGATTGCATGATGCGGACAACGACGAAGTAATTCCTTAAATCGCTCTCAAGTGTCATATAACGTTTTCGTATCAACTTGGGAGAAATAAGTAATATCATTGCGCAATTTGGCCGTCTTAGCGGGCGGAAAATATTTCGTGAGAAATTTTTCCGTCATCTCGGCCCATGTAGTGATTGAGCCTCTTGATAGAGTACCAAACCACTGCTTAGCTTTGGTGCGCAATGTAAAAGGAAAAAGCCTTAGCCGGATGGCATCATCCGAAACCCCGTTAATTTTAAAAGTATCACATATTTCTAAAAAATTAGAAATATGTGTGTTTGGGCCCTCATCTTGAAGCCCATCAAATTGTACTGATTGTTGTACCATTTGTATGATGCTTGGCTTCAATTCAAAATTATTGTTCGCAATAGCGGGTCAAACATTACTTGATTGTTGCTCATCCAAATTTGGTCGGGCATAATAGGACATAGTCCGTTCTTCGGCCATATTTGGATTTTGATTACCCAAATTAAAATAAAATTGAAAAGAAGGGGAAGATGATGAAGAAGAAGAAGATGTAGATGAAGAAGAAGAAAAAGTGTTACCTACGGATTCCTCAACCAAATCTGGAGAATTGAGGTCACGGAGTCTTAGGCGTCGCCGTAAGCTTTGCTCGATCTCCGGATCCAAATCAAATAGATTTGACGGATTCTCTCAGGTCATACACAAAAACAAAACAAAAAGATAAAAGTTTTAAGATTTAAAAATTTATAAAATAAGATTTCCCGGACTTCCCAAGGGCTACCCAGTGACGGGTTCGCAAGGTACTAGGCGGTATTGCGGGATGAAAACCCGGCACGGCCCTTTCGTAAGAAATTTTAAATATAAAAATTTAAAGATAAAACTTTTGAAAGAAAAAGTTTTTTTTTGAAATAAAAAAAAAGATAAAACTAATAGATCCTTGCTTTAAAAATATCAACAAAGAAAAGTCCCCGGCAACGGCGCCAAAAACTTGATGGAGATTTTCTAACAGTTAAATTACATACAAACTAGAATCTCGATTAGGAAAGCGTACCTATCGAAATGCAGTATAAGAAGTGTCGTATTGCGATTCGGGGCATGTTGAGTACTTGTACTCACAAGGAAGAGCTATTATTTTATCGAGCGGAAAAGTTTGTTTGATTATACTAGTTAATAAAACTAAAGTTGATTCTAAAGAGAAATTCAATTATGAGGAAGCTAGCACTTGATCTAGAATCCCCTTGGACTAAAATAAATCTTCTTGAAAAATAATTAAATGCGAGTTCTTAATTATACTCACTCGACCGTGGAGGTTCCTAAAGTATAGAAGCGTCTTTCTCGAGCTCATGCTTCTAACTAACCTTAGGTTGATCGATTAAGACCTCTCGGCCAGTCGAAACCCCTAAGCATACTTTATGCGGTGAACCCCACTATTGGATTTGACTCCAATCCGAAAGATTTACGTCATCCTCTCTCGAGGAGTGCATTCAACTCCTTTTATCTTTGAGTGATCTCCTCGTATCCGCAACCTCTTGGTCATTTAGGATACGGATCTTAGATCGAAGATCATATCCGCATAATATGAATTCGATGAAATAAAAATCAAAGATAAATCTTAGCGAGTAATATTAAGAACAAGACAATTGATAAAAAGGAGAAGATTTTATTTTATTCCAAGGTTTATCATGATCAAGTGCTAAAAGAAAATTAGCTACTCATCTTGATTACGGAATTACAAAGTAGAGTAGGAAAAGACATGATTGAAATGAAAACAGCTAAAATTAAAGTTACAACAAAGATAATCTAGGCTAGGAAATGGAAATTAAAGAAAATAAAACAGCAAAATAGAAAAGTACGACTCCCAAAATTCCCCCCTAGACATCTGAAGCTGTATGGAATTTATAGAAAAAGTTTCTGGATGGTAACGCTCTAGGTCACGCCCGTGAACTAGGGCGTGTTAGGTTCGGAACCGTCGTCTTGAAGCTCCGGGAACGTTTGAGGAGAAACTGCGAAAAGCTGTTAACTGACGGGTCACGCCCCTAGTTCACGGGCGTGACCTAGGGCGTGTCAGGGCTGTTTCTGGAAAATGGCGGGAAGCTGAAAATGGCAAGAATAAATTGCAGTTGATAGAGGCGTCACGCCCCTGGTCACGCCCGTGACCAGGGCGTGTCAAGCAGGAAATGTCAAGCTGGCAGCAACGGCAGGAATGACGGAGTAATTGGCTGAAAATGAACTTAACACGCCCTGGGTAACGCCCATGACCTAGGCGTGTCATTTTAATCTGACATGGCAGCGACTTAACGGTCATTCACCGGATGGCACGCCCCGTGTACGGTGTCACGCCTATCTGACATGCCCAAAGAGGGCGTGTCGGAGGGCGTGTCGAGCTCCTTCGACCGCTGTTCGACGATTTCGTTGACGAGCATTGATCATGTCTGTCACGCCCTTGGTCACGCCCATTGAGGGCGTGTCACCGGGCGTGTCTAGGCAGAAAACAGGAAAAATCCTATTTTGCTCCAAATATTATAGATATCAGCCCTGCAAGATTAAAAATAATTTTATTAGAACAAAAGGATATTAAAAAATAAAAACAAGTTAAATAAAAACTTAATATTATAGAATTGATATAAAATATCTAACTATTAATATAAAATAGTAAATAAAAAGATAGAAATTATTAGAGTTATCACGTGGTTCTCTACGAGCTACTACGTGGCGGTAGCGATACCGTATGGTGGTAGTGACTGTTCATCATAAGCATTGTAATGACTCGACGATTCACCTACCGCTCGTCGGCAGTGTGGTTCCGTGTGGAGGTAGTGTGATAGTTACGGCATGGCAACATGTCAGCATGTAATTGGTGAATTTGAACGGTGGGCTTTCCCGAGAAGCCATTGATTGGGTCTACCGTACGGAGGTACCTTCTTACCGCGCGGCGGTAGCGCTCTTTTCAAAGAAGCATTTAGAATCAGGGTCGTTCGTCGCAATCCAATGATGGGCTGTGTTTTCTGCTGGTTTAAGTTCTTAAATGGGGAGTTATTTCTCATTCTAATCTAATCCATTCTATTTCTAAGAGGTAGAGAGAGGAGAGAGCAAGGAAGAGTAAGGGGAAGGAGTTTTCGCCATTATTAGAGCGTCGAATCTCCAAATCACGAGCCGAGTTCAGATCCGCATAGGCGAGCCCATTACAATAGTCTTCAATCATCTAATTTCTCTTCCTTGGCGTCGAAACGAACATCAAGGGTAACGATCTTCCTTTTTGGACATGTGAAGTCCTCTATTTTTGGCATATGAGTGAAGACGCTCCACGTGCATATGGAGGAGAGTCGATCGACAGGTTGATCAGTTCTATCCCCGTAACTTTGCATTTAGAATTCGAAATTAAAGTATGGAATAGGCATGTTGTGTGAAGCCCATATGGACAGGTTTGTATGGATTGGTTAAGATTTTTTTGTATACCGGGAAAGACTCTGTGGTTAACATGTAATTTACGGAGTCACGGGGTGTACAAGTTATTGTAGTTAGATTACTGGAGTAGGTCTTCACGAAAACACCCGTTTTGGGGAAGAAAAGATAGTCTGTCCCCTACCGCGTGGCGGTAGCGCTATCGCTGGCAGTCACTCCCAATTAGAATTATTTGTGAGGTCTATCTCTTGAAGACTTGGGGGGCCATTGTGTTGAGCTGAATGCCTGAAGGGCCCAGCTTTGGTGGTCGTAAGTGCCAGCCTTGGAACATAACATGGTTATGTATATTTTGTGTTATGGTAAAGGGAAAGTTGTGTAAGACCCCCCCCCCTCCCGGAACACAAGACACGGCCGAGGGGAGTCTTATTCCCAGAACAGCCGCCTTGTGGTAACTTCAACACATTGGCTAACAAGTAAGACCCCCCTCCCGGAACACAAGACACGGCCGAGGGGAGTCTTATGCCCAGAACAGCTTTCTTACGATAACGCCAACACACGGGTTGACCGATACTACAATATGCCTATCCTGTCGGCTAAAACCAATATCATCCATGCCAACCCAACATAAAGAATAAACAGAAGTCAAAATCCATATAAGTATAAAAGTACACAAATACATCAATAATAAGAAGCATCAACAGACATCTATAATATAAGAGTACATAAAAAGATTTGCCCAAAGGGCTACAATAAGAGTCTATCGAAAACTCACATCAATAACCGAAGGCAGCAATGGTATTGTCACGTCAGGACCTGTCACCCTGGCCTGGCTGCCTTCTTGCACAACCTACTGCTGCTCTTTCTGCGGGGATTCCTCCTAAAAAGGAAGACGTAGCAACTGTTAGTCATAAAGACTAAGTGACTATCACATCCGCTCCCCCGTCAACTCTTAGGCACCTGGCGGAGAAAGGAAAAGGGTACAATATATATGTAAGCAGTAGTACAAGAAGGTGGTATAATACTAATCAATATCAGAATATCAACAGGTAAAACAAGTGAGTATATCAATCTACACTAGCAATTCTACTATCAACAACAATATATAAGTATGATCTTACAATAGGAAAGCAACTCATCTTATATGAATGTCCATACAAATATATAAGTTAAGGATCAGCTTAATAGTAAAGTAACTCATCATATAAGCCCATACAAACTTATATGATACGGATCTTGTGTATGTAATGTAATGCAATGTTATGAATGCAATGTGATGACTCACCCAGGCACACTCACGCACACCGCTATGTCGACATAGGCTTGTAGTTCCCACATTTTGAGAAGATAGCTAACCTCTCAGGACCCATCTGTCATGGCCAGACGGTGACAGTAGAACCAGATTTCCACTACTAGGAGGGCATCCACACTACCAAGCCTAGTCCTCCATACGCCTCAATGCTAAGAACACAACATCGGAGCTCACATGTGTACTATGGCTCAGAGGGGTCTCGTGTAGATGTACACCAAGAACACAATCCAAACTGGCCTATCATTGTGGCACGAAAGGAGCCTAAGGGATCATATCACCATAGGACCAAGCCCAATTGTCCACTTGGCACGGAAGGATCCCCGAGAATGAGCACCGAGGACAAAGCCCAACTGCCCAAATTTTATCTGTCATCTCTCATCGATGTGATGACTGGCAAGCCCGTCGACCTGCAACACTATCCTTAACCAAGGATTATGACACCGCATGTCAACTCACACTGCATGCAATTTCACATTTAAGGGCTCCACATTAAGTCCCTTTTTATTATTCACATTTCGTGATCAACAGCACTCAAGGGCTCCACACTGAGTACCTTATCAACAAATCCTTCAAACGCGACAGACACACGCACTTCTAACCCTCCCACATTTCCATACCAGACAAGGGTTCATCATTTACACAGGTGGCAAGCCACCTTATATAACATATCAGTCCCTCACTGCTACCCGTAGGGATACACAACTCTAAGCAATGGACTACTTTACACCTTCCATTATTTATCACATCACATGGCCATGCATTAACCTCATCAAACTCCTTTTTAAAAGATTAAGAAATCACCAACAAGAATACTTCCTTATGATAATCACAACAGCATAATGATACTTCACCTATTCATCAAACATGATACCATAGTTATGGGTTACTCATTCAATTATTGAGCATCGCATCCTCTTCCAAAACCTATTTCATTCTCCTGATTATAATCATGCTCATCCCTACCGGATTTCACAAGAATAACATTTGTACAACCGAATCGTATCAAATCATTTGTTCACAAACTTTCCAAAACCATTTGTTTATCAAACTCCTTAAAACTGTTTGCACAATCATGTTGCACCAACTATTTGTTTATCACGATCACGTATAGACTAAGTTTACCAAAACGTCAACATTATTTTGCTACGAACTCTCTACCAAAACCAAACCCGGTTCTACACTAATTGGAGAACAACATGTACTTAAGACATGACTGTACAACAACTTCGACTAGACATTCTCGAGGCTACAGGACTTGTATGAAAATGTGTAACCATCCTGTTGAAATGTATTTCCAAGGACTTTGACTTTTGTGTTTAGTCAAAAACCAAGATCTGACCGTATCATACTCGAAAACTGCCTTGAAGTTCGCTGCGCACAAAAAATAGTTTATGCACGCATCTTAAAGTAAGATGAACGACATCGATTCATCTTCTTCCTTTAGATATTTGTTCAAAACCACTCACAGATTTTCCTCCTCCATTATTCACCCTCAATATACCATTCTTCTTCACGAAACCAAGTCCATCATCTTCACAAAGGAGAGAGGAGAGGTTGAAGACATCAAATCCCTAGGACAAGGTCCTAGCATAGTCTCTTCCTAGGAGATCTTCATTTCACAAGTATAACTCTTTGGAGTCAATATCTCTCCTAGATAATAACTACAGATCTAGCACTAAGGGAGAGGGTAGGAAGCTCACCTCGTTTCTGACCATGGATCTTGTTATCCTTCTCAGTGGCATCTTCTCCTCGTTGGCTTTGTTCTTCCCAGAAAGGTAGATTGGCTTTTCTTCTAGAAAATTGACTCCAACAACTTCTTCTCTTTTGATGGTTTCGGCACAGGTAATGGCTCGGCAAGAAGTGAAGTCATGGCTAGGGTTTTCCGTAAGTCGCATTTTATTGGAAGAATTATGCTAAACCGTCTGCCATGTGTCACCCTATTACTGTACTACCCATTATTATTTAAATTAAGTCTTGTCAAAAAGACCGGGTCCTAATAACCTAATTGGTGCATTTCCCAAAAACCCGGTTTAGCCTATTTATATGAACCAGCAAACAATGGGCCGAAAAATCTTCTAAGTCAAAAGCACCGTGTATACCATACACACTCGACGAATCATCGAGATTCATCGTGATCACTTGATGTATATAAAGTCCAGTCAAAATCGTCGAGTATACAGGACAATTCGTCGAATGGCGTCGAGTTTACTCAACGAACTCGACGCTTAGTCGAGTGGCGTCGAGTCCACTCAAAGCTTATAATAACCATAATAATTCTAACTTAAACACTCAACACCTCATCGAATGGCATTGAGATCACTCAACGCTCTCGATGTTTTGATTCCAGAATTATTCTAAGTTAAATCACTCAACGCCTCGTCGAATAACGTTGAGACCACTCAATTCTCTCGATGCCTTGTTGAGTGCCAAACTTTCTAAGTCAAAGCATTGAGTGGCGTTGAGACCACTCAACGCACTCAACACCTCATCGAATGGCGTTGAGTTCACTCAACACCCCAGCATCCAGAAAATTTCTGAGTAAGAATTCGTCATGTAGCGTTGATACCACACAACGCACACGACACCTGTTGAATCCAGGATTATTCTAAGTAAAATTCGTCGAGTGGTGTTGAGACCACTCAATACCTATAACATCATAATATTTCTAAGTCATATTTGCCCTATTAGTCGATTATCACTCGTCGCCTATTACTAGTGCACCCCGAGCTTGAGTCATCATACTTGACTCAAAACGCGTGCGATGGGTCTAGCAAAAAATGTGATGTTACAAAACCTATACCGCAAGATGCCTATCCTGCCGGACAAACAAATATCATCCATGTAAACCCAACATAAAGAATATAAAATAGAAGTCAAAATTCACACAAGTATATAAGTCCAAACAAGTACAATAATAATAAGAAGCAACAACGGCTTCTATAATAATAGAGTACACAAATTGCCCAAAGGGCTACAACATAAGTCTCTCAAAACTCACATCAGTAACTGATGGTAGTGATGGTAACGTCGTATCAGACTGTAATGACCCCATCCGTTACATGACGTATAGTAGAAGGTCCGGCCGGGGCCCCACACTATAAGCCACAAACAGACGGTGAGGTCACAGGATAATACCAAACCATACACGAATCCTAACTCAGAGCATTCTAGCGGAAGCTTTAAGTTATAAATTTGAACTCTAACCAGGAATGTCCAATATATATAAATCACAGTTATATATACAACCACGGAATGTACAACAAAGGTTTGGCCTTAAGGCCTTACAATTCCTCTTTCCATACAACATGGATTACAAACCTCGGCGCGCAGGCCGGCCATACATGAGGAAAACAAAACAAACAAAATCATTTGCTCAGCCTTCAAGGGCTAGCCGCAGCAGCAGCAGCAACAGCAGCAAAGGCTTCAGCCCTTCACTTACCACTTGGCTCTCCAGCACCTGCATAGGGACAATCCACCCAACAGTGGCAAACAAGGCAACGGTCAGCATTCAGCTGACCCAATTATAACAATCCTACCCCTTTCTCGGGGCAATAGCCTTCTTTCCCTGCACAGCATGGTATCAACAATAGCAACTATGTGCGCGCAGGCACATTCAAGCCATCACAACCGTCGACCACACGGCCCGACAGTCCGTGCACTCAGGGCACATTCTTGGTGTACCGGAATACCAGGGTCAACACCACCGTCTACACGGTATTTGAGCATTCTAGTCTTTTCGGCGCGCGGGCCTAAGACTCTCATTAGGCGCTCCAACAAAACCTATAACCAGGCTTCCAAGTCGGACGGACCTAACGCAGGTACGGATCAGCCACCCCTCGTTGCTCAAGTCGCCGTGCCACCTCGAATACGGAAGTATCCATGGCAATTTATAGGCGCGGGTCGGTTTCACCTTTCCTGTTCGGCAATCTGCCTTTCATCGAGTTGCAGCCTAACGGCTCAACCACACATAAAGTGGCAACGCACTGCCACAAGAGTTGCATCCAACCCTCTTCATTTCCTGGACTTCATCCAGTACTTCCTGCTGCACCAAGCAACAGGTAGGCACAAGGCAACACAAGCCATAATCACGGAGCCTTCTCCGATATGCAAACAAGCATCACCAATCCAGACTAGCATGTCTAGATGGGCTTCATACAGCATGCCTAGATCCGTACTCCAATTCCGGACTCTAGCAAGGGGGACTTCACATATCTACCCCAAGGGACACCACAACCCACCGCACACTCGTGGGGAAGGGTTTTCCCTATGCAATGCAGAAAAGAAGGACTTCACATGTCCAAGAAGGGAGATCGTTACCCTTGTCGATCTCTTGGGAGCCATCGAAAACTAGCCAGTGAGAAAGAACCGCAGCAGCTTTGCCTTCACAACGCTGGCCTCGGATCACGAATCGGACCACGGGAGCTCCGCAGGTGGCTTGATCTCCTCCTCCTTCTTCTTCCTCCTCTCTCTTTCTCTCTTCCTTAATCAAATGAAGAATGACTTTCTTCATCAGCCTCTGCTGTTTAAATCCAGCCAGGAATCACCTGAGCCCTTGGATCCAAAGAGAGAAAAATGAACGGCCACGATTTCCCAAAATCACATTTTTTGGCTGACACGGCCTGTGACACGCCCGTGTCACAGGCCGTGTACCCTTAAGCGGCACACGCGGTATTCGTACCGACTGAACTTTACCAGAACACGAGCATCGACACGCCCGTGTCGAACCTGACACGCCCGTGTCAGTCATGAGACACGCCCGTGTCCCCCTGCTTCATCGAGCTCCAAACTCAACCAGCAGTACACGGGTAGGCACACGGCATCGGACACGCCCGTGTCCAATCTGACACGCCTGTGTTCAAGGCTTGGTTCCAGGCCGTGTAATCTTCTGACTCAGAACGCATTTTATTTGAGTGACACGCCCGTGTCCCAGGCCGTGTACCCCCGACATACCCTGGGACACGCCCATGTCCCAGGCCGTGTAAATCAACCTGCACCTCAAATCCATTTTTGAGTCTTTTTGGGGTGTTACAATCCTCCCCCCTTAACAAAATTTCGTCCCGAAATTTGCACGGTAAGGAAACAAGGAAAAATCAATGCTATAACTTGATAACTCTGTTATAACACAAGGTACACGGTCTACAGCTTATACAAACAGTTCGGGAAATTCAGCGCGCATGGTCTGCTCTCGCTCCCATGTTAGCTCTTCACGGCCACAATTGTCCCATCGGACTTTGACCATCCCGATCACTTTGTTCCGCAACTGTTTCTCGGCTCGATCCTCGATCCGAATGGGTCGAACCCTCGTCGTTAGCCCATACTCGACCGGTACCCGATCATTCTCCACTACTTGAGCTGGATCCTTCATAGCCTTACGAAGTACTGAGATGTGAAATACATCATGTAATCCACCCAAGTCTGCTGAAAGTGCTAGTCGATAAGCAGCTTCCCCAACTCGCTCCACCACCTCAAATGGACCAAGATACCTCGGACTTAGCTTTTTCAAACGCCGAATCCTGGACACGCCTTTGAAGGGTTTGATCTTCAAATATACCCAATCACCCACCGCGAACTCCACGTTCCGATGTTTGGCATTGTAGTACTTTGCTTGACGATCTTGGGCTATCAATAGCCACTCCCGAATAGAGCGTATGAGCGAGGTAGCTTCTTCGACTTCCTTTTTCCCACTCAGCTTAGATTCGCCTGCTTCTGCCCAAGCTAACGGTGTCCGGCATTTACGACCATACAACGCCTCAAATGGTGTCATACCGATGCTCGCTTGGTAGCTATTATTATAGGCAAATTCGACAAGAAATATATAATCTTCCCATCTCTTACCAAAGTCTAGGGCGCACATGCGGAGCATGTCCTCCATCGTCCTGTTGGTTCGTTCAGTCTGGCCATCCATTTGGGGATGAAAGGCCGTACTAAACGCTAACTTTGTACCCAACATTTGATGAACTAGCCGCCAATCATTCGATGTGAACCACCCATCACGGTCACTGACGATGCTCCGAGGAACACCGTGCAGTCGAACAACCTGCTCCACATAAATCTTGGCCAAGGTTTCCACTGAATCGTCTCTTCTGTTTGGAAGGAAGTGCGCCACTTTTGTCAACCGGTCCACAATCACCCAGATTGAATCATGACTGCGTTGAGATCTCGGCAACCCGTGCACGAAATCCATCGAAATGTCATCGAACTTCCACTCCTGAATAGGTAACGACTTCAGGAAACCGCCAGGCTTCTGGCATTCTGCTTTCACCAACGCACAGGTATTGCATTCCGCCACATAACGTGCTACATCTTGCTTTAGTCCGGGCCACCAGAACAGCTTTTTCAGATCTCTGTACATCTTTGTGCTCCCTGGGTGAACTGAGTACTTTGCAAAGTGAGCTTCGTACATCAACTCTTCCCTCAATTTACCCACACTCGGGACGCACACTCGACCATTTCTTCGCAAAAAACCGTTATCCCAAGAGAACTGGTCATCCGGCCCATCTTTTGCATAGCGCTGAAGACTGTCATCAAGCTCCGTTGCTCGCCGAACTCTGTCCGTAAGGTCATATTGCACCTCCGTCCAGTTCAAGCATGCATCGGTTGACGAACCCTTGTCAACACAAGATATCTCCAAGGCTTCCAATTCCTGGATTAAACGCTGATCATGCCTCTACAACCAGCTTGCCCGTACCGGAGTCTTCCGACTCAAAGCATCAGCGACCACATTTCCCTTCCCGGGAGTATAGTGAATCTCGAAGGTGTAGTCCCCAAGGAACTCCATCCATCTTCATTGTCACATATTCAGATCTTTCTGATCCAACAAGTACTTTAGGCTTTTGTGATCTATATAGATGTCCAATTTAACGCCATATTGATAGTGCCGCCACAACTTGAGCGCAAAGATTACCGCCGCCAACTCCAAATCATGGACGGGGTAATTCCGCTCATGCACTTTCAATTGGCACGAGCCATAAGCAATCACTTTACCAAACTGCAGAAGGACGCAGCCTATGCCGCTCCCGGAGGCATCACTATAGATCTCATACCCATCTGTACCACATGGCGATGTCAACACAGGCGCCGTGGTCAAACGACTCTTCAAGTCTTCAAAAGCTCGCGCGCACTCCGGCGTCCAGATGAACTTTTGATCTTTTCTTGTCAGCGTGGTCAGAGGTAAAGCAATCCATGAGAAGTTTTCCACAAACCGTCTATAGTAGCCCGCAAGTCCAAGGAAGCTCCTGACCTCGGCCACTGAAGACATCACTGGCCAATCTCGAATGGCACTTATCTTCAACGGATCCACCGCGATACCTTCTCCACTTACCACATGGCCTAAAAAGGCGACTGAAGAGAGCCAGAACTCACACTTTGAGAACTTGGCATAAAGCTTATTCCTCCGCAGGGTATGCAAGAGCAACCGCAAATGGTTTGCATGATCCTCTTCCGACTGAGAGTATACTAAGATATCATCGATAAACACAATCACGAACAAATCCAAGTACTCTCGGAACGTGCGATGTATTAGGTCCATAAATACCGAAGGCGCATTACATAGGCCAAACGGCATTACCGTGAACTCATAATGACCATAGCGTATTCCAAACGCCGTCTTGGGAATGTCACCTTCCCGAATTCTCAGCTGATAATATCCCGATTTCAAATCAAACTTGGAATAGACCGTTGATCCTGCCAGCTGATCAAATAGGTCATCAATCCGTGGGATCGGATATTTGTTTTTCTCCATCAGCTTATTCAATTCGCGGTAGTCAATACATAACCGCAAACTACCGTCTTTCTTTTTCACAAATAGAACAGGCGCGCTCCAAGGTGACATACTTGGGCATATGTATCCCTGCTCCAACAACTCTTGCAATTGGACTTTCAACTCAGCCATCTCTTTTGGCGCGACGCGATATGGTGAGCGGGCCACAGGTTTCGCACCTGGCACCAACTCAAAAGAGAAGTCAATCTCCCGCTGGGGTGGTAACCCAGGAAGATCTTTTGGAAACACATCGGCAAACTCTGACACAACCAGTACTTCACCGACACTGGCCTTTGCCTCAATAGCCTGAATTAGCGTGAAGAATAACTCCGCGCCCTTCCGAACAGCATTGACGACTTGGAGCGCAGACAACAGAGTCCCGCCAACTCCTCGCATACCAGCGAACTTCGTCACAAGTCCGGTATTCTGGCCCAGTGTAATCTCCTTGGAGTTGCAATCAATAAAGGCACGCTACTCCGAGAGCCAGTCCATACCAAAGATCACATCAAACTCCGATAACGGTAGCACAGCTGCACTCAAACCGAAATCCCGACTTCCTATTTGCACATCCACATCGCAAGCCCTATCCGCAAGCATCACACAGCCATTCGGCAATAGCACCCTTGTACTATCAACCGTCACATGACTCGGTACCCCAATTCGAGATACGAAATCCTCAGACAGAAAAGAATGCGAAGCACCCGTATCAAACAGGGCTCTCGTCAGATTATTTCGAATCAGGACAAAGCCTGCAGCATACACATCATGCACAAGCTATACATAACCACAAACAATAGCACGTAAGCAAGTAAGCTAAATCAACTCGTACCTGTGACGACGTCACTTTGCTTAATCGCTTCCTGTTGGCCAAGCTGATAGATTCGGGGTTGTGCCTGGGACGCAGAGGAATCAACCACCGCTTTGCCCTTCTCATCATAAGACGCACCCGTCTTCTTTTCCCCTTTGGGCTGAACAACCCGACAGTCACGAGCTATATGCCCCACCCGGCCACAGTTATAGCATGTACGAGAATCCGGCCTTGATGTCGCCCCCGACACAACGGTCGTAGTCACTTGCCCAGACGGCTTGGACCTCTTGCCCCCCTTTCTTCTGGTAGAACGATTTGCTCGGGCGAGGTGCTTGAACCTCTGGCTTCGACACAACCAAGCCCTTGTTCCCTTGCACCCGCCGCATGTCCTTCTCTAATGCACAAGCAGTATCAACCAACGCCTGAAACCCTTGATTCACTGAACTCGAAAGTAGGAACCTCAACTCATCCCGCAATCCTTCATAGAACCGATTCGTTTTCCTTTGGTCATCCGCGAAGATTGTTCCCGCATACCGTCCCAACCTGGTAAACTCATACAAGTAGATATCCACGCTATCTTCTCCTTGCTTTAACCGTTGGAACTCATTTTCCATATCAATGTGTTGCGCCGCTGGGACATGCTTCTCCAGAAATATCTGAGAGAACTCCTCAATCGATACTTGCATTAATTGCCTGCCCGCCAAATGGTGTACCTCAACCTCGTCCCACCACAACCGCGCCTCTCCTTCAAGCATGAAGGTGGCCAAGGTGACCTTTAGAGTTTCCTCCGCCCTGATCGCTGTCATTATCCGCTTGACACGCGATAACCAATCCTCTGCCTGCGTTGGGGATCCCAGTCCTGTAAACGTAGGCGGACTGAAGCTCATGAATTGCTTCAACTGTCGGTCAGCTGCTCGTGGATCTACAGCCTCAACCGGCTCGGGTCGTACAACAACACGAACTGGTTCTACTGCCGGCTGCGCATGCCCGGTAGGCTGAATCATGGCAAATAGAGCCTCAGCAACTAAGCGAATAGTTTCCGCAGATGGAGGAGGTGTTGGCACCTCAGCTGGGGCCGCACTCTCATCAGAGCGCTGGGGCTCAGACTGCCCAGCACCACTACGCGTCACCTATATGTGGACAAGACACACATTAGCGAACGTATGCAAGCAAAACAACACAAAAAGGACGCGCAGATTCCTCAAACAAGATTTTGTACATTCCTTAGTGGACATTCCAGAGTTCATTAGCGTTACAGCAGGGCGCATAAACATGCGCTCGCCACCCCACAAAAGAATTCGACCACGAATTCCGAAGAGGAAGACCGAACGAAGCTGATACCAAAATGTAACGACCCCATCCGTTACATGACGTATAGTAGAAGGTCCGGCCGGGGCCCCACACTATAAGCCACAAACAGACGGTGAGGTCACAGGATAATACCAAACCATACACGAATCCTACCTCAGAGCATTCTAGCGGAAGCTTTAAGTTATAAATTTGAACTCTAACCAGGAATGTCCAATATATATAAACCACAGTTATATATACAACCACGGAATGTACAACAAAGGTTTGGCCTTAAGGCCTTACAGTTCCTCTTTCCATAAAACATGGATTACAAACCTCGGCGCGCAGGCCGGCCATACATGAGGAAAACAAAACAAACAAAATCATTTGCTCAGCCTTCAAGGGCTAGCCGCAGCAGCAGCAGCAACAGCAGCAAAGGCTTCAGCCCTTCACTTACCACTTGGCTCTCCAGCACCTGCATAGGGACAATCCACCCAACGGTGGCAAACAAGGCAACGGTCAGCATTCAGCTGACCCAATTATAACAATCCTACCCCTTTCTCGGGGCAATAGCATTCTTTCCCTGCACAGCATGGTATCAATAATAGCAACTATGTGTGCGCAGGCACATTCAAGCCATCACAACCGTCGGCCACACGGCCCGACAGTCCGTGCACTCAGGGCACATTCTTGGTGTACCGGAATACCAGGGTCAACACCGCCGTCTACACGGTATTTGAGCATTCTAGTCTTTTCGGCGCGCGGGCCTAAGACTCTCATTAGGCGCTACAACAAAACCTATAACCAGGCTTCCAAGTCAGACAGACCTAACACAGGTACGGATCAGCCACCCCCCGTTGCTCAAGTCGTCGTGCCACCTCGAATACGGAAGAATCCATGGCAATTTATAGGCGCGGGTCGGTTTCACCATTCCTGTTCGGCAATCTGCCTTTCATCGAGTTGCATCCCAATGGCTCAACCACACATAAAGTGGCAACGCACTGCCACAAGAGTTGCATCCAACCCTCTTCATTTCCTGGACTTCATCCAGTACTTCCTGCTGCACCAAGCAACAGGTAGGCACAAGGCAACACAAGCCATAATCACGGAGCCTTCTCCGATATGCAAACAAGCATCACCAATCCATACTAGCATGTCCAGATGGGCTTCACACAGCATGCCTAGATCCGTACTCCAATTCCGGACTCTAACAAGGGGGACTTCACATATCTACCCCAAGGGACACCACAACCCACCGCACACTCGCGGGGAAGGGTTTTCCCTATGCAATGCAGAAAAGAAGGACTTCACATGTCCAAGAAGGGAGATCGTTACCCTTGTCGATCTCTTGGGAGCCATCGAAAACTAGCCGGTGAGAAAGAACCGCAGCAGCTTTGCCTTCACAACGCTGGCCTCGGATCACGAATCGGACCACGGGAGCTCCGCCGGTGGCTTGATCTCCTCCTCCTTCTTCTTCCTCCTCTCTCTTTCTCTCTTCCTTAATCAAATGAAGAATGACTTTCTTCATCAGCCTCTGCTGTTTAAATCCATCCAGGAATCACCTGAGCCCTTGGATCCAAAGAGAGAAAAATGAATGGCCACGATTTCCCAAAATCACATTTTTTTGGCTGACACGGCCTGTGACACGCCCGTGTCACAGGCCGTGTACCCTTAAGCTGCACACGCGGTATTCGTACCGACTGAACTTTACCAGAACACGGGCATCGACACGCCCGTGTCGAACCTGACACGCCCGTGTCGAACCTGACACGCCCGTGTCAGTCATGAGACACGCCCGTGTCCCCCTGCTTCATCGAGCTCCAAACTTAACCAGCAGTACACGGGTAGGCACACGGCATCGGACACGCCCGTGTCCAATCTGACACGCCCGTGTTTAAGGCTTGGTTCCAGGCCGTGTAATCTTCTGACTCAGAACGCATTTTATTTGAGTGACACGCCCTGGGACACGCCCGTGTCCCAGGCCGTGTACCCCCGACACGCCCTGGGACACGCCCGTGTCCCAGGCTGTGTAAATCAACCTGCACCTCAAATCCATTTTTGAGTCTTTTTGGGGTGTTACACAGACCCTGTCACCCTGGCCTGGCTGCCCTCCTGCACAACCGGCTGATGCTCTATCTGTGGGGTTTCCTCCTAAAATGGAAGACGTAGCAACAATTAGTCATAAAGACTAAGTGGCTATCACATCCGCTCCCCCGGCAACTCATAGGCACCGGGTGGAGAAGAGAAGATGGTACAATATATAAGCAGTAATAACACGTAGGTGGAGAATATATATATCATGAGTAGTAATAGCAATAATGTATAACATTATTATCAACATTCTATTCTAGTAGTTCTACTCAAACCATAGTAATCCATTAAACATATAAATCTACAATAAGAAAGTAACTTAACTTATAAAATTTCTAAAACATATTTATAAGTTAAGAATCGGCTTAACAGTACAGTAACTCATCATATAAGATTGCCCATACAAACTTATATGGTAAGTATCTATGCGGTGCAATGCAATGATATGAATGTAATATGATGACACACCCATGCTCTCACACACACACTGCAATGTCGACACAGACTTGTAGTTCCAACTTTTTGAGCGGGTACTAACCTCTCAGGCGCCATCCGTCATGGCCAGATTGTGATAGTGAAACGGGATTTTCAATACTAGGCAGGCATCCACACTACCAAGCATAGGCCTCTGTACGCCTCAAAGCTAATAACACAACAATGGAGCTCCCTGCATGCTACGGCTCAGAAGGGGTCTCGGGTAGATGTGCACCAAGAGCCCAGCCCAATTGGCCTATCTTTGTGGCACGGAAGGTGCCTATGGGAGCATATCACCGAAGGACCAAGGCCAAACATCAACTTGGCACAGAGGGTGCCCTGGGAAAAAGCACTGAGGACTGTTGAAGTTGGTGACCGGGCGGTCTGGTGGCCTGTCTTGGCAGATTTAAGACCGCATGGTCTAGAGGTTTCCCTTCAGCGGTTTGGTTGTTGTGCTGTTACTGTCTGGAGTCCAAGCGGTCTAGCGGTTTGTCTCTGGTGGCTTGGAGGAAGGGAGGTCTAGCGGTCTCCCATTGCGATCTCACCTTCCTCTCTGGTGGTAGCCGAGCGGTTAGCCCTTCCGTCTAACCACGCGGCTTGTGTAGGTTGTTTCATTATAGACCGCTTAGTCCTGTAATTTTTTAGTCCCACATCTCTTATTTGTATTCTCTCTTCTCTTCTCAATTCTATAAAAGGGATGTCATACCTTTGTATTAGACACCTTTTTCAGATAATAAAATTTCTGTTATACATCTTCCGGCTTGTTTTTTGTTCGTTTCTTACATGGTATCAGAGGACTCGATCTTCTCCTCCTGATTCTGTGTCCGCGCGACCTGTCTGCGCGGCTTGCTTCTTCTTCTCCTGACCTGGTCTTGCGACTTGTTTCTTCCGCTGGCTTGCGCCCTGTTCGTGCGGCTTCTTTCTCTTCTTATCGTTGCCCTTTGTGTGCGCGACCTCTTCTTCTCGTCGCGACCTCTCCTTTAGTCGATGCAACCTGTTTACCTTGTTCGCCTTATTTGTCTCCCGCGGTCTTATCCCTAACCGCGTGGTCTTCTCTTTCTTCTGTTCGTGCGGGCTGCCTTCTAGCCGCTCGACTTCTTCCCCTCTACTTGGTTCTGTGGCTTGGTCGTGGATTTTCGGGCCGCTAGTGTTTGTCATCGTGACCGCCGCAGATCTCCTTCTTCTAACCGCAGCGATTTCTCCCTGTTCGCGTGGTTTGTTTCCTAACCGCACGGTTTGTTTCCTAACCGTGCGGCTTCCTGTTGGTTTCTCATATGGATCCTTCTAATGCTTCTACTGCTACCACTCCTATCGCCAATCCGGCTCCGCCTATTCCTCCTTCTCCTTCCGGGAACCTTGGAACCGTTTTGAAACTTGTCGGCTCCAACTACCCGGATTGGAGCATATTTTTCATCTTTCTCCTTCGCTAACAACGCAAACGCCACCATCTCGTTGATGACCATCCTCCCACCACTTCACCTCTCTTTGATGACTGGGATGCGAGTGACACCCTTGTGCGTACTTGGCTCGCTAACAGACTCTCCGATGAATGCCTCCCCGTCATACGTCATGATGAGACGGTCAAGGCCACTTGGCTTCATCTTGCTGCTCTGTACTCAAAGGGGGCTCAGACGTCCCACATTTATACGTTGTATGCGAACCTCTTTGCCCGTCCTACATTGTCTCCGGTTGTTGCCTACCAAAAGGTTCAGGCTCTTGGGGCTGAGATTCTTCAGAATCGCCCCTTTTCTGTGGATTTGGCTAAGCAACACAAGCATTTCCAGGAGCTTCTCATTATGTGTTATCTGCTCTGGCTTCCTGATACTTATGATATGATCCGCTAGAAAATTCTGGGTGATGATGAATCCCCTACCTTAGATGCCACTGCTGCCCGCATCGCTGCTGTATCCTCCCTCCTTCAGCGCCTGCTTTTGCCCGCTCCTTCTCCACCAGACAATTATGCTCACCAAACTCAGGGGAGTGGTTCTGGTAGCCGCAGTCACCAGTCTGGCGGGCGTGCTCCTTTCCTCTATCTCTGCTCTCACTGTGGCCGCACTGGCCATACTGTGGCACGCTGCTGGACGAAGCATCCCCATCTTCGCCCCTTGGGTGACTCTTCCATCTCCTCTTCCAAGCCGTCTGCCTCCGTGGTCACATCATCAGGTAGTGCCCATGTGGTGACCCAAGGTAAATGGCTTATGGACACTAGTGCGACTAATCACATGACGGGCAATCCTCAGTGCTTCTCTCTACTCGAACAGCATGATCGGTTGCCTCCTGTCCTCATTGCAGACGGTTCTCCCTCCCCGGTTCTTGGGTCGAGAGTGGTTCATGTTAATCTGTCTCTTCGCCTAGCGGACACTCTCTATGTGCCCAAATTTCCATGCAATTTATTGTCGGTTACCTCTTTATGCAAGCAGCTTCAGTGCTTTGTGACGTTTACTCCGACTTCTTGTTCTTTTCAGGATCCGAGCTCCCAATGGACGATTGCTACTGGGACTGAGAACGGCGGCCTCTACTTCCTCGACAACGTTTCCACCTTGTCTGACTTCTCATCTCTTTCTACGGATCTTCTCCAGTTGCATCTCCGCCTCGGTCATCCTCCTCCACGACTTCTACATCAGCTTCTGCCCCACCTCCCTCCTTCCAGTACTCCTCTCAACTGCGATGCTTGTCAGCTTAGCAAGCATCACCGTTCCTCCTTCCCGCCGAAGCAAGGTTGGGGCTCTACCCGTCTGTTTGATCTAGTCCACTCTGATGTCTGGGGCCCTGCTCCTACCCTAACCATTGGTCGGGGTAGTTCTTATTTTGTAACTTTTATTGATGATTTTTCTAGATGTACTTGGGTGTATCTCTTACGAGATTGCTCTGAACTTTTGGATGTATGGATATTTTTTTATCAATTAATTAAAACTCAGTTTGGTATTTGTATTAAAACATTTCGCTCAAACAATACTAAAGAATATCTGAGTCATGCGTTTACATCTTTCTTTGTGCAACATGGCATTATTCATCAGACTAGCTGTGTTTATACCTCCCAACAAAATGGGGTGGAGGAACGCAAAAACCGTCATCTCCTCGATGTCGCTCGTACCTTGATGACCCAGATGCATGTTCCTCGCTCCTATTAGGGCTATGCTATTCTCCTTGCCTGCTACCTCATCAACCGCATTCCCTCCACAGTTCTCCACGGGGAAACCCAATTCTCCATTCTATATCCGGGCAAGGAGCCCTTCCCCCTCCCTCTCTAAATCTTTGGGTGCACTGCCTTTGTGCATGCCCCATCTGTCACCCGAGATAAGCTCTCCCCTCGCTCCACCAAATGTGTCTTTCTTGGGTACTCCCCAACTCAGAAAGGCTATTGTTTCTTTGACCCCGTTCTTCGTAAGCAGTTCGTCTCTGCTGATGTCACCTTCTTCGAGAATGCCTCCTACTTCTCGGCTGAATACTCTCCTCTCCCTCTAGCTTCTGATACTCCTGCTATTCTCTTTATTCCCTCGTCTCCTAATGCGATCTCAACCCCTACTCCGTCTCCGTCCACTCCTCTCCCTCCGCCTCATTCTCCCTCTTCTCCGCCACCATCTCCCTCATCTCCGCCATCGTCGCTCTCTACTCCCGGGCCAGCTCTCTCTACCATGTATGCTCTGGATGCCGAGGGACCTGCCGACCTGGATCTTCCTGTAGCTCTTCGCAAAGGGGTGCGGACATGTACACTACACCCCCTTGTTGCTGTTGTTTCATATGATCGCCTTACCTTTTCTCGTAGGGCCTTTGCTCTGGCTATCTCTGCCACTTCCACACCCCGTTACTACTAGGAGGCCATTGATATTCCTCATTGGAAGATGGCCATGGATGAGGAAATGGCGACCCTTATTGAGCGGGGTACCTGGACTCTTATTCCTCCTCCCTTCGGTACTGATGTTGTTGGCAGTCGCTGGGTCTTTGTGGTCAAATTTGGCCTGGACGGCACTGTGGATCGTTATAAGGCCCGCCTTGTTACTAAGGGCATTACTCAGACCTATGGGGTTGATTACTTTAACACCTTATCTCCTGTGGCTCGTCTCAGCATAATCTGGGTCCTACTCTCTGTGGCCATCAATCGAGATTGGTCGATTTCTTAGCTGGATGTCAAGAATGCCTTCCTTTATGGTGATCTTTAGGAGGCCGTCTACATGGAGCAACCTCCTGGGTATGTTGCTCAGGGGGAGACACGGGTATGCCGGCTGAAGAAGGCCATCTATGGCCTCAAGCAGAGCCCTCTAGTTTTGTTTGACAAGTTATGCGGCATCGTGGCGGCCGTTTGTTTTACGCGAAGCTCTGTAGATCACTAGTTATTCATTCGCAAAACCTCCTCGGGACTAGTGGTTCTTGTTGTGTACGTCGATGATATTCTTCTCACTGGAGATGAATAGGAAGGGGTTGCCTTGACTAAGAGGCATCTTCATCAACATCTGGTCACGAATGATATGGGCTCTCCGAAGTAATTTCTGGGGATTGAAATCTCTCGGAAGCAAAACTCCTTAGTCCTCTCCCAACATAAGTATGCTCTTGATCTATTAAAAGAGGCAGGATTGACTGGAGCAAAACCTGTCTGATGCCCCATGGCAACTAAAGAAGACAAAACATGGACAGATGATTCGCTTCCTCTTTCAGATATTACACGATATAGGCATTTGGTTTGTAAGCTCATATATCTCACAGTGACCAGGCCCAACATTTCCTATGTTGTGGGCAAGGTGAGTTAATTCATGCAAGCGCCTAGTGAGTGCCATCTATAGTCCGTTTTACGGATCTTGGAATATGTCAAAGCAGCACCTGGGAAAGGATTACTCTTTCAGAAGAATGGTCATCTGAGGGTTAAAGCATACTCAGCTGTGAGTAACGCTGATGACAAAGGGGATCACAGTCAACTTCGGGTTTTTGCACCTTTGTTGGGGGAAATCTGGTGAGCTGGAAGGGCAAGAAGCAGTCTGTTGTTTCCAAATCTAGTGCAGAAGCAGAGTATCGTAGTATTGCGTCGACCACTTATGAGTTAAAGTGGTTACGGGCTCTCATGATGGATTTAGCAGAGGTCTGCAACAATCCTCTACCTATGTTCTGTGATAACAAGGTGGTCATATACATCTCCAAAAATTAGGTCTTTCATGAAATAACCAAGCACATTGAGGTCGACTGTCATTTCATTCGTGAAGAGATTTTGAAGGAACAAATTTGCACTCCCTTCATCACTTCTGATAAAGAGTTGGCTGACATCTTCACCAAGCCAGTATCCGCCTTGTTTCTTCAAATTTGCGACAAGTTGGGCATGATCGATATATATACTCCAGCTTGAGGGGGAGTGTTGAAGTTGGTGACCGGGCGGTTTGGCAGCCTGTCTTGGCGGATTGAAGACCGCGCGGTCTGGCGGTTTCCCTTCAGCGGTTTGGTTATTGTGTTGTTGATGTCTGGAGTCCAAGCGGTCTAATGGTTTTTCTATGGCATCTTGGAGACCGGGCGGTCTAGCGGTCTCCCATGGTGATCTCTCTTTCCTCTCTGGTGGTAGCCGAGCGGGTTGCCCTTTCGTCTAACCGCGCGGCTTGTGCGTGTTGTTTCTATATAGACCGCTTAGTCCTGTAATTTTTTATTCCCATATCTCTTATTTGTATTCTCTCTTCTCTCCTCCATTCTATAAAAGGGAGGTCATACCTTTGTAATAGACACCTTTTTCAGATCATAAAATTTCTGTTATACATCTTCCGGATTATTTTTTGTTCGTTTCTTACAAGGACCAAGGCCCACTGTCCAAAGTCTATCTATAAACTCCCATCAGTGTGACGACTGGCGAGCCCGTAGACTTGCCACACTATCCTTAACCCAGGATTATGACACCGCGTGTCAACTCACACCGCATGTAATTTCATATGGCTTTGTCATCAACCATCCAAGGGCTCCAATCGAGTCCTTTTTCATCATTACCAATCCAATGCGGTCAAATACTCATGCACTTACACTCTTTCACATTTTTGAGCTCCCAAGCACTCAAGGGTTCAACATCAACATAGATGGCAAGCCATCTTGAACAACATACCAATCCCACACTGCTACCTATAGAGAGACACGCTCTAAGCAGTAGACAATACAAATTACCCCTTCCAATACCTGGGATCACGATTCAACACATTTAATGGCCTTGAGATTTACCTCATCTTATTCCTTCCTTATAATCAAGCATTAACGAACAATTATGCGTTCATACATTTATCACAACAATATATTAACTCTTCTGGTATTCATCAAGCATGATAACATAAGTGTAGATTACACATTCAATTATCAGGCACCACACCATCTTTCAAAATTTGTATCATTCATCGGATTTCAATCGCGCGCATCCTTATCGGATTTCACAAGTAGCCATTTGTACAACCAAATCTCATCAAACCATTTGTTCACTAATTTCCCCAAACCATTCGTTTAATTAAGTTTCTCCAAACCATTTGTTTATCTTGTCGACATATAACTAGGCTCATCCAAACCTCAACATCATCTTGCTACATTTCTTCTACCTAGTCCAAAACCGGTTATACACTAACCCGAAAGCATCTTGCACATAAGTTGTTATCATGTAGCAACTTCGACTGGACATTCCTGGAGCTACAATCCTCTCATGAAAACATATAACCATCCGTTGGAAAGGTATTTCAAAGGACTACAACTTTCGTGTTCATCCCAAGACCTACATCTGGGCGTATCATGCTCCAAAATGGCCTTTAAATTCTCTGTGCATAGAAAATAGATTCTGCACGCATCTTAAAGCCAAACGAACGACATCCGTTCATCTTCTTTCTCCATCCATTTGTTCAAAACCACATACATCACTTCCTCCTCCCTTGATCACACTCAAAAGACCATCCTTCTTCACAAAACCAAGTCCACCGTCTTCATAGAGAAGGGAGGAGAGGTTCAAGTTAGCTAATCTCTAGGACAAGGTCCTAGCATGGTCTCTTCTTAGGAGATCTTTGTCTCGCACAAGTTCAACTCTTTTGAGTCGACATCTCTCCTACACAATAATTATAGATCTAGCACCAAGGGAGAGGGTAAGAAGCTCACCTCATTTCCTTCCATGGATCTTGTCACTCTCCTCAACGACATCGTTCTTCCTTGTTAGTATTCTCGAAAGGAAGTTCGGCCCCCAGAAAATATGACTCAGTCGACTTCTTTGTTTCCGTCAGGTTTGACAAGTAAAGGCTCGAAAAGAAGAATGAAATTGACAGCTAGGGTTTCTCATTTCTTCCTTTTTATATCAACGTATTAGGGTTAAGTCATGTTGCCAACTGTCACCCTAAAATTGGACCACCCATCATTTCTTTAAATAGGTCTTGATTGAGAAGACTGGGTCCAAATGAGCCATCATCGCCTTTCCTGAAAACCCGGTTCTACCCGTACATATGAACCAGCAAACGCAGTCTGGGCCAAAAAATGCTCTAAGTAAAAATTGTCGAGTATCACTCGACGATTCGTTGAATGGCGTCGATACCACTTAACGCCTATATAATCCAGAATCATTCTCAAAGTTAAATTATCATTCGTCGAGTATCACTCGACGCTTTGTCGAGTGGCGTCGAGTTCACTCAATGCCTTTAGAATCTAGAATCATTCTCAAAGTTAAATTATCATTCGTCGAGTATCGCTCGACGCTTTATCGAGTGGCATCTAGTTCACTCAACACACTCGATGCTTCCCGAATCTAGAATTAATCTAAGTCAAATTCTTCTTATGCGTCGAGTATCACTCAATGCACTTAACACCTGCCCACCAGTCGATGCACTCAATGCTTTGTCAAGTCCAGTCGACACACTCGATGCTTTTTTAGTCCAGAACTCTTCTAAGTGAAATTCGTCTTATCCACTTGACGCTCTGTCGAATGGCATCGAGATCACTCAAAGCTTTTCAACGAATTCTTCTTGCCAAAATATTCTAAGTCCA
Organism: Platanthera zijinensis; assembly: GCA_039513925.1. Lineage (NCBI taxonomy): Eukaryota > Viridiplantae > Streptophyta > Magnoliopsida > Asparagales > Orchidaceae > Platanthera > Platanthera zijinensis. The sequence continues at coordinate 93,787,260 of CM077083.1, forward strand.
ATTCGTCTTAAATACTCAACAAATTCTTTGGATATCCATGAAGATATTTGACATATAGTACTGGCCTCAATTCGCAAGTCATACTCGACGAATTCGTTGGATATCCGCGACGATATCCGACGAATTTTACTTGTCAAATTCCGCACACCGCGAACCCGAGTCAGGTCTCTTGACTCAAAACACGTGCGAGGGGTCTAGCGCGAAATGGGACATTACAAATCCTATAAACAAAATAAAAGATTTCGTCCTTGAAATCAAGCTAAGTCTATGGGAAAGGTAAAACATGAAAAATTTAAGTATGCTTATAAGGGTACCTTGGGGAAAAAACTCTGGGTAGCACTTCTGCATCAAGTCCACTAGCTCCCAAGTTTATTCCTTTTTCTCGTGATTAGACCACAGTTGTTTCACCAAAGGAACTCTTTTTTGACGCAAGCTCCTTGTCTCGGTGTCTAGTATCCGTAACGGCTCTAGTCGAACAGATCTATCAGTTGCCACCACTCCACTTGTAGAGGGGACATGTTGATCGGGCTGTAGTAGTTCTTTCCAAAGTGACGACTCATGAAAGACGTCGTGCAAATTTTCCAGCTCTTGTGGTAGCTCCACCCGATTGGCCAACAGGCCAATCCTCTCCAATATAACATAAGGCCCCACATATCTTGGGCTGATCTTATTCCTCCTACCACGCACACGTGACACTCCATGCATCGGCCAGATCTTTAAGAATACCTTGCCACCCACTTGAAACTCCACCATCCTAAGTTTCCTGTTATAATACTTTGCCTGCCGACTCGGAGCCTCAAGCATACAATCTCGTATCAATCTAACAATAGTATCAGTGTCATTTATATACTCAATTCCAACTTCTTCAGGTCTTCAACCTACACCAAATATAAAGGTGTTCTACACCTCCTTCCATAAAGCGTTTTGTGGGGTTCCATCCTGATGCTAGCTTGATGACTTTTGTTATATGAAAAATCCACTAGTGGTAAGAGCCTTTCCCACGGCTCCCCTCTATCCAATACACACAACCTCAACAGATCTTCCATAGTTCTGATGGTTCTCTTAGACTTACCGTCCATCTTAGGATGAAAGTCCATACTAAAGGTAAGGCGAGAACCCAACTACGCTTGAACCGTCTTTCACTCCTTGGAGGTAAAGCAACCATCATGGTCTAAGACTATCGTCTTAGGCACTCCATGGTATCGTACAAACTGTTCCACGAAGAGACGTACAAATACATACACATGCGCCTCCTTCCTCATTGGGATAAACCTGGAAACCTTAGTCAAGAGATCCACTATCACCCAAACCGAGTCATTTCCTAATCTTGATTGGGGAAGACCATGAACAAAATCCATTGATATATCTTCAAATTTCCACTCCAGAATAGGCAATGACTGTAACAACCCTCCATGGCTCTTGCACTCCACCTTCACCTCTAACATGCCTTATAGTGTGTAAGATAATTTTTAACAGCACTCTTTATTCCTGGCTAGAACATGGTCTTTTGTAAGTCACTATACATCTTGGAAATCTCAGGATGCACCGAATACTTGGAGCAATGTGCCTCTCTCAAGATATCTTCCCAGATTTCACCGCTTACGGGAATGTAGAGCCTGCCACAGAAATTAACAAGGCCGTCCTTCAGAGTATACTCTTCAGTAGATCCATCCCCAATTGTCTTAATCACAAGGGCCAGAGCAGCATCCTTCCCTTGCTCTGTCCGAATTCGATCTCGACTGTCACAAATTATACTCATAGTAGTTATGTACTCAGTATACTTCTCAGAATGGTTCTTACACACCAAAGTGATCTTCATCTCCTCAAGCACTCGAGCTAATTTCATACTCATCATCTAAGACGCAGGTCTCGACTCTTGTACTTTTCTGCTCAATGCAAAATCTAGAGAGTTTGCTTTCCTGGGGTGGTAGTTCAATGTAAGATCGTAATCACACAAAAATTCTAACCACCTTCGCTACCTCAAACTCAACTACTTCTGAGTATTAACATACTTCAGATTCTTTTAGTCCGGAAAGATCTCGTAGTGGATGCCATATAAATAATGTCTCCAAACCTTTAATTCTAACACCACTGCCCCCAATTCCAAATCATGTACTGGGTAATTTACCTCATGCTTCTTCAACTGCCTCGAAGTGTATGTAATAACATGCACATGCTCCATCAACACTGCTCCCATCCCTTGATATGAGGTATCAGTGTAAACTTGAAACCCTTCCTTCCCCGATGTAAGAGCAAGGATCGGAGCGGAGGTAAGTCGATCCTTTAGTTCTTGAAATGTAGCCTCACACTAGGGTGTCCACTCATATGGCACACCTTTCTTTATTAGGGCAGTAAGGGGAAGGGCGATCTTTGAAAATCATTTCACAAACTTGCGTTAATAACTAGCAAGTCCAAGAAAGCTTCGTACATCGGCCACTGACTTCAAAGGAGACCATTCCTTTACGACACGTACCTTGGCCGGGTCTACTATTAATCCAGAACCACTAATCACATGGCCCAAGAAGGAAACTTCTGGGAGCCAAAACTTACACTTACAGTGTAAGACCCCCCCCCCCCCTTACTTAGGGGTTACCTTGTCTTATGCCCAGAATCGCCTTCTTTCGATGACACGTAGGACACATGGCTTGTCGACACCGTAAGATGTCAATCCTGTCGGCTTGTACAATCATTTAACTGTAAGCCAAGTGAGAATAGAAGTACATCGAGCAGTTATAAAAAAACTAATAAGTCCACAAGTCACATCAATATCATCACATATATTGATGAAAAGTACAACAATCCACAATGAGTATAAAAAGAGAGTTAGGGCTTATGCCTGGTACAAGCCAAAATGGAATACTATCACACTCATTCACAACAACACTATGCAAAAGCAGTAACTGAAACACTCGTCATCACCTAACGCTGAACTGCAGTAGTTATAGTGCGTGGAAACTTCTCATCGGGTCATGCCACCTCGTTTTGTTGGTCATGCTGGCATTCCAACTCCTCGAGCTCCTAAAATGATACGGTCACAACCGACAGTTAGTCATAAATACTAAGCCATTTTGTCCTTGCCTTGCCCCCGCGACTCCTAGGCACCGTGCGGGAGGACGAAAGCGAAGGACAACAAGGAAGTATCAAAATGGAAGCATGTGATAATAGTTCTACTCTAATTGTTGGCGTTACCATGGTGATCTGGAAGTGATCAAGAATTTAGCCTCACTGCCAACTCTGTATGAGCCTATCAGGGTCGTACATAAGATTGTGGTGAAATTAGGAGTTTGGATCTGTATGGTATAGCTCATATGATGAGCAAATGGACTTAAAATATTCTAAGGCAAATGAATCGAGTATATTTTGACCACTCAATGCCTTCGTTGAGTTAAGGGTTGACTCATCGAATGGTGGCGTTGAGTGAGTTGAGTGTGTTCATCGATACATCGATTCAATGAGTTGATTCTTCGAGTATTGCATATAAGCATTGAGTGTGTTGAGTCCATTTTACGATTCGTCGAGTCAAAGTGTTGACTTGATGGATCTAAGTATTAGGCGTTGAGTTTATTGAGCTCACTCAATGCCATGACGCAGAAGGCGTTGACAGCATTGAGTCCATTCAACGCTTTCGTCGAGTCAATTATTGATTCAGCTAAAGGTTAGCGTTGAGTTTGTCAAGTATCCTATGGATACTCGACGATTCGTCGAGTATAGAATGATACTCGTCGATTCATCGTGTATGTTGTAGATACTCGATGATTCGTCGAGACAAAGGTTGTCTAGTAGAATTCTGGATTCTAAGCGTTGAGTTCATTGAGCTGAGTTTGACAAATGCTAGCCTTTGGCGCAGAGTTCGTCGAGCTGAGTTTGACGAATGATATTCTACGAATGATGTTCGACGAATGCTGGCCTTTGGTGCAGAGTTCATCAAGCTGAGTTCGATTAATGAGTTCGACGAATGCTGGCTTTTGGTGCTGAGTTTGTCGAGCTGAGTTCAACGAATGCCCGTACTGAGTCAAATGTTGACTTGCTAAATTCTGGAATGAGAGTCCTGGGTCTGCGGATAACAATGGAAGTTGTTCTACTTATCTCCTTGAGTATAAATAGGATGTTTTAGGGTTTACTATTGATGGTTCCTTTTGTCTAAGCACACGAGCCGTACTATCTAGAAAAGACTGGTAAACCTAAAAGCCGACGAAAGCATTCCGCCAATCTTGTCGCCAATCTCGATCCCGATCCCAGCGAGTGTCTCCGTCGCCCCTCCTACAACAGATCTAGCATTATGTGGAGATATTTAGTGTCCTCCCCCAACTTGTGCGACAAGTTGCTATGGGTTCTCCCGATCATGTGGATTACTGTAGAGGTGCAGATATACTTTTTTTGCTCAAGACTTCAGCCGCTGTGTGACCGACACGATTCTTTTGGAGCATCTAGGTTGAGTTGAGACTCAATCCCTCAAAGGAAATTTTATTACATTATGCTTTACTTCCTCATTCATGAATGTTATCAGATCCGAACTCATTTGGGTTATTCTCGTTCTTTTTTCAGCTTCGTGCACAAGTGTTGTGCCATCCCCAAAAACCCAACAGTGGTATCAGAGGGAAGTTGCCGATAATATTCATTGTTTCAGAAGTTGTGAAATCTGTGGCGTATCGATTTGGAGATTTAGAAGTTTTCTAAATGCCCAAATCTAGTCTTGGATCTTTCCAAGAATGCTTGTGATTTTCTTGAGTTTACTCCTTAACAATAACTGTCACTTTGTTGGTTTGAGAAACTAAGCATGTGTTAGATTTTGAATCTTACATGAAGTGACGAGCTTGTATACTATGTAAGTGGAGTTGGTGTTTCTCAAGTCTTATGCATGTAAATCTGAAGATTTAGAAGTTTCTTAGATGTTCAGATTTAGCCCGGCTAATCAAGTGTTGATGATCTTCTTGTGCACATTTGGGATGCTTTTGGATTATGATTGTTGTATTTTATTTTGCTTGATGTGCACACTGGTTAAATGTTAACAATGATTAAAGAGTTAATCAAGAATTAAAATCCATTAAGAAATATTAAGTATTCGGATGCCTTCCGATGGATGACACTCTTCCTGCCTCGATCGATGATGTGTGGCCTTGCCAAAGAAAGGTGCATTAATCTTTCTTGGTAAGGGTACGAGCGGATAAAGTTGATATCCCACTGTCGACATCGAGTCGAGCTTAACTGGGTGACCTCGAAGGTTGAGTTCCCAGAGGCATGGGGTTGGCATGCACCATATGATGGATGCGAATAAAGAGTTATTCACCAGCCATACAGGAATTTCATAGTGATGCAATTGGCAAGCGTTGCCTACCTAAATAGTTGCATTGTGAGAGAAAAGCGAAAGCTGACTCATAGTGTTAGTAAAATATAGATCTTGTCCACTAAGAGAGTTACTCGTCAAACTTTTAGAATTGATATCGAGGGTAATCAGTTTGATAAAAATAGTGGGAGCTTTTGATTAAAGTCCTGATTGAAAGATAAATTGTATTTTGAAATGTGGTACTAATTTGCTTTTCTTGTATTCATGTAGAATTTCCATAGCAAGTGGTTGACACTCCACCCTGTCCCTCAGAGCAATCCTTGAGAAGGAGAAGCTGAGTGGTACAAATTATTTGGACTAGTACAGGAACCTAAGAATTGTTCTCAGGCAAGAGCGCAAGCTCTATGTTTTGGAAGAGGAATCCCCTGATGAGCATGCCGGGAATGCACCCCGTGTTGATAAAGATGCTTATAAGAAGTTTCTCGACAACTCCTTAGATGTCGAATGTGTCATGTTAGCGACCATGAACTCTGAGCTTCAAAATGAACATGAGAACATTGGTTGCAAGGACATTGACGAGCATCTCAAGAAAATGTTTCAAGGGCAAGCTCGACAAGAGAGATTCGGCATCACTAAGGCATTGTTTATCACAACCTGCATTTTCTCTACATTAACGATATATTATAGGAAAGGGAAATGCGCGTCATGATGTCATGTCAACAGAGGATAACTGCAGACGCTCAGGAAAGACTCCTACTTGACACATACAGAAAGATCTTTAAGTTATTTAGAGAAAAATCCAGTTTAAGTTAAACGGTTAGCCGTATCCCTCGGCTTCGTGGCTCATCTAGTCCACGGAAAAAATAGTTATACGCTATAGAAAATATTTATTTTATGAGATTAAACATCCTACATGAGTGTAAATGTCCCCAATGGACAACTCATGTTATACAAGACCCTAGATTTATAATAAATATAACTAAAATTCCTTACGCTAACCTGAAAGTAGTGACTTCATTTTGGAAAGAGATGACATGTATGATATACTAGTAATAGGGTTTTATAAGTTGAAAATATCTAACATGCAGTCCTAGCATAAAACATACCAGAGAGCAAGTAATCCAATCCATCACAAAGAAATCAACAAGTAGCAAACAAGGTATCCCAAAATCAACTATCTTGTGGGCATCAACCATCTGATATGAACCCACATACAACAAAAGTATGTCTGAACAATGTAAGCAAACTAAAACAACAAACTACCTCGCAACGGCGAGGTGAAAACAGCCGCCAACACTGCTACACAGAAACTCCAAAACCAGATCCACTACTTGCTAAAGCTCCGAACCTGAGGAATTCCAAACACGGAACACCTCAGCAAGAAGGTACAAGCGGTGGCAGAAAAGTAAGCCAAAAAGTAAACAAAGGTCAAAAGTGGTACCAACCCAAGACCAAAAGTACTGAAGTAAAGTACATAAGTAAATTACCAAAAATAGGAAATATAGAACTTACGTGAATCGTCACGTATAACAAATCGCACCAGATGCACAAGGCTAAAAGGGTGGAAAACATGATTAAATCATAAGAAAGAATACTCAAAACTTTATTAGCCACATGTGGTCAACTCTACCCAAAAACACAGGCGAGGTGGTCACTCATCTGGGCACACCCTCATAGATATAATATCCTTCTAACTGCGTGGAGACTCATACACTCCACCATATACCACAGACGCCCAAACACCGGGTATAGTTCCACGAGGTACTAACAAAGGAAACAAACATTTCGGAGGTGGTTTCGTCCACTAACTCCTGCAATCAAGAAAACCCAAATATATATATATATATATATATATATATATATATATATATATATATCTCAAGACTTGTCACGTCAGATTCTACTAGACATTTATAGATTTAAGAAACGGTTGATGGACCTTTAGGAAGGATTTATAATCCTAGATAAACTCTAACATGTCATACACAAAAGTCAAGGAACGGTTATAAGAGTGATATTTAACCACATCACTAACATATATCACAAAACAAAGCAAGGTAGAAAAAATCAAGAGCATGAAATCTATAAGTAGAATTAGTCAAGGGACCTAAACAGCACTATATTCAGTAAATTATAAAAAAATCATAATAACAAGGAGTTAGAAATTTTTGCAAATAGGGATAAGAAGGGAGGAGGAGGAAACCACCACTTGCCTTGGCTTGGCCAGAAAAACTCTCCAAATCACTCCTCGTCGTAGATCGGGGCTAAAGAAGGCGAGAGATGCCGGAATCTAAACAAAATGGCTGAAATAGAAGTTAGGGCCAAAAACCCTTACGAGAAAAACTCAAGAAATAGGGAAATTTTTACCATGATGACGTAGCTCTCAATGAGAGCTTTCCGGATCTATATTTGGTTGAAGAATTGTCCACCGAGGCTCCCGGAATCGCTGCCAGAAGTTCACAAATGAGGAGAAGTCATGCCCCTCACCGCTCTGGTTTCAGTATGGACTTTTGGAGAAGATGAATAGGGTTTTTCTTTAAATTAAGCCTTTATATACTTATTAGATTTAATAAGATTAATAATATTATTAATAGTAATAAACTTATGCGCAGGCGCGCGAGAAACGGAATTAGAGGCTTAAAATCCTTCGAATCGAAAAGTGCTCAACATGAAAGTTGTAGATCTCATCGAGACAAATAAATTTAATGTTAACCATTATTTTATTTGATTCCTTTTTAACCCTCAAAACAGCATACGAATGTTCTCAAACAGAGCAGGCCCGAATTTCTCGAGAAATATCATTATTTCTCGAGAAACAAAGCTATTTCTCGAGTAACAAAGCTGTTTCTGAAACAAAGCTGTTTCTCGAGAAACAATGCTGTTTCTCGAGAAACAATGCTGTTTCTCGAGAAACAATGCTGTTTCTCGAGAAACAATGCTGTTTCTCGAGAAACAATGCTGTTTCTCGAGAAACAATGCTGTTTCTCGAGAAACAATGCTGTTTCTCGAGAAACAGCAATGTTTCTTGAGAAACATCAACATTGTAGTTTCTCGAGAAATAGCATGATTTCTCGAGAAATAGCATGATTTCTCGAGAAATAGCATGATTTCTCGAGAAATAGCATGATTTCTTGAGAAATAGCATGATTTCTCGAGAAATAGCATGATTTCTCGAGAAATAGCATGATTTCTCGAGAAATCAGTTTTGTCTTATATTTCTGGAATAAAAAAACGATATGGGTGGCTAAACGTACCCCGATTCAAATGAATTTCGCACCGTAGGCGAATGTTGGTGCTACAAATCTAACGGCAAAGACAAAACCAAAATCTGACATACCATTCTCGAGATATTAATTTCTAAAGTTTACGACAAACGCAAACCATGCAAAACTACAAACGCATGCCGAGACTCCAAAAATGCTCGGACCGTAACAAAACTGGACAAGCAAATCCAAAAACACAAACTTAATTCTTCCAACATGAAAACCTTCAATCTCGTCAAAAAAACCCCCCAAAATCTAGTCAAACTGGTCCAACAGACGCAAAAATGCACTAACGGTGCGGCGTCGTCAATATGAAGTTAAAAGTAATGCCCGGACGTCATAAAAATGACGTTACCAAATCAAATAATTATCAAAAAGTTGGGGGCATTACAGTCACTCCCCCTGAAAAGAAGTTTAGTCCCGAAACTTAGCACAACTCCAAAACCAAACCAAAAAGAGAAAATCAAATACATCCAAAAGCATGGAGACATACCAGAAACTAAGAGAGGAGATGCGGATGAGATTCCCTCATCGCCGACTCCAATTCCCACACGCGCTTTCGACGTCTTTATTTTGCCAGAGAACTTTCACCATGGGGATGTTCTTTCTCCATAACACTCGCTCTTGAGATTCCAAAACACGGACAGGCTCTTCCACGTACAAAAGGTTGGGCTGAATCTGGGGCACCGAGTCAAGGACTTGACGATCACTACGAACGCACTTCTGCAACTTGCTCATATTGAACACGTCATGGACACACGGGAAGGTTGCAGGAAAATCCGGCCTATAAGCTGACACTCTGATACGCTCGATAATCTGAAAAGGTCCCACATACCGGGGATCTAACTTGTGGTTCCTTCCAAACCTTTTAACACCTGGCATTGGAGAGACTTTCAGAAAAACCAAGTCCCCAACAGCGATCTCCAGATCGACCCTTCGTCGATTAGCATACTTCACATAACGCTCCTAGGCTACACGGAGCTTCTCCCGAATATGAGTCATAGCACAATACATCTCTTCATGGGCTTCCGGACCAAGCAGCGGTCTCTCACCAACTTCAGCCCAAAACAAAGGAGTCCTACAACGCCTTCCGTACAAGGCCTCAAATGGGGTCATCTGCAGACTCTCTTGGTAACTATTATTGTAAGAAAATTCCATGAGTCTGAAATGCTCATCCTAAGCACAACCGTGATCCAATATGTAATACCTGATCATATCTTCCACAATCTGATTAACTCGCTCTGTTTGACCATTTTTCTGCGAATGATAGGTGGTGGAATACTTCAAATCGGTACCCAACCCCTCCTGTAAACTCTTCCAAAAGCGAGACATAGATCGAGAGTCTCGATCTGAAACAATACTAACAGGCACTCCATGTAATTTGATGACCTCATCAAGATATAACTCAGCTATGTTTTTCATAGAATACCAAATCTTAAAGGGAACAAAGTGAGCACACTTTGTCAATCTATTGACTATCACCCAAACAGAGTCGTGCCCACGGGGAGATTTTGGTAGACCGGTGATGAAATCCATTGAAATACTATCCCATTTCCAACTTGAAAAATCAAGCGGTGTTAATTTACCACCAGGCCTTCTATGGTCAGCCTTGACACGCTGACATGTATAACATTCTGACACAAACTTTGTTATATCGTTCTTCATTCCAGACGACCAAACAATTTGTTTTTTATCTTTATACATTTTGGTGGAACTAGGATGGTAGGCAACATTAGAACCATAAGCTTCATTGTAAATATTATCTCGAATGTCACCAAAAGCGGGAATAAAAAATCTACCCCGATATTTCAGAGTAACTAACTCATCCCAAGAGAAATCAGGTAGCTCTCCCTTCTCAGTTCTATTCCAGAGATACAACAAATTAGGGTCATCCTTCTGGTGCACTCTAGTGAGGGAAATCCAAGAAGGCTCTTCTGCTTCCAAACGAGCAGGCACAGTACTACTCCCAACTTCAATGTCCATCAACAAGAATTCTTCAACCAAGGATTGCACAGATAGGTTGAAGATTTTGGCAGTCTTCTTACTCAAAGCATCAGCTTAGTTGGTGATGAGTGTTTTTGATGGCACCTTGTTAAGGAGGTGTTGGGTTCGAAACCTGGCATGCTCAAAAACCCATCGTGTTGAGAAACAGGCTGGAAATGGGTTTGGGTGTCTAGGCTGCAGCCCTATAGCGGGTGTCAGGGATGAGACAAGCTGCACGGTTATGTTGTGGGCCTCTGAGCTCTAAACCTGGGCCGTTATATCGTTCTAGTGTAATATGGGAGCTCGGGACCTAGTAGGGACTCACTTACTCAAGATGATTGGGTATATCGAGAACCTTAAAAGACTAAGGTTCCCTCTAGGCCAAGATTTGGACACAGACCTGATCCTGCAATCGTTGTCGGATAATTATGAGCAGTTTCTCTTAAACTATAACATGAATGAAATAGACAAGACACTGCCTGAGCTCCTAGGCATGTTAAGAACTGCCGAAATCAACATGAAGAAGTCCAAGCCTGCTAGCCCCATATTGATGGTGCATAAACGCAAGGGCAAGGCCAAGGGCTTCAGTAAGACAAAGGTAGGACCTAAGTCTGGACTGGAGCCCAAGTCTTCAACATTGAAAAAGAAAGGCTTGATGAAAGAGGGAAAGTTCCTCCATTTTGGCAAGGCTGGTCACTGGAGGAGGAATTGTCCTTCTTATGTGGAGGGCCTGCACAAGATGAGGGGAGGTATGACTTCCGCTTCAAGTATTTATGTTTTAGAAAAAAACCTTTCTGCTCCTTCATCCTGGGTATTGGATACCGGATGTGGTTCTAACATTTGTATAAATTTGCAGGAATTGGGAAGGATAAGATTGCTGAGTAAAGGAGAGGTGGACCTTCGTATTGTTAATATAGCAAGAGTTGTTGTTATTGCTGTGGGCGTTTATCCTCTTTTTTTCCTAGTCGACTTGTAATAGTACTAGATAATTGTTATTTTGTTCCTTCCATAACTAGAAACATTATATCCATTTCATGTTTAGCCATGGTGGATTTTTATTTTATTATTAAGAACAATTGTTGTTCAATATTTAAGAATGATGTTTGTTATGGTGTAGCCCAAATGTTTAATGATCTGTATATTTTCAACTTAGACCATCCGATCTATAATATTGAAAATACAAAAAGACTAAGAACAAATGACTCGAACCCTACGTATCTTTGGTATTGTCGTTTGGGCCATATAAATGAGAAACGTATATCCAAGCTCCATAAAGATGGACTATTGGACTCTTTTGATTATGAATCATTTGAGAGATGCGAATCTTGTTTGTTAAGCAAGATGACTAAAGTCACTTTCACTGGCTTCAATGAGAGGGTTGATGATTGCTTGGGTATTGTACATAGTGATGTATGTGGACCCATGAGTTATATGGCTAGAGGTGGTTTTTTCTACTTTGTTACATTTACTGATGATTTCAGTAAATAAGGATACGTGTATCTTATGAAGTGAAAATCTGAAACCTTTGAAAAGTTCAAAGAGTTTAAAAATGAAGTAGAGAACTAGCTGGGTAAGAAGGTTAAAGAACTCGGATCTGATCGAGGTGGCGAATACCTAAGTCATGAGTTTTGTGATCATCTAAAAGATTATAGTATTAAATAAAACACACTCCACCTAGAACACCACATCATAATGGTGTGTCTGAGCGGAGGAATCGTAGTTTGTTATACATGGTGCGGTCGATGATGAGTCATGCAGATCTATCTATTTCCTTTTGGGCCTTTGCTCTCGAAACTGCTTCTTTAACACTAAATCGTGCTCCAACAAAAGCGGTTCTTAAGACACCATATGAGATATTAACTAGGAAGTATCCTAGTATGTCGTTCATAAAGGTTTGGGGCTGTGAGGCATACGTGAGATGTCAAATAACTGATAAGCTAAAACCTAAATCAGATAAGTGTTATCTTGTGGTGGTATCTTAGGGAAACCAAAGGGTACTAATTCTAGCTACCATCCGAGGGCAAAGTGTTTGTCGCAAGGACTGGAGTATTTCTTAAGAAAGAGTTCTTGAGTAGAAAGACAGCCAGGGTAGAACCCGAAGAAGTTCAAGAACCACAAACAGTAAATGAACTGGTATTAGAACCTGAGTCAGGACTACAAGTTGTTGTAGCTGGAGAACCTACTCAGGAAACCCAAGTTATACATAGATCTGGTAGACCAAGGTTTGAGCCTGAGAGATATGGATTTCTTGTGTCTCAAATAGATAATGTGTTGCTTATAGATCATAATGATGAGTCTGCAACCTACCATGAAGCTATGTGTGGACCAGACTCCGAGAAATGGCTTAAAGCCATGAAATCTGAGATGGATTCCGTGTATGAAAACCAAGTATGTACTTTGGTGGAACCACTTGAAGGGGTAATAACTATAGGGTATAAGTGGGTCTTCAAGAAGAAGACCGACATGAATGGGAATGTACGGACATTCAAGGGCGATTGGTGGCTAAGGGTTTCAAGCATATTCATAGTATTGACTATGATGAGACGTTTTCCCCTATTGTTATGTTTAAGTCCATCAGAATTCAGCTTGCTATTGCTGCGTATTATGACTACGAGATCTGGCAGATGGATGTCAAAACGGCTTTCCTTAATGGAAACCTCCTTGAGGAAGTGTATATGACACAACCCGAGGGTTTTGTATCTCCAGGTGAAGCCACTGAAATATGCATGTTGTAGAGATCCATTTATGGATTAAAACAGGCATCTCGAAGTTAGAATCTTCATTTTAATTAAAAGATAAAAGAGTTTCGTTTTATTATGAAGGAGGATGAACTATGTGTTTACAAACTGATTAGTGAGAGCATAGTTGTCTTCCTGATTTTGTATGTATAAGAAATACTATTGATCGAGAATGACAAACCGACCCTGCAAGTTGTTAAGAACAACCTAGAGGACTGCTTTTCAATGAAGGACTTAGGGAAAGCAACTTATATACTTGGTATTAAGATCTATAGAGATAGATCAGAGAAGTTGTTAGGTTTGACCAATAGTACGTACATTGACATGGTGTCGAAACGGTTCAATGTGCTTAAGTCCAAGAAAGGATTCTTGCCCATGTCTCATGGTGTGAGTCTCTCTAAGGACCAGTGTCCTAAGTCTTGTGAAGATAAGAACCGCATGAAGTTGATTTCATATGCTTCAGCAATTGGGTCAATCATGTATGCAATGATATATACTAGACTTGATGTCTCTTATGCCTTGAGCATGACTAGTAGGTATCAATCTGATCCTGGTGAAGGTCACTAGATAACCATCAAGAATATCCTCAAGTACTTGAGAAGGACTAAGGATACATTCTTAGTATTCAGTGGAGAGAAAGAGCTCGTTGTAAGTGGTTACATGGATGCTAGCTTCCAAACTTATAGGGACGATATAAAGTCTCAGTCAGGTTTTGTGTTTTGCCTGAATGGAGGTGTTGTTAGCTGGAAGAGTTCCAAGAAGGATACAGTTGTCGATTCTACAACTGAGGCCGAGTATATCGCCGTTGCAAATGCAGCAAAGGAGGCTGAATGGATAAGGAAATTCATCGGCGAGTTAGATGTAGTTCCTAGAATTATTCATCCCGTAGATCTCTACTGTGACAACAACGGTGCAATTACACTTGCTTCGGAACCTAGATCTCATCAGCGCTCCAAGAACATACTTCGGCGGTTCCATCTTTCGAGAGATTGTCGATCGAGGAGTTGTGAGCATATGCAGGGTGCCGACTGAAGAAAACATTGCGGATCCACTAACAAAGCCTCTTGCATAGAGAAAGCATGATGGTCGTGATAGATCTATAGGTATACGATGCCTGAATGATCAACTCTAGTTTGAGTCTTGTGGATTGTATGTTTGTTGGCTTTTAAAAATTTTCATTTGATGAATAAAAGTACTGTATACATTTCATTTTATATATTTGGCAAGTTCTTTTATTGTGTTATTATTTATATTGTGATAGAATAGTTAACTAAAAAAATGCCCTTAGAATGTTTGCTTCCATAGGTCAAGTACTGACTTGATGTGAGAACCTATGATCCCATAAGCTTCATTCTTAAAGAGTCCCTGGTAATTGTATCATCTTAGAAGCTAAGGGCGATGATGATACCTTTAATACTAGCATGTGCGTTGACTGATGACCCATCCTCATAGGTAATGATATTATGATATCAAGTCATCACATGGGTACTTCTTATGAACAAGTTGTACTAGAAAGACCCACCATGAGAATACTTTGTGGATAGTTATATAAATGTGTCACAAGTATGGCTCAAGTGGCAATGGCTTTTGTGGTCCTTTGACCTGAAGTCACAACACTCATTGAGTGAGGAAGAGCGTGCTTTGATGACATCAAAAGTCCAGTCTTGAGAAAGTTGGATGATAAAGGTGGTTATTGGGTATGTTACGAGTCATTTGGGTGTTTGCATGTGAGCAGAAATGAGATTTTTTTCCTCCTATATGACAGGAGTTGCATCCATGGGCCCCTTGATGGAATGGAACTGAAAAATTCATGGCCATGCTTGGTTGAGTCAATATATGATATTGGGCTCACAAACTTCTGAAAGTCCATTCTAGATCAGGAAACTGTGATTGAACAATTATGAGGGTAACACGGTCTATACCTCTAGTTCTCTTCGGATGTAAGGGATGAAGGGACATGACAACACTGTAACATTGGTCACAATGGCTTATGAGTTTATAAACTCTTACTGTTTGGGGAGCAATGATGTATTGTTAGATGCCGCTCATTCTTTGTGAAGCTTTTGTTTGATACTTTCAAGATAAAGTGGGATAGTGTTGGGGTTACCGTGGTTATCTGGAAGTGATCAAGCATGTAGCCTCACTACCAACTCAGTATGAGCCTATCAGGGTCGCACATAAGATTGTGGAGAAATTAGGTGTTAGGATCTGTATGGTATAGCTCATATGATGAGCAAATGGACTTAAAATATTCTAAGGAAAATGCATCGAGTATATTGAGACCACTAAATTCCTTCATCGAGTTAAGGGTTGACTCGTCAAATGGTGGCATTGAGTGAGTTGAGTGTGTTCAACGATTTGTCGAGTCAAGGAGTTTATTCGTCGAGTATTGCGCTTAAGCGTTGAATGTGTTGAGTCCATTCAACGATTCGTCGAGTGAAAGTGTTGACTTGACGGATTTGTGTCTTAGGCGTTGAGTGTATTGAGCTCACTCAACGCAATGGCGCAGAAGGAGTTGACAGCGTTGAGTCCATTCAACGCTTTCGTCAAGTCAAGTGTTGATTCGGTTGAAGGTTAGCGTTGAGTTCGTCGTGAATCCTATGGATACTCGACGATTCATAGAGTATAGAATGATACTCGTCGATTTGTCGTGTATGTTTTAGATACTTGATGATTCATCAATACAAGAGTTGTCTAGTCAAATTCTAGATTCTAAGCGCTGAGTTCGTCGAGCTGAGTTCGACGAATGTTGGCCTTTGGCGCAGAGTTCGTCGAGCTGAGTTCGACGAATGATGTTCGGTGAATAATGTTCGACGAATGCTGGCCTCTGGCGCAAAGTTCGTCGATCTGAGTTCGACGAATGCTTGCTGTTGGCGCTGATTTTGTCGAGCTGAGTTCGACGAATGCCCGCAATAAGTCAAATGTTTACATGCTGAATTCTGGAATGAAAGTCCTGGGTCTTTGGATAACGACAGAAGTTGTTCTACTTATGTCCTGGAGTATAATTAGGATGTTTTAGGGTTTACTGTTGACGGTTCCTTTTGTCTAAGCACACGAGTTGTACTGTGCAGAAAATACTGGTAACCCTAAAAGATGACGGAAGCATTCTGCCAATCCCATCGCCAATCCCGATCCCGATCTCGGCGAGTGTCATCGCCGCCTCTCCTTAAACAGATCTAGCAGTCTATGGAGATGCTGAGTGTCCTCTCCTGACTTAGAACTTGTGCGATAAGTTTTTATGGGTTCTCCCGATCGTGTGGATTACTGTAGAGGAGCGTATATACTTTCTGCGCTTAAGACTCCAGCCGATGTGTGACCGGCCCGATTCTCTTGGAGCATCTAAGTTGAATTGAGACTCAATCCCTCAAAGGTAATTTTATTACAGCATGCTTTACTTCTTTATTCATGAATGTTGTCAAATCCCAACTCATTTTGGTTTTTTTTGTTCTTATTTTTGCTGCCTACACAAGTGTTGTTCCATCCCCAAAAAGCCAACACTAACATGATAGTATATACACTAACAGTCATATATAGTACAAGTATGGAAGTAAGAAAAGTAGTACTGGAAAGAAGTGTTGAAAGGTAAGTAAGGTAAAGTACTGAGCAGAAATGTAAACTATCTACTGTTATACTAAGTCCAAAAGTGTTGAGTGGTGTTGAGACCACTCAACGCCTTATTGAGTCCCGAGTATTCTAAGTCAAAAGCGTTGAGTGGCGTTGAGATAACTCAACGCCGCATTGAGTCCACTCAACGTCTCAGCATCCAGAATGTTTCTAATTCAAAAGCGTTGAGTGGCATTGAGGATACTCAACGCTGCGTTGAGTCCACTCAATGCTTCAATATCTAAAATGTTTCTAAGTCAAAATAATTGAGTGGCGTTGAGACCACTCAATGCCGCATTAAGTCCAGAATGTTTCTAAGTCAAAAGCGTTGAGTGGCATTGAGACTACTCAATGCCGCGTTGAGTCCACTCAACGCCTCAGCATCAAGAATGTTTCTAAGTCAAAGGCGTTTAGTGGCATTGAGATCACTCAACGCCGCTTTGAGTCCAGAATGTTTCTAAGTCAAAAGCGTTGAGTGGCGTTGAGATCACTCAATGTCGTGTTGAGTCAACTAAACGACTCAGCATCCAGAATATTTCCAAGTCAAAAGCGTTAAGTGGCATTGAGACCACACAATGCCGCATTGATTCCACTCAACGCCTCTTCGAATGGCGTCGAGTGCACTCAACGCACTCGACGCCTATTGACTCTATAACATTCTTTTCCTAAGTTAGAGTTGATTGAACCCCATAGTGGGTCCGATGTGAATCCACCCTAACCCTTGGGTCAAACCTAGTCTATCCCCATTCATCCTCCACATGTCCACCCCTAATCGTAGTTAAGGGGTAACAAACAACGAGTGCTCTTTAAATTTATACAAAATTAAGGCCAAATGTTCAACATGCTCCTCTTCCGTCTTCGAGTAGACCAAAATGTCAACGATGAAGATGATGACGAAGACGTCTAAATATGGCTCGAACACCTTGTTAATCAAACTCATGAATGCCAAAGGGGCATTCATGAGCCTAAACGACATCACGGTGAACTCGTATAAACCGTACTGCGAGCTGAACACTGTCTTTTGAATATCTTCCTCTTGTATCCTCAATTGATAGTACCCCGAATGCAAATCCAATTTAGAAAACCAATGCGCTCCTACCAATTGATCGAACAACTCATCAATCTGAGGTAACAGATAGGTGTTCCGCACCGTCACTCGGTTGAGTTCTCGGTAGTCCATACCCAATTTTAGGGATCCATCTTTCTTCTTAACGAACAAAACAGGGGCTCCCCAAGGTGATGAACTGGGATGAACAAACCCTGATTCTACTAGCTCCTGTAACTGTACTCTAAACTCAGTGAGTTCCTTTGGAGCCATTCAGTAAGGGGACCGATAGATGGGCTTGGAACCCAGTACTAGTTTAATTTGAAATTCAACTTCTCTATGCGGGGGCAAGCACGGTAGCTTCTCAGGAAACACTTCGGGGAAATCTCGCACTACCCGCACATCTTCCATGCTCGTCGTCATCTCTTTTAGCTCGAAACATATCATATATAACTAATCCCCTTTCATATGAGACTTAAGGGTTTGAATGGAAGACAACAACGGGGTGAATTTCTTTGTCGCGCATTCAATCCTAGAGTGGTGCCAGTTCAACCATGTCATGCCCAGAATAAGATCGAATTCTGCCATTCTCAACACTATCGCAGGGGTTTCAAAAATCTTTCCTCCAATATATACTTCCAAGTCGCACTTGGCGGAGGATGTCATCTCGGAGCCGTCGGGGAGGCGTACTCTTCGAGTGACACTGGTGAAATATCACACATAATCTAAGTCTTTTACGAAGTCCGCCGAGACAAATGAATGTGTGTCACTGGTATCAAATAAGATGTGAGCTAGTTTCCCACTAACGGTCGTGGTGCCTAAGTATCAATTATAAAGACTCAAGCTAGGTTCCTAGCGCATCATAGGAAAATTAAGGACGAATGCTTATAATGTATTAATTAAATCTCGACATACCTGCAATCTCATCTTGAGTATTCCGCTCTTGAGTCTTGTCTAGAGCAAACACTTGCTCTCTAGAAGGTTCAGGATTCCTTCCTCGTGGTACTCATCCTCGTCCACGATATTTTCCTCATCCTCACGGAGCTCCCGATGGAAAAATAGGGGGAGCATCTCCACCTAATTGCGGGCAGTGATGTCGGATGTGACCCGACCGATTAAACTGGAGGCAAACTTGCCTGTTCTACTCTGTAGGTTGTTGACACATTTGTTGAGGTGGAGGTAGTGCTAGTTGTAGGGCCGAGCATTCCATCCTAAAATTTTGGTTGAAACGACCTCCAACCCTATGTTATCCTCATCCACCTCTATTATTTTATCTCTTTCTATAGCTGGGACCTACATCCATCACTCCCTCGGCGGGTCTCTGACTACTTCCCAAGTGATCCACCTCCAAACTTTTCGCCATATCGATTATCTCCGCCAAGCTCGCGTCTGCTATAAATAAAAGGGATTTCCTTAGGGGATCTCGCAAGCCTTTGTAAAATCATTTTGCATACCCTCGATTTTATAACTCGTATGAGTCAGCAAATCTAGCGAGGTGCTGAAACTCCCTTTGGTATTCTGTCACGGACTTGGATCCTTGCTTCAACTGCAGGAATTTCTCCTCAAGCTCATCTCGAGCGATAAAGGGAATGAAGTGTTCCAAAAAGGATTCAGAAAACTCATTCCAACTTATCTCAATGTATTCTAAGCCTTGGAAAGTGGAACCCGTGAGGGACTTCCACCACCTCTTCGTGTGCGTTTCCAAGACTAACATAGCTAAGGTCATAGCCATACTGGTTGGACATCTGCCTCTGTCCATTAGATCTTACACCGTGTCTAGCCATTCTTCAGTACGAACAACCGACTCCGTCCCATGATAAATAGGCGGGGAGATGGCTCGGAAGGTACTCAACCAGTTAGAGCCCGGGGCTTACTACTGCACCAGGGCTTGCTGGGATCTCAACGCGTCTGAGATTGCTGTCAGCGTCTGTCCAAGTTCCAACTTCTGAAACTGGGTAGGGACTGAAGGGGCGGGAGTGTGTGCTACTTGCTCTACACATGTCGGGATCTACACATAAACGTACAAACCTATGGTCAGGTTGGATAATCGTAGGGTAACGCCTGGACATACTTATTGTGAATTACACATGGGCACACCACTGCTTCCGCTATGTCAATTTGTCCGCAAACTATCCAATCGAGCGGGGGTGGCACCATAGTTTAATGAATTCTTTAGTTCAGGATCATTGCAAGTCTGACACCATTTGTAAGACCCCCCTCCTAGAACATAAGATACGACCGAGGGGAGTCTTATGCCCAGAATAGCCGTCTTGCAGTAGCATCAGTACACGGGCTTACAAGTACCACAAGACGCCTATCTTGCCGGCCAAACCAATATCATTTATGCCAATCCAACATAAAGAATATAAAACAGAAGTCAAAATCAACTCAAGTATATAAGTCCGAACAAGTAAAACAATAATAAGAAGCGACAACAGCTTTTATAATATCAGAGTACAAAAATTGCCGAAAGGACTACAACATAAGTCTCTCAAAACTCACATCAGTAACTGACGGCAGCGATGGTAACGTCGTATCAAACCCTGTCACGCTGGCCTGGCTACCCTCCTGCACAACCTGCTGATGCACTATCTGCGGGGTTTCCTCCTAAAATGAAAGAAGTAACAACAGTTAATCATAAAGACTAAGTGGCTATCACATCCACTCCCCCGACGACTCTTAGGCACCGGGCGGAGAAAATAAGAGGGTACAATATATATAAGTAGTAATAACAAGTAGGTGGAGAATATATATACCATGAGTAGTAATAGAAATAATGTATAACATTATTATCAACATTCAATTCTAGCAGTTCTACTCAAACCATAGCAATCCATTAAGCATATAAATCTACAATAGGAAAGTAACTTAACTTATAAAAATGCTCATACAAATTTATAAGTTAAGGATCAGCTTAACAGTAAAGTAACTCATCATATAAGAGTGCACATATAAACTTATATGATAAGTATCTATGCGGTGCAATACAATTATATAAATGCAATATGATGACTCTCACACACACACACACACTGCAATGTCATCACAGACATGTAGTTCCCACTTTTCGAGCTAGTGCTAACCTCTCAGGCACCATCCGTCATGGCCAGACGGTGATAGTGAAATGGGCTTTCCACTACTAGGCGGGCACCCAGACTGTAACAACCCTGTCCGTCACATAGCATATAACAGAAGGTCTGGCAGGGGCCTGACGCCATATACTACGGACAGTCAAGGGAGTTACTAATTGAAACCATCAACTTTGTACACACATTCTATTACAGAGAGCATTCTAGCGTAAGTACTTAAAGGTTAACAGGAACCCAACCAACTGAATGTCCACTAACATAAAAGTAGGAATGAATAAGAAATACACAAATAGTCTTGGCCTTAAGGCCTTACATTGTTCAACTTAAATTAAATTGTCTTGCTTACATCGGCACTCAGGTCGGCCACACATGAACAATAAAATAAACGTGTAATTCATTTGGCCTTCAAAGGCCAACTTAGCATTCCTGGGCTCCAGCCCGCTATTTCCCGCTTGGCTCAGCTGTACCTGCACGAAACATTCCATCGCATGGTGGCAAACAATAGCAATGGTCAGCATTAGCTGACCAAATTATAACGACCTCACCCCTCACTCGGGGTGGAGGTGCTCCTTCCCTGCAGGCATTAGTATAATTATATATTGGCAATCAAAACGTGCAACTTAAGCACCATTCGCTACAGATGTTGGAACAAATGCCCAACGCTCCGTGCTCTCAGAGCCCATTTTTGGTGTATAGGACCATAAGGGTCACACCTCCATTCTCTGTGACGGTCAACAATTTTTGATCTTTTATTCTCACAATAGCAAAGGCCAGAGATAACGCCCAGTGCTAAGACCAGTCATGTGTTTTACACATTGACCACTCCAAGTCGACTGTCATAAGGGAGGATATAGTTCAGCCACATCCCATGCACAAAACGTCCAGCTCGAAGGCCTGACGCGGTTAAGCATCCCCTTTCTCTTTTCCACATGATCCATAACTCTGTGAGGATCCTAACCTAGCATTCATGGCTACCAAAGCTGAGCAACTTAAGCTCACGCTCTACAAAATGGCCCCCAGGTATTCGAGAGACAGGCACCCACGGTATCCAGGTCCCACAAGACGGGCTCCAGCAAATGGCCACAAGGTTTCCAAGAAACAAGCCTCAACAAACAATACAAAGCTCACTGGGAGCTATTGAAAGCGGTAATGCTACCGCCGCACGGTAGGGGAAAGACTATCGATCCATCCCTCGACTCGGGTGTTTTCCTGGAGTCTACATCTAGTAGTCTCAACGAAACCACCTACATACCCCACGACTCTAAAATCTGCGCGATAACCATGGAGTCTTCTCCAGCATACAAAAGCATACAAACATCACCAATCCAGACCAACCTGTCTGGATGGGATTCACAGAGCATGCATATTCTGTACTTTGATATAAGATCTAAATGCAAAACTAATGGGGATATACTGATCTACCCGTAGGGAGAACAACTTACATGTGTTCGTGGAGTGTCTACCCTTTAATGCCAAAAGAAGTACTTTGCTTGTCCAAGGAAGAGGATCGTTACCCTTAGAAGTCCGCTTCTGCGCCATGGAAGAGATTTTAACCGGGTGAATACGACCGTTATGGCTTTGCCTCTGTAAATTCGAACTCACCTTGCAAATCCGAGTTCCTTATCTTAAATGGCGGCGAGATCTTCCCTCTTTGGCAATGCTTCTCCTCCTCCAAACGTCTAGCCCAAGTTTCTCAAACTCCAAATGAATGGAGTGAATATGGCCAAACCAATACTATAAATAAAGCTACCGCCCCATGGTACCGCTAACAAACGCCTCAATTCATGTGCCACCGCCAAGGCCCTCCAACCACAAGCCAACACGTGGACACGTCGTTACAGCTTTGTTATCGTCGCGCGATAGGATGCCAGCGCCTCGCAGTAGCTAGAGACGGTTACCACACGGCCTCTCCCGCTACCGCCACACGATAATTACTACTCTCGCATGGTAGAAACCCGAGAGCTTTGACAAAGAAATTACCAATCTACCGCATATGGTTTCACTACCATTGGGCGATAGCTTCCCGAGAGCTCGAGCAAGTAAATGGCTAAGGCCACGCAATAAGAACCTACCGCCGCGCGGTAGTCTAGGCGTTGAGTCACCTCACCTCACTCTATGCTCTCGACGCCTGACGCTATCGCCATACAGTATCATGCTATCGCCGCACGGTACCCTTTCTTCCTGCTTACAAAATTTTGGGGTGTTACAAATCTCCCCCACATAAATAATTTCGTCCCGAAATTACATATTATAGGAAAAACAAAGAGTATCAATACTACAAAAATATACCTCACACAAAAAGCCACGCCTTCATGGTTTGTTCCCGCTCCCATGTTAGCTCCTCTCGACCACAATTGTCCCAACGGACCTTGACCATCCTGGTAGGCTTATTGCGAAGTTTCTTGACTTATGAGTCTTCAATACAAATGGGCTTGACCTTCGTTGTCAACCCACCATCAATCGGTACTTGATCCTCCGCAATCACCTACATAGGCTCTTGCACTGCCTTCCGTAATACATATATGTGGAATACGTCATGTATACCACTAAGCTCTGTTGAAAGCTTCAAACGATAAGCAGCTTCATCAACGCGCTCCAAAGCCTCAAACGGCCCAAGGTATCTCGGACTTAGCTTTTTTCAGTCGTCGAATCCTTGACACACCCTTGAATGTTTTGATCTTAAGGTAAACCCAATCGCCCACGACAAACTCAACATTTATATTCTTGGCATTGTAATATTTAGCCTTCCTATCCTGATCTATCAACAACCGATTCCTGATTGTCCGAATAATGGAAGTTGCATCCTCAACTTCCTTCCGCTTGTACAACTTTGACTCACCCATCTCCAATCATGACAACAGAGTACGACACTTTCTACTATATAGGGCATCGAATGGACCCATTTGAATGCTTACTTGTAGCTGTTGTTGTAAGAGAACTCGATCATATACAAGTGATCCTCCAACTTTTTCCCGAAATCTAGGGTGCACATACGAAGCATGTCCTTCATTGTCCTGTTTACCCTTTCGGTCTGACCATCCGTCTGCAGATGAAAGGCCGTACAGAACTTCAGTTTGGTACCCAATATTTGATGTACCAACCTCTAGTAATTAGACGTGAAGCGCCCATCTCGGTCACTCACGATTTTATTGGCACACCGTGCAGTCAAACAATATTATCCACATATAATTTTGCCAGTTTATCCACCGAATCGTCCTTCCTATTCAAGATAAAGTGGGACACTTTTATCAAATGATCAATGATCACCCAGATGGCGTCGTTTCCCTTCTGTGATCTCGGCAAACCATGCATGAAATTCATGGATATATCGTCGAACTTCCATTCCGGTAAAGGCAAATACTTCAAAAATCCACCAGGATTCTGACATTCAGCTTACACTAAGGCACAAATCTTACACTTTGCTACATATAGTGCTATGTCTTTCTTTAGTCCTGGCCACCAGAACAGCTTTTTCATGTCTCTATACATTTTCTTGCTCCTTTGGTGAGTCGAGTACATGGTATAATGAGCCTCGTACACTAATTCTTCCTGTATTTTTCCCACCTTGGGATGCATAAATGACAATTCTTCCACAACAGCCCATTATCAACAGTAAACTATATATTTGACCCTTCCAAAGAATGAGACATGTAGCATTTCATGTTATCATCCAACTCCAAAGCCTGCCGAACTCTATCAGTAATATCATATTGTACCTCTGTCCTGTTCAGCTGTGCTTCATGACTTGACCTCCTGTCTACACAAGAGATCTCTAAGGCCTCCAAATCTCGAACGAGACGTTCGTCATGCATCAATAACCAATTGGCTTGCGTGGGATATCTGCAACTTAATGCATCCACAACCGAATTACCTTTATCAGGGACATAATGTATCTTGATGGTGTAGTCCCCAAGGAACTCCATCCACCTTCGCTGACAAATATTTAGGTCCTTCTGATCCAATAGATACTTCAAGCTCTTATGGTCTGTGTAAATGTCGACCTTCACTCCGTACAAATAGTGGCTCCACTACTTCAGCGCGAATATCACAGCCTCCAATTTCAAGTTATGGACAGGATAATTCCTCTTATGCACCTTCAACTAGCGTGAACCATAAGCTATTACTCTCCCATGCTGTAACAAAACGCAGCCTAAGCCACTTCCTGAAGCATCGCTGTAGATCTCAAAGCCTTTATCCCACAGGGCGAGCATAGAATAGGCGTCATGGTCAGACGACTTTTCAGTTCTTCGAAAGCTTGCACACACGCTGACGACCAAATAAACTTCAAATCCTTCCTTGTCAGGGTCATGAGGGGTAAAGCTATCCGCGAGAAGTTCTCCATGAAACTCCTGTAGTAGCCGGCAAGCCCCAGAAAACTCTGGACCTCCGCCACAAAAGACAACACAGGCCACTCTCAGATTGCAGCAACCCTTGCCAGATCCACCGCGATACCCTCACCACTAACTATGACCTAGGAATGCCACCGAAGATAGCAAAAACTCGCACTTAGAGAACTTGCATACAACCGATTACTCCTCAAGGTCTCCAGAACAATAAGTAAGTGCTCCACATGATCATCCTCGGATTGGAATTACACCAGGATATCATCAATGAACAATATCACGAACTGATCCAAATACTCCTTGAATGTCCTGTTCATTAAGTCCATAAAAAGTATGGCGCATTAGTGAGACTAAAAGACATGATAGTGAACTCATAATACATATATTGTGTACTGAACGCCATCTTGGGAATATCACTTTCCCTGATTCTCAGCTGATAATATCCAGATTTCAAGTATAGCTTCAAATACACAGTCGACCCAAGTAGCTAGTCGAAAAGATTATTGATCCACGGAATCGGGTACTTGTTCTTCTCTGTTAGTTTGTTAAACTCCCGATAATCGATATAGAGTCGCAGAATTCCATCCTTCCTCTTCACAAAGAGGATCGGGGCGCTCCAAGGTGACGAACTTGGATGCGCAAACCCCTGCTCTATCAGCTCTTGAAGTTACGCCTTCAATTCCGCCATCTCTCTTGGTGATAAGCAGTAAGGATACCACAACATCGGATTAGCACCTGGCACCAACTCAATGGAGAACTCGATCTCTCTCTGAGGTGGAGCTCAAGGGTGATTTTCGGGGAAAACATCGGCAAACTCCGAAACCACAGGAATACTGGCCAAGTTAAACATGGGATTCTTAGCCACTAGAAGGGTGAAGAATACCTCTGCACCCTCATGAACTGACTTAAATACTTGGAGAGCAGACATAACACGTCTTGCTCAATCCCTTCATAGCAAAGAATGTTGTTTCTTGGATTATATTCAACCCCAGTTTGACAGTCTTCAAACTACAATCAATGGACACACATTGCTCTGAGAACCAATCCATGCCAAAGATCATGTCAAACTCTACTATCGGTAGTAGAGACGCTTCCAAGTCAAAAGTTTGACTTCCGATCAGCACTTTAACACGATAGACTGTATCCGCGTGCATCGAACACCCATTAGGTAATAACACATCCAATCTATCCTTAGCAACATAATAGGGCACTCTGATACGTGACACGAAGTCCTCGGATAGGAAAGAGTGTGAAGCTCCTATATTAAATAGTGCTTGAGCCGGATAGTCTATAACCACGATAAAGCCTAGAACACGACAATCATATGACCAAAGCACAATACGCAAGGTATGCAAAGTATTACGGCTAAAATCTAACACATACCTGTCACCACATCGCCCTACTTGATGGCCTCCTACTGTCCAAGGTTGTATACTCTTCATTGGACTGGAGCTTGATGGGATGCGGTTGACTCCAATGCCTACCCTTTTTCAGCATTCGCTCCTGCCTTCTTCTTTGATTTTCCACTCCAATAGTTGTCGGCTATATGCCCCGATTTGCCATAGTTATAACAAAGATTTGTGCCTCCTCTCCTAGACGATGCTCCAGTAGTAATCGACAAAGTAGTCAGTCCAGAAGTTTTGGGCTTCTTGTTCCACTTTTGGTACCAAGACTTCGACGAATTTGGAACTTTAAAGTCTGACCTCTTCATCGCCGAGTCCTTCTTACTTTTAACTCTCTTCAGATCCTTCTCCAGAGATCGGGTTGTATTGACCAAGACTAGAAATCCCTGTGTCGTAGGACCTTAGAGTAGCAACCTCAGATCATCGCACAGTCCTTCGTAGAATCGGTTGGTCTTGCGCTCCTCACCAGTAAAAGTAGAGCCAGCATAACGCCCTGATCTCGTGAACTCATTAAGGTTGTCGTCCACGCTACTGTCACCCTGATTCAGTCTATAGAACTGATTCTCCATAGCTATTTTTTGCGCTGACGGAATGAACCGTGCCAAAAATATTCTTGAGAAGTCCTCCATCGAGATATCAGCCAGTTGCCTCCCAGCGAAGTGATATAGCTCTAACTCCTCCCACCATAACCTTGCTTCACTATCCAGAAGGAAAGTGGCTATTGTAACCTTCTGCCATTCATCAGTCTCTGTTGCGGACATGACTCTCTTGACTCTGGAAAGCTAGTCCTCAGCTTGCGTTGAGGCTCAATCCCCCAAAACTCTGGTGGATTAAAGCTCATCATGTTCTTTAGATGTTTCTCAGTTGCACTTCTCTCCACCGCGGGCTCTGTCGCTACTTGATCTAACACTATAGGTTCCATTATGCCAATCGGTACATGACCTATTCCTGGAGCAGGAGGCTGCACTTTCCTCCCTAGTTGGCCATTGATCATAGCGAACACTGCTTCAGCCACCATACAGATGGTTTTAGCAGAAAGAGGGATCGCAAGAGAATCATTGTGCGCACTACTCTCCACAGAGTGCTGACGTTGTGACTGCTCTGCACCACTCCTCATCACCTATAATCGTGAAATACTCATTTAGGCGACAAACAAATTGCCAAAAAGCAATTATAAGAACACGCAGGTTCCTCAAACATGTGTATTTTCATTCTTAAGTGGACATTCATGGGTTCTTTTATGTTATAACGGTAAGGCACATACATGTGCTCACCACCCCTTAAAAGAATTCGAACACGAATTTGAATATGGAAGACTGACACAAGAGTCTGATACCAACATTTTAACATCCCCGTCCGTCATATAGCATATAACAGAAGGTCCAACCGGGGCCCGACGACAGTCAGGGAGTTACTAATTGAAACCATCAACTATGTACACGCATCCTATCATAGAGAGCATTCTAGCGGAAGTACTTTAAAGGCAAACAGGAACCCAACCAACTGAATGTCCACTAACATAAAAGTAGGAATAAATAATAAATACACAAATAGTTTTGGCCTTAAGGCCTTACATTGTTCATCTAAAATTAAATTGTCTTGTTTACATCGGCACGCAGGCATGCCATACATGAACAATAAAATAAACGGGTAATTCGCTTTGGCCTTCAAAGGCTAGCTTAGCATTCCGGGGCTCCAGCACGCTGTTTATCGCTTGGCTCGGCTGCACCTGCACGAAAAATTCCACCACACGGTGACAAACAATAGCAACGGTTAGCATTTGCTGACCAAATTATAACGACCACACCCCTCACTCGGGGTGGCGGTGCTCCTTCCCTACAGGCATTAGTATAATTATATATTGGCAATCAAAACGTACAACTTAAGACCCATTCACCACAGACATTGTCGTAAATGCCCAACGCCCCGTGCCTTCAGGGTATATTCTTGGTGCACAGGACCACAAGGGTCGTACCGCCGTTCTCTACGACGGCCAATAATGTTTAAGCATTTAGTATCACAAGGGCCAATGTAACGACCCGTATTTTCTCAACAATTAAATCATATCAGAGCAATAGAAAATACGTGCCATGATGCCACGTCGTACAGGGGATAACTGCACACGCTCAGGCAAAACCCCAGACTCTACACCTTTGGAGAAAATCATATTTTAATATGAAATAAAACCAATTAAGTTTGATGGTCGTATCCCTCGGCATAGTGGATCAGCTAGTCCACAATTAGAAATAGATGTATACGCAGAGGAAAATACTTTGGTTAGCTTGATTTAACATCCTACATGAGTAAACATGTCCCCAAAAGACAACTCATGAAATGCTGGACTTTAGATTTATCATAGTATAAGAAAATAGCTTTTACGTTCTTTTGAAAGTAGTGTTTTAGTTTTATAAATATGAGATGCATGAGGTATATATAGTACTACTCTTAGGTTTTAAAATACCTAACATGCAACCTATCATAAATCATTCGCAGAAGCAAGTAAACAACCACATACATAGGCAAAAATAGCAGTTCTTAGTTCATATGTAATATCTAAAGTAAGCCACCAGTGGGCGTCAACAACCTGACACAAATCCACTAGTGAGTATGTATGTCTATACAGAAAGAAGAAAACTACCTCACAAGGTCGAGGTACAACACTCTCAGCAACCCCGGAGGCCACAAGTAAGCTCCACCAGAACACTAACTGCTCAACCGGCTACAACCTGAACCTAAGGCATTCAAAGAAAGAACGCCTCAGCAAGCAACTAATCAAAAGAAAACTGGAGCATTAGATTCATAAGTAATGAGATAAGGGCTTACCAACCCTACAACAAGTGCTATCAAAAAGACCAAAAGGGAACTGAACAATATAGTAAGGGAAAACACTGCCCAAGGCAACAACACAACGCACTAAGTGCGAGAAATAAACAACATGCCCTGCTAAAACTGCAGAAGCAATAAGGCAAGTGTATGCCAAAATAACTACTTTAAAGAATGGAACTAACAGTGTGAATCATTAGTAGTGGTAGAGCCATGGATCTGGGTTGGTGACCAAAAACAGTCCTCATCCAAACACTGATAATACGTTTTGTAACCTAAACTATTATCGTATTTTCTATTTTATAATGTACAAATCTTATCTTATTACCTTATTTTTTTATCGTTTCTATGTAAATATTATTGACACTAACATTTTCTTGTCTTTTTGCAGGTTTCCAGAAAATTGGCCAAAAATGACATGTCACGCCACCCTGTCACGCCCTCCCCGGGCGTGACCTAGGGCGTGTCGCCTGATCCCGATGATGACTGCTGAAAGAAACAGGAAAACAGGAAAAACGGCTATCACGCCTGAGAGGTCTGAGTTGTTAGCCTAAATCACCTAGAGGGGGGTGAATAGGTGAAATGCGTGTCAAATGCGGAATTAAAAACTAACACAGCACACATCAAGCAATCACAGACGACAAGAGATTTATAGTGGTTCCCCAACCTTGGGTACGTCCACTTTCCTCACCGATCTAGCAAATCACTAGACTCGGCTACTCCACTATCTCGGATTGAAAACAATCCTACACCTCGGAACCACGTTCCTACAAAACTCGATCCAACTGGATCTACAAAACTCGGAAGCAAAAGCCTTCCTACGAATCTCGAAGAAAAACTCCTACACAATAATTTGTTTTTAAAAAAAAATACAAACAATAATCTCAGATCTGGATCTTGACAGTCTTCTTCCTTAAGAGCTTTGGCTTGATCAGAGAAGTTGAAGACGACTTGAGAGAGATCCACAAATCTGAAAAACTAAATCACCTCGATCGAGAAAAAAGATCTGGAATCTTTAAGGCGCGGCGAGATCGAGTGATTGACTTGTGTCTGGATCGCTGAAGAATCAGAGTTGAAAACAGAGATTGGAGATCGTCGATCCAGAGCTTCTTCCGTGAACGTTAATGGCGGCGGCGGCGACTTGAAGAATTAGGGTTCACGGGATTGTTCTCTTTCTCTTTCTTAAAATAATAATCTCTGAAGGAATTCTATATTAGTCAAATCTGAAATGACCTATTTATAGGTAGACTCCAACGGTCATAAGAATCATTAATGATGACACGTGGACTTATCAGAAAGAATCAATTCGAAATGACCAGCGATATTGACTTAGAGAATTTCAGGAAAGATTTGAACCGACATACTCGAGTCATAGAAGATACATACTCGAGTATCAGAAGGTATATACTCGAGTGGAAAAGATTGGCATACTCGAGTAAGAGAAGTTATATACTCGAGTGAAAAGGATTGGCATACTCGAGTAAGAGAAGAGAAAACTACTCGAGTGATCCAGAGATCAATACTCGAGTGATTAACGAACTATTCGAGTATGAGAGTAGATACTCGAGTGAAAACACTTAGAAAAATTTCAGATAAAGTGTGAATAAATACTCGAGTACAAGAGTTGCAGATACTCGAGTGAGAGAAAAAGAACTACTCGAGTATATTAGGAGAACAACTCGAGTGAGGGGAAAATGAACTACTCGAGTATCTTAGAACAACTACTCGAGTAAACATTGACTTACTCGAGTATGAAAAATAACTACTCGAGTACAGAATCACTTACTCGAGTATATAGGGAACTACTCGAGTATGTGGACTTAGAATATTTCTGAAATGGGAAGAACAGAACTACTCGAGTATAAACAAGGCACTTACTCGAGTAACTAACCAACCACTCGAGTACAAGTTATTACTTACTCGAGTGAATACAGTCTACTCGAGTATGTAAACCAACTTACTCGAGTACAGACCCACTTACTCGAGTATACTAGAGAAGTACTCGAGTATGTGGACTTAGAAAATTTCTGGATTAAGAACAGAAGGATTTACTCGAGTATAAGAAATGATCTACTCGAGTGACTGACTATCTACTCGAGTATAAACTTATCTACACGAGTATATAGAGTCTACACGAGTATGTCTAAGGATCTACTCGAGTATTAAGTCACTTACTCGAGTATATGAAGGTACATACTCGAGTATGTGGACTTAGAAAAATTTCTTCTGAAAATCATACTTCAATACTTGAGTCCACCATTTCAAGTGCATGTAGGAAGTGTATCCCAATAGAGAGGCTATACATGGGCCAACACTTTGGATCACACAATGAGGGATTACATTGTATGGTCCTGTGTTTGGTGACCCATTATAGACTGACATTGGTCTACACTTGGCATTAAGGACCTACACACATACAACTTAAACACAGCATCAAATACACCTTAATTCATCTTAGTTCAAGGTCTGACCTCCTACAAATCTGAGGTATTGTGGAGACAAATCCCAACAATCTCCCCCTATTTGTAGATGTCAGCATTCTCTATACTAAGGTGAATTATTCAGAGTAAAAAGAATAATACACATATACTTGGAAAAAAAAATAAGCTAAAGCAGGATAACTAATGAAATAGCCATAGTCAGAGTCAATTATATAAATAGAATTGTTTTTAACAAGAGGAATCCATTTCCACATTCTCTTTACTCAAGAGGGTCCTTCCTTATGCATCCTTTCTCTCTTCAGCTCTTGCCTCTCTAGGTAACTGAATGGCTTGGGAAAATAAGTTCTGGGCCTAGGAGGAGCAGCTGGATTATTGTGTCCCCAATTCCTGTCATGAAGTCTGATTTTGATTTGGGACACTTCATAGGCTTTCCATTCTGAATGACTGTAAAACTGGTCTCTGTTCTCACCAAGATCTATAACCAATTTCAGGGTGTCAAGGATTAGGGATTTGGAGGTTGGACTCCAAACTTCAGAATGAATAATTGGTGGTCTGCTTTCAGAAGCTAGGGCAGGATCTCTTTTGGGTGCAGAACGACTGGCAGAAGCACCTTCACCATATTTTCTCTTCTTCCTTGGAGCTGGAATTTCATCTTGCCACAAATCAGAATAGGTGAGAGGGGGCTCAGTCACATCACCCTCAGATCTAGGTGAGAAAGCTGGCACACCTTCTGGAATAGCTGCCTGGGCTGGAGCATCTGCAGGAGGTTGTCCTTCAAGAGGATTCAAGAAGTGTGGAATGATGGTAGGGTTGAGCTGGGCATTAGGGAAGTTCATGTTGTGCAGCCAAACAGCAGTGTCATAGGTATAGAACTTCACAGACTGGAGCTGGGAGAGAATATCTGCTTTCATTTCTTTTACAAGACCATCCACAGTAGCTTGAGCTTGGTTAGATAGTGTTTCAACTTGTTCTTTTACAACTGCTTGAGCTTGCTCAGATAGTTTTTCCACTTGTTCTTTTACGATCTTCTCCCCCTTGGTGATATCTACAGATAGCTGAGCTATAGCTTCATCCCTGAACTTGCCAACTTCTTCACAGATTTTCATAAGATTGGCATCAGCATTCTTGTCCAAGTGGATCTGATTATAGGCAACAGTTTCTTGTTGATTTCTCAGTTCACCTATGCTTGTGATAGTGTGATCTATGGCCTTTCCACCTAGCAGGAACAATCTTTTTAGCTCATCAGTATTGGCCTGGATTTCTGCAAATCCTCTACTCATCTCTTGTTCAAGAGTAGTGGCTTTGTTATTGACTGATGCTAGAGATTCATCAAAGTACTTTCTCTGTGCAAGGAGCATATGTGCAATTTGACTTACCATATCTGAAGAAGAGGGGGCTGAGGTTGGTGCAGGAATTGAAGGAGCAGGAGCAGGAGTAGTCCAAGGAGTAATTTGTGTAATGACCACTGAGCTGACAGCTCTTTTGAAGGGTTCTATCTCAACAGATTCTTCTGTATTTAGGAAAGATGGCATGGAGAAATCCAAAGTCTTCAGAGGTGCCTCCACAGGATCTGGAGACATTTCCTCATCATCAGACAAGAGAATATGATCTGATTTGCTGGGCTCACTATCAGGAGACTTGGCAGGAGACTGTACTGGAGTCTGAGCTGGAAACTGCACAGGAGATGGAACTGGAGACTGAATGGGAGACTTGGAAGGAGACTTGGCAGCTGAATCATTCTGAAAAAGAGGAGCATCTGAGCTGAGCTCATCAATAAATCTGTTAATATCTTCAGCTGTAGACAGTAAAGCTGCTGGAGTAGGAGAAACTGGAGGAGTAGGAATTCTGACTTCTTCTTGTTCTGGAATCACTGATTCTGAAGAAACTTGATGCTGAGGAAGAGAAGAGGCAGGCTCCCCCTCAACTAATGCACCAGAGGTAGCAGTAGTTTGATGTAGAGGAGGAGATGGAATCCTGTCTTCAGGTAAACTGGTTTCTTGGTGAGTTTCTGAGATGGCATCAACCTTTGAAGTTTGGGCAGAATTCAGGATCTTGATGTCATACCTCTGTATGGAAGAGATGGAAACTTTCTTCATGTGGTGAAGAGGAGTCCCTTTGGAGAAGTCAAACACTGTAGGATTAATCTCATGGAGGAGGAGTGAGATAATCCTAGCATAACTTGGATGTTTCACGCTCTCTCGGATCTTATCCAGTATAATCATTCCGAACTGGAATTTCTTCCTGCAGATTATGGCTTGCATAACGTCGAATAAGTTTTGGGATACATCTCTTATGGAGTATGTCTTGCACCATAGGATTTTGGCGATGACATCGACTAGAAACTTGCCTTCTGAATTGAACAAAGACCGATTCAAGGTTTCACCTCCACCTTCAGGATCACGACCACAGAATAGAGAAGTACGGTCGGTATCTTCCTTTTCTAGGTCATCTTCTTCGTCAACCACGGGCATCCGAAGCAGAGTGGCGACTGAAGTTTTATCCAACCGAATTTCAAGTCCTTTTACCTTTGATTTCAGAACTGTGCCATTACGTCTAACCTTCAGATTTCTGTAGAATTCTTCAACATTAGGAAGCAGGAGACGGCAGGGTTCTTGAAGAACGAAGGACAAACCGGCGGTGTCCAAGAGAATCAGTAAGTTCTTGAAGTCATTCGAAATATCTTCAATACCATCTGTCACTAGTTCGGAGCCGATTCCAATCTTGGAGGAGGGAGCCATCAGCGATTCTGTAGTGCGAAGGAAACAAAAACGAGGAAGACAAAGCTCTGCAACTGTTCTGGGAGACGAAGAGACGGCGGCTACTCGATTGAAATGAGAAGTGGAAAGGATTTCCGATTTTTCTAAATATATATATGACCCTAATTAGGTTTAAGGAGGAGTATTGAAAATAAAATCATACCTGATATGGAGCGCCAAAACTTTGGTGCGAATAGAAGAAAAAGGAGATTTTCAAATTTCTAATTCCCGTATACTCGAGTAGGTTTCGCCATACACGAGTATGAGATGGAGTATACACGAGTAGGTCAAGTGACATACACGAGTAGGTCAAGTGACATAGACGAGTAGGTCAAGTAACATACACGAGTAGGTTACCAACTACTCGAGTATGTCAATTTTGGTCTACTCGAGTATTTACGTTTACTCGTGTATATGTCTCTATGTACTAGAGTATATCACTTTGAAATACAATTTTCTTGGGAGAGATTTACTGCCACTGATATCTTCAACTCTGAGCCTGGCTGTGAATCCACCATCACTATTCCTCTTTGTTGAGCAGTCCGTGTTCTGTTTTGAAGAACGAGAACTTGGACTCGTCCAGCGGCTTCGTGAATATATCTGCCACTTGCCTGTCTGTGGAGACATATTGTAGATCTATGTCTCCATTCTCCACATGCTCCCGGATGAAGTGATAACGAAGCTCTATGTGCTTGGTCCGGCTGTGGGAGACTGGATTGTTGGCAATTGCTATAGCACTGGATGAGTCGCAAAACAAAGGAATGTTCTGGAACTTCATGTTGTAGTCTTCAAATTGATTCTTGATCCATAAAAGCTGTGCACAACAGCTGCCTGCAGAGATGTATTCTGATTCAGCCGTTGAGATGGCTACACAGTTCTGCTTCTTATTGCTCCAGGAAATAAGTCTCCTTCCGAGAAATTGGCAAGTCCCGGAAGTGCTTTTCCTGTCGTCTTTGCTACCTGCAAAATCTGCATCTGAAAAACCAATTAGTTCACTATCATTACTTCTTGGGTACCATAAGCCAAGATTTGGTGTGCCTTTGAGGTATCTCAGGATTCGCTTTGCAGCGATGTAGTGAGATTCCTTAGAGTTCACCTGAAATCTAGCACATACACATGTTGAGAACATTATATCTGGTCTACTCGCAGTAAGGTAGAGCAAGGACCCAATTATGCTTCTGTACTTGGTTTCATCAAAAGGTTTCCCTTTCTCATCCTTGTCCAGAGACATAGCTGAGGCCATTGGAGTCCTCATAGAGGTTGCATTCTCCATTCCGAATTTCTTAAGCAGCTCTTTGGTGAACTTCGTCTGTGAGATGAAAATCCCATCTTCAGATTGTTTCACCTGAAGCCCTAAGAAATACTTCAGCTCTCCCATACTGCTCATTTCAAACTTCCCTTGCATAAGTTTAGAAAACTTCTTGCAGAGGTTGTTATTCGTAGAGCCAAAAATAATGTCGTCGACATAGATCTGCACTAGCAAAATCTTGTCTTTTATTTCCCTAAGAAATAATGTTTTGTCTATCTTTCCTCTTGTGAACTTGTTCTCAAGAAGGAAGCTAGACAGAGTCTCATACCAAGCTCGAGGAGCTTGTTTAAGACCATATAGTGCTTTCTGTAATAAATATACATAATTAGGATGGGTTGAATCAACAAAACCTGGCGGTTGCTCTACGTACACTTCTTGTAACACCCCAAAAAGACTCAAAAGTGGATTTGAGGTTCAGGTTGCTTAACACGGCCTGGGACACGGGCGTGTCCCAGGGCGTGTCGGGGTACACGGCCTGGGACACGGGCGTGTCCCAGGGCGTGTGCAAGTTCGTCGACGATCGGAGGTCGACGGTAGTCGAGCCTGGGACACGGCCTTCGACACGGGCGTGTCCCAGGGCGTGTCACTCAATAAAATGCCGTATCGAGTCAGAATTGTACACGGCCTGGAACCAAGGCTTGAACACGGCCGTGTCAGTTTGGACACGGGCGTGTCAGTGGGCGCGTGCCTACCCGTGTACTACTCTGACTGGATTTAACGCTCGATGAGTACCGTGTAGCAGGTATGACACGGGCGTGTCAAGTGACCGACACGGGCGTGTCAGGTTCGACACGGGCGTGTCGATGCCCGTGTTCTGGTAATTTTTAGGCGGTGCGAGCGCCGCGTGTGCCGCTTAAGGGTACACAGCCTGTGACACGGGCGTGTCACAGGGCGTGTCGGTCAAAAGAAAAGGATTTTTCAGGCAGATCTTAGCCCTTCATTTTCTTTAAATAGGATCCTGTGGCTGGAGATCATTTCTGGTCTGATAAGGCCGGAAAAGGAAGAAGAAAAGCTCATTCTTCATTTCATCTTCTCTTTCTAAAAATTAAGAGAGAGGTGAGAGCAAGGAGGAAGAAGAAGTGGAGTCCGGCTGCCGGTGGAGCTACGGTGGTCCAAATCGCGAGCCGAGTTCGGATCTGCGAAGGCAACGCTGCTGCGAAGGCTTTCATCCGTCTCAAATTTCTCTCCATGGCTCCGAAGCGAACTCCTAGGGTAACGATTTCCTGCTTGGACATGTGAAGTCCTTAATTCCTGCATTGCATAGGGAAAACCCTTCCCCGCGAGTGTGCGGTGGGTTGTGGCGTCCCTTGGGGTAGATATGTGAAGTCCCCCTTGTTAGAGTCCGGAATTGGAGTACGGATCTAGGCATGCTATGTGAAGCCCATCTGGACATTGTCTGGATTAGTGATGCTTGTTTGCATATCGGAAAAGACTCCGTAATTTCTTGCTTGTAGGCATGATGGGTAAAGTACTGGAGGAAGTCCAGGAATTATGAGAGTTGGACTCTCTTATAGCCGTGAGTTGCTACGTTGTATGAGGTTGAGCCGTGGGGCTGCAACTAGGAAACGTGGAACGGGCAAGGTGAAACTGTACCCGCGTCAGTCCAGGCGTGAGTCTGACGATGTGAGCAACGGGAAAGGTGGATCTGTACCCGCGCTATGGTTGTCTAACCTTGGGTGCTTAAGACCCTGTTAGGATCACATAGCGAGAGTCGACGGCCTGTGAGCCGATCAGACTAGAATGCTCATAAGGAACCATTATGTCTGGGACCTCTGAACGGTGGTGTGGCCGTGGAAATACGGAACACGGATAATGTGCCCTAAGTGCACGGAGCGTCGGGCCGTCGTGCCGGCGTTTGTGATATGTGACTGTGCGGGCGTGCACGTCTTGCTTGAATTGCTATATATCATATTGGAAGATTGCTATGCAGGGATGGAATTCCGCTGCCCCGTGCCAGGGGCAGGGTCGTTATAATTGGTCAGCTGAATGCTGACCGTTGCCCTGTTTGCCACCTCTTGGTGGAATGGTTATTACAGGTACTAGAGGTGCTGGTCCGAGCGGGACTTAACTGGCTAAAGCCCAAAGCTGCGCTGCTGCCCTCGAAGGCATTGTTTTGTTTCTTTTGTTCATGTGTGGCCGGCCTACGTGCCGATGTCTGTAATCCACACTCTTGTAAGAGAAACTGTTGTAAGGCCTTAAGGCCAAACTCTTGTGGTGTTTTATTCCTAAGTTTTAGTGGACAATGTTATTTACCTTGAGTTCAATAATTCAACTGTGAAGCTTCCGCTAGAATGCTCTGTGTTAGGATGCGTGGTTGTGATATTATTTAGTAGCGTCTCCGCCTGTTTGTGGAATATGGTGTGGGGCCCCGGCCGGACCCTCTATTATATTCTTTTTGACGGGTAGAGGTGTTACAATTTGGTATCAGCTTGTTGGTCGATCTCTTCCGAATTCACGGACGAATTCTTTTGAGAGGTGGCGAACACGTGTCAGTGCCGTCGTTATAACACTTAATTTGAACTCAAGATTGTCCACTTAGGAATGTACATACACTTGTTTGTTGAACTTGTGTATTCTTTTTGTATGGTTGCCAGTTTTATTGGTCGTTAACCTGTGTATTTTACACATATAGGTGACCAGAAGTGTTGCAGGTCAATCCGAACCACAACATTCTGTTGAGAGTGCGGCACCAGCCGAGGTGCCCACAACTCCTCCATCCGCTGAAACAGTCTGTCTCATCACGGAAACAGTACTTGCGGTGATGAATGCTCAACAGGCGGGGCAGGCACGTCCTGCAGTGGTGCCAGCGCAAGCTGGGGTACGGCAAGAACCGGTAGAAGCCGAAGTTGATCCGCAGGTAGCAGATCAACAGTGGAAGCAATTCTTGAGCTTTAACCCTCCGCAGTTTCATGGGGAGGGTACACCGGCCCAAGCAGAGGATTGGCTTGCAAGAATCAAGAGGATTATGAGGGCTATCAGGGTTGAGGAGGAACAGAAAGTTATGTTAGCCACTTTCCTACTGGAAGGAGAGGCGCGATTGTGGTGGGATGAGATTGAAATGCATCACTTGGCTGGTAGGCAATTGGCAGAGATTACAATGGACGAATTTTCTCGATTGTTCTTAGCACAACATCTGCCGGTGCAGCAAAGGATAGTGATGGAAATGGAATTTCAATGGTTGGCGCAGGGAGATCGAAGTGTGGATGACTACCTGCATGAGTTCACCCGTTTGGGAAGATATGCGGGCACGATCTTCGCCGAAGAAGAGCGTAAGACTAGTCGGTTTTATGCGGAACTGCGAGATGAGCTGCGGTATTTGCTCTCGAGTTCTGTGAGTCAGGGATTCCAAGCCTTAGTCTGTACGGCTCGTTCTTTGGAGCTGGACATGAAACGGGGGCAAGCAAAGGGAAACTTGGCGGTTGTGAAGCCTGAGTTTAAGCCGTCGCGTCCGGACAAGTTTGGCTACGGAAAGAGATGGAACAAGAAGTCGAAGTCTTCTGGACAAGCTCCTTCTGCGACTGTGACGGATACATCTGGGTATGGATCTCGTGCTTGTTTTACGTGCGGGAAGGTTGGACACTTCGCACGTGAATGTCGATTTGGTCCTCCAAAGGGTGACAAGAAGACGGGAGCGTCTTATGCGGAGAAGGGGAAGGCTGTGGTGGAGTCTTCTGCCTCGCACGCGCAGCCCAGGGTCTTCAACCTTGGACAACAGGAGGCCATTAAGCAGGCGGATGTTGTCACAGGTGCGCGTAGATTTTAATGTTCTTGTTATGATGTGCTGTGCTTGTTTTAATTGTAATTTTATAGGATTTGTCCTTATACGAGAGTATCCGGCGCGAGCACTGTTCGACACAGGTGCTTCACATTCGTTTCTGTCTGAGGATTTTGTCTTTCGTGTTGGGGTGCCGATCCGGAACACGACAGACAGTGTAAAGGTGTTGTTGCCTAACGGATGTTTGATGTGCGCGGATCGATCTTGCGGTCTTGAGGTCAAGATAGGAAGTCGGGAGTTCAAGGTGGAAACATTAGTATTGCCGATTAAAGAGTTTGATATAATCTTTGGTATGGACTGGCTTTCAGAGCAGCGTGCCTGTATAGATTGCACTTCAAAAGAGGTCACACTTGGGCAAAATATCGAACGAGAGACCAAGTTCATTGGTATGCAAGGGATGAGTGGGATGTTGTTATCCGCTCTCCAAGTTGTTAAGGCAGTTCGGAAGGGTGCGGAGTTGTTCTTCACACTCATAGAGGCGGTGGCGCCGAAGGCCAGTATGAGTGAAGTGCCGATTGTGTCGGAATATGCGGATGTGTTTCCAAAGGACCTTCCGGGGTTACCTCCCCAAAGGGAAATCGACTTCGCTATCGAGCTGGTGCCGGGTGCGAAACCCGTGGCCCGTTCGCCGTATCGGGTAGCGCCAAAAGAAATGGCCGAACTGAAAGTTCAGTTGCAAGAGTTGTTGGAGCAGGGATACATACGCCCAAGTATGTCACCTTGGAGCGCGCCTGTTCTTTTTGTGAAAAAGAAAGACGGTGGTTTGCGATTATGTATTGATTATCGCGAACTGAACAAGCTGACGGAGAAAAACAAGTATCCAATTCCACGGATCGTTGACTTGTTCGATCAGCTAGTAGGCTCAACCGTCTATTCGAAGTTGGATTTGAAGTCCGGGTATTACCAGTTGCGGATTAGGGAAGGTGACATTCCCAAGACAGCGTTTGGCACACGCTATGGTCATTATGAGTTTACAGTGATGCCGTTCGGCTTATGTAATGCGCCTTCGGTATTCATGGATCTCATGCATCGGACGTTCCGCGAATACCTGGATCTGTTTGTGATTGTGTTTATTGATGATATCCTGGTATATTCACAATCGGAGGAAGATCATGCAAACCACTTGCGATTAGTATTGCATACCTTGCGAAGGAATAAGCTGTATGCCAAGTTCTCGAAATGTGAGTTCTGGCTCTCGTCGATGGCTTTTCTAGGCCATGTGATAAGTGGAGAGGGCATAGCGGTGGATCCGGCAAAGATAAGTGCCATTCGTGATTGGCCAGTGTTGTCTTCGGTGGCCGAAGTCAGGAGTTTCCTTGGACTGGCGGGCTACTATAGACGGTTCGTGGAGAACTTCTCCCGGATTGCTTTGCCTCTGACTACGTTGACGAGAAAGGACCAGAAGTTCGTTTGGACGCCGGCGTGCGCACGAGCTTTTGATGAGCTGAAGAATCGTTTGACCACGGCGCCCGTTTTGACGTCGCCATGTGGTACAGATGGATTTGAAATATACAGCGATGCGTCAGGAAGCGGCTTAGGCTGCGTTCTCCTGCAGTTTGGCAAGGTGATTGCTTATGGTTCACGTCAATTGAAAGTGCATGAGCGTAATTAACCCGTCCATGACTTGGAGTTGGCGGCGGTGATTTTTGCGCTAAAGTTGTGGCGGCATTATCTTTATGGCGTGAAAGTGGATATTTATACAGATCATAAAAGCTTAAAGTATCTGCTTGATCAAAAAGAGTTGAATATGCGACAAAGGAGGTGGATGGAATTCCTTGGGGATTTTACCTTCGACATTCACTATGTTCCCGGAAAGGGAAATGTGGTCGCTGATGCCTTGAGTCGTCGGGTTCCGGTGCAGGCAAATTAGTTGCGGATGCATGATGAGCGGTTAGTCCAGGAGTTGGAAGCTTTGGAGATATCTTGTGTGGAAAGAGATTCTTCGACTGTTGCATGCGTGAACTGGTTGGAGGTTCAATATGACCTTGCTGACAGGGTTCGGCGGGCAACGGAGTTGGATGAAAGTCTCCAACGCTATGCAAAGGAAGGGTCTGGTGATCAATTCTCCTGGGATGATGGGCTGTTACGAAAGGATGGCCGATTGTGCGTCCCTAGTGCGGGTAAATTGCGAGAAGGATTGCTATATGAAGCACACTTTACAAAGTATTCAATTCACCCTGGGAGCACAAAAATGTACAAGGACATGAAGAAACTGTTCTGGTGGCCTGGTTTAAAGAAGGACATAGCCGCGTATGTGGCTAAATGTCGTACTTGTGCTTTGGTAAAGGCAGAATGTCAACGGCCGAGTGGTTTCCTGAAGTCGTTGCCGGTTCCGCAATGGAAGTTTGAGGATATTTCTATGGATTTCGTGCACGGATTGCCGAGATCTCAGCGTGGCCATGACTCAATCTGGGTGATTGTAGACCGGTTGACAAAGGTGGCTCACTTTATACCGAACAAGCGGGATGATTCAGTGGAAACGTTGGCAAAGCTCTATGTGGAGCAGATTGTTCGATTGCACGGTGTTCCCCGGAGCATCGTAAGTGACCGAGATGGGCGCTTTACCTCGAAAGATTGGAGATTAGTTCATCAGATGTTGGGCACGAAGTTAACATTCAGTACGGCCTTTCACCCGCAAACGGATGGCCAAACTGAACGTACCAACAGAACGATGGAGGATATGCTCTGTATGTGCGCCCTGGACTTCGGTAAGAATTGGGAAGAGCATCTTGTTATGGTGGAGTTTGCCTATAATAATAGCCATCAAGCGAGTATAGGCATGGCCCCGTTTGAAGCGTTGTATGGTCGGAAGTGTCGTACACCGCTAGCTTGGGCAGAAACTGGCGAGACCAAACTTTTAGGCAAAAAGGAAGTCGAGGATGCTACCTCAACAATACGCTCTATTAGAGAGAGGCTCCTAATAGCCCATGATCGGCAAGCCAAATATTACAATGCTAAGCACCGGAACGTGGAGTTCGCGGTGGGTGACTGGGTCTATTTAAAAATTAAGCCCTTCAAAGGCGTATCTCGGATTAGGCGGTTGAAAAAGCTCAGTCCGCGATACCTTGGTCCGTTTGAAGTGGTGGAGCGAGTTGGGGAAGCCGCCTATCGGCTAGCTCTTTCATCGGAATTGAGTGGGTTGCATGATGTGTTTCACATCTCGGTGCTACGGAAAGCAATCAAGGATCCAGCTCAAGTCATTGGCAATGATCGAGTGCCGGTTGAGTATGGGCTAACAACAAAGGTGAAGCCTATATGGATCGAGGATCGAGCCGAGAAACAGTTGCGGAACAAAGTGATCGGGATGGTCAAAGTCCGGTGGGATAATTGTGGCCGAGAAGAGCTAACATGGGAGCGTGAGCAGACCATGCAAGCTGAGTTTCCCGAATTATTTTCGTAACTTGTTTGCTCGTTATATATGTAATAGAAACATATAAATGTTTTGTTAATTTCAAATTTCTCCCTACTGTCTTCAAATTTCGGGACGAAATTTTATTAAGGGGGGGAGGATTGTAACACCCCAAAAAGACTCAAAAGTGGATTTGAGGTTCAGGTTGCTTAACACGGCCTGGGACACGGGCGTGTCCCAGGGCGTGTCGGGGTACACGGCCTGGGACACGGGCATGTCCCAGGGCGTGTGCAAGTTCGTCGACGATCGGAGGTCGACGGTAGTCGAGCCTGGGACACGGCCTTCGACACGGGCGTGTCCCAGGGCGTGTCACTCAATAAAATGCCGTATCGAGTCAGAATTGTACACGACCTGGAACCAAGGCTTGAACACGGCCGTGTCAGTTTGGACACGGGCGTGTCAGTGGGCGTGTGCCTACCCGTGTACTACTCTGACTGGATTTAACGCTCGATGAGTACCGTGTAGCAGGTATGACACGGGCGTGTCAAGTGACCGACACGGGCGTGTCAGGTTCGACACGGGCGTGCCGATGCCCGTGTTCTGGTAATTTTTAGGCGGTGCGAGCGCCGTGTGTGCCGCTTAAGGGTACACGGCCTGTGACACGGGCGTGTCACAGGCCGTGTCGGTCAAAAGAAAAGGATTTTTAAGGCAGATCTTAGCCCTTCATTTTCTTTAAATAGGATCCTGTGGCTGGAGATCATTTCTGGTCTGATAAGGCCGGAAAAGGAAGAAGAAAAGCTCATTCTTCATTTCATCTTCTCTTTCTAAAAATTAAGAGAGAGGTGAGAGCAAGGAGGAAGAAGAAGTGGAGTCCGGCTGCCGGTGGAGCTACGGTGGTCCAAATCGCGAGCCGAGTTCGGATCTGCGAAGGCAACGCTGCTGCGAAGGCTTTCATCCGTCTCAAATTTCTCTCCATGGCTCCGAAGCGAACTCCTAGGGTAACGATTTCCTGCTTGGACATGTGAAGTCCTTAATTCCTGCATTGCATAGGGAAAACCCTTCCCCGCGAGTGTGCGGTGGGTTGTGGTGTCCCTTGGGGTAGATATGTGAAGTCCCCCTTGTTAGAGTCCGGAATTGGAGTACGGATCTAGGCATGCTGTGTGAAGCCCATCTGGACATTGTCTGGATTGGTGATGCTTGTTTGCATATCGGAGAAGACTCCGTAATTTCTTGCTTGTAGGCATGATGGGTAAAGTACTGGAGGAAGTCCAGGAATTATGAGAGTTGGACTCTCTTGTAGCCGTGAGTTGCTACGTTGTATGAGGTTGAGCCGTGGGGCTGCAACTAGGAAACGTGGAACGGGCAAGGTGAAACTGTACCCGCATCAGTCCAGGCGTGAGTCTGACGATGTGAGCAACGGGAAAGGTGGATCTGTACCCGCGTTATGGTTGTCTAACCTTGGGTGCTTAAGACCCTGTTAGGATCACATAGCGAGAGTCGACGGCCTGTGAGCCGATCAGACTAGAATGCTCATAAGGAACCGTAATGTCTGGGACCTCTGAACGGTGGTGTGGCCGTGGAAATACGGAACATGGATAATGTGCCCTGAGTGCACGGAGC
The DNA here is from genome assembly GCA_039513925.1 of Platanthera zijinensis. Classification (NCBI taxonomy): domain Eukaryota; kingdom Viridiplantae; phylum Streptophyta; class Magnoliopsida; order Asparagales; family Orchidaceae; genus Platanthera; species Platanthera zijinensis. The sequence goes on from CM077083.1 coordinate 93,832,084, forward strand.
GTCGGGCCGTCGTGCCGGCGTTTGTGATATGTGACTGTGCGGGCGTGCACGTCTTGCTTGAATTGCTATATATCATATTGGAAGATTGCTATGCAGGGATGGAATTCCGCTGCCCCGTGCCAGGGGCAGGGTCGTTATAATTGGTCAGCTGAATGCTGACCGTTGCCCTGTTTGCCACCTCTTGGTGGAATGGTTATTACAGGTACTGGAGGTGCTGGTCCGAGCGGGACTTAACTGGCTAAAGCCCAAAGCTGCGCTGCTGCCCTCGAAGGCATTGTTTTATTTCTTTTGTTCATGTGTGGCCGGCCTGCGTGCCGATGTCTGTAATCCACACTCTTGTAAGAGAAACTGTTGTAAGGCCTTAAGGACAAACGCTTGTGGTGTTTTATTCCTAAGTTTTAGTGGACAATGTTATTTACCTTGAGTTCAATAATTCAACTGTGAAGCTTCTGCAAGAATGCTCTGTGTTAGGATGCATGGTTGTGATATTATTTAGTAGCGTCTCCGCCTGTTTGTGGAATATGGTGTAGGGCCCCGGCCGGACCTTCTATTATATTCTTTTTGACGGGTAGAGGTGTTACAATTTGGTATCAGCTTGTTGGTCGATCTCTTCCGAATTCGCGGACGAATTCTTTTGAGAGGTGGCGAGCACGTGTCAGTGCCGTCGTTATAATACTTAATTTGAACTCAAGATTGTCCACTTAGGAATGTACATACACTTGTTTGTTGAACTTGTGTATTCTTTTTGTATGGTTGCCGGTTTTATTGGTCGTTAACCTGTGTATTTTACACATATAGGTGACCAGAAGTGTTGCAGGTCAATCCGAACCACAACGTTCTGTTGAGAGTGCGGCACCAGCCGAGGTGCCCACAACTCCTCCATCCGCTGAAACAGTCTGTCTCATCACGGAAACAGTACTTGCGGTGATGAATGCTCAACAGGCGGGGCAGGCACGTCCTGCAGTGGTGCCAGCGCAAGCTGGGGTACGGCAAGAACCGGTAGAAGCCGAAGTTGATCCGCGGGTAGCAGATCAACAGTGGAAGCAATTCTTGAGCTTTAACCCTCCGCAGTTTCATGGGGCGGGTACATCGGCCCAAGCAGAGGATTGGCTTGCAAGAATCAAGAGGATTATGAGGGCTATCAGGGTTGAGGAGGAACAGAAAGTTATGTTAGCCACTTTCCTACTGGAAGGAGAGGCGCGATTGTGGTGGGATGAGATTGAAATGCATCACTTGGCTGGTAGGCAATTGGCAGAGATTACAATGGACGAATTTTCTCGATTGTTCTTAGCACAACATCTGTCGGTGCAGCAAAGGATATCGATGGAAATGGAATTTCAATGGTTGGCGCAGGGAGATCGAAGTGTGGATGACTACCTGCATGAGTTCACCCGTTTGGGAAGATATGCGGGCACGATCTTCGCCGAAGAAGAGCGTAAGACTAGTCGGTTTTATGAGGGACTGCGAGATGAGCTGCGGTATTTGCTCTCGAGTTCTGTGAGTCAGGGATTCCAAGCCTTAGTCTATACGGCTCGTTCTTTGGAGCTGGACATGAAACGGGGGCAAGCAAAGGGAAACTTGGCGGTTGTGAAGCCGGAGTTTAAGCCGCCGCGTCCGGACAAGTTTGGCTACCGAAAGAGATGGAACAAGAAGTCGAAGTCTTCCGGACAAGTTTGGCTCTATGTTAGGATGCGTGGTTGTGATATTATTTAGTAGCGTCTCCGCCTGTTTGTGGAATATGGTGTGGGGCCCCGGCCGGACCCTCTATTATATTCTTTTTGACGGGTAGAGGTGTTACACTTCTTCCTTTATGTCACCATTCAGGAAGGCGGACTTTACGTCCATCTGATAGACGGTAAAGCCCTTAAGTGCAGCGTAGGCAAGAAATAACCTGATCGCCTCCAGTCTTGCTACTGGAGCATAAGTCTGGTCGAAGTCGATTCCTTCTTCTTGACGATATCCCTTGGCGACAAGTCTGGATTTATTCTTTATAATTGTTCCATCTTCGTCCATCTTGTTCCGGTAGACCCATTTTGTCCCGATGACGTTCTTATGCTTGGGTCTAGGAACAAGTGTGCAGACTTTGCATCGTTTGAACTGATTCAATTCTTCTTCCATGGCTAGAATCCAGGATGCGTCGGAGTTGGCTTCCTCAAATTTCTTTGGTTCAACCTGTGAGAGAAAACTTAAGTGTAAATTCTCGTTAGTTGTACCTCGACGAGTTCTGACGCCATCCCGAGGATCTCCTATTATTTGGTCAACAGGATGATCCTTCAAGTGTCTGAACTCTAAAGTCCTTGCATCTGGGATCTCTTCAGCCACTGGAGTTGCATCTTCAGCTGGGATGTCTTCTTCATCTTGATCATCTACCTCTCCAATGGTGGTTGTAGAGGGGATCTTGATGAACGTCTCATCTTTATCTTCACTAGGTTCATCCAAGCTAAGTTCTTTCAACTTTGTACCTGCATCTACAATAGGCACACTAGACGAGTTGCTTTGCAACAGACTCGTCTCATCAAATACAAGATGTATCGACTCTTCCACCACCAGAGTTTTTCTATTGAATACTCTATAAGCCTTACTATGGCTACTATATCCTACAAAAATACCTTCAAAGATTTTCTCGCTAAACTTTGTAGTGTGATACTTGCCATTGTTAAGTACGAAGCACTTATAGCCAAAGATTCTAAAGTATGAAATGGTTGGTTGCCTGCCTTTTAGAAGTTCATAAGGAGTCTTATCATGGTTCTTGTTGATGAGTGCTCGATTTTGCACGTGACAAGCGGTGTTGACGGCTTCAGCCCAGAAATACTCCGGAAGTGAGGCATCACTCAACATGGTCCGACAAGCCTCTATGAGTGTTCTGTTCCTTCTCTCAGCTACTCCATTTTGCTGTGGAGTGCGAGGAGAGGAAAACTCATGAAAGATACCTTGATTTTCACAAAATTCTGTCATGGCTCCAGATTTGAATTCCGTTCCATTGTCACTTTTGATTTTGACTACGGAACAGTTGTATTCATTCTGGATCTGCCTCACAAAATTAGTGAAAATACCGAAGGTATCTGACTTGTGTTTCAGAAAGAACACCCACGCAAAGCGCGAGTAATCATCCACAATAACCAACGTATATTCCTTACCTCCCAAACTTCTAACCTGCAGTGGACCAAACAAGTCCATATGGAGAAGCTGCAAACTTCTATTGGAATCCTTGCCTATTATGCTTTTAAACGAACTTCTTGTTTGCTTGCCTTTGATACAAGCGTGACAAGGACTGTCCGTAACGCACTTGACATTAGGTGCATCACGCACTAAGTTTTGAGAGAATAATTTATTAATAGTTTTGAAATTAATATGTGCTAGTCTCTTGTGCCATTGGTCAGCAAGAGATGCACTACTTTTTGCCAAAAGACACACTAGTGTCGAGGAGTCTATACAAATAAAATTTAAACGGAAAATATTTCTGCTTCGAGTGCCTGATAAAATAGTTTCCATATTGTTAACCGATTTTATCAGACACTTGTCAGCATGAAATTCAACTACGTATCCTTTGTCGCATAGTTGGCTTATGCTAATGAGATTGTGTTCCAATCCTTCAACATAGGCTACATCCGAAAAGGATACGCTACCGTTAGAAATCATACCATAGCCTTTAGTGATTCCTCGATCTGAACCTCCAAAGATGACCTTTGGTCCGTTGCAGACTGAGGTGTAATTCTGTAGTAGGCTCCTTGTCCCGGTCATATGCCGAGAGCATCCACTGTCCAAGTACCAGATTGGCATTTTGGTGGCCTTTGGACATACCTGCAATTACAATCATTTAGCCTTAGGAACCCAAACAAGTTTGGGTCCTTGGTCTCGAGTTAGAATACTCCCCCCTACGAGTATTAGCCTCATGAGTGGTCACTCTCACGTTGCTAACTTTAGGGGTTGCAGCATTTTTAGGATTGAACCAACAATCACTAGCAAAATGACCAATTCTGCCACAGCACCAACAGTTGAACCTGTTGTATCTTTGCCTTGTGTAGTCCTGCTTGACTTTCTGGAATGAAGGTCTAGCAGGAGCTTTACTCTTGGAGGAAGAGGCTTCATGATGATGGCAGTTACATGAGGTCTTCTCCTTCATAGGCTTTTCTACAATGGGTTTTACTTTTGGTGTCTTTTTGAAATTATGACCATGAGCATAAGGTCCATAGCTTTGAAGCTGAATCTCCTCATAAGGTGCCTTGAAGACACTCTCGCCAAAGTTACGAGGACGAGTCCAACCTTGGTATCTTGACTTAGGCTTCTCAGGGATCGGCCTAGAAAAGTGTCCGTAGGTGGACTCATAATCGAGTTCGTTCGTGGGAAAGATAACTTTCTTGAACACAACAGGTTCCAAGGGAGCTTTCCCTTTTTCTTCAGCTAGAGCCTTCCAAGCAGCCTTATTCTTTCTCTTGGCCTTGTTTCTCCTAGAGGATTTACTAGAAGAGCCAATGTGGCCTAAACCAGCACCCTTGGCCTTAGCAGAGAATTCAGCAACGATTGGAAGAACTGTCTTAGGCTTAGAGAAACTCTCAACAAGCTTCTTTTCAGCCTCGAGTTGTCGTTCCAATTCTTTGATGATTTTCTCTTTAAGGTCGATGTGCTTGAGAGCTTTATTGTATTCCTCCATAGCTACATTGAGGTTCTCTTGAAGAGAGTTAGTCTTATTGACTTCTTCTCTCAAGCTGCTCTCACTACCCTGTAGAGAATTTATCTCTTTGGCTTGAGTTTTCATTATTCTACGACATTTTTCGTAAGCGGTGAGTAACTTCTTATACTGACCCATGAGCTCAGATTCATCTTCAGAGGAATATCCCTCTTGCTCATTGTCATCATCAGAATCAGAGAGAGGAGTGTGAGATTTTACCTCCCCAGTAAACTGGGGGACTTGTTCATCATCTGAATGAGCATGAGCCCAAAGTAAGCTTCCTCTTCTTCACTCGACTCAGATGAGTCAGAGTCGCTGAGAGTTTTGCTCTTCTTGGCTACTAAGCTTTTCTCTTTCCTGTTCTTATGGTGTGAGGATTTCTTTTCCTCTCTTCTTCCACCCTCTTTCTTTTTGTGAGGGCAATCGGCGATGACGTGACCTGGCTTATTGCAATAATAACAAATGATGTCAGTTGAGATCTGTTTGTTCTGTTTAGAATTATACCTGTCATGGCTGCTTGAGCCTTTCTTCCGATGATCACCGTCATGTCGTGATCTTCTATATGAGGCATCCTAGCCTCTCCATTGCTTCTTCTTGTTCAAGAACTTCTTGAACTGCCTTGAGAGTAGGGAGAACTCTCCATCAGATAGTTCTGAGCCAGATGAGCTGGGCTCAGATGATTCTTCTTCATCAGCCTCAGGAACTGGGGCAGGAGAGCTAGCCTTTATCTTCCTTGAGCTGTCTGCCTTTAGAGCGACAGATTTCTCCTTGGATGCAGACCTGCTTGTCTCTTCTTCAGCTTTTCTTGAGTTGATTTGCAGCTCGTAAGACATAAACTTTCCGAACAGATTCTGCGGGTCCGTCTCAGCTAACCTTCCAAACTCCCGAATGGCACATACCTTATTGTCCCATTCCTTGGTTAGGGATCTTAAGAATTTGTCATTGAGTTCCCCGTTGGTGAAGACACGTCCATAAACTCTTAGGCCATTTACTATCTTGAAGAAGTTCTCAAAAGTGTCAGCTATGGCTTCCTTATGACCCTGCCTGAAGGCTTCATATTTCTGGTTCAGTAGGGATCTACGATCATCCCTCACTTCCTCTGTACCTTCCATTAGAGTCACTAGGGATTGCCACATCTCCTTGGCAGACTGGCAATGAATCAGATTCTGCAGCATTGAGTCATCGACTGCACTTGCTATAATATTTTTAGCTTTCTTGTCCAGAGAGACAAGTGCAATCTCATCCTTATCTAGATCCATCAACTTCTTTGGAACTTGCTTGGTGGGATCTATGGTGGAAGTAGTCATAGGAATGTGGGGACCTTCTTCAACAATCATGAAGATCCGGGGATCTACTACTTCCATGAAGAACTTTACTCTTTCCTTCCACATAGGAAAATTGTTCTTGGTGTAGATAGGGAGTTTAGCAAAATCCTTGGTCTTACTCATGCTTGATACCTTTCAAGAAACAACTTAGAAGGATAAGATCAAGATGTTAACCTTTTGACAATCAACCTCCCTCTGATACCAATTGAGAGGTCTGAGTTGTTAGCCTAAATCACCTAGAGGGGGGTGAATAGGTGAAATGCGTGTCAAATGCGGAATTAAAAACTAACACAGCACACATCAAGCAATCACAGACGACAAGAGATTTATAGTGGTTCCCCAACCTTGGGTACGTCCACTTTCCTCACCGATCTAGCAAATCACTAGACTCGGCTACTCCACTATCTCAGATTGAAAACAATCCTACACCTCGGAACCACGTTCCTACAAAACTCGATCCAACTGGATCTACAAAACTCGGAAGCAAAAGCCTTCCTACGAATCTCGGAGAAAAACTCCTACACAATAATTTGTTTTTAAAAAAAAATACAAACAATAATCTCAGATCTGGATCTTGACAGTCTTCTTCCTTAAGAGCTTTGGCTTGATCAGAGAAGTTGAAGACGACTTGAGAGAGATCCACAAATCTGAAAAACTAAATCACCTCGATCGAGAAAAAAGATCTGGAATCTTTAAGGCGCGGCGAGATCGAGTGATTGACTTGTGTCTGGATCGCTGAAGAATCAGAGTTGAAAACAGAGATTGGAGATCGTCGATCCAGAGCTTCTTCCGTGAACGTTAATGGCGGCGGCGGCGACTTGAAGAATTAGGGTTCACGGGATTGTTCTCTTTCTCTTTCTTAAAATAATAATCTCTGAAGGAATTCTATATTAGTCAAATCTGAAATGACCTATTTATAGGTAGACTCCAACGGTCATAAGAATCATTAATGATGACACGTGGACTTATCAGAAAGAATCAATTCGAAATGACCAGCGATATTGACTTAGAGAATTTCAGGAAAGATTTGAACCGACATACTCGAGTCATAGAAGATACATACTCGAGTATCAGAAGGTATATACTCGAGTGGAAAAGATTGGCATACTCGAGTAAGAGAAGTTATATACTCGAGTGAAAAGGATTGGCATACTCGAGTAAGAGAAGAGAAAACTACTCGAGTGATCCAGAGATCAATACTCGAGTGATTAACGAACTATTCGAGTATGAGAGTAGATACTCGAGTGAAAACACTTAGAAAAATTTCAGATAAAGTGTGAATAAATACTCGAGTACAAGAGTTGCAGATACTCGAGTGAGAGAAAAAGAACTACTCGAGTATATTAGGAGAACAACTCGAGTGAGGGGAAAATGAACTACTCGAGTATCTTAGAACAACTACTCGAGTAAACATTGACTTACTCGAGTATGAAAAATAACTACTCGAGTACAGAGTCACTTACTCGAGTATATAGGGAACTACTCGAGTATGTGGACTTAGAATATTTCTGAAATGGGAAGAACAGAACTACTCGAGTATAAACAAGGCACTTACTCGAGTAACTAACCAACCACTCGAGTACAAGTTATTACTTACTCGAGTGAATACAGTCTACTCGAGTATGTAAACCAACTTACTCGAGTACAGACCCACTTACTCGAGTATACTAGAGAAGTACTCGAGTATGTGGACTTAGAAAATTTATGGATTAAGAACAGAAGGATTTACTCGAGTATAAGAAATGATCTACTCGAGTGACTGACTATCTACTCGAGTATAAACTTATCTACACGAGTATATAGAGTCTACACGAGTATGTCTAAGGATCTACTCGAGTATTAAGTCACTTACTTGAGTATATGAAGGTACATACTCGAGTATGTGGACTTAGAAAAATTTCTTCTGAAAATCATACTTCAATACTTGAGTCCACCATTTCAAGTGCATGTAGGAAGTGTATCCCAATAGAGAGGCTATATATGGGCCAACACTTTGGATCACACAATGAGGGATTACATTGTATGGTCCTGTGTTTGGTGACCCATTATAGACTGACATTGGTTTACACTTGGCATTAAGGACCTGCACACATACAACTTAAACACAGCATCAAATACACCTTAATTCATCTTAGTTCAAGGTCTGACCTCCTACAAATCTGAGGTATTGTGGAGACAAATCCCAACAATGCCCCCTAATACGCCCCGGGCGTGACACGGGGCGTGTCGCCCTCTGCCCGAAGCCTGTCGATAAAATAATAGTCTTCGTGTGAGTAAATTTATTCGACAGTTCCCGAATTTCAATACGACACTTGTGTCCCCTAGCTACAATTCGATAGGTATACTTGCCTCATTGGATTGCTAGTTCGGTTGCTTTTATTTTCTTCGAAGCTTAGCGATCACCAAACACCCTGACCCATAAATACTCAAGGGTACAACGGTGGCAGCCTAAAGGTCCAACACACACACACACAAAACAAACCCAAACCAGGGCCAAAATGGTACCAACACACCAACAAAACCAGCCCGAACCAGGGCCAAAATGGTGGGACCACGGCTCTACACCCAAATCACCCCTTAAAGAGTCAACAAGCAAACCACTTTCTATAATTTACGATTCGGCCTCCAAAACCAGCCGAAAAATATCAACAAATCGACATAAACCCACCCTAACCACACTCGAGAGAAAACACTAGCTTAAGGTAAAAGGGTCGAGTCCACTCGACACCTAACACTAAGGAAAGGAAGGCGTCGAGTCCACTCGATGCCCAAACGCTAAGCAAGAAATTTCGTTGAGTCCACTCGACGGCAAATGACTTAGCCGCAAAAGACGATGGCGTTGAGTGAGTTTAGCTCACTCAATGCCAAAAGACTTAGAGAAAAGACTTCTGGCTCGATGGCGTTGAGTGAGTTCAGCTCACTCAACGCCAAAAGACTTAGAAAAAAACTAGCTGGGCAATGGCGTTGAGTGAGTGCACCTCACTCAATGCCAAAAGCAGACAGCGTTGAGTGAGCTCCACTCACTCAATGCTAAAATACTTTGGCAAAAATGTCTCTAGATAATGGCGTTGAGTGAGTGCACCTCACTCAACGCCAAAAAGCAGATGGCGTTGAGTGAGCTCCACTCACTCAACGCCAAAAGACTTAGAAAAAACATTCTGGGCAATAGCATTGAGTGAGTGCACCTAACTCAATGCCAAAGGCAGATGGCATTGAGTGAGCTCCACTCACTCAGCGCCAAATGACTTAGAAAAAACTCTGGCAAGATGGCGTTGAGTGAGTGCAGCTCACACAACGCCAAAAGTCGACGGCGTTGAGTGAGCTCCACTCACTCAACTCTTTTGGACTTAGCTTCCAGAGCAAATAGCCAGGCGTTGAGTGTGTCCACCACACTCAACTCTTTTATACATAGTCTCAAAATAAAACCAGCTAGGCGTTGAGTGTGTCCACCACACTCAATGCTTTTGGACTTAGCCTTCAGAGCACTCAACGCCTGCTAACCCGAGAGCTAATACTTGGCTAAAAAAATTCTTTCTACCCCTTCTACCCGGCTACAACTATCACCTGAGCAAGGCTAAACTTAGGAACTAACCTGCTACCTCCGGCCACTACCTGGACACAAAACTCAGCAACAAAGAGAGAGAAAAATTCATAAAAATGGGCAAGCTTTGGCTCGGGATAAAGCTAGCAGCAGACCTAACTTCTTACAGTGGATCTATTACACAACCAAAAATAAAAATATAAATTAAAGACTATCTTGGTAAGGGAAAAGAGCACCCCTTACCAAAACCTTCAAGACACAGCAGCTGCTCTTCTAACTCCAGCACAGCTAGGCAAGATCGGCCACAAACCGCAAAACCTGAAGCTAAATGAGAAAAACAAAAACCTGAGCAACTCAAAAGTCTCTAGCTTCTAAAACAGCCCTAGAGCAAGGAAAACTTACCTAGGATGGAAGATCTGAGTGAGAGCAGTCCAAATCTACCCTTGCCCGAGAAAACCGAGCTCTACACCTCCAGAAATTGCCGACCAAAGCTCCAGAATTTCCGCCGCCCGAAACCTTCTTCTAGAAGTTTTTTCCCTCTCTTTTTGGGTAAGATGAAGGAGATAAGACTAATATATGCTATATTCTATTATATCCAGCCACCCAGCTAATAAACTAATATATCCAGCCACTAGCTAGTATATTAATACAAGTACTAGTCGGCCACTTATAGCTATAAAATATTAATATCCTTACTATGCAGCCACTAAAACAAGCAGCCACTCTAGCTATAAAATACTATATCTTAAGTATATTAGATCTTAAGATATAAAATGCTTGCCACTAACAGATTAATCTAATATTAGAATACTATATTAATTAATCAAATAACACGTCAAAATGACGCGAAAACTGAACTATCTCGGAATTTAACGAAATTCACACCGTAGCTAAATACCCACGCTACAAATCTAGTGGCGTAGTCGAAATCGTCATCCGACAAACAAAACTCGGTCTAATATGTCCCAAAGCCAAAACACAAGCATTCCCGAAGTGGCTCCACCGAGTAACCAAAAAAGACTCTGGCTTGTTAGGTAATTTTGCAAACAGGCAACAAAACAAGCCACTCAAGGGCCTAAAGAGCTAAGACCACGCTCTAACAACGGCAAAGGCCAAATATACGCCAATGTAATGCCAATACAAGATTAAATAATCACAGAAAAACCAGGGGCGTTACAGCCAAGGACAGAGACAACGCTCTAGTGAAACGACAAGTTATGTGTTTTATACATTGACCACTCCAAGTTGACCGATATAGGGTACAACTCACCCGCATCCCATGCTCAAATCGTCCAGCTCGTAGGCCTGACGCAGGTCAACATCCCCTTTCCATTTTCTGGATGATCCATAACTCAGTAAGGATCCTAGGCTAGCATTCATGGCTACAAAAGCTGAGCAACTTAAGTTCACGCTCCATAAAATGGCCTCCAGGTCTTCGAGAGATAGGCACCCACAGCCTCCAGGTCCCACAAGATGGGCTCCAACAAATGGCCACAAGGTTTCCAAGAAACAAGCCTCAACAAACAATACAATGCTCACTGGGAGCTATCGTCGGCGGTAATGCTACCGCTGCGCGGTAGGGGAAAGACTATCGATTCTTCCCCTGACTCGAGTGTTTTACTGGAGTATACATCCAGTACTCTCAACGCAGCCACTGGCATACCCCGCGACTCCGAAATCTATGCGATAACCACAGAGTCTTCTCCGACATACAAAAGCATACAAACATCACCAATCCAGACCAACCTGTCCGGATGGGCTTCACACAGCATGCCTATTCAATACTTCGATTTCGGATCAAAATGCAAAACTAACGGGGATACACGGATCTACCCGTCGAGAGAACCACTTCCACGTGTTCATGGAGTGTCTACCCTATCATGCAAAAAAGAAGGACTTCATATGTCTAAGGAAGAGGATCGTTACCCTAGAAGTCTGCTTCGACGCCATGAAAGAGATTTTAACTAGGTGAATACGAGCGATATGGATTTGCCTTAGTAGCTTCAAACTCGCCTTACGGTACTGCTTCTCCTCGTGTACGAGTTCCGAATCTCAAATGGTGGCGAGATCTTTCCTCTCTGGCGTTGCTTCTCCTTCTCCAAACGTCCATCCCATATTTCTAAAACTCTGAAAGAATGAAGTGAAAACAGCCAAAACAAAACTATAAACAGAGATATCGCCACGCGATAACCAGCTACCGCCGCGCAATACCACCAATCAATGCCTCAATTCGCATGCCACCGCCTAGGCCCTCTAACTATAGGCCAACACGTGGCCACGCCGTTACAACTTTGCTATCGCCGCGCGATAGGATTCTAGCGCCTCACGGTAGCTTGGGACGGTCATGACACGATCGCTCCCACTACCGCCATGCGATCATTACTACCATCGCGTGGTAGAAACCCGAGAGCTTCGATAAAGAAATTGTCATGCTACCGCCTGAGGTATCACGTGATACCGGTGGGCGATAGCTTCCCGAGAGCTCGGCCAAGTAAATGGCTAAAGCAGCGTGATAAGAACCTACCGTAGCACGGTAGTCTAGGAATTGAGTCACCTCACCTCACTCAATGCTCTCAACTCCTGACGCTACAAAAATATGGTATCATCCTACCACTGTAAGGTACCCTTTCTTCCTGCCTACAAAATTTTTGGGTGTTACACACACTACCAAGCCTATGCCTCCGTACGCCTCAATGATAAGAACACAACAGTAGATCTCCCTGCATACTACATCTCAGAAGGGGTCTTGGGTAGATGTGCACCAAGAGCCTAGACCAACTAGCCTATCTTTGTGGCACGAAAGGTGCCTATGGAATACCAAGGACACAATCCACTTTGTTGGTACCCTAGTTTGATTTGAGTTTAGTCTTCTCCTTTGTGCTCCTTGACCCAAGAAATATCTATGGTCAATGGTTAGGAGTCTAGCTGTAGTGTCCTCGCTTTTCCAAATTGAGAATTTGGTTAAGTAGGTTTTTCGTTCGACCATAGTCGAACGCCGTTCGACTATCGTCTATCGACTGATCGACGATCGTCTATCAGTTGGTCGACGCCTTGGTCTGCGCTGATAGTTCGACTATCTGTTGATAGTTCGACTATCTGTTCTGCGCTGATAGTTCGACTATCTGTTGATAGTTCGACTATCTGTTCTGCGCTGGTAGTTCGACTATCTGTTGATAGTTCGACTATCTGTTCTGCGCTGATAGTTCGACTATCTGTTGATAGTTCGACTATCTGTTCTGCGCTGATAGTTCGACTATCTGTTGATAGTTCGACTATCTGTTCTGCGCTGGTAGTTCGACTATCTTTTGATAGTTCGACTATCTGTTCTGCGCTGATAGTTCGACTATCTGTTGATAGTTCGACTATCTGTTCTGCGCTGGTAGTTCGACTATCTGTTGATAGGTCGACTATCTGTTCTGCGCTGGTAGTTCGACTATATGTTGATAGATCGACTATCTGCTTGTTTTGATAGTTCGACTATCTTTTGATAGATCGACTATCTGTTTTCTGAGGTAGGTCGACTATCTGCTTGACAGCTCGACTATCTCTGTGCGCTTGATAGCTCGACTATCTGTCCTAGATAGATCGACTATCTGGTAGTTCGACTATCTGTCCTGATAGTTCGACTATCTGCTGCGGTAGCTCGACTATCTGTTTGATAGCTCGACTATCTGGATCGTTCGACTATCTGCCCGGTAGTTCGACGATCTCCTGGCGTCGTTCGACGATCTTCGAAGGTCGTTCGACGTTTTCTGTCTGCCTTTGGATTTTGTATTTATTTATTATATTTAATTATTTAATACATTTTCTGGCACGATATTTTAAGCTGTTGATAAAGTTTCCAGGCATTATTTGCTCTATTCTTATTGCCTGAGTTAAAATCTTTTAAGATAAAGTTGTTTGTCTTATTAGCTGTCTATTTAAATTACTTTATCTGCTGTCAGCCCCTTTATAGCCGTTAGACTGAAAAGTCTTCTTTTGCTATAAAGAGATAGTTTCTGATGTGACTTTATTTAGTCTATCTGATTATTTGATTTAAGCCTGCAGCTTCTTAGAAAGAGATTTATTCCTTTTTATGGAATGTTTTGCTGCAGAAATATTTCTGTCTTCTTGATATTTACAGCCCAGGTCTCAAGGCTTAGAAGAAGACAAACAATTCAAATGGAAGAGAGCCGTTGCTTGATGATGATATAAAAAGAACCCTTTGCAGAAGGATTCAAGCTAGTCAATAGAAGTGTTACATACATATTCAAAAGCACTCAAGCCTTCATCAAGCAAAAGTTTCCTGCTCTCAGCAAACTCCATCTAACTGAGAAGTGTTAAGATCTTCATCTCTTCTTCACCTGAGTTCTCCTGCCTTCAGGAAGTTCAACTCAGAGTTTCTTTGAAGAAGAAGAAGAAGAAGAATAGCTGCTTGAAGAGATTTCTTTTTGTTATTTATTTTCTTCCTGTAGCTCTTTCCTTCAGAATTTTCTGAAGAGTTTCTGCACTGAAGCAAGACTTCACCTGGACATCTTTGAGCCAGGGGGAGCCTTGATTCTTTAGAGCATTCTAGCTCAGTGCAAGCTTTTTGTGCTTCTCTAATCTATTGTAAAATAGAGAAGACATCTTAACCTTCTTCCCCCTCCTGTACAGGGTTATTACTCCCTTCAAAAGTATCCCTTGGTGGCAGGGCACCTGATCAAAAACCTGTGCTTGGTTTTTAGACACCTGATCAAAAGTCTAAAGGGTTTCTGAATCTACCTGAAGCAGATTCTGTTGGTGGCAGGGCACCTGATCAAAAACCTGAGTGGATTCCTACCGTGTGGGTAGAAGAGTGGACGTACCCAAGTTGTTTGGGGAACCACTATAAATTTCCTTGTGTCGTCTGGATTCAACTGTTTAATTCCTGTACTGTGGCTGTGAATAGATATAACTAGGTTGCTAGTTGCTGTTTAGGTTTTCCAAGCTTTAACTGTAATTACAGTTAGCTTGTGTTTGCACATCACTTGTGTTAGGCTTTAAGGTTAAATCAAAATCTATAATCTCTTCATTCCGCACTTCACTCCAAGGGAGTTGGGTAGACAGTTAAGTTTTGTATTGTGCAAAATTTGATTACTCTATTCACCCCCCCTCTAGAGTAGTATCTATCCCTTCACTTTCAATTGGTATCAGAGGGAGGTTGACTGACTGTATAGGCTAACACCTAAGTCACAAGATCCTGATAGATACCAAGAGTTTATAGAAATTCACTATCATGGCCCAGTCTAAGGATTATTCTAGCACCAGACCTCCAGCATGCAACTTAGCAAAGTTTGGCATCTGGAAGGCAAGGATCAAACTTTATATGAACTCTATTGATGAGAGTATTTTTGCTTCTATTTTGTCAGGTCCCCCAAGAGCACCTGCTGCAGCCACTGCCTCATCATCTGATATGAGTGCAGTGCCTCCTCCAGACTATAATGATGAGTACAAGAAGGCCAAAATTGCTGATGCCAAAGCAATGAACATACTGGCTCAGACTATGTCTGATGAAGTGTTCCAGAAGGTTGCTGATTGCTCTTCAGCAAAGGCCATGTGGGACACACTGAACCAGATTGTAGCTGGTTCAGCTGATGAAAGGAAGGACAGGAGGTCCAACCTTATCTCACAGTATGAGAACTTCAAAAAGACTGATGCTGAATCAGTTGAAGCGATGTACACCAGGCTCAGCTCAATCATCAATGAGCTGAGGACCCTTGACAAGGATATCTCATTGACAGAGGTCAATGATAAGATCCTTATGTGCTTCCCTAGCACATGGGATTTGAGGATCTGGCCAATCAAGGAAGCCAGAAGCACCAATGAGATATCAACTGAAGCCCTTCTCGGCAAGCTCAAATCTTTTGAGCAAGTGCTGAAGACAAGGGAAGCTGAAGCAGAAGCCAAGACCCCCACTCCAACAAGAAAAGAGCAATCTCTAGCTCTTAAAGCTGCTGAAGCCTCAGAAGGCAGCCAATCAAATGAGGAGCTCATGGCATTGTTTGCCAAGAGATTTCTCAAAATGGGGAGAAAAGAGTTCAGAAGAAAATCTTCAAAGTATGAAGAAAAGCCAAGGTATGATCGTACTCCAACTAAAGAAATTATTTGTTATGGGTGCAGGAAGCCTGGACACATCTTGCCAGAGTGTCCAGAGGAGAAAAACAAAGACAAGAGGAAAGAAAAGGAGCAGCACAGGAAGCACTCCAAGCCATCCTCCTACAAGAACAAGAAAAAGGAGAGAGGTTTCATTGCTGAAACCTGGAGTGATTCTGATGAAGAATCCTCATCCTCAAGCTCTAGTGAGGATGAAGAAGAAAAGAAGGCAAAAGAAGTTTGCCTCATGGCAATAGATGCCTGCAGCAACCACTCTGCTGCAGAGAGTTCTGACTCAGATGAAGAAATGCCTACTGAAGATGAGGTACTTTCATCTTATGATTTTACTTCAGAAGAGTTTAAGTTAGATTTTAAATCTCTATGTTTAGATTTAATTAGTTCAGAAAAAGAGATAAAAGAACTTAGAAATAGGCTAGCTGACTCTGAATCAATAGCCTCTGAAAATGTTAGGTTAAAGGAAGAACTCACTACTTGTAGTGAAGAAATCAAATTTCTTAAAGTAGAATTAGCTAAGTCTAAGAGACTAGAAGAATCCCTTAATGGTAGAAGCCTTAAGCTGTTAGAAATTACCAGCATGGCTAACACTAGGACAGGAAATGATAAATTAGGCTTTGGAGCTTCTCCCAGTGAACCCCCAGTCTTGCTTAAAAATAACCTTTCAACTCCAGTGAACTTCATTTCAGCTAGTGGAAAGAAGAACACTGAGCAAGTAAACCTTGTAAATAAAACATTAAATAAGGCTAAGAGAGAAAAGAGAAAGAAGTTTTTCAAAGAAATGCAAAGAGCGTCGAACGCCGCTCGACGATCGGATGCTTCATGGTCGAACGAAGCTCGACGATCTGAGTGCCCATCGTCGAACGTCGATCGACGATTTCAACATGATTTTCAAAATCATAATCAGTATCATAGAAACCTAAATGAAAATAGAAACCCTAGGTTTGTTGACCCATCATCTGCATGGAGAATCCCACCTAGGAGATCTCACCCTCTAGGCTATCACCCTCAGCCTGCATTCTCTTATATTTCCAGTTTTTCTTATGTGAAAAACAAGGGACCCAAGGTTACCTGGGTCCACTCTGTCTAAATAATTGTTTTGCAGGTGAAGGCCTATCCAATCACTCAAAATAAGTGGTATTTGGATAGTGGATGCTCTAAGCATATGACAGGAAACAAAGAGCTTCTGTCAAAGTACAAAGCTAAGCTCGGCCCAAAGGTTATCTTTGGAGACTCCAGCTGTGGTCAGACAGAAGGATATGGCAAGATCACGATTGGAGCTGTTACATTCAAGAGAGTTGCTTATGTCAATGGACTGAAGCATAATCTGATTTCAGTTAGCCAGCTATGTGATGCTGGCTACCAGGTTTCTTTTTCTAACTCCTCTTGCAATATTACTTTAAATAATAATGTTGTTTTAATAGGTAATAGAATAGGCAATATATATTTAGTAGATTTTAATTCATCTCACTCGGAAATCTGCCTGTTTAATGAATTAACCCTTAATAATAATTCTTTATGGCATAAAAGGCTTAGTCATGTAAACCTGAAAAATATATCTAGGTTATCTAAGCACAACCTTGTTAGAGGCTTACCCTCTTGCCCCTACAAGAAGGAGAGTCTATGCAAGGCTTGTCAGCTAGGCAAGCAAACCAAGAACTCATTTAAATCTGTAAATAAAAGTGATTCTCCTAGAATCCTGTATTTATTACATTTGGACCTTTTTGGCCCAATAAATGTACAGAGTTTAGGAGGGAAGTATTACACTTTAGTAATTGTAGATGACTTCTCTAGGTTCAGTTGGGTTTTCTTTTTGAGAACTAAGTCTGATAACTTCAAAGCCCTTACAGACTTTCTACTTTGTGTGCAGACTGAGTACTCTACTCATGTGGCCTTGATCAGAAGTGATCATGGTACTGAGTTTGACTCTCTTCTCATGCAAGAATTCTGTGAGAGAGAAGGTATCAAACATAGCTTCTCAGCTCCTAGAACTCCCCAACAAAATGGGGTAGTTGAGAGGAAGAATAGAACACTAATTGAAGCTGCTAGCACATTGTTGGCAGATGCTAACATGCCTCTATCCTATTGGGCAGAAGCTGTTAGTACAGCCAACTATGTCTTGAATAGAAGTTTGATACACAAACTTAAGTGTAAAACTCCTTATGAGTTGCTTAAAGGAAAGAAACCAAAAATTAATTACTTTAGAATTTTTGGCTGTATTGTGTATATTCATAACAATAATAAAGAATATATTAGAAAATTTGAAGCAAAAGCTTCAATGGGAATTATGCTTGGATATTCCCAAGTAAGCAAAGCTTATAGGGTTTATAACAAATCAACCTGTAAGATAGAAGAATCTGTGCATGTGACTTTTGATGAGTCTCAGATGTTTTACAAGGAGAAAGAAAATTCTCCTTCATCTAGTTCTTTGCAGGTACATGATGCCCCTAAAGAAATCCTTCAACTTTTAACTCTTCAGATCACTGAATCAGACAGTGATGAAGACATTGCTGAAGCTGTTGAAGCTGTTGCTGTACCACCAACAGTAGATCAAATTCCTCCTGAGGAATTAATCCCAACTGTTGCTGAAGATCACATCCCACTTGCTGATATTGTCACACTTAGAGATCATCCCACATCTCAAGTGATTGGAGACTTATCAGCTGGTGTGCAAACAAGACATCAATTAAGACAGGATGTGATGCATGCTTGTTTCCTCTCACAGGTTGAGCCCCTCACCTTTAAAGATGCAGATCTAGATCCCCACTGGATCATTGCAATGCAAGAGGAGCTAAATCAGTTTGAGAGATGTAAAGTTTGGACTTTGGTTCCAAGACCTAAAGGCCAACTGATCATAGGCACCAAGTGGGTGTATAGAAACAAGTTAGATGCAAATGGAATAATAGTAAGGAATAAAGCTAGGCTTGTAGCTCAGGGCTACAGACAGGAGGAAGGTATAGACTATGACCAAACCTTTGCTCCTGTTGCAAGGCTAGAAGCAATAAGGATCTTCTTGGCCTATGCAGCCTACATGAAGTTTAAGGTGTTCCAAATGGATGTCAAAAGTGCATTCCTAAATGGTGAGCTTAAGGAAGAGGTGTTTGTTGAACAACCACCAGGGTTTGTTTCATCAACTCAGCCTTCTCATGTTTTTAAGTTGCAAAAAGCTCTTTATGGACTAAAGCAAGCTCCTAGGGCCTGGTATGAGACCTTAGCTAGTTTCCTGTTAGAGCACAACTTCACTAGGGGAGTAGTTGATAGAACTCTTTTCGTTAAGCATCACAAGGACACAATCCTGTTAGTTCAGGTGTATGTAGATGATATTATCTTTGGCTCCACTGATCCCAAACTTTGCAAAAAGTTTTCCAACTTGATGCACTCTAAGTTTGAGATGAGTAGCATGGGTGTGCTGTCTTACTTTCTTGGTCTCCAAGTTAAGCAAGATGCTGATGGTATCTTCATCTCCCAATCCAAATATGCCAAGGAATTGGTAAAGAAATTTGGGATGGCTGATGCTTCAGCAATGCCTACACCCATGGCTACTAATGTAGTTATTGATTCTGATGATCACGGCAAGCCAGTTGATCAAAAGAATTATAGGGCCATTGTTGGTTCCCTATTATATCTAACTACAAGTAGGCCAGATATAATGTTTGCTACATGCCTTTGTGCTAGATTCCAGGTCAACCCCAAGGAATCTCATCTGATTCTTCTAAAAAGAATCCTGAGATACCTGAAAGGATGTCCAAATCTAGGACTTTGGTACCCAGCTGAGTCAGAGTTTGAATTAATTGGATATTCTGATTCTGACTATGCTGGTTGCAGAGTTGACAGGAAGAGCACCTCAGGAACTTGCCAGTTCCTGGGAGAGAGATTGGTCTCTTGGTTCTGTAAGAAGCAGGCTTCTGTCTCAACTTCAACTGCAGAGGCTGAATATATAGCTGCTGCTAGTTATTGTTCACAGATCCTGTGGATTCAAAACCAGCTTGTGGATTATGGTTACTCACACAAGAACACCAAGATCATGTGTGATAGTACCAGTGCTATCTCAATTGCACAAAATCCAGTGCACCACTCTAGAACGAAGCACATTGAGATTAGGCACCATTTCCTGAGAGATTGTGTGGAAAAGAACAAGATCTGTCTTGAGTTCATATCCACTGAGTTTCAGAGAGGTGATATATTCACCAAGCCTTTAGATGAACAGAAGCATCTGTTCTTTTTAGTCCAACTAGGCATGATCAATGGACGAGACTAAGTGTGACGATATCTGCCTATGTTGAGGTCTGCTTGAAGATCGTCGAACGATGATCGAAGATCGTCGAACGGATTGAGCCTATCGTCGACCTCTGGTTAATGATAGCTTATCTGTTTGAAGATCGTCGATCGACGTTCGACCATCGTCGAACAGGCTGAGCTCATCATCGATCTCCGGACGACGACAGCCTATTGTTTGAGAAGCCAGAAATAGTCGAACGATTGTCCGACTACTCTGCTTCTGAGCCGATCGTCGAACGGCCGTTCGACTATCGGTTCAAGATCTTTTTAATAGACCGACTATATCCGGTTCAATATAAAGCCGATAGTCGACCTAGGTTAAAAGATCTGTTGCTTTATCGTCGACGGAACGTGCCCTTTCGCATTCTGCTTTCCCGCTTGCGATTTTCTGCCGCTCCGTCCCCTTCGTCTTCCTCCTCCTTCTCGCGTTTCTCCAGCGATTCAATGGCGATTTCCCCAGCTGTTCTAGCCGTCGTCAAGTTCGATGCAGGATTTAGTGTAGATTTTGAAGCTTTCAGCAGTTGCGATGCCGACATAGTGGAAGTTCTCCAGCTCTGCAGAGATCAAGGTTTAGAGAAGCTGATGTCTGAAAGGATCAAGATTAACATTCCAGAAATAAAAGAATGGGCTTTCACGTCGTCTTCCACAGACGAATCGATGATCGGCACCATCGGCGGAGTAGAAGCTATCCTAACTCCGGCCGTTCTTTCTGATGTTTTTGGTTTAGTTATTGGTGATGAAGATTATGAGCAAGATGCTCAGGAGTTCGGAAGGATGCTCGTCGAGCTGGGACATGCCGAGGGCATTCCCACCAAGCTGCTCAAGGTAAACTTCCCCTTCAAGATTAAGTTCCTCGCTGAGGTAGTCGGAAAAGTGCTTCTGGGCAAGCACTCCGCCCATGATAACATAACAAGACAGCAATTCGCACTTATGTGTGCAATTGTTAATAGGAAAAGGATCGATTGGGCTGCTGTTCTGTTTGATTTGATCAGGAAGAAGACAGGAAAGAAGGAAGTCACCCTGGGAAGGGTTATTGGAATTTTCCTGAAGGAGAAATTCCCCCAGCTGCTGAGTTCTGCCGCAACAACCATCAATGCCAGCAAGAAGATGGATCCCCATCTGTTCTCAAAGTGGAAGAGGACATTCGTGAAATCTGCTCCAGCGCAATCTGAGGACACAAGGACTGCTTCAGTCGCTCCTCAACCTAGTGAAGCTGGCTCAGCTCTCCCTTCCTCCTCCTCTGCTTTGCCGTCTGCCTCAGTTGAAGTACCATCAACTTCAGCTGAGGTACGACCTTCTTCTTCTGCTGCACCTGAAATAACTATGGTTGTTCCTCTGTCTCCTCCAGCCTCTCCTCTACCTGCATATCTGGCTAGGATATCTGCTCCTAGCTTCGATTTGTTAGGATCAGAGAGAGTTCTTACTCCTCATGCATCTCCCGTTAATTCACCAGTTCATTCTCCATCCCCTGCTCCCTCTCCTGCTCCATCTCCAGTTCGATCCCCTGTCCCCATTATTTCTCATCCCAGCTCATCTACCATATCTGCTGCTGCTCCATCCACCTCTAATCCATCATCTTTTGAAATCTCTCCTGAGATTATCATTCGCATCGTGGAGCTGATTACCCCGTCAATCAAAACCATGATTGACGAGGCAATCGCTCCCCTTGCTGCCTCCATTGACCGTTTAACTGCCTCCATCCAATCCATTTCCAAATCAGCTGAGCCATCTTCCTCTAGGGGCCTGGTTTCAGTAGCTACTGAAATCAGGCAGGGGGAGATGTTCAATGAAGATGTCTCAGACCTTCCTGCTTCCCCTCCAGCTGAAATAGAGATAGCTCCAGATGTTGTCTTATCTGTCCAGCCAGAATCTGCTCAAGTTGAGCCAGAAGAAGTTCCAGATGTGGTTATGACTGTTCAGGAAGAGACAGCTCCTGCTGAGAAAGAGGTTGTTCCAGCTGAGGAAGTGGTTGTTCCAGCTGAGGAAGAGATTGCTCCTGCTAAGAAAGTTTTAGCTCCAGTCTTGACTGAGAAGGAAATATCAGATGGTATCCTGCTATCAGAAATTGCAGTGAAAGTATGCTTAGAAGATATAACCTCTCCTATGATTGCCAGATTCCTGGAAGGAATCATAACTAATTATCTGAATGAATGCTGGGAAATGGTTAAATATGAAGGTAATTCTTTCATTCGTTTTGTCGATGAATCTATTAATTTGATAGTATGTGAATACCTTGAAGGTATGATTCAAGCTTATTTAGCAGACATGTATTCGTAATTCTACAGATATTATTAAAGAAGATTTAACTGCCCAGAAAATAGCAGTTGTTTCTGTGGCTGCTCCAAGTAATTCTGATACTCAATTAGATCCAGAATTGGATGTGTTTTTAGATGATAAAGAGGATGAAAATCAAGAGGAAATCAAAGTTGATTCTCCTGTTTTAAGTTTGGAAGAAATTCAAGCAAGGGCTGCTTGGGACTTAAGAGTAAAATCTTTACAAGAAAAAGAGAAAGATTTGCAATTTGAGAAGTCATCCATCTGGGATGACTCTCCTGGTTTAGATTTAGACTCCCTTCTGGCTTTGGATGCCATGGAAGAAGAAAGGGAGAAATCTGTTTCAAAGCTTAAAGAAAAGGCTGTCTCAGAAGCCTATGATCCCTATGAGAACCCTCCATCATCCCATTCTGATGATGATGATGATTCAGATGTGTCTGAAAATTCAAAGAAAAAGAAAACTGCTGCTAAGAAAAGAAAAGCTGCTCCTCCTCCTCCTCCAAATAAGGATAATGACATTCCCTACTATATTCTGAAGGGCATTGACCCCAAATCTAAAGATTTTCAGCATTGGATGAGGTTTTCAAAAAATCAGCAAAAAGAAAGGAAGAGAGCTAAGAGGTATGACAGTCCAGTCTCCAGATGGACTCCCAAAGGTCCTCCTCCACCTCCAGGTGCAGGAGCCTCTGGGAATCTACCTGCTAATCAATCTGCCGCTTATGGAAAATCTGCGTCTGCTCAGCACCAATCAAGACAAGGTCATCAAAGTTCTCAAAGCAGATCATCTTATGGATCTCAAAGACCAATGAAGGAGGTTGTGGCCCAAAGACCAACCTTTTCCCCACCTCCTTCTCCAGTTCAATCTGAGAAGAGTGTTTCGAAAGGTAAATAGTTTACAGTGCTTTAAAACCTTCTAGCAAGTCCCTTTTGCTAAGTTTATTCTAATGTCTTATCTAGATATAATAGCTGCTGCTTCTCCAGAGCCCGTATATGAAAATCCTGAGCTCGATCCTAATTTTAGGATGGCTCGCTTTCAAGAGCTTGTAGGAGCAGCCCAAATAAGAAAAGCAAGAGCTGAAGGTAAAGATACGTCTGGCTTTACTACGATGTCAGCATATAGAAAGAAAGAATTTGAGAAATTCCAAGTCAATCCTGAGATATTTGATCCAGCAAAGTACATGGAAAAACATCCTGAAGCTGTTGTCCCCAGAGCTACAGAACTAAAGATCATTGGGGCTCAGGATCTGAAGATATCAAAGAAGGAATCAGATGACCCTCTTCGAAAAATTTCCTTTGTCTCTAGTTCTTCTGATCCATTACCTGACCCTAAAGATTCTTGATAGTTTGATTAAACTGCTGTGATATATTTGATTATTTATTTTCTGCCAGTTTATTGTTAACTATCTGCTGAATTTATCTTTTAGTATTCTATTGCTAGCTGTTTTAGTTTTTGAGAGACTTAACTCAAATAGGGGGAGATTGTTGGTACCCTAGTTTGATTTGAGTTTAGTCTTCTCCTTTGTGCTCCTTGACCCAAGAAATATCTATGGTCAATGGTTAGGAGTCTAGCTGTAGTGTCCTCGCTTTTCCAAATTGAGAATTTGGTTAAGTAGGTTTTTCGTTCGACCATAGTCGAACGCCGTTCGACTATCGTCTATCGACTGATCGACGATCGTCTATCAGTTGGTCGACGCCTTGGTCTGCGCTGATAGTTCGACTATCTGTTGATAGTTCGACTATCTGTTCTGCGCTGATAGTTCGACTATCTGTTGATAGTTCGACTATCTGTTCTGCGCTGGTAGTTCGACTATCTGTTGATAGTTCGACTATCTGTTCTGCACTGATAGTTCGACTATCTGTTGATAGTTCGACTATCTGTTCTGCGCTGATAGTTCGACTATCTGTTGATAGTTCGACTATCTGTTCTGCGCTGGTAGTTCGACTATCTTTTGATAGTTCGACTATCTGTTCTGCGCTGATAGTTCGACTATCTGTTGATAGTTCGACTATCTGTTCTGCGCTGGTAGTTCGACTATCTGTTGATAGGTCGACTATCTGTTCTGCGCTGGTAGTTCGACTATATGTTGATAGATCGACTATCTGCTTGTTTTGATAGTTCGACTATCTTTTGATAGATCGACTATCTGTTTTCTGAGGTAGGTCGACTATCTGCTTGACAGCTCGACTATCTCTGTGCGCTTGATAGCTCGACTATCTGTCCTAGATAGATCGACTATCTGGTAGTTCGACTATCTGTCCTGATAGTTCGACTATCTGCTGCGGTAGCTCGACTATCTGTTTGATAGCTCGACTATCTGGATCGTTCGACTATCTGCCCGGTAGTTCGACGATCTCCTGGCGTCGTTCGACGATCTTCGAAGGTCGTTCGACGTTTTCTGTCTGCCTTTGGATTTTGTATTTATTTATTATATTTAATTATTTAATACATTTTCTGGCACGATATTTTAAGCTGTTGATAAAGTTTCCAGGCATTATTTGCTCTATTCTTATTGCCTGAGTTAAAATCTTTTAAGATAAAGTTGTTTGTCTTATTAGCTGTCTATTTAAATTACTTTATCTGCTGTCAGCCCCTTTATAGCCGTTAGACTGAAAAGTCTTCTTTTGCTATAAAGAGATAGTTTCTGATGTGACTTTATTTAGTCTATCTGATTATTTGATTTAAGCCTGCAGCTTCTTAGAAAGAGATTTATTCCTTTTTATGGAATGTTTTGCTGCAGAAATATTTCTGTCTTCTTGATATTTACAGCCCAGGTCTCAAGGCTTAGAAGAAGACAAACAATTCAAATGGAAGAGAGCCGTTGCTTGATGATGATATAAAAAGAACCCTTTGCAGAAGGATTCAAGCTAGTCAATAGAAGTGTTACATACATATTCAAAAGCACTCAAGCCTTCATCAAGCAAAAGTTTCCTGCTCTCAGCAAACTCCATCTAACTGAGAAGTGTTAAGATCTTCATCTCTTCTTCACCTGAGTTCTCCTGCCTTCAGGAAGTTCAACTCAGAGTTTCTTTGAAGAAGAAGAAGAAGAATAGCTGCTTGAAGAGATTTCTTTTTGTTATTTATTTTCTTCCTGTAGCTCTTTCCTTCAGAATTTTCTGAAGAGTTTCTGCACTGAAGCAAGACTTCACCTGGACATCTTTGAGCCAGGGGGAGCCTTGATTCTTTAGAGCATTCTAGCTCAGTGCAAGCTTTTTGTGCTTCTCTAATCTATTGTAAAATAGAGAAGACATCTTAACCTTCTTCCCCCTCCTGTACAGGGTTATTACTCCCTTCAAAAGTATCCCTTGGTGGCAGGGCACCTGATCAAAAACCTGTGCTTGGTTTTTAGACACCTGATCAAAAGTCTAAAGGGTTTCTGAATCTACCTGAAGCAGATTCTGTTGGTGGCAGGGCACCTGATCAAAAACCTGAGTGGATTCCTACCGTGTGGGTAGAAGAGTGGACGTACCCAAGTTGTTTGGGGAACCACTATAAATTTCCTTGTGTCGTCTGGATTCAACTGTTTAATTCCTGTACTGTGGCTGTGAATAGATATAACTAGGTTGCTAGTTGCTGTTTAGGTTTTCCAAGCTTTAACTGTAATTACAGTTAGCTTGTGTTTGCACATCACTTGTGTTAGGCTTTAAGGTTAAATCAAAATCTATAATCTCTTCATTCCGCACTTCACTCCAAGGGAGTTGGGTAGACAGTTAAGTTTTGTATTGTGCAAAATTTGATTACTCTATTCACCCCCCCTCTAGAGTAGTATCTATCCCTTCACTTTCACACTTGGCACTGAGGGTTCCCCAGGAAAAAACACCGAGAACCAAGGTCCGCCGTCCAAAGTCTATCTGTTAACTCCCGTTGGTGTGATTACTAGCAAGCCCATAGACCTGCCACACTATCCTTAACCCAGGATTATGACACCTCGTGTTAACTCACACCGCATGCAATTTCACTTGGCTTTACCATCAACCATATGAGGGCTCCAACCGAGTCCATTTTCATTATTACCAATCCAGTACGTTCAAATACTCACGCACTTACACCCTTTTACATTTCCTTGCTCCCAAGCACTCAAGGGTTTAACATCAATATAGGTGGCAAGACACCTTGAACAACATACCAATCCCACACTACTACCCGTAGGGAGACACTCTAAGAAGAGTACTTTATAAATTATCCCTTCCAATACATGGGATCACGATTGAACACATTTCATGGCCAAGAGATTTACCTCATATGATTCCTTCCTTATAATCAAGCACTCAAAAACAATTATGCGTTCATATATTTATCACAACAATATATTAACTCTTCTCGTATTCATCAAGCATGATAACATAAGTGTATATTACACATTCAATTATCAGAAACCACACCCACTTTCAAAACTTGTATCATTCATCGGATTACAATCGCGTGTATCCTTACCGGATTTCATAAGTAGCCATTTGTACAACCAAATCTCATCAAACCTGAAAAAAAGGGGATAGACATGATTTATTCTAGAGGGGGGGTGAATAGAGTAATTTAAACTTTGGGCTATTTTAATTTTATATCAGAGAAAATAGGTGATACCAAATAATAGTATAGAAAGAAATAAAAATAGGGAAGCTACTCTATCGCAGCACAGCAAAACAAAAGGAAAATGATCAACCAGACAACACAAGAATTTTATAGTGTTCCCCAAACTGGGTATATCCACTCTTCTACCACCCTGGTAGGAATCCACTATCAGATTTTTTTCTCAGGTGACTGCAACCACAAGATCTATTTCCAAGGAGATCTCACAACCCTTTAGGCTTTTGATCAGGTGCCCAAAAACCAGCAATAAACTTTTGAAGGGAGTTAATAAACCCTTTTTATAGGAGGTTGAGAGAGTTGATGATGTCTTCTCTTTTCTCTATAAAATATAAAAGACTTGTGGATTCTGTTGTCAAGACTCCTTCTGAAATGTTGAATGGTTCAGAAATCTTTGAGCCTTGCTCAGGGTATAGGTCTTCAGCCTTGTCTTGAAAGAGATCTAGGAACTTGTAGACTGATTCAGAGTTGTTGTCCTTGAAGATTCCTGGAGTAGAAGTAGAAGAAGACTCTTGATATATGATGGATGTTCTTCTTCATTCTTCAGAAAGAACAAGGGAAAACAGAATGTTTTCTACACACACACACACACATAGAGAGAGAGAGAGAGAGAGAGTTCTATATGTTGTTCTATGTCTCTTCTCTGTATTGCTCTTGTGTTGTCACTACTTGTCTGGTCTGTGTATGCATGTATTATTGTCTGAAAAGAGAAAATCTCTTTTATATTATGCTGTCAAAATTCTCCTTTGAAATTTGAATTCCAAGCATTAATTGCTGACTGATTTGGAGAATGAAATGGCTAGAAAATTTGACTTAAATGAGTTTCCCCAACTGTCCTATTAAAATAAGCAAGTAATTAACCCTGATGAAGACCATAATTAATGTTGCCAATAATGGTTATATTCTAGAGAATATAAGCATTAATTACTCAGAGAATTACTGCTAAATAATATAATGAATAAGGACATAAATAAGGAAAACTTCTCATTCTGGCTCGGGACAGAAATCATTGACCTCTGAACAGAATTCGTTTACTAGAGTTCCAAGTTCATCAAGCTAAGAATTCCTGTTCATCGACCTGAGCTCAGCGAACTTCAATCTAGAAATAACTTGCCAATTCTGTGCTCTAAGTTTGTTGAGCAGAGAATATGTCTGAAGGAAGAAATCGTTGACCTGAGCTCGAATATAATCGAGCTCAACTCAGAGAAAGATTTTTGAGTTCGTCGATCTGAGATCGATGATCATCGAGCTGAGTTCGAAGAATTTCGAATAGATAATTTGAACTCTGAATTTTGCTAAGTCTTGAATCTACTGAAGTCCTCTGCTAGCTGGTCCATGAAGGTTGAACCTAAATACTAGCCTAAACTCTAGGAATAACAGACTTTACCCTAGCTATACAATATGGGTCAAACACATCCTAATTAGCGAACCTAGCCCAAATCCAAACTAGGGATCCAATAATTTCCCCCTATTTGGGTGAGTTCACTAATACAAACAAAAGAAAACAATCATAAAGTATGAAAACAGATATCTGGCAGAAAAATAAATCTAGCGGATATATACAATAGGTGCTTCATGATTAACATATAGAGTTCAGAAATAATAAAAACTAAACAGACAGTCATTTATTCTTCTTTGACTTCTCTTTATCAGCTTTGTCAGATTTCTCAGAGGGCTGTTTGAAAATAATTTCTCTATTTGGGTTTCCAGCTGCTCTCTTAAACATAATCATGTCTGATGCTCCAATTATATTGCAAGAAGTGGCTCTTGGTTCTACTGCTTCAGGATGCAAACTCATATAATCATCTACATTGAAAAATTTATTTGTTTTAGCAGACCTTTTAAGTTCTTCTTTTTTGTATGATGACATTGTGGAGTATTGTGATGGATCTTTTCCTTCTGCTTTAACTTTCTTGATCTGTGATAGTCCAATCAGCTCTTGAAATCTGGCCATCTTTGCAGTTATTTCTTGTTCTAGATCTACAAATGGAATAGGAGGTGATTCTTGCCTTTTAGGACTGGAGTCCTCCTTTGATTCATCAATAGATGCTGAAGTACTTTTCTTTTCTATAAAAGGAGGAGGCTTGCTCTGAGAGGATTGTTGTTGTTGACTTGGCTTGGAGTGTCTCTGATATGTCTTGGTAACTGGTGATGATCTGAGAGAAGCACTTCCAGAGGCCCCAGTTGATGGAGGAGGAGGGGAGGAGGAGGGTCTTTCCTGAAGTTCTTAGGATGAGACATATACCTTCTTCTCTTCTTCCTTTCTTTTTGCTCATTCTTTGACAGCCACATCCACTGTGGCATCCTAGGATAAGGTGTAATCTTTTGCAGAATATAGTAGGGAGTGACATGTGTAGGATTGGGCTTGGGAGCAGCTTTGGGAACAACATTCCTTTTCTTAACAATCTTCTTCTTTGCTTTTGGATCATCAGAATCATCAGAATCCTCTTCATCATTGTCTTCATCAGAAGATTCTGGCGGATTGTCATACATATCATCAATTTCCTTCATGGCTTCCTTTGAGATTTGCTTCTCAGCATGAGGAAGCACTTGAGGTTCTGAAACTTCTAGTAGAGCAACATTCTCAGTAACCATCTGATTATCATCTTCTTCTAAATCAGCAAACAAAAATTCATCCATGTTTGGCATTGGGGACTCAACCCACATGCGAGGAGGAGGGATGCAAA
Organism: Platanthera zijinensis; assembly: GCA_039513925.1. Lineage (NCBI taxonomy): Eukaryota > Viridiplantae > Streptophyta > Magnoliopsida > Asparagales > Orchidaceae > Platanthera > Platanthera zijinensis. Next base: position 93,861,548 of record CM077083.1, read on the forward strand.
CCTCCTCAGCAACTGATATTTTAGAATTTACAGAAACTGCAAAACTTGCCTTTAATTGTTTAACAACTTTAGGACTTATTGGTGAAGTACAACAAACAATAGCCATAGACTGCTTATGACAAACTTCTGGAGGATAGTTTATATATGCATAAATAAAAGACTTCAATAAACTAAATAAATCCATCGTGGGATTGATAAAACAATCACCAAAAGACAAAATTTCTGGCAGATCAACTTGCTCATCTGTACAAATCATATCAAAATCAACTGCTGTCTCAACTTCTGTAATCATATTTGCATCTGCATCTGCTAGCTCATCTAACTGCAAAACTGTTGCTGCTTCTGCTACTGCTGGAGGAGAGGAGACTGGAGATTCTTCACTGGATATCTCTCTCTGCCTTGTTTTAGAGGGTCCTGAAGCAAGGCCCCTGGAAGAAGGGATAGTGGGGGCAGCAAAAATGAGAGCAGATAAAGAATAAATAGAATCAACAAGAGGTTTAATGGCCTCTGCTATAAGATTTTTGAGGAGGGGAGTGATGAGTTCTAGCAAAGAGATAATGGAGGGGGAATCCAATTATATGAATTGTTGATGGGATATGATGATAAGGGAGCAAAAGATGGAACTGATATAAGATTGTTGAGAGGTATATCAACAAGATGATGGGGAAGTGGGGATTGAGGTGGTGAGGTATGCTCTAGAGATTAAACTGGTGTTGGTTGATGTTCAGGAGATTGAATTGGTGGTGTTGGAGTATAAGCTTGAGATGTGGATGGTTGATGGAGGGTTGATGAAGGAATTGAAATTTGTGGAGGTGTAGGTTATTGAGATGGAGGTGTTGGAATCTGGGTGGATGGAATTCTGATGGAGGAGACATCTTCTGGGGGTGGAGGATCAGCTGTTACAGCTCTTGTATCCTCAGATGCTCTGGAAGAGGTTGAAGCCTTGGATGGCTTTGGGATTGTCCTCTCCCACCTTCCAAACAAAGCACATGTTAGCCTTTTGGAAGTATTAATGAAGATGGTCTGAGAGACCAGGGATTCAGCAGCCTTTTCCTGTAGGAAAATTCCCAAAATTCTTCCAAAACACACTTCTTTCTTACTGTTTTTCTTCTTTATCAAATCAAACAGGATTTTAGCCAAATTCACTGGTTTCCTATTTACAACAGCACACATTACAAGAAACTATTACCTGGTAATATAATCATGGGCAGTATGCTTGCCTAGTAATACTTTACCCACTACATCAGCTAAAAACTTGTAGTCAGCAGACAAATTTTTCTTTAATAACTTATTAGGGTTCTCTTCAATATGACTCATTTTATTCAACATTTCATCATATTCAGAGCGATCAATCTCCATGTCTTCTTCACCATTTATCAAACCAAAAATCTCAGTTAAAACTACGGGGGTTAAAGAAACCTGGTTACAAGATATTGTGCCTGTCATCGTGTCGGCGTCTGGAGTAGAGGAGGTGAACACCAATTCTCTGATTTCAGTACCAACTATCTTTATCCTGGTTGTTATGATGTTCTTCAACTATTATTCCTCAAATAATTTCAGTATGTCCAGGAAAATTTGATCAGAATGTTGAGATGATTCGAAGTCTATATCAAATCCCGTGTCAAACTTCATTGCGGAAAGAGAGATCGGAGGAATCGTCATTGATCGCCTGCAAAAGGAAACAAAAAGATCAAGTGCAAGGGGAACAGAAAGCGCGGGATGGAGCTCGAAGAAAACCTAGTTATAAGATTTTCAGAATACGAAGCGGTAGACTCCGTCCTACTAAATAAACACAATTCTTCGATCTGACGTCGACGAAATATTTTATTGACAAAAGAGTTCGTCAATCTCAGTCTGAAGAATGGAAAACTTTTTGTCGTCCTCAGGTCGACAAAAATTTTATGAAGCAGTATTGTCAATCTTCGGTCAATGAATAAAACTTCACACATAGGGAGTTCGTCGATTTCTGGTCGATGAATTATCAAAAGAACTTTTCTCAGTTCATCGATCACCGTTCGACAAACTGTGGCAAATTCTTCGACCACTGACAGAAAGCTAAATTAATGCATATTCATTTATCAAACCTAGTTGATTCATAAATAATAGATGTTTCTTCTTATCCAAGGGTTTGGTGAAGATATCTACCTTTTGCAAATCAGTAGAGACAAAGGTGAGATTAATTTTCTTTTTGTCAACACACTCTCTAAAGAAATGATGTCTTACATCTATATGCTTAGTCCTAATATGATGCATTAGATTCTGTGCAATAGAAATTGCTCTGGTATTATCACAAAGTAGAGTTGAATTATTTAAGTTGACACCATAATCTAGGAGTTGGTTCTGAATCCACAGTATCTGTGAACAACAACTGCCAGCTGTTATATACTCAGCTTCTGCTGTTGAAGTAGACACAGATGTTTGCTTATTGCAAAACCAAGCCACAAGCCTATCACCAAGGAACTGACATGTCCTTGATATGCTCTTTTTGTCCACTCTACATCCAGTAAAGTCAGCATATGAATATCCATTTAACTCAAATTCTGACTCAGTTGGATACTAGAGTCCTAAATTAGGGCAACTCTTTATATATCTCAAAATTCTTTTTAGGAAAACAAGGTGAGATTCTTTAGGGTTCACCTAGAATCTAGCACAAAGAAAAGTAGCAAACATAATGTCTGGCCTACTTATTGTGAGATATAACAGGGACCCAACAATGTCCCTATATAGTTTCTGATCAACAGGTTTCACATGTTCATTAGAATCAATCACAACATTTGTAGCCATGGGTGTTTTCTTAGCTGAAGCATCAGCCATCCCAAAACTTTTTATCATCTCCTTAGCATATTTGGATTGGGATATGAAGATGCCATCGGGGTACTGCTTCACTTGGAGACCAAGGAAGAAGGAGAGTTCACCCATGCTACTCATTTCAAACTTGGAATGCATAAGGTTGGAGAACCTTTTACATAGTTTGGAATTAGTAGAACCAAATATAATGTAATCTACATATATTTGTACTAACAAGATTTTATCATGATGATGCTTGAAAAATAATGCCCTATCTACAATGCCTATAGAAAAGTTATTCTCTAAGAGAAAACTAGCTAAGGTTTCATACCAAGCTCTTGGAGCTTGTTTTAGACCATAGAGAGCTTTATGCAGTTTAAAAACATAAGATGGATGAGATTAAGAGATATAACCTGGTGGTTATTCCACATAGACCTCTTCTTTAAGTTCACCATTTAGGAATGCAGTTTTGACATCCATTTGATATACTGTGAACTTTTTGTGGGCTGCATAAGCTAGAAATATCCTGATTGCTTCAATCCTTATAACAGGGGCAAATGTCTGGTCATAATCTATACCTTCCTCTTATATGTAGCCTTGAGCAACTAATCTTGCTTTGTTCCTGATGATAAGACCTTGAGTATCTAGCTTGTTTTTAAATACCCATTTAGTTCCAATGACTGGGTAGTCTTTGGGTCTTGGAACTAAATCCCAAACTCTACATCTCTCAAACTGGTTGAGCTCCTCTTGTATTGCAATGATCCAGTGTGGATCTTGCTCATCATCTTTAATGGATTAAGGCTCAGTTTGATATATGAAGCAGACATGCATCATGTTTTGGTGGAGTTGAAGCCTTGTCTGCACACCCACTGATATGTCTCCAATCACTTGAGATACAGGGTGATCTCTAAGTGTGACTAATTTAGTAGGAGGAGTTGGTTCAGCAACAGCTTATGGAATTAATTCCTCTTATGGAATTATGGTTTTTGTTAGCTCTTCACTGTATTTAGTGACATCATCTTCACTTTCTTTAACAACATGTGGAGAAGGATGTGTAACAGCCTCATTGGTGAGGGTCAACTCATCCAACTTCTCACACAGATGTGGTTCCTATAAAGTCTCACTGGTAGAAGAGATCTTCTCCTTGTAAAACATGTTAGATTCATCAAAAGAAATATGAATAGACTCTTCCATTTTCATAGATGATTTATTATATACCCTATAAGTCTTGCTTACTTGGGAGTATCCAAGAAAAATTCCTATTTCAGCCTTGTCTTCAAACTTTCTAATGTGTTTCTTGTTGTTATTATGAATGTAACAAATACAACTAAAGACTCTAAAATAATCTACTTTAGGTTTCTTCCCTTTGAGTAGTTCATAGGGGGTATTTCCCTTTAGCTTATGAATCAAACTTATATTCAGTACATAGTTTGTTGTGCTTACAGCCTCTGCCCAAAAGGATAGGGGCAAGTGAGCATCTGCAATTAATGTTCCTACAACTTCAATGAGTGTTTTATTTTTTCCTTTCAGCTACCCCATTTTGTTGAGGAGTTCTAGGATTAGAGAAGCAATGCATGATACCTTCCTTCTCACAGAATTCTTGTATGGGAAGCGACACAAACTCAGTACCATGATCACTTCTGATCAATGCAACTGGAGTAGAGTACTAAATCCTTATGCTCTTAAGAAAATCTATAAGAACCATGAAGTTATCTGACTTGTTTTTCAAGAAGAACACCCAAGTGAACCTAGAGAAGTCATCAACTATCACTAAGGTATAAGACTTCCCTCCTAGGCTCTGTAAAGTAATGGGTCCAAAAAGGTCCATGCGAAGCAAATACAGAATCCTAAGTGAATCACTCTTATTAAGTGACTTAAAGCTATTTTTAGTTTGCTTGCCTAATTTACAAGCCCTGCAAAGGCTTTCCTTCTTGTAGGGGGAAGAAGGAAATCTTCTAACAAGGTTGTCCCTATAGAGTTTATCAATGTTTTTCAGATTAACATGACCTAATCTCCTATGCCAAAGTTTATTATTATTACTAGTTTGATTAAACAGACATATTTTGGTTTTAACATACCTAAAGTTAACTATACAGATATTACCTACTCTAGTACCAGTTTATAGTACTTGGTTATCTACAGAAGTAATAATACATGAAGTTTTGTTAAATGATCCTGAAACCTTTCATCACATAACTAACTTATGGATATAAGGTTGCACTTAAGTCCACTTATATAAGCTACCTTCTTGAAGGTGATTGCTCCAATTTTGACCTTCACATATCCTTCACTCTGGCCACAATTAGAGTCACCAAATATTACTTTGGGTTCTAGCTTTGACTTATAGTTGATTAAGTTGTCCTTGCTGCCAGTAATATGCTTTGAACAACCACTATCCAGATACCAATGTTGCTCTGTGGTGGGATAGTCTTTCACCTGCGATAAAAAATATTAGCTATTCTTGACTCAAGTCACCTTGGGTCCTTGTTTATTTACATAATTAAAACTGGAAATGTAAGAGTATTCTGCTTGATTTTTATAACCTAGGGGGTGAAATCTTCTAGGTGGAATTATCTACTGGGTAAATGGATTAACATAATCTCTTGGTTGATTAAATGGTCTGTTAGAATTAAAATTTCTGTTATTATGAACTGGGGTCGACGAATTCATGTAAGTTCGTCGATCTGAGATCGACAAATGGGGATGAGTTCGTCGAACTCCATTCAGAGATTGAAAATGATCATTTTTGGGCCCATATATCGTCGATCTCGGGTCGACGAACCATACTGGTTTTGTCGATCGCAGTTCAGAGAATAATTATAATAAAAGTTTGCGTTCGGAGTTCGTCGACTTGAGTTCGACGAACTCTACATATTTCGTCGATCTGAGTTCGATGAAATCTGCTAAACATTGTTGTAGTTAGTCTTTTTCTTATTCTTTCTCCTTTTCTTATTCTTCTATTTTACTTCTGTTTGGTTAACATTATTATCATCTATCTTTTCCTTACCTTTTTCAGAAACAAATTTTATTGGAGTTGTTAGAATGTTTTTCTGAATCAATGGGGGTTAGCTTGATGAAGCACCTAAGCCCAGCTTGCTATTAAGTTTGGCATTCACTATGCTTGTGATGTCCATCAACTTGATACTTCTCCCATTTAGGGATTGTTCAAGTTGACTAGCCTCAGTTAATTTACTTTTTAATGTGATGATCTGTTCATTTGCTAAAGTTAATTCATATTTTAATTTAATGTTTTCAGAAATGAAGTTATCTTGTTCTGTTAGTTTTTCTCTAAGTTGTTTAATTTCTTTTTCAGAATTAATTAAATCAATACATAGAGATTTAAATTCAGTTCTAAAATTATCTGAATTGAAGTCAAAAGAAGATAGTACCTAATCTTCCTCAGATTCAGAGTCTTCACCCTCTGACTTGTCATCTTCTGCTTCTGAACAGCTGTCTGATGCATTGATGGCCATCAGATATACTTCTTTTGCCATTGCTTCATCTTCATCTTCACTGGAGCTGGAAGACAAATTTTCATCTTCAGTTTCACTCTAGGTTTCAGCCACAAAGCCTTTCTCCTTACTTTTATGCTTGCTGGAGGAGGGCTTGTTGTAGTGCTGCTTCCTGGGTTCCTTTTCTATTCTTCTCTCCTTCTTTTGGTTCTCTGGACACTCTGAGATGAAGTGTCCTGGCTTCCTACAACCAAAGCAAATACCTTCTTTAGTTGGTGTCTTATCATACCTTGGCTTGTCATCTTGTCTAGATGGCTTTCTTCTGAAATCCCTCTTGCACATCTTTTAAAATCTCTTGGCTAAGAGACTCAGAAATTCTTCACTGGCTGTTGGAGCTTCTGATTCTTCAGATGCTTTGAATGCAATGTTCTGCTCCTTTCTTGCTGATGAGGGAGTCTTCTGCTCAGCAGCTTCTCTAGTCTTTATCAATTGTTCATTGGACTTGAGCTTTCCAAGTAGAGATTTAGTGGAAATCTCATTCAGACTTCTGGATTCCTTGATTGGCCAGATTCTGGAATCCCATGAGCTGGGGAAGCACATGAGGATTTTATCATTGACCTCTATGAGATTTATGTACTTGTCCAGAGTCTTTAGCTCATTGATGATTGAGCTTAGTCTGTTATACATGTCACTAACAGACTCTGACTCTTCTTTTTTGAAGTTTTCATATTGAGAGATGAGTTTGGATCTCCTATCCTTTCTCTCATCTACAGATCCAGCCACAATCTGGTTAAGAGAATCCCAGATAGCCTTGGCTAATGTGCACTCTGCCACTTTCTGGAAAATATCATCAGACATTGTCTGAGCCAGAATATTCATGGCCTTGACATCAGCTATTTTGGCCTTATTTTGAGCATCTGTCCACTCAGGTGGTGGAACAACATGTGTACTGGAAGTTGAAGTAGATGCAGTCTCTTGAGTTGGTGGTCCTGTGAAAATGGAATTAAAAATATCCTCATCAATATTGTTCATGTATAACTTAATTCTTGCCTTCCAGATAGCAAACTTATTCAAGTTGCAGACTGGAGATCTGGTGCTTGCATAATCTTTGTTCTATGCCATGATATATAATAAACAGAAAAACTAGGGAAAAGAAATCAGATCTAATAAGGACCTTTTGGTTCAAGTGTTAGCTTGTACAACCAAAGAAACACCCCTCTGATACTAATTGAAAGAAAGGGGATAGACCTGATTTACTCTAGAGGGGGGGGGGGTGAATAGAGTAATTCAAACTTTTGGCTGTTTTAATTTTATATCAGAGAAAATAGGTGATAACAAATAATAGTATAGAAAGAAATAGAAATAGGGAAGCTACTCTATCACAGTACAACAAAACAAAAGGAAAATGATCAACCAGACAACACAAAAATTTTATAGTGGTTCCCCAAACTGGGTACATTCACTCTTCAACCACCCTGGTAGGAATCTACTATCAGGTTTTGATTAGGTGACTGCCACCACAAGATCTATTTCTAGGGAGATCTCACAACCATTTAGGCTTTTGATCAGGTGCCCAAAAACCAGCAATAAACTTTTGAATGGAGTTAATAAACCCTTTTACATGAGGTTGAGAGAGTTGATGATGTCTTCTCTTTTCTCTATACAACAGAGAAGACTTGTTGATTCTATTGTCAAGACTCCTTCTGAAATATTTAATGGTTCAAAAAGCTTGGAGACTTGCTCAGGGTGTAGGTCTTCAGCCTTGTCTTGAAAGAGATCCAGGAACTTGTAGGCTGATTCAGAGTTGTTGTCCTTGAAGATTCCTAGAGTAGAAGTAGAAGAAGACTCTTGATATGTGATGGATGTTCTTCTTCGGTCTTCAGAAAGAACAAGGGAAAACAGAATGTTTTCTGCACAGAGAGAGAGAGAGAGAGAGAGAGTTCTATATGTTGTTTTGTGTCTCTTCTCTGTATTGCTCTTGTGTTGTCACTACTGGTCTGGTCTGCGTATACATGGATTATTGTCTGAAAAGAGAAAATCTCTTTAATATTCTGCTGTCAAAATTCTCCTTTGAAATTTGAATTTCAAGCATTAATTGCTGACTGATCTGTAGAATAAAACGGTTAGAATATTTGACTTAAATGAGTTTCCCCAACTGTCCTATTAAAATAAGCAAGTAATTAATCATGATGAAGATCATAATTAATGCTGCCAATAATGGTTATATTCTAGAGAATATAAGTATTGGTTACTCAGAGAATTACTGCTAAATAATATAATGAATAAGTACAGAAATAAGGAAAACTTCTCATTCTGGCTCGGGACAGAAATCGTCGACCTCTGAATAGAATTCATCGACTGGAGTTCCAAGTTCGTTGAGCTGAGAATTCTTGTTCGTCGACCTGAGCTCAGCGAACTTCAATCTGGAAATAACTTGCCAATTATGCGCTCTAAGTTCTTCGAACAGAGAATCTGTCTGAAGGAAGAAATCGTCGACCTGAGATCGAATATCGTCGAACTCAACTCAGAGAAAGATTTCTAAGTTCGTTGATCTGAGATCGAAGAATTTTTAACTAATAATTTGAACTCTGAATTCTGCTAAGTCTTGAATCTACTGAAGTCCACTGTTGGATGGTCCATGAAGGTTGAACCTAAAGACTAGCCTAAACTCCAGGACTAACAGACTTGACCCTAGTTATACAATGTGGGTCAAACACATCCTAATAAGTGAACCTAGCCCAAATCCAAACTAGGGATCCAACAAACCCATTAGTTCACTAATTTCCCCAAACCATTCGTTTAATTTAGTTCCTCCAAACCACTTGTGTATCTCGTCTACATATAACTAGGCTTATCCAAACCTCAACATCATCTTGCTACGTTTCTTTTATCTAGTCCAAAACCGGTTAGACACTAACCCGAAAGCATCCTACACATAAGTTGTTACCATGCAGCAAATTCGACTAGACATTCCCGGAGCTACAATGCTCTCATAAAAATGTATAACAATCAGTTGGAAAGGTATTTCCGAAGACAACTTTCGTATTCAACCGAAGACCTAGATACGGTCGTATCATGCTCGACAACGGCCTCGAAGTTTGTTGTGCTCAAAAAATAGATTCTGCATGCATCTTAAAGACAAACTAACAACATCCGTTCGTCTTTTTCCTCCATCCTTTTGTTTAAAACCACATACAACACTTCCTCCTCCCTTAATCACCCTCAAAAGACCATCCTTCTTCACGAAACCAAGTACACCGTCTTCATAGAGAAGGGAGGAGAGGTTGAAGATAACTAATCTCTAGAACAATGTCCTAGCTTGGTCTCTTCCTAGGATATCTTCGTCTCATACAAGTCCAACTCTTTTGAGTCGACATCTCTCCTATATTATAAATAATGATCTAGAACTAAGTGAGAGGGTTGGAAGCTCACCTCATTTACGTCCATGGATCTTGTCACTCTCCTCGGCGGCATCGTTCTTCCTCTTTAGTATTCTCGAAAGGAAGTTCGGCCTCTAGAAAATCTGACTTCGGCGGCTTCTTCGTTTCCGTCGGGTTTGGCAAGTAACGACTCAGCAAGAAGAATGAAAGTGACAGCTAGGGTTTCTCATTTCTTCCTTTTTATAGTAACGTATTAGGGTTAAGTCATGTTACCACGTGTCACCCTAACATTAGACCGCCCATCACTACTTTAAACAGATCTTGTTTGAGAAGACCGGGTCCAAATGAGCCATCAGTGGCTATCCCGAAAAGCCAGTTCAGCCCGTACATATGAACCAACAAACATAGTCTTGGCCTAATAATGCTCTAAGTCAAAATCATTGAGTATCACTCGACGATTCGTTGAATACCGTCGAGACCACTCAACGCCAATATAATCCAGAATCCTTCTCTAAATTTAATTATCATTCGTCGAGTATCACTCGACGCTTCATCAAGTGGCGTCGCATTCACTCAACGCCTTTTTAGAATCTAGAATCATTCTCTAAGTTAAATTATCATTTGTCGAGTATCACTCAACGCTTCGTCGAGTGTCACCGAGTTCACTCAGCGCACTCGACGCTTCCAGAATCCAGAATTATTCTAAGTCAAATTCTTCTTATGTGTCAAGTATAACTAAACGTACTCGACGCCCGCCCACCAGTAAACGCACTCCACGCTTCGTCGAGTCCAGTCTACGCACTCGACGCTTTTTGAGTCCAGAACTCTTCTAAGTGAAATTCGTCTTATCTACTCTACGCTTCGTCGAATGGAGTCGAGATCACTCAAAGCTTTTTGATGAATTCTTCTAGCCAAAATATTCTAAGTCCAATTCGTCTATATACACGACGAATTCGTCGGATATCCGTGACGATATTTGACGAATAGTACTAGCCTCAATTTGCAAGTAATACTCGACGAATTCGTCGGATATTCGTGACAATATCCGACGAATTTTACTTGTCATATCCGACACACCCCGAGCCCGAGTCAGGTCTCTTGACTTAAAATGAATGCGAGGGGTCTAGTGCGAAATATGACATTACAAGCTTACCCACATCATTGTCGTTAATTGGCACGACGATCTGAGCAATGGAAAAGAGCTGAACTGTACCCGCACTATGTTGTTCGGCTAAACAGACTTAAAGTACATGACAGTTGTCATTGGCATAAAAGAGAGACGTGGCTTTAGGCCAGGCTAGTATTGCTCAGTTGAGTCCATCAAGTCTGAGACTGACGACGGTGTTGGGAATCGTGGAGATCCCTATGTGGGTGCTTGGACACCAGTGATTGTCGTGATGGAAAAGGTGGGACCTTGGGTGATTCCGGTACACCGATTATGTGCCCTGAGTGCACTGGGAGTTTGGCCGGTCGAGCAATCGTCTGTGTTGGTTGGTGCTTTAGTTGCACTTCCACGTATATTGTGATCATGCTAATTTTTGCAGGGAAGGAACACCGCCTCCCTGGTTAGGGAGTAGGTTGTTATAATTTGGTCAGCTAATGTTGACCGTTGCTTTGTTTGCCATCATTGGAGTGGAATTCTTTTGTGCAGGTGTAGTTGAGCCAAGTGGGAAGTAGCGGGCTGAAGTTTTATTTGCTGCGTTGGCCCTCGAAGGCCAAGCGAAGTGTGTTTTTACTATTTCATGTGTGGTCGGCCTGCGTGTCGATGTCTATAAAACACTTATGATTGAGAAAACTATTGTAAGGCCTTAAGGCCAAGACTTTTTTTTGTGCATTTTGTTAATCATTCCTACTTTTGCTTAGTGGATATTCCTATGTTTGGGTTCCTAATACTTTAAATACTTTTGCTAGAATGCACTCTGAGTTAGCGCGTTTGGTTTGGTATCAATACGTAACTCCGCTAACTGTCTGTGGAATATGGCGCGGGGCCCCGGTCGGACCTTCTGTTATATTTTATGTGACGGATGGGGGTGTTGCAACCTCCATATATAGCAACAGAGATTGGTGACCTGCAGTGCTACGATACCTCCCAGTGATTGTATCTACACAAGAATGACGTGTCATGGATCCACAGCGTCAACCTGTTTTTCCCGGTCCAGAAACAGAGCACGACGAATCGGAGGAGAAAGAACGCGACGAGAGTTCTTCTCCCAACGGACGGAGATGGAGATGTTATCTTTGCTTGGCAGCAGCAAAAGGCTTCTCCATGAATGGCGATGAAGAACGACGCGAGGAAAAAGATCGTGGAAACTCCACGAACGGCTTAACACAAGTAGGAAAACCTATTTCTTCTTCCAGATCGACTGTAATGGTAACAAGTATTTTCCTTTCTTTCAGAATGTTGCGGTGGCGCACTGCATGAGGCGGGAGAACGACGGGGTCGCGAGAAAAGGTCGGCGTGCTTCTCCCAAAGTCGCTGCGACGAGAGAAAACCTGGGCGCGACTTTTCCTTTTTTCTCCTTACTAGCGGTGGGATGGGAAGAATTCCATGAAAACAGCGGAGGGATCGGCCTCCTTCTCTCGATCCAGATAGCAGCGACACGAAAAAATCGCGAGAACACCCAGTGTGGAACTTTCGAATGGTTAGGGCAACTTTTATAATGTTAGGTCGCTCGAAACATCCCGGGTGGTGGTCAAAGTGGAACTACCTTCCCGTTGCCCCCAACTTGGGTTTTATAGGCAAACCATTGGTTTAATACGGGTATCAGATATCCATGAATCCGAACCAGACCTGTTAAACCTCCGAACCCGTTATGTACTTAAATATACATTAACATTTATGACCACAACCGTGCCAAACGGAGCCTATAGTCTACTCCTTGGAATTACTGCTGTAAAATAAATGAGTTTTCAAATATCCTGCTAAATTTGATATCTGTCATCTGGTCATTTAATAAAAAATGATTTTTCTTTAAAATATTTAGGTTCCGTTTGAGGGGACATATTTTCACCGGTCAAGCGATTACGATCGCATGAACCGGACCTTAATTAAGATCTGGTTCATGCGATCGTACCCGTTTGACTTGATGGGTGAAAATAAGTCCCCAATAGGGAGCCTTAATGCATTCTCCACAACCTACAAACAACACGTAGCATACGACCACCTAATTACTTCATTTAATTCTTAATTGCTCTGAATATCAAAAAATTTGTAGAATGCAAGAACTCTTATTTACTGTGTTTGAAGTTTTTTTATTTTTTTAAAATTTTATTTGTGAATATAATTTTATAAAATAGTAATTTACGATTATTAAAAAATTACGAGTAACCAAAAAGACCTCATCATTCCGAATCACGGTTGAAATGAATGAGATTCTAAAATTTGGAGTTATTCAATTATTATGAATTTTATATCTCTGCATTAGTTTATTACAGAACAGATACTTATTTAATTTCCACGGACAGAAATATTTGGAGGTTCAGAACTCAGAAGGAGTTAAATAAGAAGTGATGAGTAGTCAGAGATTCAGAAAATAATAATATTTTAAAAAAACTATTAATATTTTTTCATTCTCATGTACCAATGTCTATAATAAAAGGTGAGTGTTATCCGCACTACAGTTTTGGTTATCCGCACTTTTTTTTTCCCAATTTTTCGCGTCTTTTAGAAATACGTCTTGTACATGCATTTTTACGAAAAGTGTTCAACACCAAAGTTGTAGATCTCATCGAGATCTACAACTTTCGTGTTAAACACTTTTCCTGAAAATGCATGTACAAGACGTATTTCTAAATGGCGCGAAATCTGAGTGTATTTCCAAAGTACGTCTTGTAAATGCATTTTCAGGAAAAGTGTTCAACACGAAAGTTGTAGATCTCGATGAGATCTACAACTTTCGTGTTGAACACTTTTCCTGAAAATGCATGTACAAGACGTACTTCCAAAAGGCGCGAAAAATTAGGAAAAAAATATTTGCGAATAACCAAAACTGCAGTGCGGATAACAATCACCTAATAAAAAATATATAACCGACGTTCCTGAGCGGCTGCATTAAATTACGGAAAGGCCCTCGAGATTGACGACCATTAGTTATTGTGCCCCGATTTTACCATTATTAATTACGGTATTGTCCTCTAAACTTCCGGCCACAAATTCGTTTTAAGTTACTGAGACTAGTATGTGCCGAATTAAATGAAATAGTTCTTCAATCATATTCAAATTGTTTACATGAATTTAAAAAAGAAAAATGATGAACAATCTATACTATTATTTAAGGAATTTGTGAGGTGGATACTTCATGCTTTCAATTTTGCTCCTCCACCTTGTTTTTCGAGCTCTCCTTTTTTCATGTCCTCGTGTTGTACGTGGCTTTCTCTTCCTCCTCTCTGGAGCAAGCAACCGTGCAGGCAAAGCATTGCACTGTTGTCTCTGCAACCTTAGATCACAACACTGTTGCATCCCTAGGTCCCAACGCTGCTACATCTCAAAGATATTCCTTCGCCGATTACTTCTCTCAGTGCCATCCTTTACCATTTTCTTGCTTCATCTCCTCCGCTCTTTCACCATTTCCCGAATGTTCTTTATGCCATGATTCACAATTTCAAGCGCAACCACGGTAGCTATCCATCCAAATAGAAGGGATCGTCCATCGATGTTTAGCGATCGAGCAGTAATCACAGATTACCAGTACTCAAACTTTATCAATTGACAATCAAATGGAGATCGGCGATCTGTAAGGCGATTGTTGATCACTTTTCATGCATGGTCATTATTAGTTTAGAATAGGGTACAAAATGAGTTTTTAAGTAATAAATAAATTACATCTGTTCTAAGTAATTACCATCAATTAAATACCAGTGATAGTGCACAAGACCACCAGTTCAGTTGCAGTAGTCTCCAAGCCTGGACAATACCTCTAATTATGTTCACTTGCTTTTTGGCCTCAGGAGTTCATACCCTCTATGGAGTCCATTCACCCAGGAAAAGGATAGCATGAGCTAAGGTACTCTCTAGGTCACGATATTACTGCAGCTGCACGTGGCGTGGGGTGGGGGGGGGGGGGGGGTCTCGTGCACTGTCACTCTTATAATTAAAAAGCAATATAATAAATTCGTATCAAGGAAATCACATTTAATAACAAATCAATTGTTTAAATTTATCATAATCATTCGATCGTTATGTTTTTTGTGGATCAATCAATACTAATTGAGTTTAGTAGATTTTGTTAAATTTATATTGAAAGTCAATTGAGTGAGCACACAGTCTGATTATTATGCATGTTAGTGACACTTTAGAGAGTTGTGTGCAAGGACATGTCTTAGAGGGTAACACACGGTGATGTGTTTTGGAGAGGGGCACAAGTCGTGTCTTGGAGAGCAGCAATGAGTGTATTTTTATAGAGTAGTGCGCTTTTTGGAGAGAGGAGTATTTGATCTGTGTCCAACCTTAGAGGGGAGGGGGTGAAAATGGTTTAATGCGGATTACCGAGATTTTAAAAGTTTATGCAATATGAATACGCTCTATGGCAATTATCGTTGGGCGGTAGAGTTATCACGGGGCAGTAGTGTTACCATCAAAAGTATCCTACAGAGATCGTATTATTGTGAAGTAGTTTCATTCGATCGGTGCGGGTGAACGTTTCAATGTATTTGGGATTGTGATTTCAGAAAAGTAGTTTGCAATACAAACTATTAAATGCACACAACTAATCAAGGCATGAAAGTATACATGATGTGTATTTCAATTAGGCAATACATTAGAAGATTTATAGTAAGATTACAATTACAAGATTGTGATTTCCATGATGCCGAACAAATATCGAAAGTGATGAATAATAAGATCTTGAGTTTTCTATACCGACCATCACACAGAGGACGAGTTGGCTCTCACCCTTCCCCACTAGAAGGTCTTCGAGCCCAACTTTTAGAACTCCCCAATGTAGATTCCCCTCACAAACGATTTTCCAATAAAATCCTCCTCAGAATCTGACGTCCACCATGGACGATTTCTCAACATCACATGATTCAATAAAAACCAAAGAGAAGAAATAAAGAGAATAAAAGTGAGGGTAACATCTATCTTTACTCTAGAGGGGGGGGGGGGTGAATAAAGTATTTTAAAATAATTTACAATTTAAAACTGTAAAGCAGTGGAAGACTTGATTTACTTATATGTGTAATGTGCTAGCAGAAAAGTAAACACTAAAGCAATAAGAAAACAGAAACACACATCACACAATAAAGCAAATAGCACAGCAAACCAGATGACACAAGGAGCTATAGTGGTTCCCCAACAACCTGGGTACATCCACTCTTCTACCACCCTAGGTAGGAATCCACTACAGGAATAGTTGATCAGGTGTCCTGGGCACCAATAAGCTTTTGATAAAGGGCTCAAAAACCAAATCCAGATTTTTTGATCAGGTGTCTTGTCACCACTGAGTTTTGACAAGGTCTCAGAAACCAGCCACAAAAATTTTGAAGGGAGTTTTGAGAAACCCTTTTACAGGAGAGAAAGGAAAAAGAAAATGAGTTGAGCTGTTCTTCTCTATCAACAATCTTAGAGAAGACAAGTGGAATATTTTGTCAAAGCTCCCCCTAAGATCTGTAAGAGTTCGGGAAGATGAGCTTTGCTTAGGGTGATAGGCCTTTAGTTGCTTCAGATCTCCAGCAATAGATGATTTCAACAGATAATGAAATGTGTGATGTCTGGAGTCCTTGATGAAGAAGCTTTTGAACACTTGATGCTTGAAGGAGTAGAATAGCAGAATATATCCTTCACAGTGATGTTCCTTGTGTTCTTGAAGAATTCTGACTCAGTAATTCTGTAAACTTTTGTCTACTAAGTCTATTCCAGAAGATGAATTCTTGATGAATAATTTTCTTGTTCTCTCTTATGTATACTTTTTCAAATCTTGTCAGTTCTCTGTATGAAAATTATTCTCTAGGGAGTATATTAGATTCTGACTTTAGATGGTCATTACTCAGTCATAAATGACTTCCTTAATTGATATCTGTCTCTGGAGGAAAGTCCTTAAGAAACATTCCAATTAGTCTTCCTTGAAACTTGCTCCAGATTGGTTGAAACGACTACAAATCCTTTGTCATAAATGCTGAAAATAAATCTGAATGAATTCTATAACTGTCCTGAATTTGAATCCTGAAATCGTCGATCTCTCAGAAAAAAAAATCGTCGATCTGAGCTCAACAATCGTCGAACTGATCTCAGAGATTGGATTTAAACTGGAAACAGAAATCGTCGAAGTGAGCTCTACGATCGTCGACCTGAGCTCAGAGACTTGGAAAACAACTAGAGACAAAGCGTCGACCTGAGCTCGAAGATCATCGAACGGAGTTCGACGACTCGTTGAACTGAGCTCAGAGATCGTCGAATGGAGTTCGACAATTCGTCGACCTGAGCTCGACAAAAATTGTCCTAGTCTTCAGCACTTGAATCCTGATCTTTAGAAGGTCTTGAGGGCAGCTTTCAAACCTAAGTACTAACCCTAAGACTCATTCTAATTGACCTATCAGACTATACAGCAAGGTCAAAACAAATTCCTAAGCACATAGTGATCCTTACCCAAATTAGTAATAGGGTGTTCCAACAATCTCCCCCTATTTGGGTTAGGATTACTATTTACAAGACAAATAAGAAATAATAAGCATACATACGAATTTGAAATAAAACAGAAACAACAATGCAGATAACACATGTTGAGCATTGCAGAACAGCAGGAATCACAGAAGCAGTCAGAAATAGATATGAGTATCACCTGACACAAATTAGTCATTGCCCTTTTTGAAAAGAATTTCTTTATTGGGATTAAGGGCTTCCTTTTTGGATCTCCTGTCATCATCTGCACCTAAGGAGATTTGAGCTTTTGGCCTTGGAACAATAGCCTCAGGATGCAGCTTCATGTAGCTCTCTGGATCAAAAAATTTCCTTGAAGCATATATATATAATTCTTTCTTTCTCTGTTCTGATAGAGTTGTTATATTTGAGGTGTCTCTTCCCTGTTCTCTTGCTTTCTTAATCTGATCCAATGCAGCCAATTCTTTCATTATAGCAGTCAGGGAGAGTGGATTGTTTTCAGGGTCTTCAAAAGGAACTGAAGGTTCATATCTGTTTATTGTCACTGAATCATCTGGAGGAATTCTTGTAGCAACAATTTCTTTTAGCTTATAAGGGAAGGGACCAGAGGTTGATTCAATAAGACCTTGTCCTTCCCTTTGGTATGGATGTTGCTTGGAGTAAACTCTATAATCTCTTTGACTTCCTCTATGCTGTCCTCTTCTTGACTGATAACCTCTTTGATAATGTCCTCTTGGTTGATATCTCTGTGAAGATTGGGAGGAGCTATGTTTTCCAACAGATCCAGACTGAGAAGCAGATCCTCCACCAGTACCTACATCTGAAGGAGGAGGAGGATAGAAGTGTGAAGATCCTTTATCATATTTGTCAAGCTTTCCCTTTTTCTTCATCTCTTTTAGCTGGTTCTTAGAATACTGTATCCATGGTTCAGAAATAGGGCAGTCATGAAGAATATAGTAGGGGATATCATTGTCATCTTTAATTTTCTCAGGAGGTACCCTCATCATTGCCTTGCTTCTAGCTTTCCTCTTCCTTGCAATGGTTGTAGAGGAGTCATCCGAATCTATTTGGAATTGGTCACTATCTGAGCTCTGAGGATTGCCATATAACTCATCAATCCTTTTTATGTAATCTTATTGTTGCTTTGACTTTTCAGGAGAGATAATAGCAGCAGCATCAGCAGTGATAGAAGCAGCAGAAATTGAGGCAATAGGAGCAGCAGATACAGAAACTTCAGCAGCAGGTTATTCAATATGAACAGCAGACTCATCAACCTCTGTCATCAGTAAATCAGCAGTAGTACTATCAGAACAAACAATATCAACAGCAGCAGCAGCATCCATAACATCAGCAGAAAGAACTTGTTCTATAGCCTTGATATATGCAGTAATTTGGCAAGGCTCATATCTACCAACAGGCACAATGGCCTTAGTCAGATCTTCAACTTCCTGAGCTGGTGGACAACTGAAGTGAAGAGTATCAAAAACTGATAACAGTGACTTGAAGTCAACTGTTAGAATTGGAACTAGAGCTGGAACTGGATCTGGAACTGTCTTTGGCAAGAATTCTTCTGAAGCAGCAGACACTGACTCTTCTTCACATGACATCTCCCCCTGCCTTGATTCAGTTGGAACTGTATCAAGGCACCCCATAGAAGGGATTGCCTGAGGAGAAGAAAGAGAGGACATCCTGGCAGACAGCTCCTGGATGGATTTCAGGAGTGGAGCCATAGAGGTCTCCAGCAGGGCTACTAGCCTGGGAGCCAGTATCCCATAAAGCTTGTCTGCTAGGGCAGGAATATCTACTTGCTCAAGTGAGACTTGAGTAGAGGTAGATGTTAGAGAGACAGAGATAGATGGTGAAGGAGCTGTAGAAGTAGTGATAGAAGTGATGGATGGTAGGATGGATGGTTGAGAGATTGAAATTGTAGAGATGGAAGATATTGGTGTGGAGATGGATGGGGTGAAAGATGGTTGGGAAAGAATATCATGAAGTAGTTGTAGGTTTGAGGAGGATGATGGAGGCTCAAGAGGTGAGGAGGGGGAATCATCCATGTAGGAATCATCCATGAGGTTGAATGATGGAAAGGAAGAGGAAATCTCAATGGATGGATAATAGTGAAGGGGATGGAATTGCTCTTCTGTGGTGGTTGGAGGAGGTGAAGGAGTTGAAAAAGGAGAGGAAATGATGATGGGGGAAGAGAATGAGGTAGTGATGGTGGTTGTGGAAGTGGAGGTAGAAACAAGAGGTGGAGTGTAAGACCCCCCTCCCGGAATACAAAACACGGCACGAGAGGGGTCTTATGCCCAGAACAGCCGCCTTGCAGTAGCACTAGCACTTGGGCAAGCCTGTACAACAAGACGCCTATCCTGCCGGCTATAACCAATATCAACATATAAATGGCAACCCAACCATAATAATATAAAGAAGTCAATCCACACTAAGCATAAGTACATAAGTACAGCAAAAGAGAACCTAACAAGCTTCTACATAATCAGAGTACGTAAATAAAATTGCCCTGAAGGGCTACAATGAAATCTCTCTCACTCACACCTATAACCGATGGTAGCGACGGTACCATCCCATCAGGCCCTGTCGTCCTGGCCTGGCTGTCTAGCTGCAAGACCTGCTGCTCCACCTGTGGGGTTTCCTCCTAAAATGGAAGACACACAATCGTTAGTCATAAAGACTAAGTGGCTTCACATCCGCTCCCCCGACGACTCCTCGGGATCGGGCGGAGAAAAGAACAGGTACAATATATAAAACAGTAGTACAAGGAGGTGAAGTAAGTATACATGTCATAAGAAGCAATAGAAGTAGTGTATAAATGAGCAACCACTTATTCTACAATTCTACCATGTACAACAGGAAGAGAGTATAATGTTATAACAGTAAGTAACTCAACTTATATGGATGCCCACACAAGCATATAAGTTGAGGGTCATTCAGCAGTAAGTAACTCATCATATATGAGTGCCCATACAAACTTATACGATGAGGGTCTTGTGTATGTAATGAAGTGCAATGCTATGTATACAATGCAATGACACACACATGATCAAGCGCATGATATCGCTATGTCGGCACAGACTTATAGTTCCCACTATTCGAGCAGGTAGCTAACCTCTCAGGCATTTACCGTCGTGGACAAACGGTGATAGTAGAGCGGGCATCTCCACTACTAGGCTGGTCTCCACACTACCTGGCCTAGGCCTCCGTACGCCTCAACGCAAAGAACACAACAGCAGAGCTCACATGCGTACTACGGCTCAGCGGGTTATCTTGGGTAAATGTGCACCAAGATCCTAGCCCCGAACTGGCCTAAGGTATGACACAGAAGGAGCCCCGGAAATGAGCACGAGGACCAAGCCCAACCGTTCAAGGTCTAACTGTCAACTCCCATCGGTGTGACGATTGGCGAGCCCGTAGACCTTCCACACTATCCCTAACCCGGGATTACGACACCGCGTGTAGACTCACACCACATGCAATTCCACAATATCGTGGCATGGAAGGAGCTTCGGGACGTGAACACTGAGGACCAAGCCCAACCATCCATCAAATACTCATCTCAACCTCATTCCAACTAGTGACGGTCAACACCGCACTTGTTAACTTCCACAACGCTACCCGTAGGGAGACGACACTCTAAGCATTGGATTACTAATTCCCTTCTATCCATTCAACATACATCATGGCCATAGTTTAAGTCATTGATATGCCCTTCCAAATGAATTCAACATGATATAGATAAGGGGCATCAATATATATATCTACCAATTTATATCAGGCTCTTTCCTTAAGTTAAGCTTGTCCACAGCTCGTTATACAAATTTAGATTTATAACATCAACTTATCATATCACTATGGTGATTATGTCAAAAGAGTTCACCCAAACCTCGAGTTAGATCGTAACATTAAATTTCACAAAATCGAATTCCACATTACACAACCCAGAATTTAGGTGCAGCATTAATCCGGGCAGCAACTTCGACCAAGGATTACCGTGGCTACAGAAATCAGGTGAGTGCGTGTAACCACTCGTTGGAAAGATAATTTCAAGGGCTACAACTTTCGTGTTTAGTAAAAAGACCAGATCTGGCCAGAACACCCCCAAAATTGGCCACGAAGATCGCTGCGTACAGAAATCAGATTTCTACACGCATCTTAAGGTGAGATGAACGACATCCGTTCATCTTCCTCCTTGCATCGATCTCCCAAAAAAACTTCTCTAGAAATTACGTCCACCCTTATTCATCCTCACAAAGCCATACTTCTCCACGAATCACTCTCTCATCTTCACTTTGAAGAATGAAGAGGTTGGAGGAGACTAAGCTTAGAAAACGACCTAGGCATGGCTTTTCCCTAAGAAATCTCCTCCTCACCATCAAGACTCTATGGAATCGATATCTCTCCTAGAATATTTAACTATAGATCTAGCACCACGGGAGAGGGGAGGAAGCTCACTTCATTTCCAGTGGTGCCATCAATACCGGCCATGGATCTAGTCATCCTCCTCCGCGACACCATTTCTTCCTTGACGGCGATGGCGTTTCTCCTCTTCCAAAGTTTGGCTGGCTCCAGCAAGCCTTTCCTCCTCCATAACTCCAACTCTGGTGATCCGCTTCTCTCCCGATGGTTTTGCATGGGTAGCGGCTGGGCAATGATCGAAGTGACGGCTAGGGTTTAGTTTTCTTCTTATTTATATTAGCTCATTAGGGTTATGTCACTTCGCCATGTGTCAACCTCTGATTGGACCGCCCAAATTAGGTCTTACTTGAAATGATCGGTCCAAGGGATCATCCAGCACGAATCCTGAAGTCCGGTTCAGTCCGCCTGCACAAGCCAGCGAATCTGCCTGGGCGGAAAAACTCACAAATCAAATTCGGCGGGAATCATCTTCCATTCTCGACGATCGATGAGTACAACCGGGTATTCTCGACGAATTCGTCGGGTATCAACAATGATTCCTGACGAATTTCCCTTTAATAGTTTATTGGAAATCCTGGCATTGAGTGCGTTGAGTATCAATCAACGATACTCGACGATCGGTGGGTATGTCCGGGCATTCTCGACGAATTCGTCAGGTCTCAACAATGATTCCCGACGAATTTCCCTTAACCAGTTTATCGGAAATCCTGGCGTTGAGTGTGTTGAGTATCAGTCAGCGATACTCAACGATCGGTCATCATTCTCGATGATCGGTGGGTATGTCTGGGCATTCTCGACGAATTCGTCGGGTATCAACAATGATTCCCGACGAATTTCCCTTAACTAGTTTATCGAAAATCCTGGCGTTGAGTGTGCTGAGTATCAGTCAGCGATACTCGACGATCGGTCATCATTCTAGAAGATCGGTGGGTATATCCGGGCATTCTCGACGAATTCATCGGATATCACTCAACCTATCACTCTGTTCAAGACACTTGACACCTTTTGCCAGTGCGCCCCGAGCCCGAGTCAAGTCTCTTGACTCAGAACTCATGCGAGGGGGCCTAGCGCGAATTGGGACGTTAAAAATCCTATAAACAAAATAAAAGATTTCGTCCCCGAAATCAGGCTGAGGCTATAGGGAGTAAAGCATACAAAAATAACATATGCTTTTAAATAAAACTACCTGAAGCAAACAACTCCGGGTAGCGTCCTTGTATCAAATCCATCATCTCCCATGTGAATTCCTCCTTCCCATGATTAGACCATAGCACTTTTACCAAGGGAACACTTTTGAGCGCAAGGCTCTTATCTCTTTATAGACGATCTGCACCGGCTCAAGTCGCACAGATCTATCAGACGCCACAGCACCATCAGTTGTGGGGATGTATTTTTCGGGCCGCAACAACGCCTTCCAAAGCGACGATACATGGAACACATCGTGGAGATTCTCTAGCTCAGGCGGTAGCTCCAGCCGATAGGCCAAAGGGCCAATCCTTTCCAATATGACATAGGGCCCAACATACCGTGGGATGAGCTTTTTAACTCCCCGCACCCGTGACACTCCATGCATCGGCCGAATTTTCAGGAACACTTTATCTCCCACTTGAAATTCCACCATACGGTGCCTTGCGTTGTAATACTTCGCCTGCCGACTTTGAGCCTCTAGCATATGATCCCGTATCAACCTAACCATCGCATCCGTGTCATCTATATATTCAACACCCAAAATCTTTGGGTCTTCATCTTGCACCCAAGACAAAGGGGTTCTACACCTCCTTCCATATAGGGCTTCATGGGGTGCCATGCCAATGCTAGCTTGATGGTTGTTGTTGTAGGAGAATTCCACTAAGGGCAAGAGTCTTTCCCATGGCTCTCCCCTATCTATCACACACAACCTCAACAGATCCTCAAATATTCAGATGGTCCGCTCAGACTGCCCGTCCGTCTGAGGATGAAATGTGATGCTGAAGGTAAGGCGCGAGCCCAAATACGCCTGTACCGCCTTCCACTCCTTGGAGGTAAAGCGACCATCACGGTCCGAAACTATCGTCTTAGGTACGCCGTGATACTGTACAAACTGTTCCACGAAAAGGCGTACTAAGACATCCATATGAGCCTCCTTCTTCATAGGAATGAACCGGGCAACTTTCGTCAGGCGATCAACGATCACCCATACTGAATCATTTCCTGAGTGGGAGCGAGGTAGCCAATGTACGAAGTCAATGGAAATATCCTCGAACTTCCACTCAGGAATTGGCAACGACTGCAATAAGCCATCGGGACTCCTGCACTCCGCCTTCACTCTTTGGCAGGCTTCTCAATACGTGATAAAGTATCGGACATCCTTCTTCATTCCTGGCCAACACATCGTCTTCCGTAAGCCGGCGTACATCTTTGAAATTTTCGAGTGCACTAAATATTGAGAGCAATGTGCCTCTCTCAAGATATCCTCCCGGATTTTACCGCCCTTGGGAATGTAGAGTAGGCCGAGAAAGTAAACGAGGACATCCTTTAGTGTGTACTCGTCGGTAGCCCCATCTTTGATCAACTTGAGTGCCGGGGCCAGTGCCGCATCCAATCCTTGCTCCACCCAGATCTTGTCCCGGATATCACAAACCATGCTCATGCTGAATAAGTACTCCGTATATTCTACCGAAGGAGTCTTAAATATCAATGTAATATCCATCTCCTCAATCATCCGCGCCAACTCCATGCTCATCAACCGAGACTCTGGGCTCGAGTCGGGTACATTCCTTCTCAACGCATCGACTACAGAGTTTTCTTTTCTGGGGTGGTAGTTCAAGGTGAACTCATAATCACATAGAAACTCTAACCACCGCCGTTGTATTAGGTTCAACTCCTTCTGGGTATAAACGTACTTCAAGTTTTTATGGTCCAAGAAGATTTCGCAGTGGACGCCGTATAGATAATGCCTCCATACCTTCAAGGCGAACACCACTGCTCCTAGCTCCAAATCATGCACCGAGTAATTGATTTCATGCTTCTTCAATTGTCTTGAAGCATAAGCAATCACGTGCCCGTGCTGCATCAACACCGCTCCCAACCCTTGATAAGACGCGTCCATGTAAACTTGAAATTCTTCGTTCCCAGACGGCAGAACAAGGATGGGGGGGGGGGAGTTAAGTCTATCCTTCAATTCCTGGAATGCCGCTTCATATTGGGGTGCCCACTCAAATGGAACACCTTTCTTTGTTAAAGAAGTAAGCGGGAGGGCAATCTTGGAGAATCCTTTTACGAACTTGCGGTAGTATCCGGCAAGTCCAAGAAAACTCCTCACATCGGCCGCCGACTTCAAGGGCGACCAATCCTTCACGACACATACCTTGGCCGGATCCACAGCTAGTCCAGCCCCACTGATTACATGACCCAAGAAAGCCACTTCCCTAAGCCAAGATTCACACTTGCTAAACTTGGCGAACAGGGCGTGCTCTTTTAACTTTTCCAGAACTAAGGCAAGATGCCCGACATGATCTTCCTCCGTCTTAGAGTAGACTAAGATGTCGTCAATAAACACAATGATGAAGACATCTAGATAGGCCTCAAACACTTTATTCATCAAGCTCATGAAAGCTGATGGGGCATTTGTGAGCCCAAACGGCATCACCGTAAACTCATATAAGCCGTACCATGAGCTGAAAGCTGTTTTCTAGATATCATCCTCTTGTATTCTCAATTGATAATACCCCGAGCGCAAATCCAGCTTTGAGAACCAATGCGCTCCCACCAGTTGATCGAACAACTCATCGATCCGAGGTAACAGATAGGTGTTCCGTACCGTCAGTCGGTTGAGCTCCCGATAGTATATACATAAACGCAGGGTTCCATCTTTCTTCTTAACGAATAGAATAGGGGCTCCCCAAGGTGATGAGTTGGGGAGAACAAACCCTGATTCTACCAACTCCTGCAGTTGAACTCTAAACTCTGCGAGTTCTTTTGGGGACATTTGATAAGGGGTCCTGGAAACAGGCTTAGCTCCTGATACAAGCTTAATCTGAAAATCCACTTCTCTATGCGGGGGTAACCCTGGTAATTTCTCAGGAAATACCTCGGGGAAATCCCATGCTACCCGCACATCCTTCACATCTACCCTCACCTCCTTCAGTTCGAAACATACCATGTAGACTTCATCCCCTCTCATATAAGCTCTTAAGGTATGGATTGAGGATAACAATAATCGTGGTGCGAAATTTATACCTTGGAAGATTACATCAGTATCTCCATGTCTCAAATAGATTTGCTTCTCCGCACAGTCGATTCTTGCATAATGCCAATCCAGCCACGCCATGCCAAGAATGAGGTCGAATTCTTGCATTCTCAAAATTGTGGCGGGGGTACCAATGTTCTTTCCCCCAATGGCTATCTCCAACTCACACTTTGTGGTTGCCGTTATCTCAGATCCGTCTGGGAGGCGTATGATAATACGTTTTGTAGCCTAAACTATTATCGTATTTTATATTTTATATTGTACAAATTATGTCTATTATTAGTTTATTTTTATCCTTTTTATGTAAATTTTATTGCCACTAACTTTTTCCTGTCTTTTTGCAGGTTTCCAGAAAAATTGCCAAAATGACCTGTCACGCCCCCCTGTCATGCCCTCCCTGGGCGTGACCTAGAGCGTGTCACCCGATCCCGAGGACACCTGCTGGAAGGGACAGAAAACGGTCAAAAACCGCTGTCACGCCCCATGACACGCCCTCCCTGGGCGTGTCACCAGGCGTGACCAGGGGCGTGTCGCCCTCTGCCGCAAAGCCTGCCGCCGCATTAAATGCCGTTCCGCCTCAGCACGCAAACAGTACTGTCACGCCCCATGTCACGCCCGTGACATGGGCGTGACACCCTCCTTTTCGGTGACTGACGGATTTCCGACAAATGATTTGGACATGATGTGCCTGTCACGCCCCCCTGTCACGGGCGTGACCTAGGGCGTGACCACCGACGTACCGAAGCAATCATCCCTCCCGCCAGAATCCAGAGCCCGAGGTCAACATAGTACTGTCACGCCCCCTGACACGCCCCCCCTAGGGCGTGTCGGAGGGCGTGACCAACCCGAGAAAAATTTCTATAAATTGAGACCCCCCCTCTCCATTTCAGCAAGTTTTGGTTGAGTGGGGGAGGTGCTGCCCCTTTGTTTCTTGATCCTTTTTCATGCTTTCTCTCTCTCTCTCTCCCCCTCTCCTTGTAATTTTTGTTTAACCCTAGCTTAATTGTAGTTTGTCTTAGCTTTTCTTTGTAATTTTTGCTCTTGCTTAGTGCTACTTGTAGGGCTAGAATAGGATTTAATTTTCATGCACTTGTAATTTTATTTTCATTAGTGTAACTTGCCCTTTTTCATTAATAAAATTGTTCTTCCTTTAGCTTGTGTTCTTCTTATGCTTTTCTACTCATCTCCCCCCTCCACTCCATTATGATTAACTAATCCTCCTTGTACTCGATCTTGATGATCCGAGGTTAGAGCGATTATGTTATGATGTTTTAGTTAATCTTTTCTTTTTAGGTTAGGGCCTTGAATTACTTTTGATTAATCACGGGTTGGAGGTATATTTTCGATATATACTCTCCGCCTTTGCTTTCATTCTGGGCTAGCCGAGAGGCCGAAAGAATGAAGTGAGCATTCAAGAGTAAAGGGAGTTGTACGCACCCCTCGAGAGAGGCAGACGTCCAAATCTCCCGGATTGGAGTAAAATCCAATAGTGGGGTTCACCGCGTAAAGCGAGTTTTAGGCCTCCGATTTAGACGAGAGTCGGTCGGACCTTCCTAAACTCAGTTGGGCATGAATTCGAGAGAAGCGTGTTCAAGCTTTAGGAACCTCCACGGTCAAGGACCTTTATCCTATTAAGTTCAGATTTTTATCGCATTTTCTTAATCGTCTTTAGCCGAGGTGAATCTTGATTGGGTGCATTTCCATTTCATATTTTCTACCTTTCATAGTAATCGCCTATCTTGTGCTCTTTAATTAACTACAGTAGTTTCCTTTCTAGTATAGTCCTTTGCTTAATAGCTTAACTTAATTGCGGTAGTTCTCTTTCTAGTATAGCTTTAATTCCTCCCTTGCACTTAGATTTTCTAAAACCCTAGTTTTTCCGTCGATAAGATAATAGCGTTCGTGTGAGTAAGCTTAGCCAACAGTTCCCGGATTTCAATACGACACTTGTGTCCCCTTGCTATAATTCGATAGGTATACTTGCCTCATCGGGTTGCTAGTTCGGTTGCGTTTATTTTCATTGTTTTTACGGACCACTCGGCCCTCAAGTACCTTCTTGCCAAAACGGATGCCAAGCCTCGCTTGATTCGCTGGGTCTTACTCCTCCAGAAGTTTGACTTAGAAATCCGTGATAAGCGAGGAGCCGAGAACTTGGCCGCCGACCATTTATCAAGATTAGATAACCCCTTTATAGAAAAATTAAATGAAAAATATTTTAATGACTATTTTCCTGATGAGAAGCTGCTTTTAGTTAATACATCTACTTCTCCTTGGTTCGCGCACATCGCCAACTATCTAGTGGCCCGGGTGCTCCCAAGAGAGTTCTCCTCTCAGCAAAAGAAGAAATTCTTTTCTGAGCTGAAGAACTACTTTTGGGAAGACCCGCATGTTTTCAGAATTTGTGCGGATCAAGTGATAAGGAGATGTGTTTCTTTTGAGGAAGGAATTGATATTCTAAAACATTTGCATGAAGGCCCGACAGGTGGGCACTATCAAGCTGCTCGCACCGCTCATAAGGTGCTTTGCGCGGGCTTTTACTGGCCTAGCCTGTTTAAGGACGCGCAAGCCTTTGTGAGCAGGTGTGATAGTTGCCAACGGTCGGGCAACATCTCTAATAAAAATGAAATGCCGCAAAATTATTTCTTAGAGTGCGAAATTTTTGACCTCTGGGGAATTGATTTTGTTGGCCCCCTTCCTTCTAGCTTCGGAAACAAATATATTTTAGTTGCTGTTGATTATGTTTCACGATGGGTTGAGGCCCAAGCTCTTCCTACGAACGACTCCCGAGTTGTAGTCACGTTTTTAAAAAAATTATTTTCTAGATTCGGTACGCCACGCGCAATCGTTAGCGATAGGGGTTCCCATTTCTGTAACGCGCAATTTTCAAAAATCCTTACTAAATACGGCGTTACGCATAAACTGTCCACTGCCTACCACCCCCAAACTAACGGTCAAGTCGAAGTAGTTAATAGAGAAATAAAAAGAATATTAGAAAAGACTGTTTCAACTTCTAGAAAAGACTGGTCAGCCAAACTTGACGATGCTCTATGGGCCTACCGAACAGCGTACAAAACCGCCCTTGGATGTACGCCGTATCGGCTGGTCTACAGAAAATCGTGCCATCTGCCCGTAGAGTTAGAACACCGCGCCTTTTGGGCCTTAAAATTTTTAAACTTCGACCCCCACTCAGTCGGTGACCTTCAAAAATTTCAACTAAATGAACTCGGCGAGTGGCGCTCTTATGCTTATGAAAATAATAAACTTTATAAAGAGCGGACGAAGCGTTTACATGATAAACACTTAAGGCACCCTAAAAACTTTAAGCCGGGCGACCATGTCCTTTTATATAATTCTCATTTACGTTTATTTTCGAGCAAATTAAAATCTCGCTGGTCTGGCCCGTTTTCTGTTTTAGAAGTATTTCCTTATGGAACTGTTTTAATTTCTCACCCTGATAAGGGTAATTTCAAAGTGAATGGTCAGCGTCTTAAACTGTATTTCTCTGGTGATGATGATGTCAGTCCAAATATTATTAAGTTTCTGCTTCACGAACTCTAATCTGAAACTTTTAATTTTTTGCTAAAGATAATGTTATTTCGGGACAACAATATTTTTAGACAATATTATTTTTTGATGCGTCGAGCTCAACGACGCTTTAACCAAAGGGCGCTCTTGGGAGGCAACCCAAGTTATCTTTTTCTATTTTCTTTATTTTACAATTTTTGCCTCGAACGGCTCCGACAAGCTGAAGCTTCTGCGATCGCCTGCTCCAACATTGCTGAATCCATCACAAAGTCCAGAGAAGACATTCGGGGAGCGGCATCACTCAGCTTTCGCAGCAAATAAATCCGGGGAAGTACCTGTATTTCAATTCTGTCTTTCAATTCTGTACTTTATTTTTCTCTCCTTCTCCAACCCCTTTCTTTAGCCATTGAGAACAATGTCTGTTTTAAGCTTGGGGGAGGATTTCCTCCTTCATTTTTGCTTAGTGTAAATAATTTTCTTTTTGTATATATTGTAAATATTTCCAAAAAAAAATGAATATCTTAAAATTCCAAAAAAAAAAAGAGAAAAAAAATCCAAAATCCAAAAAAAGAGAATATTTCTCAAAATTTTTTAAAAAAATATATGTGTTTTTGAATAGTTTAGACATTTTGGTATTTCAATAGTACCCCTAGTTTTTAGTTTTGTTTTACTCAAAATCTTCTATAAACAACTTAGTTAATTATAATATTTCTATTCGTTCTTTTTAATTATGTTTCACAAGTAAAATGTTGGTCATGCTGTGTTTCTAATTCACGGTAGCATGTTAAGGTGAAATATTTTTCTAAAACTCGCATTTCTATTATGGTTTTTTGTTGTTTATTTCCTTTACTTTCTTAAAAATTCATCATCCACTATTTTCTTTTTCGTTTTTGAATAATTTTTGTAAAGTCAACCTTTGAATAACGTAGTAGATGTGAACGATCCAAGTCACCTATTATTTCTATTTTCAAGTTAATTTCATCAATCTTCTTTTATTATCTAGGACTCGCTTTTTGAAATTTTTTCAAACCTTTGTTTTAAATAAATTCAAAAGCGTGAAAATGATTTAGGCCGTTTTTGTTTTCGTTTGAGATTTCTTGCCAACCTAAAAACTTTTACCACTAGTTAGCCGTTTTTGAGCCTTTTTCCGATTTCATTTGATAGCTCCTCCCTTCATTTCAGTTTCACCAAAGCCAAAATTTCCAACCTATCGAATCACACTAGCCTTTTTAAGTTTCATAAATTAGTTTGACAATTTTGATAGGGTATTTTGTGATTTTTGTGGGAGAAAGGTTTTCTAAAAAAAAGTATGTTCGAAAGTGATGTTTATTTTTGTTTGGCCAACTCAAAAAGGAAAATAAAAAATATTTATGGCCTTTGTTTTGAAAAAAAAAATGAAAAAGAAGAAAAAGAATGTGTGTATATATTTTTATAAAGATTTTGAAACTCTTTGCTTTGGTTTAGTGTGATTTTAAAACCTTCACGTTTATCTTTGAATTCCACTCCTGATCATATTCCTAAGCCAAATGTTTCTGTCCTATTTATGTCCTTTTGATTCACGCTTGTTGATTTTTATTTAATAACTAAGAAAAGAAAAACAGTAAATCAGTTTTAGTTTTGGATTTAAACCTAGATTTTTGTTAATTAAATTGATATAATTATAATGCGTTGCTTGGATCTAGTAACAACTCAATGCGTGTTTTTCATTTTCGTTGCTTTACTTAAGTCCATTTAAAAAAATCTCGTTAAAATTTTGGATGATTTGTTTTTATTAAGTAAAGTTTATAAAAGTTTTACCATACCTAAATAATTGTTTTAGACTTACATTTCACCTTTTTCCCTACTTAGAATTTCGCATAGTACTTGTGTAGGCATAATTAGAACTTTTTGATTAGTCCTTTTTATAAATTTCTAGTTTTTATATTTTTGCTTGGGGACAAGCAAAGCTTAAGCTTGGGG
This sequence comes from Platanthera zijinensis, assembly GCA_039513925.1. NCBI lineage: Eukaryota > Viridiplantae > Streptophyta > Magnoliopsida > Asparagales > Orchidaceae > Platanthera > Platanthera zijinensis. Next base: position 93,892,904 of record CM077083.1, read on the forward strand.
GAATTTGATAATACGTTTTGTAGCCTAAACTATTATCATATTTTATATTTTATATTGTACAAATTATGTCTATTATTAGTTTATTTTTATCCTTTATATGTAAATTTTGTTGCCACTAACTTTTTCCTGTCTTTTTGTAGGTTTCCAAAAAAATTGCCAAAATGACCTGTCACGCCCCCCTGTCACGCCCTCCCTGGGCGTGACCTAGGGCGTGTCACCCGATCCCGAGGACACCTGCTGGAAGGGACAGAAAACGGTCAAAAACTGCTGTCACGCCCTCCCTGGGCGTGTCACCAGGCGTGACCAGGGGCGTGTCGCCCTCTGCCGCAAAGCCTGCCGCCGCATTAAATGCCGTTTCGCCTCAGCACGCAAACAGTACTGTCACGCCCCATGTCACGCTCGTGACATGGGCGTGACACCCTCCTTTTTCGGTGACTGACGGATTTCCGACCAATGATTTGGACATGACGTGCCTGTCACGCCCCCCTGTCACGGGCGTGACCTAGGGCGTGACCACCGACGTACCGAAGCAATCATCCCTCCCGCCAGAATCCAGAGCCCGAGGTCAACATAGTACTGTCACGCCCCCTGACTTGCCCCCCCTAGGGCATGTCGGAGGGCGTGACCAACCCGAGAAAAATTTCTATAAATTGAGACCCCCCTCTCCATTTCAGCAAGTTTTGGTTGAGTGGGGGAGGTGCTGCCCCTTTGTTTCTTGATCCTTTTTCATGCTTTCTCTCTCTCTCTCTCCCCCTCTCCTTGTAATTTTTGTTTAACCCTAGCTTAATTGTAGTTTGTCTTAGCTTTTCTTTGTAATTTTTGCTCTTGCTTAGTGCTACTTGTAGGGCTAGAATAGGATTTAATTTTCATGCACTTGTAATTTTATTTTCATTAGTGTAACTTGCCCTTTTTCATTAATAAAATTGTTCTTCCTTTAGCTTGTGTTCTTCTTATACTTTTCTACTCATCTCCCCCCTCCACTCCATTATGATTAACTAATCCTCCTTGTACTCGATCTTGATGATCCGAGGTTAGAGCGATTATGTTATGATGTTTTAGTTAATCTTTTCTTTTTAGGTTAGGGCCTTGAATTACTTTTGATTAATCACGGGTTGGAGGTATATTTTCGATATATACTCTCCGCCTTTGCTTTCATTCTGGGCTAGCCGAGAGGCCGAAAGAATGAAGTGAGCATTCAAGAGTAAAGGGAGTTGTACGCACCCCTCGAGAGAGGCAGACGTCCAAATCTCCCGGATTGGAGTAAAATCCAATAGTGGGGTTCACCGCGTAAAGCGAGTTTTAGGCCTCTGATTTAGACGAGAGTCGGTCGGACCTTCCTTAACTCAGTTGGGCACGACTTCGAGAGAAGTGTGTTCAAGCTTTAGGAACCTCCACGGTCAAGGACCTTTATCCTATTAAGTTCAGATTTTTATCGCATTTTCTTAATCGTCTTTAGCCGAGGTGAATCTTGATTGGGTGCATTTCTATTTCATATTTTCTACCTTTCGTAGTAATCGCCTATCTTGTGCTCTTTAATTAACTGCAGTAGTTTCCTTTCTAGCATAGTCCTTTGCTTAATAGCTTAACTTAATTGCGGTAGTTCTCTTTCTAGTATAGCTTTAATTCCTCCCTTGCACTTAGATTTTCTAAAACCCTAGTTTTTCCGTCGATAAGATAATAGCGTTCGTGTGAGTAAGCTTAGCCAACAGTTCCCGGATTTCAATACGACACTTGTGTCCCCTTGCTACAATTCGATAGGTATACTTGCCTCATCGGGTTGCTAGTTCGGTTGCGTTTATTTTCTTCGAACCCTAGCGCGCAACAGCGTACTCTTCGAGCAATACAAGTGAAATATTGCACTCCGTGTATGTCCTTGATGAAGTCTTCAGACACGAAAGAATGTGAGGCACCGGTATAAAATAACGTATAAGCCAGTTTACCTCCGACCATCACGGTGCCTAAGTGTCATTAATAATACTCAAGCAAGACGTCTAGTATATCTTAAGCCACTAGAGGATATTAATGGAAGCAAAATGGCTAATTCAAATCGTACCTGCAATCATCTCCTGAGGATTCCTCTCTTGAGTCATATCCAAGGCATACATCTGATCCCGAGCGGGTCCGGGGTTTCTTCCTCGTGGTCCACGTCCTCGACCACGCACATGCCCTCGCTCCTGAGGGGCTATTGGAGGGAAAGCAAAAGGCGCATCTCCAAACAGTTCCGGACAGTAGCGTCGAATGTGGCCCGATTGGTTGCATTCAAAGCATACCCGTTCTTGCCTTCCGCCGTGTTGCTGAAATTGTTGAGGTTGAGGTAATGCTGGCGGTTGCGGAACCGGGTGCTCCTCTCTAAAATTCTGGGGGAAACGTCCGCCACCTCTCCGATATCCTCTTCCTCTTCTATTGTCAAATCTCCTTCTGTTGCTGGGGCCGGCTTCCATCACGCCCTCCGTTGGCCTCTTACCACTTCCCAAGTGGTCTGCTTCCAATCTCTTCGCCATATCGATAATCTCTTCCAGACTAGAGTCCGCTATAAACAAAAGGGCTTGCCTTAGGGGTTCTCGCAAGCCTTTGTAGAATCGTTTGGCGTACCCTCTCTCATCCAACTCATAGGAGTCAGCGAATCTAGCCAAGTGCTGAAACTCCCGTTGGTACTCTGTCACCGACTTGGACCCCTTCTTTAGTTGCAAAAATCTCTCTTCAAGATCATCCCGAGTGGCCGAGGGGATGAAATTCCCTAAGAAGGCTTCAGAGAATTCGCTCCATCTAATGTCCGTGTACACTCTTTCATGAAAAGTGGAGCCCATGAGGGACTTCCACCACCTTTTGGTGTACAGCTCTAAGAGTGTCACCACAAGGGTCACCGCCATGTTGTTTGGGCATCTTATTCCTGCCAACAATTTTTGTATAGTGTTGAGCCACTCTTCCGTACGCACAGCCGACTCTATCCACATATAAGCAGGAGGGGAGAGAGCTCGGAAAATGTTTAACCAAGTAGATCCCGGACCCTGTTGTTGTAAAGGTGCCTGCCTAGATTGGAACCTAAAGGCGTCCAAAATAGCTGTGAGCGTCTTCCCCAGCTCTGATTGTTGGAATTATGTAGGTATGGACAGGGCAGGGGTGCCCCTCACTGGCTCAGCATGTACTGGGATCTACACATAGGGTACAATCCTAAGGTTAGGTTTGCTAATCTAGGGCCAAAGATGGACAAACTTAGTGTGAATTACATATGGGCACACCACTACTTCCGCTTAGTCAGTTTGTCCCCAAACTGACTAATCAAACGGGGGTGGCACCACTGTTAAGTGACTTTCTCCTTAGAGGATCGTAGCAAGCTGATACCGAGGATTCCTGTGGCTACAGAAATCTGGCGAGTGCGTGTAACCATTCGTTGGAAAGATAATTTCAAGGGATACAACTTTCGTGTTTAGTCGAAAGACCAGATCTGGCCAGAACACCCCCGAAATTGGCCACGAAGATCGCTGCGTACAGAAATAAGATTTCTTCACGCATCTTAAGGTGAGATGAATGACATCCGTTCATCTTCCTCCTTGCATCGATCTCCCAAAGAAACTTCTCCAAAAATTACGTCCACCCTTATTCATCCTCACAAAGCCATACTTCTCCACGAATCACTCTCTCATCTTCACTTTGAAGAATGAAGAGGTTGGAGGAGACTAAGCCTATAAAACGACCTAGGCATGGCTTTTCCCTATGAAATCTCCTCCTCACCATCAAGACTCTATGGAGTCGATATCTCTCCTAGAATATTTAACTACAGATCTAGCACCAAGGGAGAGGGGAGGAAGCTCACTTCATTTCCAGCGGTGCCATAAATCCCGGCCATGGATCTAGTTATCCTCCTCCGTGGCACCATTTCTTCCTTGACGGCGATGGCACTTCTCCTTTTCCAAAGTTTGGCTGGCTCCAACAAGCCTTTCCTCCTCCAGAACTCCAACTCTGGTGATCCGCTTCTCTCCCGATTGTTTTGCGCGGGTAGCGGCTCGGCAATGATCGAAGTGACGGCTAGGGTTTAGTTTTCTTCTTATTTATATTAGCTCATTAGGGTTATGTCACTTCGCCATGTGTCAACCTCTGATTGTACCGCCCAAATTAGGTCTTACTTGAAATGACCGGTCTAAGGGATCATCTAGCACCAATCCTGAAGTCCGGTTCAGTCCGCCAGAACAAGCCAGCGAATCTGCCTGGATGGAAAAACGCACAAGTCAAATTCAGCGGGAATCAGCTTCCATTCTTGACGATCGACGAGTACAGCCGGGTATTCTCGACGAATTTGTCGGGTATCAACAATGATTCCCGATGAATTTCCCTTAACCAGTTTATCGGAAATCCTGGCGTTGAGTGCGTTGAGTATCAGTCAACGATACTCGACGATCGGTGGGTATGTCCGGGCATTGTCGACGAATTCGTTAGGTCTCAACAATGATTCCCGACGAATTTCCCTTAACAAGTTTATCAGAAATCCTGGCATTGAGTGTGTTGAGTATCAGTCAGCGATACTCGACGATCGGTCATCATTCTCGACGATCGGTGGGTATGTCTGGGCATCCTCGATGAATTCATCGGTTATCAACTATGATTCCCGACGAATTTCCCTTAACCAGTTTATCGGAAATCCTGGCGTTGAGTGTGTTGAGTATCAGTCAGCGATACTCGACGATCGGTCATCATTCTCGATGATCGGTGGGTATATCCAGGCATTCTCGACGAATTCATCGGATATCACTCAACCCATCACTCCGTTCAAGACACTTGACTCCTTTTGCAAGTGCGCCCTGAGCCCGAGTCAAGTCTCTTGACTCAGAACTCGTGCGAGGGGACCTAGCGCGAATTGGGACGTTATATGGAGAAGGAGGAGATGAGGAAGCAGGCAACTCTTCTAATGGGGTAGTTGCCTGTGAGGGAGTGACTGTATCAGTCCTTGTGCCTGAAGTAGGGACAGCAGCAGTACCTTTGCTAGGCTTGGTAATCTGTGTGTCACGTTTTCCAAAAAGGGCACAGGTCAGCCTCTTGGAGGCATTTATATGCATCCCACTAGACACAAGCAGTTGAGGGCACCTGGAGTGCTGGAAAATCCCTAAAATCCTCCCAAAATTTACAAGACTTTTGTTCACCTTCTTTTTGATCATGTCAAAGAAAATCTCTCCCCAGTTTAAATGTTTCTTATCCACAATTGCTCCTATCAAGCAGAATTGATACCTAGAGATGGTATCATGTGCAGAGTGCTTTGCCAATAGCACTTTCCCCACAACATCAGCAAGAAATCTATACTCAATTGATAAATTCTTTTCCAGCAATTTGTTAGGGTTAGCGGTAGAATGTCCCATTCTATCTTACATATTTGCAGACTCTTCTCCAGATAACTCAATAGAATCATTTCCAGTACTTAATTGAAAGACATCAGTCAGGAGAGCAGGCGTTAGGGATACCTGAGTCCCGGCTATAGTACCAACAATTGTATTCTGATCCAGATTGTGCGCCGTATATACCCATTCCTTGATCTCATCGGTTGCAATCTTCATTCTCGTGGTCATTAACTGCACTAACTGCTGTTCTCTGAATAAGTCAAGAATATCTTTGAAAACCTGGTCACTGACTTCAAAGGAGTCCATGTCTATATCGAAGCCTGTGTCTAATTTCATTTTGGCGAGGGCAGCAACAGACACTGCCATTGTATACCTGCACAAATGAGCAAACACGACCAAGTGTAGAGAAGTTTGGAGGGAAAGAGAAAGTTTGTAGAGAGTATGAAAGCGCAAAAGAAGAACGACGGCCGAAAAATGATTTTATATTAGGGTTCGACGCCGAAAAGTAAAGATCGTTGAACTCCGTTTGACGATCTGGGCTAGTAAAGGAATCTGAAGAGTCTTCAATAACGTCGATCTCCGTTCGATGATATTGGAGTGCGTCGATCTCCGATCGACAATCTATGATCGATGATCTATGACCAGAAGAAGATAGCCTAGCGCTATCTGACGGCGCTGAACTCCGGTCGACGATTTTGGATATCGTCGATCTCCGTTCGACGATCATTGGGAAAATCGTCCAGCGCAGTCCAGAGATTAAAAACAGCCTGCAGACACTAGAAAAAAGGTTTTAGCCTAGTCTTGGTCTGTTTTAGAGTTTTAAAATCTTGGGTTTTATTTTAAACTTTCTCCATCTAACATTCCTAACTGATTTAGGAAGAAGGTGTGTTTCTTTTCATCCAAAGGTTTGGTGAAAATATCTCCCCTTTGCAAATCAGTTGGGATATAATGAAGTTCAATTTTATTTTTCTCAACATTATCCCTTAAAAAGTGATGCCTAATCTCTATATGTTTTGTCATACTATGGAGGACTGGATTTTGTGCTATAGAAATAGCACTAGTGTTATCACAAAAATTTTTTACCTTTCTAAGTTGTAACCATAGTCTAGGAGCTGGTTTTGAATCCACAAAATCTATGAGCAACAACTACCTGCTGCCATGTATTCAGCTTCAGCAGTTGAAGTGGACACAGATGTTTGTTTCTTACAGAACCAGGAGACAAGTTTGTCACCAAGAAACTGGCAAGTTCCACTGGTGCTTTTTCTGTCTACTCTACATCCAACATAATCAGCATCTGAAAATCCAGTTAATTCAAATCCTGAGTCTTTTGGATACCAGAGACCTAGATTTGGACAACTTTTTACATACCTAAGAATCCTCTTAACTAATGTTAGGTGTGACTCTCTAGGGCTTACTTGGAACCTAGCACATATACATGTAGCAAACATTATATCAGGTCTACTAGCTGTAAGGTACAATAGAGAGCCAATCATTGCTCTATATGTTGTCTGATCAACAGGTTTCCCATGTTCATCAGCATCTAGTACATCATTAGTAGGCATAGGTGTTTTCATACAAGATGCTTCAGACATACCAAATTTCTTAACCAATTCTTTTGCATACTTGGTTTGAGAAATGAATATGCCTTCAACATGTTGTTTGACTTGCAATCCTAGAAAGAAGGAAAGCTCACCCATGCTACTCATTTCAAATTTAGAATACATTAGGTTAGAGAACCTTCTGCACAAATTTGAATCAGTAGATCCAAATATAATATCATCTACATATATTTGTACTAGTAGGGTATGAGACTTATGAGTTCTAATGAAAAGAGTTTGGTCTACTCTACCCCTTATAAAATCATTTTCCAACAGAAATCATGCTAAGGTCTCATACCATGCTCTAGGAGCTTGCTTGAGACCATATAATGCTTTATGCAATTTGAAAACATGGTCAGGATAAGTTGAAGAGATAAAACCTTGGGGTTGTCTAACATAGACTTCTTCTTTGATGTCTCCATTGAGAAATGTACACTTCACATCCATTTTGTAGACCTTGAATCCTTTGTGAGCTGCATAAGCTAGGAATATTCTTATGGCCTCTAACCTTGCAACTGGTGCAAAGGTCTGGTCATAGTCTATTCCTTCTTCTTGAGAGTATCCCTGTGCAACTAGCCTTGCCTTGTTCCTGACAATGATTCCTTGATCATCCAATTTGTTTCTGAACACCCACTTTGTTCAAACAATTGAGTGATCCTTAGGCCTTGGCACTAGCTCCCAAACTTTGTTTCTCTCAAATTGATGTAGTTCCTCTTGCATAACAATGATCTAGTGTTGATCTTTGTTGGGTACATTGGAAAATATGTACCTGATTTGAAGAAGCCCAACTTAGCTCAATGATATACATCAAGGTGTATTTGATGTTGTTTTGAGTTGACATGTGCAGGTGAAGAATTAATAAAGTATGCAGAAAAATTCTAAGTCCAAGTGTCGACACAGAGAAGGATGTGTCGACACATAGAAGAAATTAGTCGACACTTACTAAGTTATGATTCTACAACAACTGTGTCGACACACAGGACTTGTGTCGACACACTGAAGAGTCAAGACCAAGTTATTTTCAGAAGAAGCTGTGTCGACTCAAAGGCAACTTAGTCGACATCACTGAAGACTGTGTCGACACCAAGGTCAATTGTGTCGACACAGATAGACAGATGGTCTCGACACTTTCTGACAGACTGTCTCGACAACTTGTGGTTCAAGACTAAGGCACAGGACTTGTTTGAAGACTTGACAGCTGTGGGTTGCCACCGGTTAACTGAAGCTGTCAGACTTGTCAGAAAAGAGTTAGAAACCGGATCAGCCGGTTACCATGAAGAAAGTCTATAAATAGACAGATTCAGAAGGAGAAAGTAACTTTTGAAAAACATTGATAAGAATCAAAAAGTTGAGAAGGATTACAATCCAATTCATTTCAAGAAAGTGCTAGGCACTTAAGAAGATCTTCTCCGGAAGATCTAAGAAGACTATCTAAGGATAGATCAAAGAAGAGTTCTAATCAGAATTCAGAAGAATCATTCAAAGTGCTGGATAGAGAGAGATCAAGCCAGAATTTGAAGAAGAAGAAAGAAACCACCAGTGGATTCTCAAGAAGCTGTTTGGAAATCAACTCAGCTAAGTTCATATTCAAGAAGCTTTGAAGAAAGCTCAGATAAAGTTGATTTCATCAGCTGATCAAGAATTGTCTTGGCCTTTTCTCTCTCAATTTAGGCAAGACAATTAAATAATCTTTTCTATATTTCTGTAGGATCTGTTTACACAGATCTGAGTTGTAAGCCTGTGTTATAAAGGCTGAGTGTAGGAGTGTTGAACTCTGAGTGGTAGGGCTGTTTGCCTGAGTGTAGGAGAAGGGTCTTCTCTGAGTTGTAGGCCTTGGGACAAGGCTGAGGTAGGGCTGTTGTGCCTGAGTTGTAGGAACCAGTTGGGTTCTGAGTTGTAGGATCTGTTGATCTGAGATTAGTGGAAGTTTGGCCGAATCTAGCATACTGCTAGATAGGTGAAGGGGGAAAGTGGATGTACCCAGACCTTGGGGAACCACTATAAAACATTGTGCAATCTGTGATGTTTTATTTTCTGTGATTGCTGTGATTATTGTGTTAGCCATTAAATTGAATTCTGCCTAGAAGTTTTTATACAGAAGTAGAACCTATTCACCCCCCTCTAGGTGTTTAGGCTGTCTTGAAAGTTAAACTATCAAGTGGTATCAAAGGGAGGTTCCTCAAAAAGGACTTAACAGTCTGAGGTAGATCTGAAAGGCAGATTCAAGATTCAAGATTCAAGAAGATGGGTTATGGAGAGAATCATAAGGAGCTAGGGTCTATGAAATTACCCATATGCAAGAAAGAAATTTTTGGAATTTGGAAAGAAAGAGTCAGACTGTTTATGGAAGCATCTGACCCAAGAATTTACATCACAGTACAGGAAGGCCCCTTCATTCCAATGAAGGTATCAGTTCTTGATGCAAATATCCAAATACCAAAGACTTATTCAGAAATGACCAAGGATGAAATCATCTTGGCAACCATGGACAAAAGGGCACAGAACATCATTGTTAGTGCCATAGATGATTCAACATTTCAGAATCTGATTCACTGCAAGACCTCCAAGGAGATGTGGGACACATTGATTGTCTACATGGAGGGATCTGAAGAAGTAAGGCTAGACAGGAAGTCTATGCTAAATCAGGAGTATGAAAGCTTTAGACAAGGAAAATCTGATAGCATAACTGAGTGCTATAAGAAATTCTATAGAATTGTGAATGAGCTAATATCCTATGGAAGAGTCTTCAGTACCTATGAACTGAATGACAAATTCTTAAGATCCTTATCAAAGGATTGGGATACAAAGATCTGTGCCATAAGAGAAGTGGCTAAATTGGCAGAGATATCTCCTCCAACCCTGTTTGGAAAGTTGCTATCCTATGAAATGCAACTTATGGTGAGGAAGGAGGAGGAAAAGAATTCAAGAGGAGAGCATAGAGAAAAGGCTGTGGCATTCAATACAGAAGCCACTAGAAAGAATAGGAGGAAATCACCATCTCCTCCTAAGGAAGTTACAGAAGATAGTTCTGAAAGTTCAAACAAGGGATCTGAAAGCTGTGATTCAGATGTAGACTTTGCTGCATTCACAAGACAATTCCAAAGGTTCTTAAAAAAGAAGCAATGGAAGTCTAGGCCTTCCACATCACAGCAGGTTGATGACTATTATCAGAAGAGAAGGTCATCAAGGAAAGAGAAAAGCAGATCAAAGCCCAGCAAAGCCACTACTTCAAAGATTGTCTGCTATTGTTGCAATAGGCCTGGACATGTAGTGGCTGACTGTCCTGATAAGAGAAAGGAATCTTCAGAAAAGAAGAAGACTTATCAGAAAGGCAAGAAGGAGAAATCCTTTGTAGCAAAGAAAGATAAGAGTCTATCAGACCAGTCAACTTCAGATTCAGAATCTGAAGCTAAAGCATATATTGGACTATATGCTGCATCTGAGGAAGAGGAGTTTATGCAGTTGCTAGACTCCATCAATGAACATCAATGCATGGGGTTGATGACAAGATCAGAAGAGGACATATGCCAGAATCAGTCTGGTCCTAATGAGGTAAAATGTCCTTCCAGTACATCTGTTTGTAGTACAAGTGAAGAATCAGCTACATCTGCATCAAGTGATGAAGATGCATCTGAATCTGAAGGAGATGTCTATCAATTGATAGATAAGTATGGGAACTTGTTGCAGGCCCTTAAGAAAAGCAAGAACCTGGTTAAATCTCAGGCTCAGGAAATTGCTGAACTAAGGGTTGCAACAACTGAGTTAGAAAAAGTCCTTGATCAAAAATTAAATGAAATTGCCAAGCTGAAGAATATAACTATTATTCAGATGGGCACAATTAATTATACTAATGATCAAGTGAAGAGTCTGGAGGCCAGACTTAGAATTGAAAGGGATTTAGTGGCTAGTTACTCTAAGCCAAAATCTGTCTTACCCTTGATAGATGAATTTGTCACTCAAAAGGGTAAGGCTGGATTAGGATTTAAAGATAACTCCAGGGCTGGCAGATTCAAGAGGAAAGACAAAGCTCCTGTTCAGCCACTAAACCTTTCAGTCCCCATAAAGTTTAGTAAGGTGAAAGTGCCTTCTAACAAATATGATCATGAAGACATTCAAGGTCATATTAAGACTAATGTTCTGAAGAACAAGGGTGTAAATGCAAGCAGGCCTACCTATGGTCATAAACCCAATGGTTTTAAGAAATCAGTAGGTGAAGTTGCAACAGCACCAGCAATGAACAGAAATTCTTCTGACAAGGATGTATCTAGATCTAGATACAATAAGTTTGAATGTTGGTGCTGTGGCAAGAGAGGCCATTTTGCATTAGACTGCTGGTATAACACAAGTGTTATAAAGAATAAGAGTCTACCTGTTAGAAGAGGTTATGATAGCTTTATTAATGCTAACCTGAACCAAGGACCCAAGACTTACTTGGGTTCTAAGGGTAAGTAATTCTGTATTGCAGGTGAATCCAAGTAACCATGCCCCTATATGGTACTTGGATAGTGGTTGTTCCAGGCACATGACTGGAACAAAGGGGCTACTGAAGGAGTATTCATCAGTCAAAGATGGACCTAAAGTGATCTTTGGTGGATCTGAAAAAGGAGTCATCAAAGGGTTTGGTAACATTTCTTCTAACCTAATTACTATCACTCAAGTGGCTTATGTAAAAGGTTTGAAACATAATCTAATAAGCATAAGCCAACTAAGTGATTTAGGATATGACATTTCATTTGTTACAGATGGATGTCATATCAAGAGGTCAAGTGATCAAAAGATCATATTGACTGGGTATAGGAAGAGAAATGTATATTGTCTTAATTTTGAATGTGAGAATAAGGCTTCTCCCATCTGTCTTATAGTTGATGACAATGCTTCTCATTGTGTTAAGTGGCACAAGAGATTGGCTCATCTAAACTACAAGACAATTGGCCAACTCTTTAGCAAAGAGCTAGTGAGGAATGAACCTCAAATTAAGTGTATAAAGGAAGGGATATGCTCAGCTTGTCAAAAGGGAAAGCAGACAAAATCCTCCTTTCAAAGCCTTGAAAACAAGGATTCTGTGAGGTGCTTATACCTCTTGCATATGGATCTTTTTGGTCCTATGCCAGTTCATAGTCTAGGTAGGAAGGTCTACACTTTTGTGGTTGTAGATGACTATTCTAGATTTACATGGGTGTTCTTTCTGAGACAAAAATCTGAAACCCCAAGTGTATTACTTAATTTTGTAAAGCAAATTCAGATTGAACTGAATAGTACAGTGGTCAAAATCAGAAGTGACCATGGTACTGAGTTTCAATCTAAAAGCATAACAAACTTGTGTAAAGACTTTGGGATTTTCCAAGAGTTCTCCTCACCTAGAACACCTCAGCAAAATGGAATTGCTGAAAGAAAGAATAGAACAGTAATTGAAGCTGGTAGAACTCTATTGAGTGACACCTCTCTCCCAGAATATTTCTGGGCTGAGGCAGTTAACACTGCTTGTCATGTCATCAATAGGGCTTCTATCACCAAAAGCCACAGAAAGACTCCCTATGAGATTGTGAAAGGCAGAAAACCAAATCTATCCTATTTTAGGATCTTTGGTTGCAAGTGCTATATACTTAACAATGGCAAGTCATATTTGACTAAGTTTGCTGCCAAATCCCAGGATGGGATATTTGTTGGGCACAGCACAAATAGTAAGGCCTATAGAGTCTTCAACTTAACTACTCAAGTTGTTGAAGAATCTGTGCATGTTGTATTTGATAAAACAAGATTAATCAATTGTGAGTTGTCTTGTAGATCAAATGACTCAACAGGTATAAGCAAGAGGATGGACAAGCTCTCCATTGCTGAAGCTTCAAAGGAAGATGGAGCATTGGAAAATGAAGGCTGCTGTCCAGGGGGAGTACAAGAGATAATGGAAGCTGATGAAAACCAAGAGGTTCAGCAGAATGAAGAAGCTGGAGATGCTCAACCTGAAGGGAATCTTCCTCCAGCTATAAGATATCTAAGAGATCATCCTGCTGATCAGATAATAAGTGATCCAAGACAAGGAGTGCAAACTAGAAGCAGAAATCAAAGCACAGTTTTGCATTCAAGTTTCTTGTCTCAAATGGAACCTAAGAAGTTTGAAGAAGCTATCCAAGACCAGCACTGGATTGATGCTATGCAAGAGGAGCTGAATCAATTCAGAAGGTGCAAAGTCTGGGAGCTTGTTCCTAAACCAAGAGGCCACAACATAATTGGCACTAAGTGGATCTATAAAAACAAGCTAGATGAAAGTGGGATAATAGTGAAGAATAAAGCAAGATTGGTTGCAAAAGGATACAGGCAGGAAGAAGGGATTGACTTTGATCAAACCTTTGCTCCAGTAGCAAGGCTGGAGGCTATCAGAATATTCCTTGCCTATATAGCCTATCAAGACTTCAAAGTATACCAGATGGATGTGAAGTCAGCATTTCTGAATGGTGATCTTAAAGAAGAAGTATATGTAGAGCAGCCATCAGGTTTTGTAGATCCTCTTAAACCTGATTCTGTGTATAAGCTTAGGAAAGCTTTGTATGGGTTAAAACAAGCTCCAAGGGCTTGGTATGAAACCCTGTCTACCTTCCTCATTGAGAATAAATTCTCAAGAGGAAAGATAGACAAAACTCTATTCCTTAGGGAATCCAAAGGTAAGATCATCTTAGTTCAGATCTATGTTGATGACATAATCTTTGGATCTACTGAAAACAACCTTTGTAAAAAGTTTGCCAAACTTATGCAAGGGAAGTTTGAGATGAGCAGTATGGGAGAACTTAAGTTCTTCTTGGGACTCCAAGTAAGACAGACTGATGATGGATTGTCCATATCCCAGTCTAAGTTCACCAAAGAATTAATTAAGAAATATGGTATGGAGTCATCCTCCACCATGAGAACTCCTATGGGAACAAGTATGCCTATATGCAAAGATGAGGCAGGTAAACCTGTTGATGAATCATTGTATAGAGGAATAGTTGGGTCTCTACTATATCTCACTGCTAGTAGACCAGACATTATGTATGCAACATGTGTCTGTGCTAGGTACCAAGCCTGTCCTAAAGAATCTCATTATACTGCAGTCAAAAGGATTCTGAGATATCTTAAGGGCACACCTAACCTAGGTCTTTGGTACCCTAGGAATAGAGATTTTCAACTAACAGGCTATTCAGATGCAGATTTTGCAGGATGTAGAGAGGATAGAAAGAGTACTACAGGTACTTGTCAATTCCTGGGAGGAAGACTAATATCATGGAGTAGTAAGAAGCAGACCAGTGTGGCAATTTCCACAGCTGAGTCAGAGTATGTTGCTGTTGGAAGCTGCTGTGCACAGCTATTGTGGATACATCATCAGCTTAAGGATTATGGTATTCAGGTAAGTAGAACACCCCTTTTATGTGATTCTAAGAGTGCTATTTCTATTGCTAATAATCCAGTTTCTCATAGTAGAACTAAGCATATAGAAATCAAATACCATTTTCTTAGAGAACATGTAGAAAAAGGAGACATCTCATTGGAATTTGTAAAAACAGATTATCAAATAGCAGATGTATTTACTAAGCCTTTAGATGAAACCAAATTCAATAAATTCAAAATTGAATTAGGTATGTTAACCATTGATTAATGTATTAACAAAATCATTAACAATGCAATTGAAGTGGTATTTAAGTAAGTTAAAGTAATAACAACATAATTAAGTGTTAAAAAAAAGGACACATTGAAGTAACACTTACAAGTGGTGTTGAACCAACAGAAATAGGCTAAGTAAGAATGTGTCGACACATTCAGTAATAATGTGTCGACTCAGAGAAATAATGTCGACAAGTCAGAAATATTGTGTCGACACAGAGAATATGTGTCGACACTTAAGAGTTATATTGTCGACTTAACCAGAAATGTAATGTCGACTCAACCAGGAAAATGGTGTCGACACTTACAGAATATGTGTCGACACTTATCCTTAGAGTCGACACAGAATTTCTGTCTATCTACTATGTATCCAAGGTGTCGACATAACCACAAATTGGTGTCGACACATAGTAGGCTGAAGTAATGTCGAGACAATAGAAGTTTGTGTCGACACATTCCGTCTGTGTCGACACATTTTGTCTGTGTTTGGCGCCTTTTGAACTTCTTTCAACAGAAGGTATAAATAGGTGAAAAACGCTTTCTGTCGACACGCTTCCAAGGTTTTCGAGACTAAAACCCTGTGTCGACAGTCTATCTTTCTCTCTTCTCTCAAGCTTTCTCGACGAATCGATGGCGCCAAGGATGGAAGACAACGCCAATGAGGGGTATGAGTTGGTGTGCCAGGCCTTTGCAGATGCGCCGCCAGATGTTCAAGGGGTTATCACCCTCCTCTCCGAGTCAGGGTTAGAATTTCTAATCTCAGAACCGACTAAAATCTGGAAGAAGGAGGTGCACGAGTTCTTTATCTCTGCATCAGTCCACTCAAATGGCCTCAAGATTAAGTCCAATGTTCAAGGGACTAAGGTAAAGATTACTCCAAGAAATTTAAGAAAGATCTTTCAATTACAAGTAGTTGAGAATGAAGAGGAAGTTCCTAGTTCTAAGACAAGGGAAGCCCTTCAATGGTGTGGACTGGACTCAAGCATGAAGATTGGAGCTGCATTCAACAGGAAGGGTATGAATCAGCAAGGAAAGTTCTTGTCTGAAATTGTTGGGAAAGTGATCCTCTGCAAGACAGGCGGACATGATAAGATTTCTGCCTATATGTTCAGCCTTATGACCAGGATTGTTTGTACAATTCCTACTGATTGGTCAGGAGTACTCTTTGACAAGATCAAAGAAGGAATCAAGAAGCCCAACATGGCTAGAATCATGAGCTTATATCTCATTGGAGTGATCCCTGAAGTGATGCAGCAACTGCCAGGGACTAAGATCAATCATATGAGAGGGATGGATATGAGACTGTTCTCTAGGTGGGATAGGGTGCTGTCCAAGGATGTGCCTGAAGAGAGCAGGCCTGACACCCCTGTGAAATCCCCTTCTCAAACTCAAGAAACTGAACAACAACAAGAAGATCCACTCAGGACACAGGTTGAAGAACAGCCTGAATCAAACATAGTCCAACAAGTGTCAACACCTGCACAGATGCAGGGGGAGCCAGTTCACTCTCCTGCTCAAAATGTATCTACTCCTGATAAGGTACAAATGGAGGGGGAGCTAATGTATTTTACTATAAAAGACATTGCTCATATTCTTATTACTGCACAGGTTCAGGGGGAGCTAGTGTCCACTTCCACTCTAGATACTACAATTACTGAACGAGTACAGGAGAAGCTGTTGTCAGTACAAGTGCAAGAGGATGCACAGTTAGACTTATCTCAAAATTTAACTGCTGCAGAAGATACAGCTCAACTGGAATTTACTCTGGAGGAGTTATTCCCTGATGCTGATACTACTACTGATAAAGTAGGAGGAGGACAAGAAATTGAGAAGTCCATAGGTATGGAAATTGATCAGGAAGCTGAGGTTGAGCCACAGGTTGAGGGGGAGCCAGTGGATGTTGAGACTGAGCAACAGGTCACTGGGACAAATACACTTCATCCTCCTCAAGAAAGAGTTCTCCTAGATACTTCGTCTGATACTGAAACTGAAGAAGCCAGGATGGCCAAGAAAAGAAAACTTGTTGTCTTTAAGAGAAGAAGCAAGAATTATAAGCAGGCTTTACAGACAACACCTCAACAAGTATCTCTTGCCTTTGATCATAACAAGTTTATGGTAGATCTACAGGTGAAATTGGATGAACAAAGAATGGCTCTGGAAAAGTATGTTGATGAAAATAGCAAGTCTATGCAGTTTGACTTAGCTCAGGATATAAAGTCCATCCAGTTTCAAGTCAACATGCATAAGACAGAAATGACAGATTGCTTCCAAAAGGGAGGCCATGCTGTGGTTTATCTAGCTCAACAACAGGAGGCTATTACTAAAAAGGTAGATGATGTTGTCCTGAAGCAAAGCTATGTCTTGGAAAATCAGTTAAGAATGAATGATAATTTAACTGAATCTCATCATGAGATAATAAAGGAATTGAAAAAGATTGTTCCAGGCCTGCCTGCAGATAAAACAAAAGAAATGGAAGATTTTGATAAGAAATTTCAAGATGCCATTGCCTCAGTACAAACTGCTATCTCCACCTGCCAACAGGAAATATCAACCAAGCTGCAAAAGTTGAAACCATTTTTCAAAGAAGGTATAAATTATCTAGATAGACAGATAAGGTTTCAGAAGGATGATCTTAGAGATCATATGACAAGAGAAGTCATAAAGGGGGAGAGGTTATTAATTCATGCAGGCCAAGAGCACTCTAAATGGGTGACAAATAGTATAAGAGCCACCTTGGGATGTCCACCCTTGTGTGATGATGATATGATGGCTGAATCAGGCATTCAAGCAGGACTACTTGAAGGCAACCAACCTGAGGTTGCCCAAGTTATTTACCCCCGTTCTGATTTTGATATTCTGGATAAGCAAGTGCAGGATATGTATAGTCCTCCAAAGGAGGTGAATAATGTTGTGATTGAGAAAGTTGAGATGCCAGAGGCCTTCCTGAAAGAACAGCAAGATGCTCTATTAGCAAAGAAGAGATTTAGAGAGCAGGCTGCACTTAAGCCAGATTATGAGCAGTGGAGTCCTACTTCAAGGAACATAATACTCACTGCATGGAAGGCTGTACAAGACAAAGTTCATGGGAGAGGGAAGTGGTACAATGAGATAGAATGGCAGAAGTATGAGGCAAGACAGGAAGCTATAGTACAATTCAGAAGGAAAGCTAAGCTGGGGAGGCTGTCACCAGATGCTAAGGAGCCAAGCAAGTACTTCCCAAAGCCTTTTCACTATTTTGAAAGGCAAAGGCTCAAGGAAGAAGCTCAGAAGAAAGCTAATCTAAAAGGAAAGAAGATAGCTGAAGAATCAGAAGCTCCTGTGACAGCTAAAATTCAATCTGGCAAAGGGATTATCATTAAAGAGCCTGATCAATCCTGATTGTGTTTTAGTTCCTTCATAATGTTTTGTAATGTTGTGATGTGATCATTAAATGTAAAACAATGTAGTCAAACATTACCCAGTAATAAACAAAATATTGTTTAAATCTGTGATAGATTGTTTTATCTATGATGTTTTTATTATTTTGTTTATAATTAAGTATCCCTGTGTTTTTGTCATATATCATCATTTAGTACTGTTTATAAATGGTGTATATCATTGGCTATAGGGTTATGACTTCTCCAAATAGGGGGAGATTGTTGGGTACATTGGAAAATGTGTACCTGATTTGAAGAAGCCCAACTTAGCTCAATGATATACATCAAGGTGTATTTGATGTTGTTTTGAGTTGACATGTGCAGGTGAAGAATTAATAAAGTATGCAGAAAAATTCTAAGTCCAAGTGTCGACACAGAGAAGGATGTGTCGACACATAGAAGAAATTAGTCGACACTTACTAAGTTATGATTCTACAACAACTGTGTCGATACACAGGACTTGTGTCGACACACTGAAGAGTCAAGACCAAGTTATTTTCAGAAGAAGCTGTGTCGACTCAAAGGCAACTTAGTCGACATCACTGAAGACTGTGTCGACACCAAGGTCAATTGTGTCGACACAGATAGACAGATGGTCTCGACACTTTCTGACAGACTGTCTCGACAACTTGTGGTTCAAGACTAAGGCACAGGACTTGTTTGAAGACTTGACAGCTGTGGGTTGCCACCGGTTAACTGAAGCTGTCAGACTTGTCAGAAAAGAGTTAGAAACCGGATCAGCCGGTTACCATGAAGAAAGTCTATAAATAGACAGATTCAGAAGGAGAAAGTAACTTTTGAAAAACATTGATAAGAATCAAAAAGTTGAGAAGGATTACAATCCAATTCATTTCAAGAAAGTGCTAGGCACTTAAGAAGATCTTCTCCGGAAGATTTAAGAAGACTATCTAAGGATAGATCAAAGAAGAGTTCTAATCAGAATTCAGAAGAATCATTCAAAGTGCTGGATAGAGAGAGATCAAGCCAGAATTTGAAGAAGAAGAAAGAAACCACCAGTGGATTCTCAAGAAGCTGTTTGGAAATCAACTCAGCTAAGTTCATATTCAAGAAGCTTTGAAGAAAGCTCAGATACAGTTGATTTCATCAGCTGATCAAGAATTGTCTTGGCCTTTTCTCTCTCAATTTAGGCAAGACAATTAAATAATCTTTTCTATATTTCTGTAGGATCTGTTTACACAGATCTGAGTTGTAAGCCTGTGTTATAAAGGCTGAGTGTAGGAGTGTTGAACTCTGAGTGGTAGGGCTGTTTGCCTGAGTGTAGGAGAAGGGTCTTCTCTGAGTTGTAGGCCTTGGGGCAAGGCTGAGGTAGGGCTGTTGTGCCTGAGTTGTAGGAACCAGTTGGGTTCTGAGTTGTAGGATCTGTTGATCTGAGATTAGTGGAAGTTTGGCCGAATCTAGCATACTGCTAGATAGGTGAAGGGGGAAAGTGGATGTACCCAGACCTTGGGGAACCACTATAAAACATTGTGCAATCTGTGATGTTTTATTTTCTGTGATTGCTGTGATTATTGTGTTAGCCATTAAATTGAATTCTGCCTAGAAGTTTTTATACAGAAGTAGAACCTATTCACCCCCCCTCTAGGTGTTTAGGCTGTCTTAAAAGTTAAACTATCAATCTTGTTCTGCATCTTGAATGGATTGAGGCTCAACTTGAGATAGAAAGCAGGTGTGCATCAGGTTCTGGTTGACCTGATTTCTGGTTTGCACACCAGCTGAGATGTCTCCAATCACTTGGGAGATTTGATGATCTCTTGTTGTTACTAAATCAACAGGGGGTGTTGATTGTTCACCAACCTGTGTTGTTGTTTCCTCTTGTGGAACAACAAATGGCTCTTCAAGATTGTTCTCTCCATAAAGTTGAACACCAAGATGTTGAGTATCCTCTTCATCTTCACTCATTTCTCCTCTCTGTTGGGTAGGTGAATGTGTTGAATCCTTCATTGCAATATGCAACCTGTCCAAATTTTCTGAAAGAGAGTTTATCTGCAAGAGTTCTATGGTAGAAGTATTCTTATCCTTGTGAAACATGTTAGTCTCATCAAAAATACATGAACAGATTCTTCAATTTTAAGAGAAGTTTTATTATAAACCCTATAAGCTTTAATGATCATGGAGTATCCCAGAAACACTCCTTCATCATCTTTAGCTTGGAATTTTGCTAAGTACTTCTTGTCATTATTATGAATATAATAAATACAACCAATTTTTTTGAAATAGTCTACTTTAGGTTTCTTCCCTTTGAGCAATTCATAGGGAGTCTTGCCCTTCAGTTTATGAATCAAACTTCTATTCAACACATGGTTGGAGGTGTTCACTGCCTCTGCCCAAAAAGATAGAGGAAGGTGAGCATCTGTCAACAATGTGGTGGCAGATTCAATAAGGGTTCTATTTTTCCTTTCAGCTACCCCATTTTGTTGAGGAGTTCTAGGAGCTGAGAAAGTATGCCTGATCCCTTCACTCTAACAGAACTCTTGCATAAGAAGAGAATCAAACTCTGTCCCATGATCACTTTTGATCAGGGCAATGTGAGTATTGAACTCAATATGTATGCATTTGAGAAAATCTGTCAAACACTTACAGTTATCAGACTTCTTCCTCAGAAAGAATACCCATGTGAATCTAGAGAAGTCATCTACAATCACTAAAGTGTAAGATTTACCTCCTAAGCTTTGTACTGTAATGGGTCCAAAAAGATCCATGTGTAACAGATACAAGATCCTAGGTGAATCACTCTTATTAAGTGACTTAAAACTAATTTTAGTTTGCTTTCCTAATTGACAAGCCCTGCAAAGTCCTTCCTTCTTGTAGGGGCCAGAAGGTAGTCCTCTAACAAGGTTGTCCTTGGATAGCCTAACAATGGTTCTAAGGTTTAAATGTCCTAGTCTCTTATGCCAAATATCATTTGGTTTGCAAACTGAATTAAATAAACAGATATCTATATTTGTTGAAAGGAAATCTATAAGATAAATGTTACCTTTCCTTTTACCTGTTAACACTGTTGTGTTATCCTTTGACTTGATCTTGCATAAGGATTTGTTGAATATCACTTGATAGCCTTCATCACATAGTTGACTGATGCTGATTAGGTTGTGCTTCAGTCCTTCGACATAAGCCACCTTCTTGAATGTGACTGAGCCAATCTAAACAGGCACCATATCCTTTTGTTTGACCAAAGTTTGAATCTCCAAATATTACTTTGGGTCCAAGTTTGGTTCTGAAGGATATTAGATTCTCCTTGTTCCCTGTCATGTGCTTTGAGCACCCACTATCCAGATACCATTGTTGGTTCATTGCTGGATAGGTCTTCACCTGCACATAAATAATTTATATGTTTTTGACCCAGTTTACCTTGGGTCTAGGTTGATAACCTTTAAACTCAGAAATAAAAGACATCCCTGTCTGACTCTTATATCCTTCAGGATGGTATCTCCTAGGAGGCACTATCCATTCAGTATAAGGGTTGAAGCTTTGGGATGTAGGACTTCTAGGATTGATTTTATATTTACCTCTGAAAGACTGTTCAAAGCTCTGAGCTCCGTTCGACAATCGTCGAGCTGAGTTCGATGATCTTGGGTCAGATCATCGATCTCTGTTCGAAGATCGAATATACCAGAGTTCAGAGTTCAGAAGTCGTCGACCTGAGTTTGACGATTCAGCCTTGGATTGCCGACCTCTTTTCGACGATCATCGAGCTCTGTTCGACGTTTTCTGTTGAACTTTGTTTTCCTTAGGTAAATCAGGATTCTTCCTAGCTACCTCTACAATACCCTTTCCTTTATCAGATATAAATTTAATTGGGGTTGTAAATACTATAGGTTGGCTGGATGAAGCACCCAAGCCCAGTGTACTATTGAGTCTTGTGTTCACTGTGCTTGTGATGTCCATCAGTGTGATACTTCTCCCATTAAGGGATTCTTCAAACTTCTTTGCCTGGGATAGTTCACTTTTCAGTGAAGCTATCTCCTCCCTACAGCATTCTAACTCATCAGAGAGTTTGAGGTTGTCTAATGTTAGAGTGCTATGTTCAGACAATTGATTTCTGAGAGAGATAATCTCTTTCTCAGACTTTAATAGGTCTAAACAAAGTGCCTTAAATTCAGATCTAAAGTCCTCTGAATCAAAATCAAAGGAGTCTATTACCTGGTCTTCTTCAGTTTGAGTTTCAGATTCAGACTCTGACTCTTATTCTGCAACAGAATTTTGTTGGGAGGCATTGATAACCATCATGCAGAATTCCTTTTCTTCAGCATCATCTTCATCATCACTTGAGCTTGATGAAGCCTCTGATTCTTCTTCAGTTTCACTCCAGGTTTCTGATATAAATCCCTTCCTTGTATGTTTATTTTTACTGGAGGAGGATTTGTTGTAATTGTTTCCCCTGGAGTCCTTGTCTTTTCTCCTATCTTTCATGTCCTTCTTGTCCTTATTCTGATTTTCTAGACAATCAAGCACAATGTGGCCTGGTTTCCTACATCCAAAACAAATAATTTCTTTATTATTGGACTTGTCATACCTTGGCTTCTCATGCCCTCTAGATGACCTCTTTCTGAAATCTTTCCTGACCATCTTATAGAATCTTTTGGCCAGCAAGCTCATCAATTCTTCATTTCATGTGACCTTGTCTTCAGGAAGATCTTCTGTAGCTTTGAATGCTATTGTCTTCTCCTTCCTGATAGCTGGAGAAGCAACCTTTTGTTCTTCCTCTCTGTTCTTGATGAGCAGCTCATAAGACTTGAGCTTGCCCAACAAAGCTTCAGTAGTAATCTCAGTTAGGCTTCTGGCATCCTTGATTGGCCAGATACTTAAGTCCCAAGTGCTAGGGAAGCACATTAGGATCTTGTCATTTAGTTCAGTTAGAGAGATCTCCTTGTCCAGTGTTTTTAATTCACTGACTATTAGGCTGAGCCTGTTGTACATGTCAGCCACTATTTCAATTTCTCCCTTTTGAAGTTCTCATATTGGCTTATGAGATGGGATCTCCTGTCCTTCCTTTCATCAGCAGATCCTGATACAATTTCAGATAACTTATCCCATATCTCTTTTGCTGAACTGCATTCAACCACCTTTTGGAATATCTCATCAGACATAGTCTGAGCAAGGATATTCATAGCCTTTGCATCTGCAACTTTCCATTTCTTTATTTCTGTATCTATTCCCGAGGGAGGTGGAACAGCACTTGTACTTGTAATTACTGGGAGTCTTGGACACACTGTCAAAACAGAATTGTAGATGTCCTCATCAATAGAATTCATTTAAAGCCTAATCCTTGCCTTCCAAAGTGCAAACTTAGAAAGGTTGCACACTGGAGGTCTGGTGCTAGCATAATCTTTGTTCTGTGCCATGATTTTTACGAAAATAAATATAATACAAAATAATAATAACCCTCTATACAAGATTGATCTTATTAGAGATCTTTTGGTTCAGGTGTTAGCCTGTTCAACCAATCTGTTGAAGATTAAGTTGTTGAGTAACCAACCTCCCTCTGATACCAATTGAAAGTGAGGGTAAGATCTATCTTTACTCTAGAGGGGGGTGAATAGAGTATTTTAAAATAATTTACAATTTAAAACTGTAAAGCAGTGGAAGACTTTATTTACTTATATGTGTAATGTGCTAGCAGAAAAGTAAACACTAAAGCAGTAAGAAAACAAAAACACACAGCACACAGCAAAGCAAATAGCACAGCAAACCAGATGACACAAGGATCTATAGTGGTTCCCCAACAACCTGGGTACATCCACTCTTCTACCACCCTAGGTAGGAATCCACTGCAGGAATAGTTGATCAGGTGTCCTAGGCACCAATGAGCTTTTGATAAGGTGCTCAAAAACCAAATCCAGATTTTTTGATCAGGTGTCTTGCAACCACTTAGTTTTGACAAGGTCTCAGAAACAAGCCACAAAACTTTTGAAGGGAGTTTTGAGAAACCCTTTTACAGGAGAGAAAGGAAAAAGAAAATGAGTTGAGTTGTTCTTCTCTGTCAACAATCTTAGAGAAGACAAGTGAAAGATGTTGTCAAATCTCCCCCTAAGATCTGTAAGAGTTCAGGAAGATGAGCTTTGCTTAGGGTGATAGGCCTTCAGTTGCTTCAGATCTCCAGCAATAGTTTATTTCAGCAGATGCTGAAATGTGTGTTGTTTGGAGTCCTTGATGAAGAAGCTTTTTAACACTTGATGCTTGAAGGAGTAGAATAGCAGATGATCTCCTTCACAGTGATGTTCCTTGTGTTCTTGAAGAATTCTGACACAGTAATTCTATAAACTTTTGTCTACTGATTCTATTCCAGAAGATGAATTCTTGATGAATAATTTTCTTGTTCTCTATTCTGTATACTTTTTCAAATCTTGTCAGTTCTCTGTATGAAAATTATTCTCTAGGGAGTATATAAGATTCTGACTTTAGATGGCTGTTACTCAGTCATAAATGACTTCCTTAATTGATATCTGCCTCTGGAGGAAAGTCCTTAAGAAACATTCCAATTAGTCTTCCTTGAAACTTGCTCCAGATTGTTTGAAACGGCTACAAATCCTTTGTCATAAATGCTGAAAATAAATCTGAATGAATTCCATAACTGTCCTGAATTTGAATCCTAAAATCGTCGATCTCTCAGAAAAATCGTCGATCTGAGCTCAACGATCGTCGAACTGAGCTCAGAGATTGGATTTAAACTGGAAACAGGAATCTTCAAACTGAGCTCTACGATCGTCGACCTGAGATCAAAGACTTGGAAAACAACTAGAGATAGAGCGTCGACCTGAGCTCGAAGATCGTTGAACGGAGTTCGACGACTCGTTGAACTGAGCTCATAGATCGTCGAATGGAGTTCGACGATTCGTCAACCTTAGCTCGACAAAAATTGTCCTAGTCTTTAGCACTTGAATCCTAATCTTTAGAAGGTCTTGAGGGCAGCTTTCAAACCTAAGTACTAACCCTAAGACTCATTCTAATTGACCTATCAGACTATACAGCAAGGTCAAAACAAATTCCTAAGCACATAGTGATCCTTACCCAAATTAGTAATAGGGTGTTCCAACAGAGAAATGAAGAAAGATCACATAAGAGAATGTTGCACCCTCAAAGATTGTCTCTAGAGGAGATTATGTAACGTCCCAATTCGTTCTAGACCCATCGCACGCATTTTTGAGTCAAGTGAGTTGACTCGGGCTCGAGGTGCACTGGTAGGAAGGTGGGAAAAAGGACAAGCCACTGGTTGGCTCTGAGACAAGTACAATTCGTCGAATATCGTCGAGTTGGACTAAACGGATTCGTCGGATTTACTTTGAAGACTTAGTCGATTCATCGAGAATATACAGAAATTCCCTACGATTCGTCCAAATTAGTCGAGTGATACTCGACACATACAATGTCTTTACTTAGAAAATTTAGAGAAACTCGTCGACAATACTCAACGAATTCGTCGAGTTGTGCTCGATGAATTCGTCATATTTTCTCGGAATGCTTAGCCGATTCATCGAGAATGACTTGGACAATTCGGTTGTACTTGTACTGTTTATCGAATATCGTCGGGGATACTTGACGAATTCGTCGAGTTAGACTCGATGAATTTGTCAGAACCGCTTCGAAGTTTTAGCTGATTCGTCGAGTATATAAGACAAATTTGACTTGGAAGATTTTCGGCCAGTGGAATTTTTGAAGAATTCACCAGATTTAACTTATAGTGTTGATAATACGTTTTGTAGCCTAAACTATTATCGTATTTTATATTTTATATTGTACAAATTATGTCTATTATTAGTTTATTTTTATCCTTTTTATGTAAATTTTATTGCCACTAACTTTTTCCTGTCTTTTTGCAGGTTTTCAGAAAAATCGCCAAAATGGCCTGTCACGCCCCCCTGTCACGCCCTCCTTGGGCGTGACCTTGGGCGTGTCACCCGATCCCGAGGACACCTGCTGGAAGGGACAGATAACGGCCAAAACCGCTGTCACGCCCCCCTGTCACGCCCTCCCTGGGCGTGTCACCGGGCGTGACATGGGCGTGTCGCCCTCTGCCGCAAAGCCTGCCGCCGCATTAAATGTCGTTCCGTCTCAGCACGCAAATAGTACTGTCACGCCCCATGTCACGCCCGTGACATGGGCGTGACACCCTCCTTTTTCGGCGACTGACGGATTTCCGACCAATGATTTGGACATGACATGCCTGTCACGCCCCCCTGTCACGGGCGTGACCTAGGGCGTGACCACCGACGTACCGAAGCAATCATCCCTCCCGCCAGAATCCAGAGCCCGAGGTCAAATCCGTACCTGTCACGCCCCCTGACACGCCCCCCCTAGGGCGTGTCGGAGGGCGTGACCAACCCGAGAAAAAATCTATAAATTGAGCCCCCCTCCCCCCCATTTCAGCAAGCTTTGGTTGAGTGGGGGAGGTGCTGCCCCTTTGTTTCTTGATCCTTTTTCATGCTTTCTCTCTCTCTCTCTCTCCCCCTCTCTTTGTACTTTTTGGTTAACCCTAGTTTAATCATAGTTTGTGCTAGCTTTTAATGTAATTTTCTTCTTGCTTAGTGCTTAATGTAGGGCTAGAATAGGGTTTAATTTTCATGCACTTGTAACTTTAATTTTCAATAGTGTAACTTGCTCTTTTTATTAATAAAAGTGTTTTTTTTAGTTTGTGTTCTTCTTATGCTTTTCTACTCATCTTCCCCCCTTCACTCCATTATGATTAACTAATCCTCCTTGTACTCGATCTTGATGATCCGAGGTTAGAGCGATTATGTTATGATGTTTTAATTAATCTTTTCTTTTTAGGTGAGGGCCTTGAATTACTCTTGATTTATCACGGGTCGGAGGTATATTTTCGATATATACTCTCCGCCTTTGCTTTCATTCTGGGCTAGCCGAGAGGCCGAAAGAATGAAGTGAGCATTCAAGAGTAAAGGGAGTTGTACGCACCCCTCGAGAGAGGCAGACGTCCAAATCTCCCGGATTGGAGTAAAATCCAATAGTGGGGTTCACCGCGTAAAGCGAGTTTTAGGCCTCCGATTTAGACGAGAGTCGGTCGGACCTTCCTAAACTCAGTTGGGCACGACTTCGAGAGAAGCGTGTTCAAGCTTTAGGAACCTCCACGGTCAAGGACCCTTATCCTATTAAGTTTAGATTTTTATCGCATTTTCTTAATCGTCTTTAGCCGAGGTGAATCTCGATCGGGTGCATTTCCATTTCATATTGTTCTACCTTTTGTAGTAATCTCATATATTGTGCTCTTTTATTAACTGCAGTAGTTTCCGTTCTAGCTTAGTTGTTTACTTAATAGCCCTCTTAATTGCAGTGTTTCTTTTTCTAGAATAGCTTTACTTTCTCCCCTGCACTTAGTTTTTCTAAAACCCTAGTTTTTCCGTCGATAAGATAATAGCGTTCGTGTGAGTAAGCTTAGCCAACAGTTCCCGGATCTTAATACGACACTTGTGTCCCCTTGCTACAATTCGATAGGTATACTTGCCTCATCGGGTTGCTAGTTCGGTTGCGTTTATTTCTTCGAACCCTAGCGCGCAACAAGTTTTTGGCGCCGTTGCCGGGGACCCAACTTCCGTTGATATTTTGAAAACACGAACCTATTAATTTTATCTCTTCTCTTTCTCATCCCCTTTCTTTAAAGTTTTAAAAAAAATCAAAAAAATTTTATCACCGCTCTTAATAGAAACCAACCTCACAATTTTTCTACGCCACCTAATTCTCTCGAAAAGGGCAAAGGGCTTTAAGCGCCACTGTCTTGTCTAGTACCTTGCGAACCCTTCACGGGGTAGTCCTTGGGAAGTTCGGGAGTTAATCTATAAAAAAAAATCTATTTCAAAAAAAAAAAAATTTTAATTTAATTTTCTAAATCTAGTTTTTCTTTCTAGTTTATCCTTTTTCTCTTTCTCTTCTTCTTTTCTGTTCTTTTAGTGCATGACCCGCGGGAGTCCGTCGGTTATTTTGGACTTGGACCACGAAATTGAGCGTACTCTTCGGAGAAGATCGCGATTTCAAGGTCCTACCATCCAAGTGCCGGTTGAGGACTCCGAGTCATTTAATACTTTAAGAATGGAAGAACCCAACGTAGATGAGGCCGTGCAAAGGACTATGTCCTATTATGCACGACCGAACCTCGAGGGAACAGAATCGAGTATAGTCCGCCCTACTATAGCAAATAATAACTTTGAACTAAAGCCTAGCATAATTCAAATGGTGCAGCAATATGTGCAATTTGACGGACTTCAAGATGAAGATCCGAACGCACATATAGCTAGCTTTCTTGAAATTTGCGACACCTTCAAGATAAATGGTGTCACAAATGATGCGATAAGGCTAAGACTCTTCCCCTTCTCTCTAAGAACTAAAGCTAAGCAGTGGCTTAACACACTTCCGAAAAATAGCATAACCACTTGGAATGAATTAACTGAAAAATTTTTGGCGAAGTATTTTCCGCCAGCTAAAACTGCAAAACTTAGGAACGACATCTCTGCCTTTGGACAAATAGACTCTGAAACCCTTTACGAAACCTGGGAGAGATTTAAAGAATTATTAAGACGATGCCCACATCACGCGCTGCCTGTATGGTTACAAGTGCAGACGTTTTATAACGGGCTAAATCAAAGCACGAAGCAAATGATAGACGCAGCTTCTGGCGGTACTTTAAATCATAAGACCCCGGAAGCCGCTCTTGAGCTTTTTGAGGACATGGCCATGAACACTTATCAGTGGAATGTGCCTAGGTCCCGCCCGAACAAGCCTGCAGGTATCTATGAAGTGGACAACGTCTCCCAGCTCGCTCTGCAAGTAGAAATCCTAAGCAAAAAAATCACGGAGATGACTGCTACCTCCGCCCCTCAGGTATGGGAATCTGCAACCCCTACTCCAGAACATTTAGATTATGTTAATAATTTGCCTAGAACTGCTTTTAATAATTTTTCTGCTGCGAATTTTCATCCGCCTGGTTTTAATTTTCCGAATAGTTATAACCCCGCTTTAAGAAATCACCCGAACTTTTCATGGAGTAATCCATCGAATGCGATGCGCCCACCTCCGCAAAATGATTTTTCTGCACAACCACCACCACCACCACTTCTTCAAAATTACCCAAAACCTCCAAGCTTGGAGGAATTACTTTCTAAATATATCACCACAAATGACGCCACTATAAGAACGTTAACCGGAAGCGTAAAAAGTCTAGAAAATCAAGTAGGACAGCTCGCGAAAATAATTTCTGAGCGACCCGCAGGGTCTCTTCCTTCCAATACCGAACCCAACCCGAGAGAGCAAGCGAAAGCTATAACTCTTCGGAGTGGGAAGCAAGTCTCCGGTATGGTAAGTGAAGAGCCCGAGGCAAGCTCCGCTTCTGCTTTTAAAAATCAAAGCTCCGCTCCGCTTCCACCCTCTGCTGAAGAAGTAATCACCCCCACTTTAGAAAATAATCTCACTCCACCACCCATCTTCAAAAATAATTTAACTCCTCCATACCCCTCTGAACTTAATAGACAACGTCAAGATGATCAGTACTCCCGCTTCTTAGAAATCTTCAAACAAATCCACATTAATCTTCCCTTCCACGAGGCTATTTCGCAAATGCCGAAATACGCCAAATATCTTAAAGACCTCCTCACAAACAAGAAGAAGTTAGAGAATCTTTCGCACGTCACGCTTAACGCCGAGTGCTCCGCCGTTTTAACAAACGGTTTGCCGAAGAAAATCAGTGACCCGGGTAGTTTCTCTATCCCGTGTGTCTTCGGTGATCTCTTTGTTAAACACGCGTTAGCCGACTTAGGCGCAAGTATAAACCTGATGCCCTTTTCGTTGTTCAAAAAGTTAGGGATTGGTAGCCTTAACCCCACGCGTATGAGTATCCAGCTAGCCGATAGATCCGTCAAGTACCCGTTAGGAATAGTGGAGGACGTTCTAGTGAAAGTCGACAAGTTCATCTTCCCGGTGGACTTTGTCATTTTGGACATCGAAGAAGACGTCGAGGTTCCCCTGATCCTTGGCCGACCC
The DNA here is from genome assembly GCA_039513925.1 of Platanthera zijinensis. Taxonomy (NCBI): domain Eukaryota; kingdom Viridiplantae; phylum Streptophyta; class Magnoliopsida; order Asparagales; family Orchidaceae; genus Platanthera; species Platanthera zijinensis. The sequence goes on from CM077083.1 coordinate 93,922,880, forward strand.
TTCCTTGCCACCTCCCGAGCCATCATTGACGTAAGCAATGGTAAGCTCTTTCTTCGAGTAGGCGACGACGAAGTCACATTTCCGATCACCCCTTCGATGAAGAACACCTTAGCGAACGATGACTCATGTTTTTTCATAGACGCCGTGAGTGATGATTCTTCCTACTGCCTCGCCGACTTTGAAAAAGAATTTTCTACTTTTTGCTCCTCTTCTCTTACAACAGAATCACTGCAAGGAAGTGATGAATCTTCTTATTGTCTTTCTGAGTTTGAAAAAGAGTTTTCTGATTTTTGTTCTTCCTCTTTTCTTACCACTGAATCTGCACAAGAAGCCGTCTTGGCTGCTAGCCCCACCCCTTATTACGTTCCTTATAAAAAAGTTTATGAAGATATTATTTTTGAAAAAGAAAGAATCTCAAAATCCTCTTATGAAGAACCCCCTACCCTAGAACTTAAAGAACTTCCCGAACACCTTAAGTATGCTTTCTTAGAAAAAGACTCCAAGTTACCAGTTATCGTTTCGGCCTACCTCACGGATACGCAGAACGATAAACTTCTTCTAGTTCTACGTAAGCATCGCCGGGCTATTGCTTGGCAAATTTCTGATATCAAGGGCATAAGCCCATCTTTCTGTACACATAAAATTTTAATGGAAGATAATTCGCGTAACTCTATCCAACCTCAGCGCCGTATAAACCCGAATATGAAAGAAGTAGTTAAGGGCGAGGTTATGAAACTATTAGACGCAGGAATTATCTACCCTATATCAGACAGTAAGTGGGTTAGCCCCGTTCAGGTAGTTCCAAAAAAGGGAGGGATAACCGTAGTTAGTAATGAGAATAATGAATTAATCCCGACACGGACGGTGACGGGTTGGCGTATGTGCATAGATTACCGTAAGTTAAATGACGCCACCCGTAAGGACCACTTTCCTTTACCGTTTATCGACCAGATTTTAGAACGTCTCTCCGGCCATAGCTTTTATTGTTTTCTCGATGGCCTCTCGGGGTACTTTCAAATACCCATCTCCCCCGAGGACCAAGAGAAAACTACGTTTACTTGTCCCTTCGGCACCTTCGCGTACCGGAGAATGCCGTTTGGATTATGCAATGCGCCGGCTACATTCCAACGATGTATGCTCGCAATATTTGACAAGTACGTAGAAAGCATTATGGAGGTATTCATGGACGATTTCTCCGTGTTCGGCGATACCTTCGATAGATGTTTAGAAAACCTCGAAAAAGTCTTAGAACGATGCGAAGAAACTAACCTTGCCCTAAATTGGGAAAAATGCCATTTTATGGTGAGGGAAGGGTTAGTTTTGGGTCATAAAATTTCTGCTAAAGGTATTGAGGTAGACGTTGCCAAGATAGAAGTTATTGAGAAGTTGCCGCCACCTACAAACATAAAAGCTATAAGAAGTTTCCTAGGCCACGCTGGTTTTTATCGACGTTTTATAAAGGACTTCTCCAAGATCACTAAGCCCCTCACCCATCTCTTAGAAAAAGACGCTCCATTCATTTTTGATGACTCTTGTATTTCTGCCTTTGAATCAATTAAAGAAAAGTTAATTAACGCACCAATTATGATAGCTCCGGTGTGGGACCTTCCCTTCGAGATTATGTGCGATGCGAGTAGTTTTGCGGTGGGAGCCGTATTAGGTCAACGCATATCTAAGAACTTCCACCCCATCTATTACGCTAGTAAAACCCTCACATCTGCACAAGAAAATTACACCACAACCGAGAAGGAGCTCTTAGCCGTAGTATTTGCGTTTGATAAATTTCGCCCTTACATTACACTTTCAAAAATCATTGTTTTTACGGACCACTCGGCCCTCAAGTACCTTCTTGCCAAAACGGATGCCAAGCCTCGCTTGATTCGCTGGGTCTTACTCCTCCAGGAGTTTGACTTAGAGATCCGTGATAAGCGAGGAGCCGAAAACTTGGCCGCCGACCATTTATCAAGATTAGATAACCCCTTTATAGAAAAATTAAATGAAAAATCTTTTAATGACTATTTTCCTGATGAGAAGCTGCTTTTAGTTAATACATCTACTTCTCCTTGGTTCGCACACATCGCCAACTATCTAGTGGCCCGGGTGCTCCCAAAAGAGTTCTCCTCTCAGCAGAAGAAGAAATTCTTTTCTGAGCTGAAGAACTACTTTTGGGAAGACCCGCATCTTTTCAAAATTTGTGCGGATCAAGTGATAAGGAGATGTGTTTCTTTTGATGAAGGAATTGATATTCTAAAACATTTGCATGAAGGTCCGACAGGTGGGCACTATCAAGCTGCTCGCACCGCTCATAAGGTGCTTTGCGCGGGTTTTTACTGGCCTAGCCTGTTTAAAGACGCGCAAGCCTTTGTGAGCAGGTGTGATAGTTGCCAACGGTCGGGCAATATTTCTAATAAAAATGAAATGCCGCAAAATTATTTCTTAGAGTGCGAAATTTTCGACCTCTGGGGAATTGATTTTGTTGGCCCCCTTCCTTCAAGCTTCGGAAACAAATATATTTTAGTTGCTGTTGATTATGTTTCACGATGGGCTGAAGCCCAAGCTCTTCCTACGAACGACTCCCGAGTTGTAGTCATGTTTTTAAAAAAATTATTTTCTAGATTCGGTACGCCACGCGCAATCGTTAGCGATAGGGGTTCCCATTTCTGTAACGCGCAATTTTCAAAAATCCTTACTAAATACGGCGTTACGCATAAACTGTCCACTGCCTACCACCCCCAAACTAACGGTCAAGTCGAAGTAGTAAATAGAGAAATAAAAAGAATATTAGAAAAGACTGTTTCAACTTCTAGAAAAGACTGGTCAACCAAACTTGACGATGCTCTATGGGCCTACCGAACAGCGTACAAAACCGCCCTCGGATGTACGCCGTATCGGCTGGTCTATGGAAAATCGTGCCATCTGCCCGTGGAGTTAGAACACCGCGCCTTTTGGGCCTTAAAATTTTTAAACTTCGATCCCCACTCAGTCGGTGACCTTCGAAAATTTCAACTAAATGAACTCGATGAGTGGCGCTCTTATGCTTATGAAAATAATAAACTTTATAAAGAGCGGACGAAGCGTTTACACGATAAACACTTAAGGCACCCTAAAAACTTTAAGCCGGGCGACCAAGTCCTGTTATATAACAGTCGTTTACGTTTATTTCCGGGCAAATTAAAATCTCGCTGGTCTGGCCCATTTTCTGTTTTAGAAGTATTTCCTTATGGAACTGTTTTAATTTCTCACCCTGATAAGGGTAATTTCAAAGTGAATGGTCAGCGTCTTAAACTGTATTTCTCTGGTGATGATGATGTCAGTCCAGACACTATTAAGTTTCTGCTTCACGAACTTTAATCTTGAAATTTTTATTTTTTTTTGTCAAAAACAATTTTATTTCGGGACAATAATGTTTTTGGACAATATTATTTTTGATGCGTCGAGCTCAACGACGCTTTAACCAAAGGGCGCTCTTGGGAGGCAACCCAAGTTATCTTTTTCTGTTTTCTTTATTTTACAATTTTTGCCTCGGACGGCTCCGACAAGCTGAAGCTTCTGCGATCGCCTGCTCCAACATTGCTGAATCCATCACAAAGTCCAAAGAAGACATTCGGGGATCGACATCACTCAGCTTTCGCAGCAAATAAATCCGGGGAAGTACCTGTATTTCAATTATGTCTTTTCAATTCTGCACTTTATTTTTCTCTCCTTCTCCAATCCCCTTCTTTAGCCATTGAGGACAATGTCTGTTTTAAGCTTGGGGGAGGATTTCCTCCTTCATTTTTGCTTAGTGTAAATAATTTCCTTTTTTGTAAATAGTTCTATAAAAAAAAAAAAATGAATATCTTAAAATTCCAAAAAAGAGAGAATACCTTAAAATTCCAAAAAAGAGAAAAATTTTCCAAAATCCAAAAAAAGAGAATATTTCTCAAAAAAAAAAAAAAAAAAAAAAAAAATATATATATGTATTTTTGAATAGTTTAGACATTTTGGTATTTCAATAGTACCCCTAGTTTTTAGTTTTGTTTTACTCAAAATCTCCTATAAACAACTTAGTTAATTATAATATTTCTAATCGTCCTTTTTAATTATGTTTCACAAGTAAAATGTTGGCCATGCTGTGTTTCTAATTCACGGTAGCACGTTAAGGTGAAATATTTTTCTAAAACTCGCATTTCTATTATGGTTTTTTGTTGTTTATTTCCTTTACTTTCTCAAAAAAATTCATCATCCACTATTTTCTTTCTCGTTTTTGAATAACTTTTGTAAAGTCAACTTTTGAATAACGTAGTAGATGTGAACGATCCAAGTCACCTATTATTTCTATTTTCAAGTTAATTTCATCAATCTTCTTTTATTATCTAGGACTCGCTTTTTGAAAATTTTTCAAACCTTTGTTTTAAATAAATTCAAAAGCGTGAAAATGATTTAGGCCATTTTTGTTTTCGTTTGAGCTTTCCTGCCAACCTAAAATATCTTTTACCACTAGTTAGCCGTTTTTGAGCCTTTTTCCGATTTCATTTGATAGCTCCTCTCTTCATTTCAGTTTCACCAAAGCCAAAATTTCCAACCTATCGAATCGCACTAGCCTTTTTGAGTTTCATAAATTATTTTGACGATTTTTGATAGGGTATTTTGTGATTTTTGTGGAGAAAGGTTTTCGAAAAAAAAAAGGAAGTATGTTCAAAAGTGATGTTTATTTTTGTTTGGCCAACTCAAAAAGGAAAATAAAAAAAATTTGTGGCCTTTGTTTTGAAAAAAGAAAAAAAAATGAAAAATGAAAAATGAAAAAGAAAAAGAAAAAGAAAAAAAAATGTGTACATATTTTTATGAAAGTTTTTGAAACTCTTTGTTTTGGTTTAGTGTGATTTTAAACCTTCACGTTTATCTTTGAATTCCACTCCTAATCATTTTCCTAAACCAAACGTTTCTGTCCTATTTAAGTCCTTTTGATTCACGCTTTTTGTTTTTTATTTAACAACTAAGAAAAGAAAAAACAGTAAATCAGTTTTGGTTTTAGATTTAAACCTAGATTTTTGATAATTAAATTGATATAATTATAATGCGTTGCTTGGATCTAGTAACAACTCAATGCGTGTTTTTCATTTTTGTTGCTTTACTTAAGTCCATTTAAAAAAATCTCGCTAAAATTTTGGATGATTTGTTTTTATTAAGTAAAGTTTATAAAAGTTTTACCATACCTAAATAATTGTTTTAGACTTACATTTCACCTTTTCCCTACTAAGAATTTCGCATAGTACTTGTGTAGGCATAATTAGAAGTTTTTGATTAGTCCTTTTTATAAATATCTAGTTTTTATATTTTTGCTTGGGGACAAGCAAAGCTTAAGCTTGGGGGAATTTGATAATACGTTTTGTAGCCTAAACTATTATCGTATTTTATATTTTATATTGTACAAATTATGTCTATTATTAGTTTATTTTTATCCTTTTTATGTAAATTTTATTGCCACTAACTTTTTCCTGTCTTTTTGCAGGTTTTCAGAAAAATCGCCAAAATGGCCTGTCACGCCCCCCTGTCACGCCCTCCTTGGGCATGACCTTGGGCGTGTCACCCGATCCCGAGGACACCTGCTGGAAGGGACAGATAACGGCCAAAACCGCTGTCACGCCCCCCTGTCACGCCCTCCCTGGGCGTGTCACCGGGCGTGACATGGGCGTGTCGCCCTCTGCCGCAAAGCCTGCCACCGCATTAAATGTCGTTCCGTCTCAGCACGCAAATAGTACTGTCACGCCCCATGTCACGCCCGTGACATGGGCGTGACACCCTCCTTTTTCGGCGACTGACGGATTTCCGACCAATGATTTGGACATGACATGCCTGTCACGCCCCCCTGTCACGGGCGTGACCTAGGGCGTGACCACCGACGTACCGAAGCAATCATCCCTCCCGCCAGAATCCAGAGCCCGAGGTCAAATCCGTACCTGTCACGCCCCCTGACACGCCCCCCCTAGGGCGTGTCGGAGGGCGTGACCAACCCGAGAAAAAATCTATAAATTGAGCCCCCCTCCCCCCCATTTCAGCAAGCTTTGGTTGAGTGGGGGAGGTGCTGCCCCTTTGTTTCTTGATCCTTTTTCATGCTTTCTCTCTCTCTCTCTCCCCCTCTCTTTGTACTTTTTGGTTAACCCTAGTTTAATCATAGTTTGTGCTAGCTTTTAATGTAATTTTCTTCTTGCTTAGTGCTTAATGTAGGGCTAGAATAGGGTTTAATTTTCATGCACTTGTAACTTTAATTTTCAATAGTGTAACTTGCTCTTTTTATTAATAAAAGTGTTTTTTTTTAGTTTGTGTTCTTCTTATGCTTTTCTACTCATCTTCCCCCCTTCACTCCATTATGATTAACTAATCCTCCTTGTACTCGATCTTGATGATCCGAGGTTAGAGCGATTATGTTATGATGTTTTAATTAATCTTTTCTTTTTAGGTGAGGGCCTTGAATTACTCTTGATTTATCACGGGTCGGAGGTATATTTTCGATATATACTCTCCGCCTTTGCTTTCATTCTGGGCTAGCCGAGAGGCCGAAAGAATGAAGTGAGCATTCAAGAGTAAAGGGAGTTGTACGCACCCCTCGAGAGAGGCAGACGTCCAAATCTCCCGGATTGGAGTAAAATCCAATAGTGGGGTTCACCGCGTAAAGCGAGTTTTAGGCCTCCGATTTAGACGAGAGTCGGTCGGACCTTCCTAAACTCAGTTGGGCACGACTTCGAGAGAAGCGTGTTCAAGCTTTAGGAACCTCCACGGTCAAGGACCCTTATCCTATTAAGTTTAGATTTTTATCGCATTTTCTTAATCGTCTTTAGCCGAGGTGAATCTCGATCGGGTGCATTTCCATTTCATATTGTTCTACCTTTTGTAGTAATCTCATATATTGTGCTCTTTTATTAACTGCAGTAGTTTCCGTTCTAGCTTAGTTGTTTACTTAATAGCCCTCTTAATTGCAGTGTTTCTTTTTCTAGAATAGCTTTACTTTCTCCCCTGCACTTAGTTTTTCTAAAACCCTAGTTTTTCCGTCGATAAGATAATAGCGTTCGTGTGAGTAAGCTTAGCCAACAGTTCCCGGATCTTAATACGACACTTGTGTCCCCTTGCTACAATTCGATAGGTATACTTGCCTCATCGGGTTGCTAGTTCGGTTGCGTTTATTTCTTCGAACCCTAGCGCGCAACAAGTGTTGAGGTGATTCGTTAAGACTACACAGAGGCTTCCTACGATTTGTCGAGTTTACACGACGAATTTGACTTAGAAGAATTCGGCCCAGGTTGTGTTTGTGTAATAATGCTTACGGGTTGAACCAGTTTGGGACTTGTTCTGAACGGCGCCTTATGACCGATTTTTTCAAGAAAACTTATTTAATGTAATGATGGGCGGTCCAATGACAGCTTTACACGTGGCGGGGTAACCCTAACCCTAACATTTCCTTATAACAAGGAGTACCGGAAAAACACTGGACATCTTTGATCTTCTTTGCTTTGTCAATCTTGTGCCGATCTCGACGAGAAACGAAGAGGTTGACGGGGCAAAGTTCTCTTGGAAGAGGATAATGATATTGACAAGGAAACCAATCATGCCTTAAGAAGAATAACAAGATCCATGGACAGAAATTAGGTGAGCTTCCTACCCTCTCCCTTGGTGCTAGATCTATAGATATATCATAGGAGAGTAATAGATTTAACTTCAAGACAACCTAAACACCTAGACGGGGGGGGGGGGGGTGAATAGGTTCTTTTCCTTGTTTTAAACTAAGGTAGAATATTGCTTCAGTTCTTTAATATAAATCTCAAATCTCTACAGCTAACACAACATATACAATCACATAATCTAAAATAACACAAGCATCATAGATTGCACATAGGTTTATAGTGGTTCCCCAAGGTTTGGGTACATCCACTTTCCCCCTTCACCTATCTAGCAGAGTGCTAGATTCGGCCTAACTTCTTTCTTCTTCTAAGATCCACAGATCTTACAGCTCAGAACCCTAAAAAGTTCCTACAACTCAGAACCCTATAAGGTTCCTACAGCTCAGGCTAACAGCCCTACCTCAGCCTTGCCATAAGGCCTACAACTTAGAGAACAAATTCTCCTACACTCAGGCTCAATCAGCCTTACCACTCAAAGATCAAAATCTCCTACACTCAGCCTTTATAATACAGGCTTACAACTCAGATCTTTGAAAAGATCATACAGAATTTGATAAGTAATTTGATGGACTCTTACCCTTGTTGAGAGAGAAAGGATAAGAGAATTCTTGATCAGCTTCTTGATGAAACTGATGATTGAAATCAACCTGTTCTTAGCTTTCTTCAAAGCTTCTTGAATCTGAACTTAGTAGGGTTGATCTCCTTTAAAGTTGACTGACTAGCAGCTTCCTTCTTGGATTCCTGATATGGATCTGGATCTACTTAGTAGATTAGTTCAGGATCTACTTCTTAAGAGACTTGTGATTGTCTCCTTCTTGACCTCAAAACAGCTGGAGCTCTCTCTCCCCAAATCTTCTGAAGTTTCTTCTGAATTCTGAATGAATTAACCTTAGACAAAATCTGAGTGGATAATCACTTCAGATTGTCTTCTTAGATCTTCTTACGAAGATCTTCTTCTATGTGACTTGCACTTTCTTGATCAACGATCAATCTCTCAATAGTTGTGTTAGTTGTGTGTGTGTATGATCTGTTGTTCATCATTTTTGATTTGACAGAATCCATCCATATATATAGACTTCATCCATGTTAACCGGCTGATCCAGTTTCTAACCAACTTCTGACAAGTCTGATAGCTTCAGTAAACTTGTTGGAAAGTACAGCTGTCAAGTCTCCAGTCAGTTCTTGAACCTTTGTATTTGTCAGCAAAGCATCGAGACTGTCTGTCATTATGTGTCGACACAATTAGATAAAGTGTCGACACAAGCTTTGGTGATGTCGACATAACTCCTTTGGTGTCGACACAGCTTCTTCACACTGCATCTGTAGAATATGTCGACACTGCCTCTTTGTGTCGACATAGACACTTCTTTACTACACATCACTCAACATTGTTGAAACTCTGCTGAGTGTCGACACAAGTCCTGTGTGTCGACACAGTTGATATAAACTAAGAATTTTTATGTCGACACAACCTCCTTGTGTCGACACAGTTGATGTCGACTAATACTCCTGTGTGTCGACACTGGCTCTCGGTGTCAACAAAGTTGATGTCGACTAACGATTCTGTGTGTCGACACAGCCTTTTCCAAGTGTCGACACACACTTACTGAAGTGTCTACACAGCTTCCTCTGGTGTCGACACAAGGACTTAGAAACTTTTCTCTGCATTTTAGCCAATACTTAACCTGCACATATAAACTCAAAATAACATCAAATACACCTTGATGTATATCATTGAGCTAAGTGAGGCTTCTCCAAATCAGGTACACATTTTCCAATGTACCCAACAATCTCCCCTTATTTGGAGAAGTCATAACCCTTTTGTCAATGATATACACCACTTATGATAAATAAACATGATGATGTGTATAAGCATTATTTAACAGGGTAACTTATAAACAAAACAAATAATAAACTAACATCACAAAATAAGGATGCAGATTAAATGAACATGGAATATTGTTTTGTTTATTATATCAAAAGTTTCTTAACACTGTTTACATAGACTTCTTTAAAAACTATGAATTACATAGTTCTTGAAAAAAGCTAGTAAAACTAAACTAAGGCTGGACTGGCTCCTTGATGACTATTCCAATCCTTAATTTAATCTGAGCCTGCACAGAAGGTTCTGTATCTTCAATGGGCTTCTTGCCTTTCAACTCAGCCTTCTTTTGTGCTTCAGCCTTAATCTTTTGCCTTTCAAAATAATGAAAAGGCTTAGGAAAATACTTGCTAGGCTCCTGAGCATCAGGAGGTAGCTTCCCACTCTTAGCCTTTCTTATGTATTGAACTATGGCTTCCTGCCTTGCCTCATACTTCTTCCACTCCTGCTCATTATACCATTTACCCCTTTCATGAACATGGTCTTTTACAGCTTTCCAGGCAGTTAATATGATATTTCTAGAAGTGGGGCTCCATTGCTCAAAATCAGGTTTTAACTCTTCCTGCTCTCTGAATCTCTTCATTGATAATTGAGCATCTTGCTGAGCTTTCACACCAGCTTCTGGAATATCTACCTTTTCAATAATAACAATAGTAACTTATTGTGGAGGGCTGTACATAGACTGAACTTGTTGATGTATCATTTCCAGATCTGCAGGGGGTAAATAACTTGGGCAACCTCAGGTTGATCACCTTCAAGTAGAGCTGGTTGCACACCTGACTCAGCCACATTATCATCATCATATAAGGGTTGATATCCCAGAGTGGCTCTAATACTGTTGGTTATCCATTTGGTATGATCAGAGCCTACATATACTAACACCCTCTCCCCCTTTATGACTTCTCTGGCCACATGATCTCTCAAATCATCTTTTTGAAATCTGATTTGCCTATCAAGGTAATTGATACCATCTTTAAAGAATGGCTTTAAATTTTGAAGCTGATCAAAAATTATTTTCTGAGAAGTAGTAATAGTTGTCTTAAAGGAATCCAAGGCTTCCTGTAGCTTCTTATCAAATTCTTCTTTCTCCTTATTTCTTGCCTTAGTCATTGCAATAATTATTTTCCTTACTTCAGTGACTATCTCATTATGAGATTCAGTCAGATTATCATTCATTCTTATTTGATTTTCAAGGACATAGCCTTGTTTGACAACAATATCATCCACCTGTTTCTTGATTTCTGCTTGTTGCTTTGCTAAAAAGACAACATCATTGCCCCCCTTGTGGAAGCAATCTATCATTTCTTTCTTATTCTGATTTACCTCAAATCTGATGGATTTTATATCTTGTGCTAGAAAAAATTGGAGGGCCTTATGGCTTTCATCCACATATTTTTCAAGAGCCAATCTCTGCTCATCAAATTTCACTTGTAAATCAACCAAAAATTTGCTGTAATCAGTCTCAGGGGCTAGTTGTGAAGTAATAGCTTGCAAAGCCTTCTTATAGTTCTGGCTTCTCCTCTTAAAAACCATCAGTTTTCTTTTCTTTAAACTTTCTATCTCCTCATCCTCTGAATCAGAGGAACTATCAATATTTACTCTTTCTTTGGGACTAGAAGGCATCTCCTTTTCAGTCCTATGCTCCACCTTCTCAAGGTTAACTTGCTCCCCCTCAACTGCTCCCTCTATGTCAGGAAATAATTCTTCCAGGGTAAACTCTTGTTGAGTGTGAACTGCTTTTTTTGGAGCATCAGAAACCATAGATGTATCCTCTATGATCACATCTACTGCTGGACTATTGACATGAGGTGTTTCAAGAATAGATTGTGGACTCATTTCACTTGCTAAGTGAATGCTTTCTTCCCCTTATCCTTGTGCAGAATGTTGCTCCCCAACAACTGTGTAGTAACTGTCTCCTCATGAACTTGGGAAGTTTCAGTCAGGTCCTGGAATTGTTCCCTTACTTTCTCCCCCTGTACTTGTGCATTCATTATGTCCTCTTGCATATGATCAAGATCAGTAATATCATGGACTGATGATTTTGCTGCAGTCTCTTGGTTATCCAAATCAGGTGTGTCCTTCGAGAGAACCCTATCCCATCTGGATATTATCCTGATGTCAATCCTTCTCATATGATTTATTTTAGATCCTGGAAGCTGATGCATTACCTCTGGAATTGCTCTAGCCAGGTATAAACTCATTAATCTAGCCAAATTAGGCTTTTTGATTCCTTCCTTTATCTTCTCAAACAAAACTGCATACCAATCTGTGGCAATATTATAGATTATCCTGGTCATCAGATTGAACATAAAGGCAGAGATCCTATCATGGCCTCCTGGTTTACACAAAATCACCTTCCCTACCACTTAAGATAGAAATTTTCCTTGTTGATTCATTCCTTTTCGGTTTATGGCTGCTCTAATCTTCATGGTTGGATCCAATCCACACCACTGGAGAGCCTCCCTTGTCTTTGAGGCTGGGACCTCTTCTTCATCCTGAATTCTTGGAAGGTGAAGAATCTTTCTTAAACTTTTTAGAGTAAGTTTGACTCTATTACCATGAACTGTCGATTTTATCTTCAGTCCAGTGGAATCCACTGTTGCAGCAGCATAGAATTCAAACACTTCTTTCTTCTAGATCTTGGTAGGTTCAGATACAAGAAACTCTAACCCATTATCAGTAACAAGGGTAATGACCCCTTTAATCTCTGTCGCCGCATCATCAAAAGCATCGCGCACCAGCTCGTAGCCTTCGTTAATGTTATCTTTAATCTTTGGCGTCATTGGAATGGAGAGAAATTTTGAATTGAGAGAAGAGAGTTTGTCGACACAAGAGTTTAGTCTCGAAAATCTGGTGAGCGTGTCGACAGAATATGTTCTCGACCTATTTATACCCTTTTAAACAAAGAAGGTCAAAAGGCGGGCAAAAATTGTCTAAAAATGTTGGCACTGTTGCAAAGTGTCGACACATACTTCTATTGTCTCGACCACGGTGCTGATTACTATGTGTCGACACCAAATGATGATATGTCGACACTGGACATACTTAGTAGTTCATCAGAAATTCTGTGTTGACTCTTATTGCAAGTGTCAACACAATTTCTGGAAGTGTCGACACCATTACTCTGGTTGTGTCAACACCACTAACTAAAGTGTCGACACCACTTCTCTGGATGTGTCAACACAGATTTACTGAAGTGTCGACAACACTACTCTGAATGTGTTGACACAGATTTACTTAGCCAAATTTGTTAATCTAACATATGGTCAACATTCCTATTTTAATTTTAAATCTATTCAATTTAGTTTCATCTAGAGGCTTAGTAAATACATCTGCAATTTGATAATCTGTCTTAACCAATTCTAGTGAGATGTCCTCTTTCTCTACATGTTCTCTAAGAAAATGGTATCTTATTTCTATATGCTTAGTCCTACTATGTGAAACAGGATTATTAGCAATAGAAATAGCACTAGTAGAATCACAAAACAAAGGTGTTCTACTTACCTTAATATCATAGTCTTATTGCTGGTGCTGAATCCACAACAGCTATGCACAACAACTTCCTACTGCCACAAACTCAGACTCAGCTGTGGAAATTGCCACACTAGGCTTCTTCTTACTACTCCAAGACACCAATCTTCCTCCTAGAAATTGACAGGTGCCTGTAGTACTTTTTCTATCTTCTTTGCAGCCTGCAAAGTCTGCATCTGAATAGCCTGTTAGTAGAAAATCTCCATTCCTAGGGTACCAAAGGCCTAGATTAGGTGTGCCCTTTAGATATCTCAAAATTCTCTTTACTGCAGTATAATGAGATTCTTTTGGGCATGATTGGTACTTAGCACAGACACATGTTTCATACATAATGTCTGGTCTACTAGCAGTGAGATATAGTAGAGAGCCAATTATTCCTCTATACAAAGACTCATCTACAGGTTTACCTGCAACATCTTTGCATATAAGCATACTTGTTCCCATTGGAGTTCTTATGGTGGAGGATGATTCCATACCATACTTCTTAATTAACTCCTTGGTGAACTTAGACTGGGATATGGACAAGCCATCATCAGTCTGTCTTACTTGGAGTCCCAAGAAGAACTTAAGTTCCCCCATACTGCTCATTTCAAACTTCCCTTGCATAAGTTTAGCAAACTTCTTGCAAAGGTTGTTATCTGTAGACCCAAATATTATGTCATCTACATAAATCTGGACTAAGATTATCTTACCTTTGGATTCCCTTAAGAATAGAGTTTTATCTATTTTCCCTCTTGAGAATTTGTTCTCAATAAGGAAAGTAGACAGGGTTTCATACCAAGCCCTTGGGGATTACTTTAACCCATACAAAGCTTTCCTAAGTCTATAAACATAATCAGGTTTGAGAGAATCTACAAAACCTGAAGTCTGTTCTACATAGACTTATTTTTTTAGATCCATTCAGGAATGCTGATTTTACATCCATTTGGAATACCTTGAATCCTTGAAATGCTGCATAGCAAGGAACATCCTAATTGCTTCCAATCTTGCTACTAGGGCAAAGGTTTGATCAAAGTCAATACCCTCTTCCTGCCTGTATCTTTTTGCAACAAGTCTTGCTTTGTTCTTCACAATGATTCCATTCTCATCCAGTTTGTTCCTAAAGATCCACTTTGTTCCAATGATGTTGTGGTCTTTTGGTTTAGGAACTAACTCACAGACCTTGCACCTTCTGAACAGATTCAGCTCTTCTTGCATGACATCAATCCAATGTGGGTCTAGAATAGCTTCTTCAAATTTCTTTGGCTCTAATTGAGATAGAAAGCTTGAGTATTGCACTGTGTTCAAGTTCCTGCTTCTGGTTTGCACTCCATGTCTTAGATCACCAATTATCTGATTTGCTGGATGATCCTTTAAGTGTCTAACAGCTGGAGGTAGACTATCTTCTGATTACACACCTCCAGTCTCTTCAATATGCTGTACCTCTTGGTGTACTTCAGTATCTAGAGAGTCCTGTACTCCCCTGGACAGTATCCACCATTTTCCACTTCCTGCTCTTCAGTTGTTTCTTCTGTAATGGTAAGCTTGTCCATTTTCTCAATAATACTTGTAGAACTGCAAGAGCTACAAGACAACTCACTGTTGATTAATCTAGTTTCATCAAAAACAACATGTACAGATTCTTCTACAACTTGAGTAATCAAGTTGTAGACTCTATAAGCCTTACTATTGTTGTTGTACCGAACAAATATCCCATCTTGGGATTTGGTAGCAAACTTAGTTAGATAAGACTTGCAATTGTTAAGGATATATCACTTGCAACAAAAGATCCGAAAATAGGATAAATTTGGTTTTCTATCTTTCATGATCTCATAGGGAGTCTTTTTGTGGCACTTGGTGATAGAAGCCCTGTTGATCACATGATATGCAGTGTTTACTGCCTCAGCCCAGAAATATTCTGGGAGAGAAGTGTCACTCAATAGAGTTCTACAAGCCTCAATAAATGTTCTATTCTTCCTTTCAGCAATACCGTTTTGCTGTGGTGTTCTAGGTTAGGAGAACTCTTAAAAAATCCCAAATTCTTCACACAGTCTTGTCATACTTTCAGATTGAAATTTAGTGCCATGGTCACTTCTGATTTTGACCACTATACTGTCAAGTTCATTCTGAATTTGCTTGACAAAACTATGAAAAACACTTGGGGTTTCTGATTTTTGTCTCAGAAAGAACACCCAGGAATATCTAGAATAGTCATCTACCATTACAAAAGTGTAGACCTTCCTACCTAGACTATGAACTAGCATATGACCAAAAAGATCCATATGTAAGAGGTATAGACACCTCACTGAATCCTTGTTTTCAAGGCTATGAAAGGAGGATTTTGTCTGTTTGCCCTTTTGAAAAAGTTGAACATATCCCTTCCTTTATACACTTAACTTGAGGACCATTCCTCACTAAATCTTTACTAAAGAGTTGGCCAATTGTTTTGTAGTTAAGATGGGCCAGCCTCTTATGCCATTTGACACAATGAGAGGCTCTCTCATCAGCTACAAGACAAATAAGAGAACCTTTGTTCTCACACTCAAAATTAAGACAGTACACATTCCTTTTTATATATCCTGTCAAAATGACCTTTTGATCACTTGACCTTTTGATATGACATCTATTCTTAACAAATGAAATGTCATATCCTAAATCACTCAGCTTACTTATGCTTATAAGGTTGTGTTTCAAACCCTTCACTTAGGCCACTTGAGTTATAGTAATCTGGTTACTAGAAATGTTACAAAACCCTTTGATGATTCCTTTTTCAGAGCCACCAAAGATTACTTTAGGCCCATTTATGATAGGCAAGTACTCCTTCAGCAATCCCTTTGTTCCAGTCATGTGCCTGGAACATCCACTGTCCAAGTACCATATAGGGGCATGGTAACTTGGACTCACCTGCAATAAAGAATTACTTTCCCTTAGAACCCAAGTAAGTCTTGGGTCCTTGGTTCAAGTTAGCTTCATACTTACCAAATCTACCTGCTACTCTTCTAACAGGTAGACTGTTGTTCTTCCTGACACTAGTGTTGTGCTAGCAATCTATGGCATAATGACCTGTCTTGCCACAGCACCAGCATTCAAACTTGTTATATCTATTTTTAGATACATCAACTCTTTTGTATTGTGCTGGTACTGCTGTAGCTACACCCACTGTTTTCTTAAAAACATGGGGTTTATGAACATGGGCTGCCTTATTGACATAACCACCCTTGTCATTTAGAACTTCAGTCTTACTATTACCATGAGAATTCTCAAGGTCATACTTGTTAGAAGGCACTTGTACCTTTCTAAACACTACAGGGACTTTGAAATTCAGTGGCTGGACTGAGGCTTTGCCCTTTCTCTTGAATTGGACAGCCCTGGTGTTACCCTTAAATCCAATTCCATCCTTACCCTTTTGAGCCACAAACTCATCTATTAAGGGTAAAAATGATTTTGGCTTGGAATAACTAGCCACCAAATCTTTCTCCTTTTGAAGTCTGACTTCCAAGAATTTTAATTAGATCATTTTTGTATGTGATTGTGCCCATCTGAATAATAGTTATAGTTTTCAGTTTGGCAATCTCATTCAATTTTTGATCCAACTCTTTCTCTAAGTCAGATGCAACCATCTTAAGATCTGCAATATCCTTAGCCTGAGTTTTGGACAGGTTCTTGCTTTTCTTTAGTGCCTGCAATAAGTCCCCATATTAATCTATCAGCTGAATAATATCACCTTCAGACTCAGATCCATTCACATCACTTGATGCAGATGTAGCTGACTCTGTGCCAGTACTACAATCTGAATTACTAGACAAACATTGTACCTTGCTAGGACCAGGCTGATCCTAGCACTTGTCTTTTTCTGATACAGCCATCAGTCCCATGTACTGATGGTCTTCTTGTGCATAGATAGAGTTCAGCAATTGCATAAACTCTTCTTCTTCATCAGCTGCAAAAAGGCCAATGTATTCCTCAGCTTCAGATTCATACTCTGAAGTTGATTGGTCTGACAAGCTCTTCTCCTTCTTAGCAACAAAGGATTTCTCCTTCTTGCTCTTTTGCTGAGTCTTCCTTTTATCAGCAGACTCCTTTCTTTTGTTTGGACACTCAGCCACAACATGTCCATGCCTATTACAGCAATAACAAACTATCTTTGATGTTGTAGATTTGCTAGGCTTTGAACTGCTCCTGTCCTTCCTAGATGACTTTCTATTTTGATAATAGTCATCAACTGGCTATGATGTGGAGGGCCTAGATTTCCACTGCTTCTTCTTCAAGAATCTCTGAAACTGTCTTGTAAAGGCAGCAAAATCTGTATCTGAATCACTGCTATCTGAATTTTGGTTGTCTGAATTATTTGAGGAAATTTCAGCAACTTCCCTAGGAGGTGATGTAGACATCTTCCTATTCTTTCTAGTGGCTTCAACCTTGAAGGCCACAAACTTTTCTTTATGCTCCCCTTTAGCATTTCTGTCTTCCTCTTTTCTAGTCATTAGTTACGTTTCATAAGACAAAAACTTTCCAAATAAAGTTGGAGGAGAAATATCTGCAAGTTGTGCCACTTCCCTAATGACACAAATCTTGGTGTCTCAATCCTTTGTCAAGGATCTTAGGAATTTATCATTCAGTTCATATGTACTGAAGACCCTTCCATAAGACATTAGCTCATTAACTATTCTATAGAACTTCTTATAACACTCAAATATGCTATCTGACTTCCCTTGTCTGAAGCTTTCATATTCCTTATTTAGCATAGACTTTCTATCTTGTCTAACTTCTTCAGAACCCTCCTTGTAGACTATAAAAGTGTCCCACATTTCCTTGGAGGTCTTGCAGTGAATCAAATTCTGAAAGGTTGAATCATCTATGGCACTTACTATGATTTTCTGAGCTCTTTTATCCATAGTTTCTAGGATGATCTCATCCTTAGTCATCTCAGAAAAATCTTTAGGAATTCTTTGATTTGCATTTAGAACAGACACATTCATTGGAATATAATGACCTTATTTTACTGTAATATAGATCCTTGGGTCAGAAGCCTTCATAAACAACCTGACTCTTTCTTTCTATATTCAAAATATCTTCTTCATACAGATAGGTAATTTCATAGAACCTAGTTCCTTGTGATTTTCTCCAGAATCCATTTTCTTGATTCTTCATTCTGCCTTAGGGATCTAACTCAAACTGTTAAGTCCTTCTTTGAGAAACCTCCCTCTGATACCACTTAATAGATTTAACTTCAAGACAACCTAAACACCTAGAGGGGGGGGGGGTGAATAGGTTATTTTCCTTGTTGTAAACTAAGGCAGAATATAGCTTCAGTTCTTTAATATAAATCTCAAATCTCTACAGCTAACACAGCATATACAATCACAGAATCTAAAATAAAACAAGCATCATAGATTGCACATAGGTTTATAGTGGTTCCCCAAGGTCTGGTTACATCCACTTTCCGCCTTCACCTATCTAGCAGAGTGGTAGATTCGGCCTAACTTCTTCCTTCTTCTCAGATCCACAGATCTTACAGCTCAGAACCCTGAAAGGTTCCTACAACTCAGAACCCTATAAGGTTCCTACAGCTCAGGATAATAGCCCTACCTTAGCCTTGCCACAAGGCCTACAACTCAGAGAACAAATTCTCCTACACTCAGGCTCAATCAGCCTTACCACTCAGAGATCAAAATCTCTTACACTCAGCCTTTATAACACAAGCTTACAACTCAGATCTTTGAAAAGATCCTACAGAATTTGATAAGTAATTTGATGGACTATTACCCTTGTTGAGAAAGAAAGGATAAGAGAATTCTTAATCAACTTCTTCATGAAACTGATGACTGAAATTAACCTATTCTTAGCTTTCTTCAAAGCTTCTTGAATCTGAACTTAGTAGGGTTGATCACCTTTGAAGTTGACTGACTGGCAGCTTCCTTCTTGGATTCCAGATATGGATCTGGATCTACTTAGTAGATTAGTTCAGGATCTACTTCTTAAGAGACTTGTGATTGTCTCCTTTTTGAACTCAAAATAACTGGAGCTCTCTCTCACCAAATCTTCTGAAGTTCCTTCTGAATTGATATAAACTCAGAATTTGTGTGTCGACACAGCCTCCTGGTGTCGACACAGTTGATGTCGACTAATACTCCTGTGTATCGACACTGCCTCCCGGTGTCGACATAGTTGATGTCGACTAACGATTCATTGTGTCGACACATCCTTTTCCAAGTGTCGACACACACATACTTAAGTGTCGACACAGCTTCCTCTGGTGTCGACACAAGGACTTAGAAACTTTTCTCTGCATTTTAGCCAATACTTAACCTGCACATATAAACTCAAAATAGCATCAAATACACCTTTATGTATATCATTGAGCTAAGTGAGGCTTCTCCAAATCAGGTACACATTTTCCAATGTACCCAACAGAGAGATGTCCGCTCAATAGAACATAACTTTTGTGCGTAATGAAGATCTCCTTGGAAGAGACCACGCTAGGACCTTTGTTCTAGGATTTTGTTGTCTTCAAACTTTCATCTCTTCATTTTGAAGATGATGAATTTGGTTTGGCGGTCTATTAAGGGTGAATAAGGGATGAGGAAGAACTAAATGTAACCTTGTGAGAATGGCTCGAGGAAGAAGAGGACCGATGTCATTTGTTCGACTTTACGATGCGTATAGAAAGCTAATTTTTGTATGCAGTAGGCTTCATCCTTGATTTAAGCCATGATCTGGGTATTTATAGGTCCTGGGCTGAACACGAAAGTTGTAGCCCTCGGAAATATCTTTCCAATGGATGGTTGCATGTTTTCTGTCTAAGTAAGTGATGGGTTTGCCGTGCATCTGGAATTTTGGGTTCATTAGGAAGATTGTAGTCAAGTGATATATCGAATTGGTTGAATTTATTATATATGGTTTTGGATGAACCATGGATGTACAAATTACTATTTCATGATATCCGGTAAAGAAGCATTTAATAACAATGCGATGAATGATGTAAGTTTTGGAAGAGTTTGTGATGCATGATGCATGAATGTGTAATCTATAACTATGCAGTAATTTAAAATCTTTTGAAGAACATGTGATTTATTCCTTGTAAAATTGTGTTGATCATGTAGGAGTAAAAGTGTCATGATGAATTTTTAAGGATATAAAGTCTGGGGAAGATAAATAATTTGATATACATGTGCATGCTAAACTTAGAAAAAAGGATAGATGAACATTATGCCTGTGGTCATGCTATAAGCTTATTGACCTTTTGAATTGAAAGTATAATTGGAAAAAGTCCACCGCTTAGAGTTATATTAAATCCCTACTTGTAGCGGTGATGATCATATAGTGGTAAAAAGAGGATTTGATATCCTAGGTTGTGACAGAACCTTGCGTGCCTTTGAGAACAAGATTGTTCTGATGAGAAGGGACTCAGTTGGAGCCCTTGGAAGTTTGATGACATTGCTAACAGTAATAGCATGTGGTGTGTGTTGACACACGGTGTCATAATCCTTGGTTAAGGGTATTATGGTAGGTCTACGAGCTCGCCAGTCATCACACCGACGAGAGTTGGCAGATAGACCTTGGGCAGTTGGGCTTGGTCCTCAGTGCTCATTCCTGAGTCTCCTTCCATGCCAGTGGACGTTTGGGCTTGGTCCTTTGGTGATATGCTCCCAGAGGCTCCTTCAGTGCCACGATGATAGGCTAGTTGGCCTGTGTTCTTGGTGCACATCAACCCGAGACCCCTTCTGAGTTGTAGTACGCAGAGGCTCTGCTGTTGTGATCTTAGTATTGAGGCATACAGAGGCCTAGGACTGATAGTGTTGATACCCGCATAGTAGTGGAGATGCCCACTCTACTATCACCGCCTGGCCATGATGGATGACGCTTGAGAGGTTTGCTACCTACTCGAAAAGTGGGAACTAAAGGACTATATCAACATAACAAAACAGAGTGTATGAGTTGCATGGGTTCATCATAAACCATTGCATTATATCGCACAAGTTCCTCATCATATAAATTGGTATGGGGACTTTAATTTTATGAGTTACTTTTTGTTAAGCCGATCCATAACTTATAAATTTGTATGAGCATTTTTGTAAGTTAAGTTCTATTTCTATTGTTAAATTACATGCTGTAGATGATTACTATACTTTTATTGAATTGCTAGTGTAGAATGATGCTAACACTTTTTATACATTATTTTCTTTACTCTTATGATATGTAAAGATATACCACCTGCTTGTACTTACTGCTATATATATTGTACCTCCGTTATTTCTCCCGCACGGTGCC
Source organism: Platanthera zijinensis (assembly GCA_039513925.1). Lineage (NCBI taxonomy): Eukaryota > Viridiplantae > Streptophyta > Magnoliopsida > Asparagales > Orchidaceae > Platanthera > Platanthera zijinensis. Next base: position 93,944,198 of record CM077083.1, read on the forward strand.
TAAGATCCGCCCAAGTGAGAGGATGAGATAGCCACTTAGTCTTTATGACAAACGGTTGATACGATGACCATTTTAGGAGGACACCTAGCTGATAGAGCAACAACAACAACAGTTTATGCAGGAGGGCAGCCAGGCCAGGGAGACAGTTCCTGATACGACGATACCCTCGCTGCCACCGGTTACTGAGGTGTCAGATTTTTGAGAGACTTTGTTGTAGCCTTTGGGCAATTTTGTTGTACTCTGATATTAAAGGAACCGATGTTGTTACTTGTTATTCATGTACTGCACAATGGATATTTACTTATTGTGATGCTTTGACTTCTTTTTATTGTCTTTATGTTGGGTTGGCATGAATGATATTATGAGAGACGACAAAATAGGCGTCTTATAGTACCGGTCAACCTGTTTGTTGACGCTACCGCAAGGCAACTATTCTGGGCATAAGACCCCTTCGGCTGTGTCGTGTGTTCTAGGAGGGGGGACTTATAGGTGAGTGGTCGGTGCACTTGAGTCATGTTCCACGTGCGCTTGATCGTCTTCATATTCACATTCTTGTTCGCACTCTACAAAGAACATTTTCTTTCTTACTTGAGAGGGTGAAAGTCCATTTCTTCTTTCTCCTTGGATGGTGGTTCCTTGCTCCACAAAGATGTAGAAGCCCTATTGCTTGTGCGTTTATGGAAGGTGAATACAAAACACTATTATACAAAGTTCAAGTATGCTACCGCAAACATTCATTAATGCTTTTATACAAAGTTTATGTGCTTTCACCAACTATCCCGGATTTTGTTAAGGAATGTGGTTGCTCTTCCTTTGTAAGCATTCATTAGCGCGTTGTGATAGTTTCTTGCTTTGCATAGTAGTGAAGTTTGAATTGGCGCTTTAGCCGTACTGCCCGGCGGTAGTTGTTCTGAGCCTGAAGTCGAAGTAGCATCGATTTGAATCGGAGTTCAAATGGTAAATCATGCTCTGGATTCTTATATGAATGGGCTAGCATGCAGCAATATCGCTAACAATGGCTGTAGTAGCAGGATAGTGTTTTCCCAGACCAATTGTGATGCATAAATTTGCATCAAAAGTACCTATAAGCCTGCACATTATACTCAAAATAAGAATGATCAAATACACCTTGAGCTTTATTATTATCGAACATGAGAGATGCAAAATATATGTTTCCACAAACTTCCCATTTTGACAATAACAAATCTTATTCATGAAATATAAATCCAGCTATAGTGTTATATGAGATAAGAATATAACATGAATATGTAAAATTGATAAGTGTTATCGTTTAATCACAAATGTCGACACTTGTAACACCCTAATTTTTCGGTATTTATTTTAATTCCCGTAGTGACGTATTTTTGACGTAAGAGCGTTACGTTGACGCGTAGTTAACATGTGTCATTTGTGGAGCATGGGTTTGATCAATTGGTTTTCCTGTATGGTTGGTTTTGGCTTGGTTGTGCACCTTCCCTCGCGAGCCGGGTCTATTTTGGTGACTCAATGAAGCTTTTTATAGGGATATGGTGACGTTTTATCTTCGGGTTGTGTTTTACCCGAGTTTGGTTTTTCGGATTTGTATTTTGACTTCGCCGTTAGATTCGTAGCATCGATATTTAGCTACGATGTGATTTTCGTAAGATTTCAAGTTGGTTTGAATTTTGGGTCGTTTTGACGTTATTTAATTAATTAATAATATATAGTATATTTACAAGTATAAATAGGAAACCCATCGCGTCAAACCCTATTCCTATTCATCTTCTCCCAGAACCCAAGCGGCGGCCTTTTTCGCGAGAGGAGTGGACGACAGACTTTGCATGCATTCGTCCAGCGGTAGAGTGTGCTCGGTTGGCCGTTTTCGTCGCCGGAGTAGAGATTCGGAAAGCTCTCGTCGAGAGCTATGCGATCGTGGTAAGATCTTCCTGATTCCTCGATTTTTAGGCATTAGGGTTAGAGATTTTGACCTCCTTTTTCCCCCTAAAGTTTCAAAAAATGTTGCTAAGGTCATTTGGCGGCCGATCCTTGTCGCGGTGCGAGAGGGAGTTGTTTTCCCAGAGTTTCAAGGCAAGTAGATTTTCCCCCTTGCATGTTCATTTCTTGCATAGTTTCTTCCTTTATTTCCTCCTCCCTTAAAGAGTAGGACTAGAGTAAGTTAACTATGAAAGATCTCCTAGATTAGGGCAAGTTTTCGTCCAAGGCATGGAGAGTGGGTTTAGAGGTTAAGTAGAATTCGACGTATATCAAAAGGTAGTATTCGGTGGGTATGGGATTGAAATTTGCCGAGTATCAAAGCCAGATTCGTCAAGTATTTATAGTTCAGCCTAAGGATAATTCGGTGTATTTATTGGGTAGAATTCGTCGAGTATGAATTAGGGGTAGGAACTTTTTAAGCTAAATTCATCGAGTAACGACTTAGGTAGATTCGGCCAGTTTCACCGAATTTTGTTAAGTTAGTTTCGTCGGGTAATGATTTGCAGAGTGTGGGTTGTTAGACTAAGTGTAATTCGGCGAGTAACGTTATGCTATTCATCGAGTATCAATTAGGATTTGATGAGTATCGCCGAAATTGTCGTTAAGGAAGATTTGCCGTGTATTAGAAGAAGGTGTCGAGTAACGTCGGTCGACGCGCCGAGTATAGTTGGGATTCGTCGAGTATAGAAGCATTTCACCGAGTATCGTTATGCAATTCGTCGAGTATCAATGTCATTCGTTGGGTATACTCGCCGAATTTGGCCAGGACTTAGAATATTTTGTCGTTTCGTGTAGGATTCGTCTTGTATGGCCCTTAAGGTGATCTTAAGGCTTGTTTAGGCGTTTCCTTGAGGTTTTTAGGCTTGGGTTTTGATTTTGGGTGTTTGGGTTTGATGTTTGGTAGTGGATAAAGGACCACCAACTGGGCGCCGATTTGTGGGTCATTACACTTGGTAGTTGTTTGGTCTCTGTGGACTGTTGGTTTGTGTTGGGACAAGTGGCTACCACCGCAGTGCCCTTTTGTGAGACGTTTGGGTTTGGAAATCCGGGTTTGTACAATTTGTTCATCAGCTCCGGCCCGGTTGTTTTACCAAGTGTTAATGACTCATGTTTTCGAGCTGTTTTGTGCTCAGTTTGCTTCTTAGATCAGTTTATGTTATTTCATGCTAATCTTTACAGATTTTGTCGAAGCATGACTTCGTTCCGCACTTGCTGCAATGTTCATTTAACTCCTTTATTGCAGACTTTTACATTACCTTTTTTATTTGGCTAATCAGCTGTTGTTCCAGCATTCCTTATAGTCGAGTTTGGTAAACCCTTTCTTTCCATTTTACTTATTACCTGCTTATTTTCATTGCCACTTGTATTTTCTTGCTGAGATGTTCTTCTTTTGAATGCCTCAAGTTCAGGGTTGTAGCCGGTGGAGTGGCGGTGTTGGGTGGTAGCTTTTGGACTACAGTTGTTTCATTAGTTTCCTCAATGTTGTGAGGTAGTTGCTTTTTTCGGTTTTAGTTTAGACTTGTATACTTTCAGTGGGTTCGTGTCAGGTTGTTGACGTCCACTAGTAGTTTTTTCTGAAATATTAAATACTTTGCTAGCTGCTAGTTTACCTCTTTGTGGTTGTTCTTACTTGCTCTCTGGGAAGGTTTTATGCTAGCTTGCATGTTAGATATTTTAAAGTATAACAATTACTATTATTACTTCATACATATCATATTTGAAATCTAAACCACTATATTTAACATCCATAAAAGCTACTTTCACTACTATTATAAATCTAGAGTCTTGCATACCATGAGTTATCCTCTGGGGATGTTTATACTCATGTATGATGTATAATCTTGTAAATAAAGTATTTTACACAGCGTATAACTATCTTTTTCTCGTGGACTAGATGAACCACTTATCCGAGGGATACGGCTAACCGCTTAACTTAAACTGGATTTTCTTTAAATAACTTATAGATCTTTCATAAAGTGTTAAGTTGGAGTTTTGCCTGAGCGTCTGCAGTTATTCCCTGCTGACATGGCATTATGACGCATATTTTCCCTTACTCTGATATATCGTTAAATGCGGAGAAAATGCGGGTTGTGACAGTTTTTAACACCCCAAAAATGAGATGTGGTCACTAGAAGTTACTGTACGGCGATAGTCCTATCGCTGGCGATAACTCAGTGAATTAAAAGACCCAGGGCTCTGGTTGCTACCTCCTGGCGGTAGGAAGCTAGTGCACCGCGATGCACTCTACGCTTTCGACGAATCGTTGAGTGTGCTATCGCGTGACGCTAGAGAGTTATCGCGGGCAATAACTCTGGATAGCGGCGCCGACTGGTAAAAGCGGTAATCGTCTGTATTACCACGCGACGGTAGGAGTTACCGCGCGGTGGTAGCTTTAAGATAAAAGCTGGACTTGAGATTTTATTCTCATTTTCTCTCATACACTCTCTTGCTTACTTCTCAAGAGGGAAGAGGAGGAAACGTCTAGGAGGTCAATAAGAGTCGATCAATAGTATGCTTGTGATCAGAATCACGAATCGACGCTAGATCCGCGGAGAGGAAGTTGTGTAGATCAATTCCATCTGGATCAAAGATCACGGTCATGGCTCCGAAGAAAGCTACAAGGGTAACGATCTTCCTTCTTAGACAAGTGAAGTCCTTCTTTTGGCATATGCATGGAATCCCCCACCAAAAGGTGGAAAAGCAAAGGGAATTACTTTGGGTTGATTCATGAAATTGCCAGTGAGTCTTGCATATAGATCCAAAAATGTGTAGTACAAAATAGGCATGCTGTGTGAAGCCTATCTGGATAGGTTTGTCTTGATTAGTAGTACCTGTGAAATGGAAGTAGCAGGAAGTACTGGAGCTACACTCTAGGAAAATACCTATGAAATACTATAGTTTGGATGACTGTTGGATGTCGTCGGGCGATAGTGAGTATCACCATCGGCGATAGCTCTTGGTGAGCTATTTGTGCTGTGAAAGTTCAGTGTTTCTAGTACTGCAGGTTACTGCAGGGTTTTGGCTGGGTCTGGTACAGAAAGTGAATTCTGTGGTTAACGCCTGGCGATAGTGAGTATTGCTGGCAATAGCGGCCAGATACCCTTTTGATGATAAAGCCTGTCTTTGGGAGACTGTGAGGCTATTCTGTGAGCTGCAAGCTCCTATAGACCATCGAGTCGAACGGACAAGGGGAAGCTGACCCGTGTCAGTATAGACATTAAATTGATGATTTGAGTAACGGGAAATGGCAGAACTGTATCCATGTTATGGTTGTCTAACTCTAGTGCCTAAGTGATTGGCGTTCGTTAGGATTACATAATGAGAGTCTTAGGCTGTATGCCATCAATACTAAAGTCTCAGGACAGGGGTTGTGGAGACTATGAATGCTCAAGTTAACCATTATGTCTGGGACCTCTGAACGATGGTGGGAACCTGATAACAAGTATACCAAAAATGTGCCCTGAGTGCACAGAACTTTTTGCCATTGAGGCATTCATTTGTAATATATTGAACTGTGCGTGAGTGCACATTCTTATGATATATTTGATTGTGAAAATGTTATGCCTGCAGGGAAGGAATACCACTGCCCTGGGAAAGGGGTAGGGTCATTATAAACTGGTCAGCTGAATGCTGACCGTTGCCTTATTTGCCACCCTTATGGTGGATTGTCCCTGTGGAGTTGCTGTAGAGCCGAGCAAGAAATAGCAGGCTGAAGCCCTTGCTGCTATGTTGGCCCTCGAAGGCCGAGCGGAAAAGTCTTACTATTTTCTTGTGTGGCCGACCTGCGCGCCGATGTTTGTAAACCACATTTATGAATTATAACTGTAAGGCCTTAAGGCTATAACTTTTTTGTATTTGTAAGTGACATTCCTGTTATATATATATAAATGGTTTTGTTTATATATAGTGGACATTCATTTGGTATGAGTTCATGCAACCCTAAAGCTTCTTCTAGAATGGTTTGAGTTAGGATTCGAGTAAATTTTGATATTAACCTGTGATCCCCCCGTCTGTTTGTGGAATATTGTGTGGGTCCCCGGCCGGACCCTCTATTATATTTCATGTGACAGACCAAGGTGTTATAATTTGGTATCAGCTTGTCTGGTCTTCCTCCTATGAATTCTTGGTCGAATTCTTTTGAGGGGTGGCGAGTACATGTAAGTGCGAACCGTTATAACATAGGTGAACTCAAGAATGTCCCTTTAGGAATGAAAATACACCTATTTTAGAAACTTGCGCATTCCTATTCATCATTTTTGCTTTTACAAAGTCGCAAAAGTGTGTCTTGTACATGTCTAGGTGACTCGAAGTAGTGCGGTGCAGTCTGAGCCCCAACATTCTGTTGAGAGTGCGGCACCTGCTGTTGTGCCCACACCTCCTCCTTCTGCGGAGATAGTGCGCTTAGTTGCCGAGGTGTTGTTTGCAATGATAGACGCGCAGCCTACTGGACAGGCGCAGCCTGCAATGGTTCAAGAACATATTTGTGTGAGGCCAGAACCTGTTGTGGCTATGGTAGATATACGAGCAGTGGAACGACAACTGAAGCATTTCATGAGTTTCAGACCTCCTACGTTTGCGGGGGTAGGCTACCCAACGCAGGAAGAAGAATGGCTTGTGTGAGTCAAAAGAATATTGATGGAATTACGAACTGAAGAGGAATAGAAAGTCACCTTGGCCACTTTCCTGTTGGAAGGAGAGGCTCAGCTTTGGTGGGACGAAATGGAGCTGTACCACTTAGTAGGTAGACAACTAATGGAGGTCTTGATATAGGAGTTTCCGAGACTGTTCTTAGCGAAGAATCTTTTGTCGGCACAACGCATATCCATCGGTAGAAAACCACTCAGTAGACTCCCTCTACTATTGCTTCTGGAGCAATGTTTGGGCAAGGCCCTCAGACATGCTATACATGTGGAAAGCCCGGACACTTTGCCCGGGAATGTCGAAGTTGTCCTCCAAAGGGTGATAAGAAGGCAGGAGCCACTTATGCAGAAAAGCAAAAGGCGGTGGAGTCCACTATATCCCACTATACTCCAGCTCAGCCAAGGGTGTATAATCTTTGCCAACAGGAGGCCATAAAGCAGAGTGATTTCATCACAAGTACGAGTTATGCTACCATTTTACTGCTTTCCATACTTCATACCTTGTGTGTGGCTTGTGTATGATTTGTTTATATTTGGCTTTGTCCTTATTCGGGACTACCCGACATGGGCACTGTTTGATATGTGTGCTTAACATTCATTTCTATCTGAGGACTTTGTGTCTCGGATTGGAGTGCCTACTTGTGTGTCGACAGTAGTCTATCGATTTGGTTGCCTAATTGATGTGTGATACGAGAAAATAAGTCTTGTTTTATTGATGTGCGGATAGGAAGTCAGGATTTTGGATTGGAAGCATCTGTGCTGCCGATATCGGAGTTCGATGTAATCTTTGGTATGGACTGGCTCTCGGAGCAACGTGCCTTTATAGATTGCAACTCAAAGGAGATCACACTAGGAAAGAATACCAAGCTAGAGACTAAATTCGCTGGTATACAAGGATCGAGAAAGATATTGATGTCTGCTCTCCAAGTCATCAAAGCTGTTCGGAAGGGCGTGGAGTTATTCTTCACGCTTATAAAGGTTGTTGAGCAAAAAGCCAGTGTGAGTGATGTTCCGATCGTCTCGGCGTATGCTGATGTATTTCCTAAGGATCTTCCGGGGTTACCGCCCCAGCGGGAGATTGACTTCTCTATTGAGCTGGTGCTAGGTGCGAAATCTATGGCCCGCTCACCGTACCGTGTAGCGCCAAAGGAAATGGCAGAACTGAAGGTCCAACTGCAAGAACTGCTAGAGTAAGGATATATATGCCCAAGTATGTCACCTTGGAGTGCTCCGGTCCTAATTGTGAAATAGAAGGACGAAAGCTTGCGACTATGAATCGACTATCAAGAGATGAATAAGCTAATGGAGAAGAACAAGTATCTGATTCCACGGATTGATGACTTGTTCGATCAGCTAATGTGATCAACTGTCTTCTCGAAGCTAGATTTAAAATCTGGCTATTATCAGTTAAGGATTCGAGAATGTGACATTCCCAAGACAGTGTTTGGTACATGCTATGGGCTCTACAAGTTCACTGTAATACCATTTGGGCTAACAAATATGCCATCGGTGTTCATGGACCTAATGCACCGAATGTTTCGAGAGTACTTGGACTTATTTGTAATCATCTTTATTGACAACATTTTAGTGTACTCTCAGTCTGAAGAAGATCATACGAACCAGTTGCGGATGGTGTTACACACCCTGAGAAGAAGTAAAATCTTTGCTAAGTTCTCAAAATGTGAGTTCTGGCTATCGTTAGTGGTCTTTCTGGGCCATGTTATTAGTGGAGAAGGTATATCGGTAGATCCAGTGAAGATAGTTGCAATTCAAGAGTGGCCTGTCCTATCTACTATAGCTGAAGTATAGAGATTCCTTGGAGTTACGGGCTACTATAAGCATTTCGTGGAGAACTTTTCATGGATAACCTTACCTCTCACCACACTGACGCGAAAACATCAGAAGTTCATTTGGACGCCGGAGTGCGCACGAGCTTTCGAAGAGCTAAAGAGTCGTTTGACCCCGATGCCTATTTTGACGTCACCATGTGGTACGGGCGGCTATAAGATTTATAGAGATGCATTAGGGAGCGGCTTAGGTTGCGGTATTCTATAGTTTGGTAAAGTGATAGCTTATGGCTCACACCAATTGAAAGTGCAAGAGCTGAACTATCCCGTCCATGACTTGAGGTTGGCGGCGGTGATATTTGCACTTAAAATGTGGCGTCACTACTTATATGGCGTGGAAGTTGATATCTTCACAGACCATAAGAGCCTTAAGTATCTTCTTGATCAGAAAGATCTAAATATGTGATAGCTATCACAACCCACATTTTCTGAACATTAGTTATATCAGAGTAAGAGAAAATATGCACCGTGATGCCACGCCGTGCAGGGGATAACTGCAGACGCTCAGGCAAAACTCCAAACTCTACAGTTATATGAAATATATAAGTTATTAAGTAAAAACCAGTTTAAATTTGATGGTCGTATCCCTCGGCACAGTGGATCAATACTCAACGGGTAAAAGTATAATTATACGCTGTGGAAAATACTTTGGTTATGTTGATTAACACCCTACATGAGTATAAACATCCCCAAAGGACAACTCATGACATGCAAGACTCTAGATTTATTATAAGTATGGAAATTGTCTTTACGTTGGCAAGAAAATAGTATTTAGTTTTAGAAATATGAGATGTATGAAGTACTAGTAGTAATGCTTTTATAGGTGAAAATACCTAACATGCAACCTAGCATAAAACATTCCCAGAGAGCAAGTAAAAATAACCACAAAAGGTAAAACTAGCAGCTTAGCAAAGTATTCAGCAATTCAAACGAAAACCACCAGTGGGCGTCAACAAACTGACACGAACCCACTGGTCAGCATGTGTGTATGTACTAACATGAAAAAAACAAAGAACTACCTCTCAAGGTAGAGGAAACCTCTACAACACTGCAGTCCACTAGCAAACACAAAACATAGCCGCTCAACCGGCTATTATCCTTAACCTGAGGCATTCAAAGAAAGAACACCTCAGTAAGAATAATACAAGTGGCAAACAAAACTGTCAGTAAATAAGGGAGTAGTAAGATTACTAATCGAAACCTGAATAGCGGTAAAAAACACAACAAACTAACTATAGATTAAGAACGAAAGAGTTAACTTATAAAGTTAAAAGGTAATAAAATTTGTACCAAGTGCGAATGGATTCATACTCTGAGAACATCTGCAAGAAAAGGAAGAAATAACATAAGATTAATCCATAGGAAAACAAAAATGAGACAAAGTTTCAATAAACACGTGAATCATTAACACCATAACGCAACCGGATCTGATTCGGGACCAACCTGTCAAACCCAAACTAACAAACCAAAACGTCTCAAAAATGGGACTGCGGTGGTGGCCAACACAACCCAACAACCCAAAACAAGACCCAAACATGCTCGGGTGTAATGATTCACGAAACAAAGCCAACTAAACTAAACCCCATTTCCTAAATACCCATAAAACCCAAACACGACAAATTCAGCAGAAACCCGATGATTCTAACTCCGCAAAACAAAGCTTTTAGAGATACACGTCAAATCGGTGAAAGGACACAAGTCTAAGGGAAAAGCAATGAGTACACTCGACGCCGCGTCGAGTATACTCTACGCCGCGTCGAGTACACTCGACGCCGCGTCGAGTGTAGTCAACGCACTCGACGCCATAACTCAGCACACTCAACGCTTAAATATAGCAGCAAGAACAGACGATGGTGTTCAGTGAGTTCAGCTCACTCAATGCTTTACCACTTAGCTGCCAAAATCAGATGACGACGTCATGTTAGCTCACTCAACGCTGTCAACGCTTTAACACTTAGATTACAGAGTTAATGCGACGACGTTGTGTGAGTTTAGCTCACTCAACGCTGTCAACGCTTTTCTTTCTAAGCGACGACGTTGAGTGAGTTCAGCTTACTCAATGATGTCAATGCTTTAACACAGCTTTACAGAATTAAGGGACAACGTTGAGTGAGTTTAGCTCACTCAATGCTGTCAACGCTTTTCTACTTGGGATTAAACAGACTAATATACGACATTGAGTGAGTTCAGCTCACTCAATGTTGTCAACGCTTTTATACTTATATTTATAGATTTAAGAGATGGCGTTGAGTGAGCTTAGCTCACTCAACGCTATCGACGCTTTTATACTTAACTTGCCAATTAAGGTGACGACGTTGAGTGAGTTAAGCTCACTCAACGCTGACTCAATGCTATCAACGCTTTTAGACATAGCTTCTAGAATTATACAAAATGACATTGAGTGTGGTAAGCTCACTCAATGTCGCGTTTAGTGAGTACCACCCACTCAATGCTTTTAACTTAGCTTCTTAGACTACTCAGCAAGGCGTTGAGTGCATTCAACACACTCAACGCTTCATATTTTGGATAAAAACTGAACTTCTACAGTAAGGTTACACTCAAAGCTTTAGACTATATACACTCAGCTCCACTCAAAGCTTTTAGACAGAAACCAGCCAGAGGGTTATCATCCTAACAGTACCATACTAATAATTTCTAACTATGTCGAACCTAGACAAAAGATGATTTTTACACCATGCTAAGAGGCATCTGGCCTACTAGAACATGAAACCGAAGGGCAAAATCTTGGCATGGGTGTAAACACCACTTGTCTCATGATCTACAGAAAATCACTATTACCTAGGGGAAATCCTACCCTAATCAGATTTTGCTATACCGGGAGGATAACAAGAAAATAAAGGAGAAAAGAAGAACAAGCAAGGTAAAAAATCACCATATGCCTCAAATCACCTAAAATCCGGCCAAGCAACGTCCCACCTCTCAGATCTGGCAACAAGAATGCTTACGCAACAAAACCTGAAACTTTTGCGGACAAAAGAGGGTCAAAACCGCATACCTAGACCTCTAAAAATCCAAGAAACTGGAAAAGCTTACCGTAGAAATGTCGATATAGGCGAGATTTACCCGGATCCACTCTCCAAAGATGAAATCGAGCACCAAAGCTCCAGAAATCGGTGGCCGAAGGCTTATGGATGTCCGCCGCTCTTGTTCTTTGGCAACAGGACGATTGTTTCACGAGGGAGACAATGAATAGCGTTTTGACGCGATGGGTTTCTATTTATACTATTTTATCCGATTATTTTAATATAAGATATAATAATTAGTTAAATAAGATGTCAAAACGACCCGAAAACCAAACTTACCCGGAATTCTACGAAAATTGCACCGTAGCTAAAAACCGATGCTACGAATCCAACAGCGACCTCGAAATCGAAATCTGACTAACCAATCTCAGGTAAACACCTCCTGAAGCCAAAACATAAGATTTCCTAAAGAGGCTCCACCGAGTTACTAAAACAGACCCGACTCGATAGGAAATCTTGCAAACAGGCTAAACCCAGCCACACAAAGAAAACCCAAGAGCTAAAACCCACGCTCTAACAATGACACACACAATCATGCAATAACGTAATGCCCTGACGTCATAAATATGCCAAATAAAAGAACTAAGTAAACATCAAAAAATCAAGGGCGTTATAGCCACTCTCCCTAAAAATAAGTTTCATCCCGAAACTTTACGCACCAAAAGATTCCACAAAAAAAGGAATATAATCAAAGATTATAGAAGGGGAAATACATACCGTAAGAAACTAGGAGAACAGATGAGGATGAGCCTCCCTCATAGATGACTCCAACTCCCAAGTGGCGCTTTCCACGTCTTGGTATCGCCACAAAACATTAACCATTGGTATGGCTTTCCTCCGCAACACTCAATCTTGAGTATCCAGAATGCGGATAGGAATCTCAATATAGGAAAGATTAGGCTCCAACTAGGGCACAACATCAAGAATCTGTCAATCGTTGAGCACACATTTCCACAACTTGCTCACGTGAAACACGTCGTGCACACCCGAAAAATTTGCGTTCAAATCCAGCCTATAAGCTGATACACCAATACACTTAACAACCTTAAAAGGCCCCACTTACCTCAGGTCCAACTTATGATTCTTACCAAACCTTTTAACTCCAAACATCGGGAAAACCTTAAGAAACACCAAGTCCCCTACAACAAACTCTAAATCAGACCTACGCCGATTGGCGTTCTTCTCATATCGTTCCTGCGCTATCCGAAGCTTTTCCCGAATAAGCTTCACAGAAATATCAATTTCTTCTAATGCTTCAGGACCCAAAAACCGTCTCTCACCGACCTCGGCCAAAAACAAGGAAGTTCTGCATCTCCTCCCGTACAAGGCCTCAAACAGGGCCATCTACAAACTTTCTTGAAAACTATTATTGTATGCAAACTCAATCAATCCGAGTCACTCATCCCATGCTCCTTTGTGGTCAAAAATATAACATCTGATCATATCCTCCACGATCTGATTCACTCTTTCTATTTGACTATTTGTCTGCGGATGATAAGTTGTGGAATACCTCAAATCGGTACCCAAACCTTCTTGTAAACTCTTCCGAAAGCAAGACGTAAACCTGGAGTCTCGATCTGATACAATACTAACTTGCACTCCATGTAATCTGATGACTTAATATAAATATAGCTAGCCTATCTTCTTCATGGGGTAATCAATCTTAAAAGGCACATAGTGAGCACACTTTGTTAGTCTATCAACAATAACCCAGACTGAATCATTTCATCGGGGAAATCTCGGTAAGCTATTAATGAAATCCATTGAGATACTCTCCTACTTCCAACTCGGAATTTCCAAGGGCGTTAGCTTGTCACCAGGTCTTCCATGATCGGCTTTACTCACTTGCACGTAAAACATTCTGAAATGAACTTTGCTATATCACCTTTCATTCCGAACCACTAGGAGATCTGCTTCAAATCTTGGTACATCTTAGTTGAACCTGGGTGGTAGACAACATTAGAACCATTAGCCTTACTGAACAACTTAACTCCAATACCTTCTACATCGGGAATACAAAATCTGCCACGGTACTTCAAAGTATCAGCATCATTGATCAAAAATTCTGGCAACTCCCCTTTCTCAGTCCTCTTGTAAGGTGCAATGAATCAGGATCTTCCATCTGATGCAGTCTTGTGAGTGCAATCCATGAAGGCTTAGCTACCTCCAAACTACTAGATGAGTTACAACTCCCAACAGAAATGTCCATTAAGAGAAACTCTTCTACCAGAGAATCTACCGAGAGGTTAAAAATCTTAGTTGTCTTCCTACTCAAGGCATCAGCTACTACATTAGCTTTGCCTGGATGGTACTAGATCTCAACATGATAATCAACAATGTACTCTAACCATCTTCGCTGGCGTAGATTCAACTCCCTTTGAGTGAAAACGTATTTCAAACTCTTGTGATATGTGTAAATCTTGCATAATGCTCCATACAGCAAGTACCTCCACAACTTTAATGCATAAATAACTGCCACAATTTCCAAATCATGCGTAGGGTAATTCCTTTCATGAATCTTTAACTTCCTCGAACCGTCGCAATTACCTTTCCTTCTTGCATCAGCACACAACCAAGTCCAACGTGTGACACATCCATATACACAACATATTCCAACACTTCAGTAGGCAGAGACAAAACTGGAGCAGTGCAAAATCTCTTCTTTAATTCAAGGAAAGCTTCCTCGCACTTATCGCTCTAGAAGAAAGCTGCGTTCTTCTGCGTTAGTTTAGTCAGTGGCGCAGATAACGTAGAGAAAACCTCTAAAAACCTTCTATAGTAGCTAGACAACCTTAGGAAGCTCCTTATCTCCTTGTGTGTGGTGGGACTATTCCAATCAATAACATCAACTATCTTCTCAGGGTCAACAGAAATTCCATCTTTTTTTACTACATGACCCAAGAATGAAACCTGAGGCAACCAAAACTCACACTTGCTCAGCTTAGCAAATAGCTTATGGTCCCTCAAGGTAGAAAAAACTAAATGCAAGTGCTGGGCATTCTCATCAACACTGTGGGAATACACAAAAACTTCATCTATAAACACGACCACGAAACAATCCAGAAAATCCTTGAACACGCAGTTCATCATATCCATAAAGGTCAAGGGAGCATTGGTCAAACCAAAGGACATTACTAAAAACTCAAAATGTCCATGCCTGGAACGAAAAGCAGTCAGTAGGATATCCGTCTCACGAATCCTTAACTGGTGGTTGGCCGAACGGAGGTCAATCTTTGAAAATACTGTGCTACCATGTAGTTGATCAAACAAATCATCTATTCTCGGCAAAGGATATCTATTCTTAATGGTGGCTTTATTAAGCTCTCTATAATCAATACACAGCCTCATTGATCCATCCTTTTTCTTTACAAACAAGACGGGAGCACCCCAAGGAGAAGAACTCTGCATAATAAAACCATTCAGGAAAAACTCATCCATCTGAGTATGCAACTCATCCAACTCACGCAGGGCCATCCGGTACGACGCCTTATCAATAGGATGGGTACCTGGCTATAGATCTATGACAAACTCCATATCCCTCTCAGGCAAAAGACCAGGAAGATTAGCTGGAAAAACATCCGAAAACTCACGCACCACCGAAATCTCCTCTACACGCGGCAAGCTAACAACGGTTTCCAAAACTGAAAACAAACAAGCAAAAAAATCCGGAATCTAAAAGCTTCCGAGCACATACCGCAGAAATAATTGGAGAAACTTGGCGCGGATATCCATAAACACTCCTGGGTTGACCATTGTCCGTCTTGAAGTCCAAGTTCTTAACCTTGCACTGGATAACATCATCATTTTTGGACAACCAGTTAATGCCCAAGATCACACCAAAAACTTTCCTAGTATATCACCTTCAAATCGGTAACTGCTAGAAAATCGCCTAACAAAATCGGACAACTCTAATACCTTGGTCCGATATCACAGAATCACCAGAAGGAAACTTGACACAAAACGTGTCACCACCCCGATCGAGAGCCAAACGATGACGCTCTATGAAAGCCCTAGCCATAAATAAGTGGGTAGTCCCGAAATCAAAAAGGACACGCACCCAGCGGTTCTTTACCTTAAATTTCCCTAGAAAAAGCTTACATAACTAATCAAACAAAATTTAAACTACAACTATGAGCTAAAAATAAATAAAACTAGGTTAGGAACTAACCTGAAATCACTTGGGTAGAAGTCCGGGCTTCCTCCAGAGACAACACATTCAAATTTCCCTTCCCTTTGTCTACAGGTTGCAGCGCTGGCAAGGACCTAAACGGAACTGGCTTCAGCACAGGCTTAGACTGCATGCACTTTGACTTGACATGACCTTTCTGTCCGCACTAAAAGCAGACTCTAACCTTATCCCAATAGTGGGCAACATCATGCTCCTTCCATTTGCACGAAGTACAAACAAAATCTCCCTTAGGAGCACCCTGGATTGCATGGACCTGCTCCTGTCTCTAAGCTCCTATCCTATTGAAACATTTCTCAAACGGGTGGCCAAGCCGGCCACAGAAACTTCATAACTCTTTGCTCCTCTTCCTCAAAGCAGCACCAGATTCCTGGGAACTCTTACTCTCACTAGTCTTCCTCTTATCCTTTCTCATTTGTTGTCCTCGGTTCTTGGCATTATCGATTGCCTAACCCTAAAGAGCTGCTTTGACATCTTCAACATAACTCTCCGATCTATAAGCACTTGCCAATGGCTGGATGTAACTCTTCAGGCCAGCCAAAAAATGCTTGACTCTACTGGCTTCAGAAACTACTAAATCCGGGGCGAACCGGCTCATCTTGCTAAACTCCACCTCATACGCACTCACCGTGAGCTGCCTCTTCTTTAAGTGCAGGAAATCATTTAATGAACGGTCTCGCTCGATTGATGGCATGAACTTCTTCAGCAAAAGCTCCTTGAAGGCTACCCAGGAACAACCATCCTTCAAATTTTCCTTCTCCCATAGCCACCAACTCTTTGCCAAATCTTTGAGCTGGTAGGCAGTGACCATTACTTTCTGGTCCGCTGAAACTCTGGAGTAAGAGAACATATCCTCGATGGCTACGATCTAGTCATCAAAACCATAAAACTCTGGATTTGCTAGAAATGCGAGATGAAGTTCATCTCTAGTGGCAGCACAGCTGGGGGCACCAGAGGAGCAGGAGGAACTTGAACACCTTGACCCATGGCCGAGTCCTGAACTCTCAGTGGCTATCCTACAACGACTATTAAAAAGGCTTTGATCTGCCACTGTACCTCAAATATTGGTGTTGGGTCCATTGCCCTCAATGTCCTGGATTTGAGTGAACTCAATATTATCAATGATATACACATGTCTGTAGATGACTATGATAAGCTAGGTAGCCTAAGTGGCTTAGTCAGGTAAACACTTACATAAGGTGTGGGATGACAGAAATCCGTCTAAGTCCACATGCATTGAGTGAAGGAATATCACTCAACGCCAGATGACTTATAGCGCTGAGTGTATCCTGTTCTGTCATAGCCTAAGTTGGAATGAGCTAAAATGTGGCTAAGTCCACATGCGTTGAGTTAAGTCAACTCACATAACGCCATACTACTAAAACAAAAAATTTGCTAAGGTAGAAAGCGTTGAGTGAGGCATGTTCAATCAACTCTCTCAATGCATAAGTTGCTGAAGGAGCAGAAATTTGGTTAAGACAAAAAGCGTTGAGTGGGGGTTACTGACTCAACGCTGTCAATGCCTAGTGAAGACAAAATTATTTCTAAGGGGTTTGGCATTTAGTGATTCTTACTCACTCAATGCAAAGCAGCTGAAAGCTGATAAAGCGAGATTGGCGTTGAGTGGAGCTAAATCACTCAACGCCTAAGATCAGACTTCATATTCTAAGTAGTTTGGCTTTGAGTGAAGGTTATTCACTCAACGCCAAGAGATAGTGAATTTGTCTAAGTGTTTTGACATTGAGTAATGCTTACTCACTCAACGCCTATTCTCTGATGCTCGATTTTGGCTACGTCTATAGGTGCTGATGTCAGCAAAATCGACAAAGTCAACTAAGGTCAAATCAGACACGGGGAAGCTACAATACACAACAAAACTTTGGGATAAGCTACTGTATGTCTTATTTCGTTAAATAAAGGCACAGCTGGAGGCTGCAGGTGGGTCCCAACGATCCTTAAGAGCCGTTGATCGGCAAACTACAAAAGGAAGAGATAGGGCCAAGAAAAAAAATATTTTTAGGGCATACATTATTTAAAAGGGAGAACAACCTTCTTGATCTTCTTCTCCATTGCTGCATGTGAAAGCTTGAAGCTCTTCAGCAAGAAAAGTTCAGTTAGTTGTGCAAGTCTCCATCTACCACAACAGATTCAGAATCTGTTTTGAAGAAAGAAGAACTTCATCCTTTGGCAGGTTCAGTGAGTTGTTTGAAGACTCAAGATCAAAAGATCTTGAGCCTTCAGCAGTAAGTTCAGAAGTTATCTTTTGAGTTCCTCCAGCAAGTCCTTTCCATGCTGTGAGGAGAGTTGGAGCAGAAAGTTTTCTGCTCAAGTGGTTAACATAGAGAAATTTTTCTGTGTCAAAGTTAATTAAACTATTTCTCTTTGTAGGATCCTTCTGGATCTGAGCTATGGGACCTTTGGTTTTGAGGTAGGGAAAATTTGCCTGAGTTGTAGGAGAGTGCTACTCTCTGAGTTGTAGGAGATGGCTTGCTTTGAGGTAGGGCTATCCTCCATAGCCTGAGTGGTAGGGCTTAAGTGCCCAAGGTAGGTGATACTTGTATCATTGAGTGTAGGCCTTGGTGGCTTAGGAGTAAGTCTTGGAGGAGATTGAGAGATCCTGAGGGATCTGAGGTATACGCTCCTTGGAGCATTGGTTTGGAGAAGTTCCTTGACTAACAGGAAGTTAGCAAGGTGAGAGGAGAGTGGATGTACCCATAATTATGGGGAACCACTATAAAATACTTGTGTACTTTTTTGTGTTTGCTTTTATTTTCTTAATTGCAGGTGATAAGGACAAGCTCTAGATCACTATAAGCTGAAAGCTAAAAGACACAATCAAGATATTAGAAAAGAATCTCAAAATACCTAAGCAAACTTATTCACCCCCCCACTCTAGGTTGCTAGCTACCTTGAAAATAAGATCTTTCAAGTGGTATCAGAGGGAGGTTGCTCAAAAAGGATTTAACAATCTGAGTGATCCTCCAAGGTAGTTGCTACCAAGTGGTCATGGGCTCAAGAGAGAGCCAGAGAGAGCTGAGTTCAATGAAATTCCCCATCTGCAGAAAGGAGCAATTTGGAATATGGAAGGAGAGGGTGAGGATATTCATGGAAGCCTATGATCCAAGAATTTTTGCAATTGTTAGGGAGGGACCTGTCATTCCCATGAAGGTCTCTACCCTGGATACCAACATCTAGACACCAAAGAAAATCTCTAAATTGACCAAAGATGAGGTCATACTAGCTGGTCTGGACAAAAGAGCACAGAACATGATTGTTAGTGCTGTAGATGACTCAACCTTCCTGAACTTGGTTCACTGCTAGACCTCCAAGGAGATGTGGGACACCCTTTTTATCTACATGGAGGGTACTGATAAGGTAAGAGATAATAGGAAATCTCTGCTCAACCAAGAGTATGAGGCTTTCATGCAAATACTAAAGGAGAACATAACTACTTGTTATGAAAGATTCTTCAGGATCATAAATGAGTTGAAGACTTATGGAAGGGTATTCAATAATTATGAAATTATTGATAAGTTTCTCAGATCTCTCACTAGAGAATGGGATGCTAAGATCTGTGCCATAAGAGAGATGGCCAAGCTTGTTGACACTCCTCCCCAAATATTATTTGGGAAGCTGCTCTCCTATGAGATGTAGCTGGATGCCAGGAAGGAGGAGGATGCCTCCAACAAATCACTGGCCAAAGAAAAGTCCTTGGCCTTCAAAGATAAAAGCATAAGGAAAGGCAAGGAAAGGATTCCTTCTCCAGCAAGGAGACCAGCTGAGTCAGACAGCTCTAACTCAGAGGCATCAGACAGCAGCATGTCTTATGAAGATTTTTCATCCTTTTCCAGACAACTCCCGAGGTTAATGAAGAAGAAACATTGGAAAAAAAAGGCCTTCCAATTCCACCCATCACAGAAAGAACCAGTCCAAGATTGATTTGTATGGTTCTAAACAAAATAAATATAACTCCTCTAAAGTAATTTGCTACTGTTGCAACACGCCTGGGCATATGATAGCTGACTGCCTAGAGAAGAGGAAGGAGACTGAGGAGAAGATGCAACACCAACATAAAGGAAAGAATGAAAAGTCCTTCATGGACAAGAAGGAAAAGAGTTGGACAGACTCATCATCTTTTGAGTCTGAAGAAGAGGAAGCTTATATTGGGCTAGTTGCTACTACTATTAAAGATGAAGCTATTGCAGCAGGAGAAGTCAATCCTTCAGGGAGGATAGGAATCAGAGCCCCTCTGACACTGTCAGACAATGAGTCAGAGGTGGATGAAGATGTCCATAACTACATAGGGCTGATGGCAATGACAAATGAGGAAGGAAACCAGGATCAGCCTGGTTAGAGCAAGGTACATCTATCACCTAACTTTGCTTATCTTTCTGGGTTTGAGACTAGTCCTTGCTCAGAAGGCTCTTCACCCTGTAGTGAAGAAGATTCTGGATCTGAAAAAGATGTCAATCAACTGATTGACAAGTTTGGAGAACTTCTGAATGCCTTCAAGAAGGTCAAGAAGTTGTCTAAGAAGCAAGCTAAAGAGATCTCATCTCTTAAGCTTGCAGTTTCCTAGCAGACTGTAACAGTAAATCTACTGGACTAGAAAGCTAGGGAAATTAGCCAACTAAAGTCCCTCTTGGATATTCAGGTCGCCTCCATTAAGCACAAGAACTGTCTCTTCAGGGATCTTGAAGATATGCTTGAGAAGGAGAAAAGATTAGTGGTTATCTATTCTAAGCCAAGTACTGTCCTCCCCTTGATATACTTCTTCTCCTCTCAAAAGGTCAAGAGGGGGTTGGGATTCAATGGAAGCACAAGAGTTGTTTCTTACAAAAGGAAGGGCAAAGCTCTAGTTCCACCTCAGCCTATTACTTCTAAGCCTCTCATTCTTTTCAAAAAAGTTTTGATACCTTCTAACAGGTATGACAAAGAAAGTTCTTATGGTCACTAGGAAAGGGGTTGTTCATCTAAAGTGAGCAAAGATGTTCACTGTCATGATGAAAGTTTTGGTAGGGTGTGTACAGTCAAGGCTGCCAATGAGAAATTTCAAATTGCCCAATCTAGACCATTTGTCTTTGGTGCTTCTGCACCAAATCTCAAGAATGTTGCAGCAGCCAAGGCTCAGAATCTGACAGCAAAGGTTCTGACTAAGGGCAAGTCTAAGAATTAGGATGCTCTGGGCATATCTGAAGCCATCATAAGTATGCTTTCTGAAAAGAAACTAGCTGTTGCTGGCACTCAGGGCAGACAAAATTAGCCAGCTATAAGACTTACCTTCAGTCAAATTCTGGCTGAAAGAAATCAGAAAAAGGCTGCGACATATCTTCCTCCTGTCAAGGTTGCTGCTCATCAAGCTGCAGGGCCTTCACAGAAAAGAAGATATATCATACATGATTGTTGGTGCTGTGGTAAGGTAGGGCATTTTGCCATTGACTGTTGGCACAATCCCAACGTGGTCAAAGCAATAGTCAGTCCACCAGTCAGAAATTCTGCTAGTAGACATATTTAGTTTCATGCTAACATGCACCTAGGACCCAATAGATTTTGGGGTCTTAAGGTTAAGTAATTTGTATATTATAGGATAGTTAAAGGTGCCATACCCTTATATGGTACTTGGACAGTGGCTGTTCTAGGCACATGACTGGAATAAGGAGCAACTTGAAGGAGTTTACTCCAGTAAAAGATTGACCCAAAGTTATCTTTGGAGGTTCAGATAGAGGTATAACCATAGGGTATGGTAAGATCACTAATGGCATAGTCACTATCACAAAGGTGGCTTATGTTGAAGGGTTGCATCACAACTATATAAGCATAAGCCAACTTTCTGATATTGTCTATATAATTGTCTTCCATAAAGATGAGTGCATAATTAGGAGGTCAAGTGACCAAGAGGTCATCTTGACAGGAACTAGGAGTGGAAATGTTTATTGCTTGAACTTTCTATGTCTAAACACAGATTCTCTTATCTGTTTGGTGGCAAATGAGAAAGTATCCCACTGTTTCCAGTGACATAAGAGACTAGCCCATTTAAATTACAAGAGTATTGATAAGCTCTTCAGTCAAGAGCTAGTTAGGAATGGCCCCATTGTATCGTGCTCTAAAAAGGGCATTTGATCTGCTTGCAAAAAGGGTAAGAAGACAAAAGTATCCTTCAAGGGTATTGGGACCAAAGACTCTGCGAAGTGCTTATACCTCTTACACTTAGACCTATTTGGTCCAATGCCAATTCACAGTCTTGGCAGGAAAGTCTACACCCTTGTGGTAGTTGATGACTATTCCAATTTTACTTGGGTATTCTTTCTTAAAAAGAAGGATGAAACCCTTGATATATTCATGAGGTTTGTCAAGCAAATTCAGAATGAGCTTGGCTGTTCTGTAGTCAAAATCAGAAGTGACCATAGGATAAAATTCCAGTCTGATAGCATGAAAAAGTTCTGTGAAGAGCATGAGATTCATCAAGAATTCTCTTTTCCTAGAACACCCCAGCAAAATGGGATAGTTGAGAGGAAAAATAGGACTCACATAGAGGTTGGTAGAACACTATTGAGTGACACATCTCTCCCATAATATTTCTGGGCTTAGGTAATAAATACTGCATTTCATATCCTCAATAGAGCCTCTATCACCAAAGGCCACAAGAAGACTCCCTATGAGATCTTGAAGGGTAGAAAACCAAATCTGGACTATCTCAGAATCTTTGGTAGTAAATGCTTTATGCTTCACAAAGGCAAGTCCTATGTGACTAAGTTTGCTGCCAAATCCTATGATGGAATATTTGTTGGGTACAACAATCATAGCAAAGCCTATAGGATCTACACCTTGAAAAGCCAAGTTATAAAAGAATCAGTTCATATAGTCTATGATAAGTCTACCATGATTAACAATGGACTGCCTAGTTCATCTTATAGTACTGTAGGTACAGAACAAATGATGGACAAACTGACGATCAAAGGAGCATCACCAGTCATCCAAGATGATATGGATACTCTAGAAGATCTACCTAGCACACTGGGAGTGGATGAAGATCAATAAGAAGATTCCCTTATTACTGAAAGAAGACTTCCACCTGCAGTCAAACATATGAGAGATCATTCAGCACACCAGATCATTGGTGAGGTAAGTCATGGAGTAATGATAAGGAGCAGAAGTCAAAACACAACCATGTATTCAAGCTTTTTATCGCAAGTGGAGCCCAAGAAGTTTGAAGAGGCCAACATAGACCAACATTGGATTGGAGCTATGTAGGAGGAATTGAACCAGTTCAAGAGGTGCAGGGTCTGAAAGCTGGTTTCCAGACCTCATGGTCATAATATCATTGGAGTCAAGTGGATCTACTAAAACAAGCTTGATGAATATGGAATTATAATTAAGAATAAGGCAAGACTAGTAGCTAAGGGGTACATGCAAGAAGAAGGGATTGATTTTGATCAAACCTTTGCCCCTGTAACAAGATTTGATGCCATCAGATTATTCCTTACAAATGCAACACACAAGTGATTCAAGGTCTACCAAATGGATGTGAAGTCAACCTTCCTAAATGGTGACTTAAAAGAAGAAGTCTATGTAGAGCAGCATCCAGGTTTTGTAGTTCCTAACTCACCTAATTTTGTTTATAGACTTAGGAAAGCTCTATATAGGCTGAAGCAAGCCCCTAAATCATTGTATAAGACATTGTCTAGTTTCCTCATTGAGAAAAAATCATCAAGGGTGAAAATAGAAAAGACCCTATTTGTAAGGGAATCTAAGGGTAAGATCATCCTAGTTCAGATCTATGTAGATGCCATCATCTTTGGATCTACTGATGACAACCTTTGCAAAAAGTTTGCTAAACTTATACAGGGGAAGTTTGAGATGAGCAGTATGGGTGAACTTAAGTTCTTCTTGGGCCTCCATGTAAGATAGACTAATGATGGCTTGTCCATATCCCAGTCTAAGTTCACTAGGGAGTTAATCAAGAAATTTGGCATGGAGAACTCCTCCACCATGAAAACTCCCATGGGGTCAAGTATGCCTGTAGGCAATGATGATGCAGGGAAACCTGTTGATGAAACTTTGTATAGAGGGATAATTGGCTCCCTACTATATCTGACTACATGTAGGCAAGACATCATGTATGCTACATATGTTTATGCTAGGTATCAGGCTTGCCCTAAAGAATCTAACTACTCTGCAGCTAAGAGAATCTTAAGGTATCTTAAGGGCAGTCTAGATCTTGGCCTTTGGTACCCTAGGAATAGGGAGTTTGAACTAACTGGATATTAAGATGCAGATTTTGCAGGCTTCAAAGAGGATAGGAAGAGAACATATTGCACTTGTCAGTTCTTGGGAGGGAGATTGGTATCTTAGACCACCAAGAAACAAACCAGTGTGGTAATATCAACTGCAGAGTCAGAGTACATCTCAGCAGGAAGCTGTTGTACTCAGTTGCTATAAATCCAGCACCAACTTCAAGACTACAACCTCCAGATAAGTAGAACTCCTTTATTCTGTGATTCTACTAGTGCAATCTCTATTGCTTGGAATCATGTATCCTATAGTAGGACGAAGCACATAGAGATTAGATATCATTTCATTAGGGAGCATGTGGAATGTGAAGACATCACCCTTGAGTTTGTCCCAATAGACAAGCAAGTGGATGACATATTCACTAAGCCACTAGATGAAGCCAAGTTTAACACCTTCAAATTTGAGTTTGGTATGTTAAACTTAGCATCGCTTTAGTTGCTCCTCATCTGGTTGCAAACTATTTGGTGTTATGCAGATAGGATGGTCCTTTAAATAAATGAAGACTCTCCAATTGAGGGGGAGCAAGTCAACCAAAATTCCAACATTTCACTACTACCTAATTGAGGGGGAGCAGGTCATAAGGTGATCAGTTGATCAGGTGCTTCCAACCAGCTATTTGCTGCAGTCAAAAAGGGGGGAGAGGATAAGATGATTAGATGATCAAATAAGCAAGACAATAACAAGGAAGGGGAAGCAGATGGCAGATGCAGTAATGTACTCTACAAGCAGGGAAGTGTGGTATCTATAGATCACATCTCAGTTATTTAGTTTTCTTTTATTATTCCTTGTGTTGCATGGTTCTGTGTATGTCATTATCTTTGCTTAAGAGTTTTTGACTTCCTCAAATAGGTGGAGATTGTTGGGTCCATTTCCCTCAATGTCCTGGATATGAGTGAAGTCAATATTATTAATAATATACACATGTCTGTAGATGACTATGATGGGCCAAGTAGCCTAAGTGGCTTAGTCAGGTAAACACTTACCTAAGGTGTGGGATGACAGAATCAGTCTAAGTCCATAGGAGTTGTGTGAAGGAACATCACTCAACGTGTAACGACCCCATCCATTAAATAATATATAATAGAAGGTCTAGCTGGGGCCCCACACCATATGCCACAAAACAAGCGGCGAGGTTACAGGTTAATTCCAAAAACATACTGCTTCCTAACACAGAGCATACTAGCAGAAGATTTTAACGTTAATATTGAACTCAAAACATGAATGTCCACTCATATAAACAACCATATTTATATATACTCTCGAAGGAATGTATATCAAATACTCAAGCGTTTGGCTTTAAGGCCTTACAGTTACGCTTTACAAGTGTGGATTACAAACATCAGCGCGCAAGCTGGCCACACATGAATATAATAAAAGTCTTTGCTCAATCTTCGAGGGCCAGCAGTAGCAGCATCAACAACAGCAGCAGGGGCTTCAGCCCTCTATTTCTCGCTCGGCTCTCCAGCACCTGCACAGGGATACCCCACCATAATGGTGGCAAACAAAGCAACGGTCAGCATTCAACTGACCAATTTATAACGACCATACCCATTTCCCGGGGCAGTTGTATTCCTCCCTACAGGCATAGCATATCACAAGCAGATATATCATACAATGTGCACTAACGCACAATCAATATATCACAACTGTCGACCAAAAGGCCCGACAATCCGTGCACTCAGGGCACATTCTTGGTGTACCGACGAACCAGGGTCCCACCACCATTCAAGGTCCGAAACCCAACGGTATTGAGCATTTAGTCTTAATGGTGCATAGGCCTAAGACTCTCATTATGCCCTCCAACGTGACCAATAACTCGGTCTACCAGTTGGTCAGACATAATGCGGTCCGGTTCAGCCAATCACGTTGCTCAAATCGCACAAAATAACGCGGGTCAGCTTTCCCCTTATCCGTTCGACACGAAGCCTTCAAGAGCTCGCAGCTCACAATAACCACACTATCCACCAAGGACTGGCTTCACATTCCAAATAGGGAGTTAGTGCCAGCGTTCCTCGCGAGCGATTAGCGAGTTCAGTAAGAAGCTCTCTTTCTGTACCCAAACTCAACCCAAACCTTGCAGCATCCTGCAGTGCCAGAAAACTGGTATTTCATACCATATAACACAAGAATCACGAGGGTATTTTCCTAGAATTCCACTCCAGTACTTCCTACAACTGCCCTTCACAGGTACAACCCAACGACTGCACAAACTACACATTTATATGCGGAGTCTTCTCCGGTGCGCAAAATGAAACCTCACCAATCCAAACCAACCTATCCAGATCGGCTTCACACAACATGCCTATTCTGTACTACATAGTTCCGGATCTATATGCACGACTTGTTAGGGATTTCAAGAATCAACCTAAGGGAAATCCCTCAAGAATCCACCCTTTGGTGGGGGAAATCCATGCACATGCTAAAAGAAGGATTTCACATGTCCAGGAAGAAGATCGTTACCCATGACGATCTCTTTGGAGCCATGGAAATCTAGCAAGATGGAAAGCACCGCAATGGCCTTGCCTCCACAAATTTGGACTCGTCTCTCGATTCGGAATGCTGGAGCTCCACTGGCGGCCGGATTCCTTCTTATCCTCCTTCCTTGCTCTCCCTTCTCACTATCTCTTTAGAAAGAGATTGGCCAAAGTTGAATGAGAGTTATCTCTCATCTCCTGGCCGTAATACAGCAGGGAGAAGCCTGGACCTTTAGATCCTAGCTGAACGAAATAAACGACAACAAATCTCCCTGAAATATCTGTTTTTGGCTGAACACGACCTATGACACGGCCGTGTCATAGGCCGTGTACTTTAAGTGGCAAACAAACCGACTTGACCCGAACAGGACACGACTATGTGACACGCCCGTGTCATAGGCCGTGTGCCCGGACACAGCTTCAGACATGCCTGTGTCTAGCCTGTGTTCACAAGGCCTAACATCCCTGGCCAAATCCAGAGAAGGACACAGCCTTTGACACGCCCATGTTATAGGACGTGTGGCCAACTCTACTTTCCTCTCGTGGATTGTCAAGTGCATTTTGTGGAGTGAAGTTCGTCGACCCATTATAGGACACGGCCTAGGAAACGCCCGTATCGCAGGCCGTGTACCCTCTCGAGAATCGTCGAGTGCATTTTGTTGAGCACTCGACAGGCTGTGTGTCAACTCAACAACACAGAGCAGGACACGGCATGGGACACGCCCGTGTCCCAGGCCGTGTTGCTCAGCCTGCACTCATTTTGAGATTTGGGGTGTTACAATCCTCCCCTCCTTACAAAGAAATTTAATCCCAAAATTAAGATACTGTAAGGAAACAACAGTCACGATGTTATAACTTCACAAAATTTGGCTACAACAAGATATGTCCTGTACAACATTTTAAAGAAATTGCTTGGGAAATTCAGCTTGCATGGTCTGCTCTCGTTCCCATGTTAGCTCCTCACAGCCATAGTTGTCCTATCGGACCTTGACCATCCTGATTGTCTTGTTCCACAACTGTTTATCGGCTTTATCCTCGATTTGAATGGGCCTAACCTTCGTCGTTAGCCCATATTCGACCGGTACGCGATCATTCACAATCACTTGAGCTGGATCTTTTACAGCTTTCCAAAGCACTGATATGTGGAACACATCATGCAATCCACTCAACCTTGCCGAAAGAGCTAGTTGATAGGCAGCTTTCCCAATTCGCTCCACCACTTCAAACGGACCAAGATACCTCAGACTTAACTTTTTCAAGCGCCGAATCCTGGATATGCCTATGATGGGCTTGATTGTCAAATATACCCAATCGCCCACCACAAATTCCACATTCCGATGCTTGGTGTTGTAGTATTTTGCTTGTCTATCATGGGCTATTAGTATCCTCTCCCGAATAGAGCATATCGTCGAATTAGCTTCTTTGACTTCCTTACGCTTATACAATTTAGATTCGCCTGTTTCTGCCCAAGCTAATGGTGTACGGAATTTCCGACCATGCAAGGCTTCAAATGGTGCCATACTTATGCTCGCTTGGTAGCTATTATTATTTGCAAACTCGACCATATAGAGATGATCTTCCCACCTCTTACCAAAATCCAAAGCGCACATTCAGAGCATGTCTTCCATCATTCTGTTGGTCCTCTTTGTCTGGCCATCAGTTTAGGGATGAAAGGCCGTACTGAATGTTAACATTGTTCCCAATAATTGATGGATTAGCCTCCAATCATTCGATGTGAATCGCCTATCACGGTCACTTACGATGCTTTAGGGAACACCGTGCAATCGTACAATCTGTTCAACATAAAGTTTTGCCAAGATTTCCACTGAATCGTGCTTCTTGTTCGGAAGAAAGTGAGCAACTTTAGTCAACCAATCTACGATCACCCTGACCGAATCTTTCCCGCATTGAGATCTCGGCAACCCGTGCACGAAATCCATTGAAATATCATCAAAATTCCATTCCGGAATAGGTAATGACTTCAAGAAACCTCCGGGCTTCTAGCATTCTTCTTTCACCAAGGCACATGTTTGACATTCAGCCACATAATGTGCTATGTCTTTCTTTAACCCTGGCCACCAGAACAACTTTTTCATATCTTTATACATCTTTGTGCTCCCTGGGTGAATTGAGTATTTTGTAAAGTGAGCCTCATACATCAATTCTTCTTCTTAACTTACCCATATGCGGGACACACAAACGACACTTTCCGTAAAAGGTCGTCATCCCAGGAGAATCGGTCAGTTGACCCCTCCACTATATAGCGTTGGAGACTTTCAATAAATTCTGTTGCTCGCCAAACTCTGTCCGCAAGGTCATACTGTACCTCTGTCCAGTTCAAGCATACATCGGCTATGGAATTCTTGTCAACACAAGATATCTCTAACACTTACTACTCCTGGATCAGACGCCCATCATGCATATATAACCAATTTTACCTTGACGGAGTCCTACGACTCAAGGCATCTGCGGTCACGTTTCCCTTCCCGGGAGTATAGTGAATATCAAAGGTGCAGTCCCCAAAAAACTCCATCCACCTCCGTTGTCACATATTGAGATCCTTCTGATCCAACATGTACATTAGGCTCTTATGATCCGTAAAGATATCCACTTTTACACCATATAGATAGTGACGCCACAATTTAAGTGCAAAAATCACCGCTGCCAACTCCACATCATGGACGGGATAATTCCGTTCATGCACTTTCAACTGGCGTGAGCCATAAGCGATCACCTTTCCAAACTGCAGAAGAATGCAGCCAAAGCCACTCCCTGATGCATCAATATAGATCTCATAGCCATCTGTACCACATGGCGATGTTAACACAGGCGCTGTGGTCAAACGACTCTTTAGCTATTCAAAAGCTCGCGCGCACTCCGGCGTCCAAATGAACTTCTGATCCTTCCTCGTTAATGTGGTAAGAGGCAAAGTAATTCGTGAGAAGTTTTATAACAAAATGTCTGTAGTAGCTTGCCAGTCCAAGGAAACCTCTGACTTTGACCACCGAAAAAAACACTATCCACTCCCGTATGACACTTATCTTTGATGGATCCACTGCAATGCCCTCTCCACTTACCACATGGCCTACAAAAGCCACTGACAACAGCCAAAACTCACACTTTGAGAACTTGACAAATAGCTTATTTCTTCCCAAGGTATGCAACACCAACCGTTAATAGTTCGCATGATCAGCTTCCTATTAAGAGTATACTAAGATATCATCAATGAAGACAATCACAAACAGGTCCAACTACTCTCAGAACGTTCGGTGCATTAGATCTATGAACACCGATGGCACATTACATAGCCCAAACGGCATTATAGTGTGTTGGAACACCCTATTACTAATTTGGGTAAGGATCACTATGCTTGTCTTAGGAATCCCAGTTGACCTAGTTGTATAGTTGAGAAGGTCAACATTAGAATGAGTCTAGGGCTTAGAACTTAGGTTTGGAGCTGCCCCCAGGACCATTCCAAGATCAAGGTTGAAGAGCTAAGTCTAAGGCAATTTTCGTCGAGCTCAGGTCGACGAATCGTCGAACTCCGTTCGACGCTCTCTGAGCTCAACTTCAATAAATCGTCGAACTTCGGTCGACGATCTTCTAGCTCAGATCGACTATCTGCTTTTGGCTAGCTTCTGTTTAGTCGTCGAACTCCCCTCGACTATCTTCTAGCTCAGTTCGACGATCCCTCCTTCAAGTTATTTCTCAGGTCGGTGAGCTCGGTTCGACGATCTTCGAGCTCAGATCGACGTTTTCTGTCTGCTTGTCTCATTTCATCTCTAAGCTCAGTTCGACGATCATAGAGCTCAGATCGACGTTTTTTTTGGAGAGATCGACGCTTTCAGGAATTCAAATGCTGCTGTTCTTTGGAATGTTTTTGAATATTATCAGCATTTATGTCAGAAGATCTCCCAGCCGTTTGTCTTTATTCTGGAGCAAGTTTCAAGGAATTATTCAGAGAATGTTTGCTGGACTTTCCTCTAGAAGACAAGACTCTTTTTGGAAGACATTTATGACTCCCAACGGCTAACTTGGACAAAAAAAACTTCAGAAAATTTCAATTCCTCTCTTCTGTGTTTTTAAGATATACAGAATACACAAGAGAAAAAAAAGGATACACAGATTGACAAGAAAGAAAGTGAACACACAGAATAGAGAATACTGATAGCAGAAGAACAACAGAAGAACTGTGACTTCAAAAATCTTCTTGCTGACTGAAAAGTGTTCACAATCTCATCTCAGAACTCCAGACACCTCATTTTTCAGCCTTCTTGCTGAAACCCTCCTTTGCTGGAGATCAAAGTTCTGAAGACCTATCACCCTAGAGCAAAGCTTCTTTTCCTGAACCTTTCTACATCTCAGGGGGAGCTTTGACATCATCAATCCACTTGTGCTTCTCTCATTTGATTGAGAACAGAGAAGACACCCTTCACTCTTATTTTTCTTTTCCTGCTGTAAAAGGGTTCTTGAACTCCCTTCAAAAGTTCTGTCTGGTTCTGAGAGCCTTGTCAAAACTCAGTGGTGGCAAGACACCTTATCAAAAAATCTAGTTTTGGTTTTTGGGCACCTTATCAAAAGCTCATTGGTGTCAGGACACCTGATCAACTCATCCTGAGTGGATTCCTACCAAGGGTGGTAGAAGAGTGGATGTACCCAGGTTTTTGGGGAACCACTATATTTCCTTGTGTCTTCTGGTTTGTTTGTGTGATTTGTCTGCTGTGTGCTGTGCTCTTTACCTCTTGGTTTTTAACCTCTTACTAGCACTCTACACTATATCATAAATTGAATTTTATATGTGCTGTTTATTTCAACTGTGAAAAATTATTTTAAAATACTCTATTCACCCCCCCTCTAGAGTTGAGATAGATCTTACCCTCACTTTCAATTGGTATCAGAGGGAGGTTGGTTGCTCATACAGGCTAACACCTGAACCAAAAGATCCTTGATAAGATCAATCTCTTAAGAGGATTATTTTCTATACATCTAGCTTTTTATTTAAAGACATGGCACAGAACAAAGATTATGCAAGCACCAGACCACCAGTGTGCAACCTTTCTAAGTTTGCACTCTGGAAGGCAAGGATTAGATTATACATGAATTCTATTGATGAAGACATTTTCAATTCTGTCTTGACAGTTTGTCCAACTCCACCAGCAAGCTCAAGTACAAGTGCTGTTCCACCTCCTTCTGGAACAGATACAGATATAAAGAAGTGGAAGACTGCAGATGCTAAGGCTATGAACATCTTAGCCCAAACAATGTCTGATGAAATTTTTCAGAAGGTAGCTGAATGCCACTCAGCCAAAGAAATCTGGGACAAACTCTCTGAAATTATCTCAGGATCTGCTGATGAAAGGAAAGATAGAAGATCTCATCTGATAAGCCAATATGAGAACTTCAAAAAGGGAGAAGCTGAATCAGTGGCTGACATGTACAATAGACTAAGTCTAATTGTCAATGAGCTAAAAACCCTAGACAAAGAAATCTCACTGACTGAGCTGAATGACAAAATCCTGATGTGCTTCCCCAGCACTTGGGATTCAAGAATCTGGCCAATCAAGGATGCCAGAAGTTTAAATGAGATTACTACTGAAGCTCTCCTGGGCAAGCTCAAATCCTATGAGCTGCTCATTAAAAATAGAGAAGAAGAACAAAAGGCTACCTCTCCAGCCACAAGAAAAGAAAAGACCATAGCCTTCAAAGCTGTAGAAGAGGAGCCTGAAGATAAAGCTACAGGAAATGATGAGCTCATAAGTCTACTGGCCAAAAGATTCTACAAGATGGCCAGAAAAGACTTCAGAAAGAGACCATACAAGGGTCATGATAAACCAAGGTATGATAAATCAAACAACAATAAAGAAATTATATGCTTTGGTTGCAGGAAACCAGGCCACATTGTGCCTGACTGTCTAGAAAACAAGAATAAGGACAAGAAAGAAAGAAGAGAAAGAAGAAAAGAAAAGGATTACAAGAAGAATAGCTCAGACAAAGCCTCCTCCAGCAAGAACAAACATACAAGGAAGGGCTTTGTTGCTGAGACATGGAGTGAGACTGAAGAAGAATCTGAAGCCTCATCCAGTTCCAGTGATGATGAGGATGATGCAGATGAAAAAGAATTTTGCATGATGGCTGTCAATGCCTCACAGCAAAACTCTGATGAAGAATCAGAATCAGACTCAGAAACTCAACCAGATGAAGATCAGGTAATCAACTCTTTTGATTTTAATTCTGAGGACTTCAAAGATGAATTTAAGACACTGTGTCTAGATCTATTAAAATCTGAGAAGGAGATAATCTCTCTCAGGAATCAATTATCTGAGCATAGTGTCCTAAACTCAAAGAACCTCAAACTCTCTGAGGAGTTAGAATGCTGTAGGGAAGAGATAGCCTCACTGAAAAGTGAACTATCAAAGGCCAAAAAGTTTGAAGAATCCCTAAATGGGAGAAGTATCAGACTGATGGACATCACAAGCACAGTGAACTCTAGATTTAATAGCACACTGGGCTTGGGTGCCTCATCAAGCCAACCTATAATTTTGACAACTCCAATCAAGTTTGTCTCTGACAAAGGAAAGGGAGTAATAGAGGTACCCAGGAAGAATGCAGATCTGTCAGAGAAAAATTCAGTTCAACAGATGGCGTCGAGCAGAGCTCGACGATCGTCGAACAGAGCTCGACGATCTAACTACAGATCGTCGACCTCATCTCGACGATATCCAAACTCTGAACTTCAGCATAATCGATCTTCGAACAGAGATCGACGATCTGACCCAAGATCGTCGACCTCAGTTCGACGATCGTCGAACAGAAATCAGGACTATGAACATTCCTTCAATGGCACATTTAGATTCAATCCTAGAAGTCCCACATCCCAAGGCTTTAATCCCTATACTGAATGGATAGTACCTCCTAGGAGATACCATCCTGAAGGTTATAAGGATCAACCTGGGATGTCCTTTATTTCAGAATTCAAGGGATATCAACCTAGGCCCAAGGTTAACTGGGTCAAAAACAAATAAGCTGTTTTTGTGCAGGTGAAGACCTATCCAGCATCAAACCATCAATGGTATCTGGATAGTGGGTGCTCAAAGCACATGACAGGGGACAAGGACAACTTCATTTCCTTCAAAGCCAAGCTTGGACCCAAAGTAATTTTTGGAGACTCAAGCTTTGGAACTACAAAAGGATATGGTGCAGTCCAAATTGGCTCAGTCACATTCAAGAAGGTGGCATATGTTGAAGGACTCAAGCACAACTTGATAAGTATCAGTCAACTGTGTGATGAAGGATATCAAGTGACATTCAACAAAGCCATATGCAAGATCAAGTCAGAGGACAACACAACTGTGTTGACAGGTAACAGAAGAGGTAACATTTACTTAGTGGATTTTCATTCACCTATAGTAGATATTTGCCTGTTCA
Organism: Platanthera zijinensis; assembly: GCA_039513925.1. Lineage (NCBI taxonomy): Eukaryota > Viridiplantae > Streptophyta > Magnoliopsida > Asparagales > Orchidaceae > Platanthera > Platanthera zijinensis. The sequence goes on from CM077083.1 coordinate 93,978,080, forward strand.
ATTCCATTTCAAAATCTAATATTTTATGGAATAAGAGACTAGGGCATATTAACCTTAGAACCATTGCTAAGCTATCTAAAGACAACCTTGTTAGAGGACTACCTTCTGGTCCCTACAAGAAGGAAGGACCTTGCAAGGCTTGTCAATTAGGCAAGCAAACTAAAAGTAGTTTTAAATCAATTAATAAGAGTGATTCACCTAGGATCTTGTACCTATTGCACATGGATCTTTTTGGACCCATATCTGTACAAAGCCTAGGAGGGAAATCCTATACTCTAGTGGTTGTAGATGACTTCTCAAGATTCACTTGGGTATTCTTTCTGAGGAAGAAGTCTGATAACTTCAAGTGTTTGACAGATTTTCTCAAATGCATTCAGATTGAGTTCAACACTCACATTGCCCTGATCAGAAGTGATCATGGGACAGAGTTTGATTCTCTTCTCATGCAAGAGTTCTGTCAAAGTGAAGGGATCAAGCACACTTTCTCAGCTCCTAGAACTCCTCAACAAAATGGGGTAGCTGAAAGGAAAAATAGAACACTCATTGAATCTGCAACTACATTATTGGCAGATGCTCACCTACCTCTATCCTTTTGGGCTGAGGCAGTGAACACCTCCAACTATGTGTTGAACAGAAGCCTGATACACAAGCTGAAGGGCAAGACTCCCTATGAATTGCTCAAAGGGAAGAAACCTAAAATAGGCTATTTTAAAGTTTTTTGTTGCACTTGTTTTATTCATAATAATGACAAGAAATATCTAGCAAAATTCCAAGCTAAAGCTGATGAAGGAGTGTTTATGGGATACTCCATGATCAACAAGGCCTATAGGGTTTATAATAAATCTTCCTGTAAAATTGAAGAATCTGTTCATATTATTTTTGATGAAGCTAACATGTCTTTCAAGGAGAAGAATGCTTCTACCATAGAACCTTTGCAGGTACATTCTCTAGCTGAAGACTTGAACAAATTGCAAGTTGCTGAAAAGAATGAGAGCAGTGATGATGAAGAAGAAGTTTAACATCTTGATGAAAATCATCCTGAAGAGCCAGTTGCTGCTCCACTAGAGGAGACAACAACACAGGCTGATGAACAATCAACACTCCATGTTGACTTAGTAACAACAAGAGATCATCCAATCACCCAAGTAATTGGAGAAATTTCAGCTGGTGTGCAAACTAGAAATCAGGTCAACCAGAACCTGATGCACACTTGCTTCCTATCTCAAATTGAGCCTCAATCCATACAAGATGCAGAGCAAGATCCACACTGGATCATTGCAATGCAATAGGAGTTGCATCAATTTGAAAGGAACAAGGTTTGGGAACTAGTGCCTAAGCCAAAGGATCATCCCATTGTTAGAACAAAGTGGGTATTCAGGAACAAGCTGGATGATCAAGGAGTTATAGTCAGAAACAAGGCAAGGCTAGTTGCTCAAGGGTACTCTCAACAAGAAGGAATAGACTATTATCAGACATTTGCACCAGTTGCAAGGTTGGAAGCCATCAGAATATTCCTAGCCTATGCTGCTCACAAAGGTTTCAAAGTGTATCAAATGGATGTAAAGAGTGCATTTCTCAATGGGGACATCAAAGAGGAAGTCTATGTTAGACAACCTCCAGGTTTTATCTCTCTAACTCACCCTGATTATGTTTACAAATTGCATAAAGCATTATATGGTCTCAAGCAAGCTCCTAGAGCATGGTATGAGACCCTAGCATGCTTTCTTCTGGAAAATGATTTTGTTAGGGGGAGAGTAGACCAAACTCTTTTTATTAGAACCCATAAGTCCCATACCCTACTAGTGCAAATTTATGTAGATGACATTATTTTTGGTTCTACTGATTCAAAATGGTGCAAAAAGTTTTCCAAGCTTATGCACTCTAATTTTGAAATGAGTAGCATGGGTGAGCTGTCCTTCTTCTTAGGACTGCAAGTCAAGCAACATGCTGAAGGCATATTTATTTCTCAAACCAAGTATGCAAAAGAATTGGTTAAGAATTTTGGTATGTCTGATGCATCATGTATGAAAACACCCATGCCCTCAAATGCTGTAATAGATGCTGATGAACATGGGAAACCTGTTGATCAGACAACATATAGAGCAATAATTGGCTCTTTATTGTACCTTACAGCTAGTAGGCCTGATATAATGTTTGCTACATGTATTTGTGCTAGATTCCAAGTTAGCCCTAGAGAGTCACATTTAATCTTAGTTAAGAGAATTCTTAGGTATGTAAAAAGTTGTCCAAATCTAGGTCTCTGGTATCCAAAAGATTCAGCATTTGATTTAACTGGATTTTCAGATGCTGATTATGCTGGATGCAGAATAGACAGGAAAAGCACCAGTGGAACATGTCAGTTCCTTGGTGACAGACTTGTCTCCTGGTTTTGTAAGAAGCAAACATCTGTGTCAACCTCAACTGCTGAAGCTGAGTATATGGCTGCAGGCAGTTGCTGTTCACAAATATTGTGGATACAGAATCAGCTCTTAGACTATGGCTACAACTTAGAGAAGTCTAAAATTTTCTGTGATAATACTAGTGCTATCTCTATAGCACAAAATCCAGTCCTCCATAGTAGGACAAAACACATAGAAATTAGGCATCATTTTCTAAGAGATAATGTAGAGAAAAATAAAATTGAACTTCAATATATTCCTACTGATTTGCAAATGGGAGATATTTTCACCAAACCTTTGGATGAAAAGAAACACAGTTTCTTCCTAAATCAGTTAGGCATGTTAGATGGAGGAAGCCTTAATTAAATTACAAGATTTTGAAAAGCTAAAACAGACCAAGACTAGGCCAAAAATCCTTCTTTTTGTGTCTGTAGAATGAGTTTAGACTCTGAACTGCGCTCGACGTTTTCCCCAAAATCATCGAACAGAGATCGACGAATTTCCAAAAATCGTCGACCAGAGATCGACGCTTTTGCAGTCGTCGATCTGAGTTCAGAGCCCTCGCTAGAACTAGGCTTTCTCTCTTTCTGATCAGAGGCCGTCGAGGTGAGCTCGATGTTTTTCAACATCGTCGAACGAAGATCGCCGATTTTGAAGACTCTTCAGATTCCCTCTGTAGCCCAAATCGTCGAGCTAAGCTCGACGTTTCGTCGAGCTGAGCTCAATGATCTTCCTTTTCGCCGTCGAACCCTAATATAAAATCTTTCTTTCAGCCGTCATTCTCCTTTTGCGCTTTCATACTCTGCAACTTTCTTTCTTTTCCCTCCAAATTCTCTACGCTTGGTCGTTTTTGGTTTTCTGTTGCAGGTGAATATGGCTGAATCAAGTGCTGCTATTGCTAAGATGAAGTTCGACACAGGCTTTGACATCGACATAAACTCCTTCGATGGAAGCGACCAGCGCTTCAAGGTCATCCTAAACTTATTCAGAGAACAACAGCTGACTCCAATAATGACTACAAGGATGAAGATCGCCTCAGAAGAAATTAAAGAGTGGTGTTATACCGCAACAGACGAGACTGAGAATTCTGTTGTCGGCACCATTAAGGGGACTCAGGTACTTCTATCCCCGGCTCTTTTAACAGAAGTTTTTCAACTCAGTACTGGAGAAGACTCCATTGAACTGTCTGGAGAGGAGTATGACTCCATGCTGGATAGGATGGGTCACAATGCAGTCAACCCTCATAAGCTATTGAAGAAAAATCTGGCTATAGAATTTCAATTCCTGGCTGATGTAGTTGGGAAGGTGCTGTTGGCCAAGCACTCAGCTCATGACACCATATCCAGATATAAGTTCTGCCTGATGGGAGCTTTATTAGATAAGAAACACCTTGACTGGGGCTCCATCTTCTTCACTCTGATTAAGAAGAAGATCAATAAGAATGCAGTTAGTTGTGGGAGAATCTTAGGGGTCTATCTGCACAACAGGTGCCCTGACCTTTTAACCTCCTCTAGCATGTTCATCAATGCATCCAAGAGGCTTTCCTGTGCCCTCTTCAGTAAATGGGACAGGCAGATCATAAACCCCTGCAGGGCTGCTGCACCACTTCATTCAGGCACAAGGACTATTTCAGTCACTCCTCCAGCAGAAGAGCTGCCTGCTTCTTCCCCTCCTCCAGCCATATCCACCCAAGCCGTCACCTCCTCACCACCAGTCACCACCATAATCATCTCATCCCCAATTACCATTTCCTCACCTATGTCATCCCCTCCACTATCCACCTCAGAGGAATTCCATCCTCTCTTTTCCTATTCAACCTTCACCCTACCATCCTTCTCACTTATAGATGATTCCTTCATGGATGATTCACCCTCTACTCCTCCTGAGCCACCCTCAACTTCCTCCTTTCAACAAATGCTCCATGACATTCTCTCTCAACCCTCCTTCACACCCTCTCTTACTTCCCCTATCTCCACCTCAACCTCCTCTATCTCCATAATTCCATCTTCTGAACCAACCATTCCCTCTCCACCTTCCTCCACATTTTCAGTTTCAGCCACCATCCCTCCATCCACCTTTGCTCCTACCTCTGCTCAAGCCCCACTTGAGCATGTGGATCTTCCTAGTTTGGCAGACAGGCTGTTTGAGTTGCTAGCTCCCAAGCTGGCATCTCTACTGGAGTCTTCCCTGGCTCCACTCCTGAAGCAAGTCCAGGAGCTGTCTACCAAGCTTGCCTCCCTTTCCTCCTCCCTGGCTATCCCTTCTTCTGGGTGCCTTGATTCACCTCTCTCTGAACCAAGGCAGGGGGAGATGCCTTATGAAGAAGTGGATGTGCCAGCTGCTGACATATGTCTGCTCCAGCTCCAGCTCTTGGATGTGCTTTTGCACTGAATCTGCAGAGGCTGCTATCTATATTTGATACAGTCCATTTCAGCTGTCTGCCTGCAACTCCTGCTGAAGATTTGTCTAAGGCCATTGTGCCTGTATCTATCTGTGATCCCAGCCATATTGATTCCTACATCAAGTCCTAGAAGGCTGTGGATATCTCTGATGCTGCTACTAAGGCCATTGTGCCTCTTTCTGTTGAAATTGCTGCTACTGCTACTGCTGACATAGAGATGATTCCAGCAACTGATGCTGATGAAATTGCTGTTGAGACTGCTGATGAAGAGCTTGCCTCATACTTAGTAGATCCCACTCTTGCTGCTCCTGCTCTAGTGTCTGCTGCTGATTCTGTCTGCTCTAGTGCTGCTCTCTCTCCTCCTGCTCCTGCTGTTTCTGCAAAACTTAAAGCTCAAGAAGAGCATATCAGAAGTATTGATGATCTGTATGATCAACCTCAAAGTTCTGAGAGTGATCAGTACAGAACTGATTCTGATGATTCTGCTAGCACTATTGCCAAGAAGAGAAAAGCTAGAAGTAAAGCAATGATGTCAGTCCCTCCTGCCAAAGCCAAAGACTCCAATGATATTCCATACTACATCCTGCATGACTGCCCCATCTCTGAGCCATGGATGCAATACTCCAAGAATCAACAGAAAGCTATGAAGAAGAAGAGGAAGCTAGACAAATATGAAAAAGGATCTTCTCAATATCAGCCTCCTCCTCCTCCTCCTCCAGATTCGGGCTCAGGCTCAGCCCCTCAAGCTCCAGTTTCCAGACACAGTTCTTCCCAGTATTATCAAAGATCCTATCAAAGGAGACATCATCAAAGGGGATATCAATCCAGAAGAGATCAATTTAGAGGAAGCCAGAGAGGGCATAGACTTCATCCAAGGGAAGGGCAAGGTCACTCTAACCCTTCTTCAGGTCCTTTCCCTTACAAGCTGAAAGACACAATTGTCTCCAGGACTCCTTCTACTGATTCTGAAATCATCAACAGATATGAACCTCCTATTCCTTTTGAAGATCCAGAGAACAACCCTGTGTCCTGGACAGCCAGAATGAAAGAATTGGCTGCCCTTGATCAAATAAAAAAGGCCAGAGAACAAGGCAAGGATACTTCAAACATAACTACTTTATCAGAGCAGAGAAAGAAAGAACTAGAGAGATATGCATCAAGGAAATTCTTCAATCCAGAAGACTATATGAAGCTGCACCCTGAGGCTGTTGTTCCAAGGCCCAAATCTCAAACTTCTCTAGGTGCAGAGGATGACAGAAGGTCAAAGAAAGAAAGTCAGAATCCTAATAGAGAAATTTTATTTAAAAAGGGAACTGAAAGGAAGTGAACTGTGTAAGCTAAACATTTCATCCACCTTTGGATATCTACTGCTATTTATCTGTGATCTGCTTTGCTGCTATATATCTTCTCTGTAATTTTGTATTAGCTTCTGTATTGTTGTATGCTTTTTATTCCCTATGATTGTCTGTAAATAGTAATCCTAACCCAAATAGGGGGAGATTATTGGAACACCCTATTACTAATTTGGGTAAGGATCACTATGCTTGTCTTAGGAATCCCAGTTGACCTAGTTGTATAGTTGAGAAGGTCAACATTAGAATGAGTCTAGGGCTTAGAACTTAGGTTTGGAGCTGCCCCTAGGACCATTCCAAGATCAAGGTTGAAGAGCTAAGTCTAAGGCAATTTTCGTCGAGCTCAGGTCGACGAATCGTCGAACTCCGTTCGACGCTCTCTGAGCTCAACTTCAATAAATCGTCGAACTCCGGTCGACGATCTTCGAGCTCAGATCGACTATCTGCTTTTGGCTAGCTTCTGCTTAGTCGTCGAACTCCCCTCGACTATCTTCTAGCTCAGTTCGACGATCCCTCCTTCAAGTTATTTCTCAGGTCGGTGAGCTCGGTTCGACGATCTTCGAGCTCAGATCGACGTTTTCTGTCTGCTTGTCTCATTTCATCTCTGAGCTCAGTTCGACGATCGTAGAGCTCAGATCGACGTTTTTTTTGGAGAGATCGACGCTTTCAGGAATTCAAATGCTGCTGTTCTTTTGAATGTTTTTGAATATTATCAGCATTTATGTCAGAAGATCTCCCAGCCGTTTGTCTTTATTCTGGAGCAAGTTTCAAGGAATTATTCAGAGAATGTTTGCTGGACTTTCCTCTAGAAGACAAGACTCTTTTTGGAAGACATTTATGACTCCCAACGGCTAACTTGGACAAAAAAAACTTCAGAAAATTTCAATTCCTCTCTTCTGTGTTTTTAAGATATACAGAATACACAAGAGAAAAAAAAGGATACACAGATTGATAAGAAAGAAAGTGAACACACAGAATAGAGAATACTGATAGCAGAAGAATAACAGAAGAACTGTGACTTCAAAAATCTTCTTGCTGACTGAAAAGTGTTCACAATCTCATCTCAGAACTCCAAACACCTCATTTTTCAGCCTTCTTGCTGAAACCCTCCTTTGCTGGAGATCAAAGTTCTGAAGACCTATCACGCTAGAGCAAAGCTTCTTTTCCTGAACCTTTCTACATCTCAGGGGGAGCTTTGACATCATCAATCCACTTGTGCTTCTCTCATTTGATTGAGAACAGAGAAGACACCCTTCACTCTTATTTTTCTTTTCCTGCTGTAAAAGGGTTCTTGAACTCCCTTCAAAAGTTCTGTCTGGTTCTGAGAGCCTTGTCAAAACTCAGTGGTGGCAAGACACCTTATCAAAAAATCTAGTTTTGGTTTTTGGGTACCTTATCAAAAGCTCATTGCTGTCAGGACACCTGATCAACTCATCCTGAGTGGATTCCTACCAAGGGTGGTAGAAGAGTGGATGTACCCAGGTTTTTGGGGAACCACTATATTTCCTTGTGTCTTCTGGTTTGTTTGTGTGATTTGTCTGTTGTGTGCTGTGCTCTTTACCTCTTGGTTTTTAACCTCTTACTAGCACTCTACACTATATCATAAATTGAATTTTATATGTGCTGTTTATTTCAACTGTGAAAAATTATTTTAAAATACTCTATTCACCCCCCCCCCCTCTAGAGTTGAGATAGATCTTACCCTCACTTTCATAGTGAACTCATAATGACCGTAGCGTGTTCCAAACGCTGTATTGGTAATGTCACCTTCCCGAATCCTACATTGGTAATATCCAGATTTTAAATCTAATTTAGAATAGGCAGTTGATCCCACTAGCTGATCGAACAAGTCATCTATCCATGGAATCAGATACTTGTTTTTCTCTGTCAACTTTTTCAGCTCGCGTTAATCAATACACAACCGCAGACTACCCTCCTTTTTTAAAAAAAGAACAGGTGCACTCCAAGGTGACATACTTGGGCGTATATAACCCTGTTCCAACAACTCTTGCAATTGAACTTTTAGCTCTGCCATTTCCTTTGGCGCTACGCGAAATGGAGAGCGAGCCAAAGGTTTCACACCTGACACCAGCTCAATAGTAAATTCGATCTCCGGCTGGGGTGGTAACCCAGGAAGATCCTTAGGAAACACATCGGCAAACTCCGATACAATCAGAACATCACTCACACTGGCCTTTGGCTTAACAGCCTGAATAAGCGTGAAGAATAACTCTGCGCCCTTCCGAGTAGCATTGATGACTTGGAGAGCAGACATCAAGGTCCCTCCCACTCCTCGCATACCAGCAAACTTAGTCTCAAGCTCAGTATTCTGGCCCATTGTGATCTCCTTTGAATTGCAATCAATAAAGGCACGCTGCTCCGAGAGTCAGTCCATACCAAAGTTCACATCAAATTTCGATATTGGTAGCACAGATGCTCTCAAGAAGAAATCTCGACTTCCTATTTTCACTTCCACGTAGTAGGTCCTATCCGCAAGCATCACACATCTGTTTGGTAATATAACCTTTACACTATCTGTCGTCACATGACTAGGTATTCTAATTCGAGCTACAAAGTCCTTAGAAAAAAATGAATGTGAAGCACCTGTTGGGTACATTGGAAAATGTGTACCAGATTTGGAGAAGCCATAACTTAGTCAATGATATGCATCAATTTGTATTTGATAGAAGTTTGAGTTTCTGTTGGTACCCTAGTTTGATTTGAGTTTAGCCCTCTCCTTTGTGCTCCTTGACCCAAGAATTATCTATGGTCAATGGTTAGTAGTCTAGCTGTAGAGTCCTCACTTTTCCAGATTGAGAATTTGGTTAAGTTGTTTGTTCGTTCGACTATCGTCAAACGCCGCTCGACTATCGTCGACTAACTGTTCGACGATCGTCTATCAGTTGTTCGACTTTCAGTCTGCGTGGATAGTTCGACTATCGGTTGATAGCTCGACTATCTGTGTGCTTTGATAGTTCGACTATCTGCTTAGATAGGTCGACTATCTGATAGTTCGACTATCTGTTGATAGCTCGACTATCTGTTCTCCGTTGATAGCTCGACTATTTGTTGATAGGTCGACTATCTGTTCTCGCTTGATAGTTCAACTATCTGCTTTGATAGTTCGACTATCTGATAATTCGACTATCTGTTGATAGGTCGACTATCTGTTGTGTTCTGATAGTTTGACTATCTGTTGATAGGTCGACTATCTGATAGTTCGACTATCTGTTGATAGGTCGACTATCTGTTTGTTTGTTGATAGTTCGACTATCTGTCGATAGGTCGACTATCTGATAGCTCGACTATCTGTTGATAGCTCGACTATCTGTTTTGCCCTGATAGTTCGACTATCTGTCGATAGGTCGACTATCTGTCGATAGGTCGACTATCTGATAGCTCGACTATCTGTTGATAGCTCGACTATCTGTTTTGCCCTGATAGTTCGACTATCTGTCGATAGGTCGACTGTCTGATAGCTCGACTATCTGTTGATAGCTCGACTATCTGTTTTGCCCTGATAGTTCGACTATCTGTTGATAGGTCGACTATCTGATAGTTCGACTATCTTCTGGTAGTTCGACTATCTGCTGTGATAGTTCGACTATCTTCTTTGATAGTTCGACTATCTGGATCGTTCGACTATCTGTCCGATAGTTCGACGATCTCCGTGCGTCGATCGACGATCTCCGAAGGTCGTTCGACGCTTTCTGTCTGCCTTTATATTTTGTATTTATTTATTATATTTAATTAATTAATACATTATCTGGCATATCTTTTTAGCTGTATTATGATAATATTTCCAGGCATATTTGCTCTATTCTTTTTGCCTGAGTCAAATCTCTTTAGATAAAGTTGTTTGTCTTATTAGCTGACATTATAAATTACTTTATCTGCTGTCAGCCCTTTATAGCCGTTAGACTGAAAAGTCTTCTTTTTGCTATAAGGAGTTTGTTTCTGATATGACTTTATTTAGTACTTTATTTCCTGCAGCTTCCTAGAAAAAGGGCTATTCCTTTTATAGAATGTTTCTGCTGCAGAGTTTGTTCTGTCTTCTTGATATTTACAGCTCAGGTCTCAAGTCTCAGAAGAAGACAAATTATTCAAATTGAAGAGAGCCGTTGCTTGCTGATGTTATATAAAGGACCCTTTGAAGAAGGATTCAAGCTAGCATATAGCAAACCAGTGATCCAGATATTTTCAAGCATTCAAGCCTTCATCAAGATCAAGCTTTCTGCTCTCAGCAATTTCCATCTAACTGAGAAGTGTTAAGATCTTCTACTCTTCTTCATCCTGAGTTCTCCTGCTTTCAGGAAGTTCAAACTCAGAGTTCTTTTGAAGAAGAAGAAGAAGATAGCTGCTTGAAGATCTTTAACTTTATTATTTTTCTTCTTGTAGTTTTTCCTTCAGAGTTTTCTGAAGAGTTTTCTGCACTGAAGCAAGACTTCACCTGGACATCTTTGAGCCAGGGGGAGCCTTGATTCTTTAGAGCTTTCTAGCTCAGTGCAAGTTTTTGTGCTTCTCTAATCTATTGTAAAATAGAGAAGACATCTTAACCTTCTTCCCCCTCCTGTACAGGGTTATTACTCCCTTCAAAAGTATCCCTTGGTGGCAGGGCACCTGATCAAAAACCTGTGCTTGGTTTTTAGACACCTGATCAAAAGTCTAAAGGGTTTCTGGATCTACCTGAAGCAGATCCTGTTGGTGGCAGGGCACCTGATCAAAAACCTGAGTGGATTCCTACCGTGTGGGTAGAAGAGTGGACGTACCCAAGTTGTTTGGGGAACCACTATAAATTTCCTTGTGTCGTCTGGATTCACTTGTTTAATTCCTGCATTGTGGCTGTGAATAGATATAACTAGGATTGCTAGTTGCTGATTAGGTTTTCCAAGCCTTAACTGTAATTACAGTTAGCTTGAGTTTGTGCACATCACTTGTGTTAGGCTTTAAGGTTAAATCAATATCTATAATCTTTTCATTCCGCACTTCACTCCAAGGGAGTTGGGTAGACCATTAAGTTTTGTCTAGTGCAAAATTTGAGAACTCTATTCACCCCCCCTCTAGAGTAGTATCTATCCCTTCACTTTCAATTGGTATCAGAGGGAGGTTGACTGACTGAATAGGCTAACACCTAAGTCACAAGATCCTGATAGATACCAAAGCTTATAGATATTCACTATCATGGCCCAGTCCAAGGATTATTCCAGCACCAGACCTCCAGCATGCAACTTAGCTAAGTTTGGCATCTGGAAGGCAAGGATAAAATTATATATGAATTCTATTGATGAAAGCATCTTTGCTTCTATTTTGTCAGGTCCCCCAAGAGCACCTGCTGCTGCTTCTGCCTCATCATCTGATATGAGTGCAGTGCCTCCTCCAGATTACAATGATAAATACAAGAAGGCCAAAATAGCAGATGCCAAAGCAATGAACATACTGGCTCAGATAATGTCTGATGAGGTATTCCAGAAGGTTGCTGACTGCTCCTCAGCAAAGGCCATGTGGGATACACTGAACCAGATTGTAGCTGGTTCAGCTGATGAAAGGAAGGACAGAAGGTCCAACCAGATCTCACAGTATGAGAACTTCAAGAAAACTGATGTTGAATCAGTTGAAGCCATGTACACCAGGCTCAGCTCAATCATCAATAAGCTGAGGACCCTTGACAAGGACATGGGATCTAAGGATCTGGCCCATCAAGGAAGCCAGAAGTACTAATGAGATTTTAACAGAAGCCCTCCTCGGCAAGCTCAAGTCTTTTGAGCAAGTGCTGAAGACAAGGGAAGCAGAAGCTGAAGCAAAGACCCCCACTCCAACAAGAAAAGAGCAATCTCTAGCTCTTAAGGCTGCTGATGCTTCTGAAGGCAGCCAATCAAATGAGGAACTAATGGCATTGTTTGCCAAGAGGTTTCTCAAGATGGGGAGAAAGGAGTTCAGAAAGAAGTCTTCACGCTATGAAGACAAACCAAGGTATGATCGCTCTCCTGCTAAAGAAATTATTTGTTATGGTTGCAGGAAGCCTGGACACATCTTGCCAGAGTGTCCAGAGGAGAAGAACAAAGAAAAGAGAAAAGAAAAGGAATAGCACAGGAAGCACTCCAAGCCATCCTCCTACAAAAACAAAAAGAAGGAGAGAGGTTTCATTGCTGAAACCTGGAGTGATTCTGATGAAGAATCCTCCTCATCAAGCTCCAGTGAGGATGAGGAAGAGAAGAAGGCAAAAGAAGTTTGCCTGATGGCAATAGATGCCTGCAGCAACCACTCTGCTGCAGAGAGTTCTGATTCTGATGAAGAGATGCCTACATAAGATGAGGTACTTTTTTCTTATGATTTTACTTCAGAAGAATTTAAATTAGACTTTAAATCTTTATGCTTAGATTTGATTAGCTCTGAAAAGGAAATAAAAGAACTTAGAAATAGGTTAGCTGACTCAGAATCAATAGCTACAGAAAATGTTAGGTTAAAGGAAGATCTCACTACTTGTAGTGAAGAAATTAAATTTCTTAAAATAGAGTTTGCTAAGTCTAAGAGACTAGAGGAATCACTTAATGGTAGAAGCCTTAAGTTGTTAGAAATTACCAGCATGACTAACACTAGGTCAAGTAATGACAAACTAGGCTTAGGAGCTTCTCCCAGTGAACCCCCAATTCTTCTTAAAAATAATCTTTCAACTCCAGTAAACTTCATTTCAGCTAGTGGAATGAAGAATACTGAGCAAGTAAATCTAGTTAATAAAACTTTAAATAAAGCTAAGAGAGAAAAGAGAAAGAAATTTTTTAAAGAAATGCAAAGAGCGTCGAACGCCGCTCGACGATCGGAAGCTCAATGGTCGAACGAAGCTCGACGATCTGAGCGCCCATCGTCGAACGTCGATCGACGATTTCAACATGATTTTCAAAATCATAATCAGTATCATAGAAACCTAAATGAATATAGAAACCCTAGGTTTGTTGACCCATCATCTGCATGGAGAATCCCACCTAGGAGATCTCACCCACTAGGTTATCACCCTCAGCCTGCATTTTCATACATTTCCAGTTTTTCTTATGTGAAAAACAAGGGACCCAAGGTTACCTGGGTCCACACTGTCTAAATAAATGTCTTGCAGGTGAAGGCCTATCCAATCACTCAAAATAAGTGGTATTTGGATAGTGGATGCTCTAAGCATATGACAGGAAATAAAGATCTTCTGTCAAAGTTCAAAGCTAAGCTCGGCCAAAAGGTTATCTTTGGAGACTCCAGCTGTGGTCAGACAGAAGGCTATGGCAAGATCACAATTGGAGCAGTTACTTTCAAGAGAGTTGCATATGTCAATGGACTGAAGCATAATTTGATTTCAGTCAGCCAGCTATGTGATGCTGGCTACCAGGTTTCATTTTCTAACTTCTCTTGCAATATTACTTTAAATAATAATGTTGTTTTAGTAGGTATTAGAATAGGTAATATCTATTTAGTAGATTTCAATTCATCTCATTCTGAAATCTGCCTGTTTAATGAAGTAACCCTTAATAATAATTCTTTGTGGCATAAGAGGCTTAGTCATGTAAACCTTAAAAATATATCTAGGTTATCTAAACACAACCTTGTTAGAGGCTTACCTTCTTGCCCCTACAAGAAGGAGAGCCTATGCAAGGCTTGTCAGCTAGGCAAGCAAACCAAAAACTCTTTTAAATCTGTAAATAAGAGTGATTCTCCTAGAATCCTGTATCTATTACACTTGGACCTTTTTGGCCCAATAAATGTACAGAGTTTAGGAGGGAAGTATTACACTTTAGTAATTGTCGATGACTTCTCTAGGTTCAGTTGGGTTTTCTTTTTGAGAACTAAGTCTGATAACTTCAAAGCCCTTACAGACTTTCTACTATGTGTGCAGACTGAGTACTCTACTCATGTGGCCTTGATCAGAAGTGATCATGGTACTGAGTTTGACTCTCTTCTCATGCAAGAATTCTGTGAGAGAGAAGGTATCAAACATAGCTTCTCAGCTCCTAGAACTCCTCAACAAAATGGGGTAGTTGAAAGGAAGAATAGAACACTCATTGAAGCTGCTAGCACATTGTTGGCAGATGCTAACATGCCTCTCTCCTATTGGGCAGAAGCTGTTAGTACAGCCAATTATGTCTTGAATAGAAGTTTGATACACAAACTTAAGTGTAAAACTCCTTATGAGTTGCTTAAAGGAAAGAAACCTAAAATTAATTATTTTAGAGTTTTTGGCTGTATTGTTTATATTCATAATAATAATAAAGAATATATTAGAAAGTTTGAAGCAAAAACTTCAATGGGAATCATGCTTGGATATTCCCAAGTAAGCAAAGCTTATAGGGTTTATAACAAATCTACCTGTAAGATTGAAGAATCTATGCATGTATCATTTGATGAGCATCAGATATTTTACAAGGAGAAAGAAAATTCTCCTTCCTCCAGTTCATTGCAGGTACCTGATGCCCCTCAAGAAATTCTTCAACTATCAACTCTTCAGATCACTGAATCAGACAGTGATGAAGACATTGCTGAAGCAGTTGTTGTTCCACCAACAGTAGATCAAATTCCTCCTGAGGAATTAATCCCAACTGTTGCTGAAGATCACATCCCACCTGCTGATATTGTCACACTTAGAGATCACCCCACATCTCAAGTGATTGGAGACATATCAGCTGGTGTGCAAACAAGACACCAATTAAGACAGGATGTGATGCATGCTTGTTTCCTCTCACAGGTTGAGCCCCTCACCTTTAAAGATGCAGAGCTAGATCCCCACTGGATCATTGCTATGCAAGAGGAACTCAATCAGTTTGAGAGATGTAAAGTTTGGACTTTGGTTCCAAGACCTAAAGGCCAACTGATCATAGGCACCAAGTGGGTGTATATAAACAAGTTGGATGCAAATGGAATTATAGTAAGGAATAAAGCAAGGCTTGTAGCTCAGGGCTACAGACAGGAGGAAGGTATAGACTATGACCAAACCTTTGCTCCTGTTGCAAGGCTAGAAGCAATAAGGATCTTCTTGGCCTATGCAGCCTACATGAAGTTTAAGGTGTTCCAAATGGATGTCAAAAGTGCATTCCTAAATGGTGAGCTTAAGGAAGAGGTGTTTGTTGAACAACCACCAGGGTTTGTTTCTTCAACTCAGCCCTCACATGTTTTTAAGTTGCAGAAAGCTCTATATGGACTAAAGCAAGCTCCCAGAGCCTGGTATGAGACTTTAGCTAGTTTCCTTTTAGAGCACAACTTCACTAGGGGAGTAGTGGATAGAACCCTTTTCGTCAAGCATCACAAGGACACAATCCTGTTAGTTCAGGTGTATGTAGATGATATTATATTTAGCTCCACTGATCCCAAACTTTGCAAAAGGTTCTCTGACCTGATGCACTCTAAGTTTGAGATGAGTAGTATGGGTGTGCTGTCTTACTTTCTTTGTCTCCAAGTTAAGCAAGATGCTGATGGTATCTTCATCTCCCAATCCAAATATGCCAAGGAATTGGTAAAGAAATTTGGGATGGCTGATGCTTCAGCAATGCCTACACCTATGGCTACTAATGTAGTTATTGACTCTGATGATCACGGCAAGCCAGTTGATCAAAAGAATTATAGGGCCATTGTTGGTTCCCTATTATATCTAACTGCAAGTAGGCCTGATATAATGTTTGCTACATGCCTTTGTGCTAGATTCCAGGTCAACCCCAAGGAATCTCATCTGATTCTTCTAAAGAGAATCCTGAGATACCTGAAGGGATGTCCAGATCTAGGACTTTGGTACCCAACTGAGTCAAAATTTGAGTTAATTGGATATTCTGATTCTGATTATGCTGGTTGCAGAGTTGACAAGAAGAGCACCTCAGGAACTTGCCAGTTCCTGGGAGAGAGATTGGTCTCTTGGTTCTGTAAGAAGCAGGCTTCTGTCTCAACTTCAACTGCAGAGGCTGAATATATAGCAGCTGCTAGTTGTTGTTCACAGATCCTGTGGATTCAAAACCAGCTTGTGGATTATGGTTACTCACACAAGAACACCAAAATCATCTGTGATAGTACAAGTGCTATTTCTATTGCACAAAATCCTGTGCACCACTCTAGAACGAAGCACATTGAGATTCGGCACCATTTCCTGAGAGATTGTGTGGAAAAGAACAAGATCTGTCTTGAGTTCATATCCACTGAGTTTCAGAGAGGTGATATATTCACCAAGCCTTTAGATGAACAGAAGCATCTGTTCTTTTTAGTTCAATTAGGCATGATCAATGGACGAGACTAAGTGTGACTATGTCTGCCTATGTTGAAATCTGCTTGAAGATCGTCGAACGATGATCGAAGATCGTCGAACGGATTAAGCCTATCGTCGACCTCTGGTTAATGGTAGCTTATCTGTTTGAAGATCGTCGACCGGCGTTCGAAGATCGTCGAACAGGTCGAGCTTATCGTCGATCTCTGAACGACGACAGCTTGTTGTTTGAGAAGCCAGAAATAGTCGAACGATGGCTCGACTACTCTGCTTCTGAGCCGATCGTTGAACGGCCGTTCGACTATCGGGTCTAGTATCTTTTTAATAGATCGACTATTTCCGGTCTAATATAAAGCCGATAGTCGACCTAGGGTAAAAGATCTTTTGTTTTATCGTCGACGGAGCGTGTCTTTTCGCATTCTGCCTTCCCGCTTGCGATTTTCGGCCGTTTCGTCTTCTTCGTCCTCTCCATCTTTCTCGAGCTTTCTCCAGCGAATCAATGACGGTCTCTCCAGAAGTTCTAGCAGTTGTGAAGTTTGATGCTGGCTTTAGCGTGGATTTCGACGCGTTCAGTAGCTGCGATGCCGGGATCGTAGAAGTTCTTCAGCTTTGCCGGGATCAAGGACTCGAGAGGTTAATGTCTTCAAGGATTAAGATAAACATCCCAGAGATCAAGGAATGGGCCTTCACGTCGTCCTCCACTGACGACTCGATGACTGGCACCATCGGCGGAGAAGAGGTAATCCTAACTCCGGCTGTTTTGACTGATATTTTTGGTTTATTAAATGGTGAAGAGGATTATGAGCAAGATGCTCAAGATTTCGGAAGAATGTTAGTTGAGCTGGGACATGCTGAGGGCATTCCCACGAAGCTGCTTAAAGTAAATTTTCCTTTCAAGATCAAGTTTCTTGCTGAGCTGGTAGGAAAAGTGCTCCTGGGTAAGCACTCTGCTCATGATAATATCACAAGGCAGCAATTCGCACTGATGTGTGCGATTGTTAATCGGAAAAGGATAGATTGGGCGGGAGTGATGTTTGATTTAATAAGGAAAAAAGAATGGCAAAAAGGAAGTTACCCTCGGAAGGGTTATTGGAATCTTCCTGAAGGAAAAATACCCCCAGCTGCTGAGTTCAACCGCAACAACAATAAACGCAAGCAAGAAGATGGATCCTAACCTGTTCTCTAAATGGAAGAGAACTTTTGTGAAACCCGCTCTCACAGGGGTTGCTCCAGCAACATCTGAGGACACCAGGACTGAATCAGTCACTCCTCACCCTGTCGAAGCTGGCTCAGCTCTTCCCTCCTCCTCTTCTGCTTTGCTGTCTGCTTCTGTTGAAGTTCCATCAACTTCAGCTAAAGTACGACCTTCTCCCTCTTCTGCTCCAGAAATAACCATGGTTGTTCCTCTTTCCCCTCCAGCATCTCCAATTCCTTCTCATCAGACTAGGATATCTGCTCCTAGCTTTGATTTGTTAGGATCTGAGAGAATTCCTACTCCTCCTCTGTCTCCCATTCATTCCCCAGTTAATTCTCCAATTAACTCTCCAGCTCTATCTCCTATTCAATCCCCTGTCCACACCATTCTTCATCCCAGCACTTCAACCATATCTGCTGCAGCTCCATCCACTTCACATCCATCATCTTTTGAGATTACTCCTGAACTTATCTCCCGCATTGTGGAGTTGATTACCCCGTCAATCAAAACCATGATTGAAGAGGCAATCGCTCCCCTTGCATCCTCCATTGATATCTTAACTGCCTCCATCAAATCTCTCTCAAAATCTGCTGAGCCATCTTCCTCAAGGGGCCTGGTTTCAGTCTCCACTGAAATCAGGCAGGGGGAGATGTTCTATGAAGATGCCTCAGAACCTCCTGCCTCCCTTCCAGCTATAACAGATACTGTGATGACAGCCCTGGAAGAGCCTGCTCCAGCTGAGAAAGAAATAGTTCCAGTGTTATCTGATAAGGAAATAGCTGATGGAATCATGCTATCTGAAATTGCAGTAAAAGTCTGCCTAGAAGATCTCACCACTCCTGTGGTTGCTAGATTCCTAGAAGGAATTATAACTTCATATCTAGATGAATCATGGGAGATGGTCAAGTATGAAGGTAATTCACTTATTCGATTTATTGACGAGTCAATTAATTTGCTTGCTAGTGAATACCTTGAAGGAATGATTATTGCTTATTTAGCAGATATGTATTCATAATTCTACAGATTTTATTAGAGAAGATTTATCTGCTCAGATAATAGTAATTGTCTCAGAGGCTGCCCCAATTGTTCCTGATATCCAAGTAGATCCAGAATTGGAATCTTTTTTAGATGATAGAGAAGATGAGTCTGAGAATCAAGATGAAGTCAAAGATGACACTCCTGTTCTGAGTATGGAAGAAGTACAAGCAAGAGCTGCCTGGGATCTAAGAGTGCAGTCTTTAAAAGAGAAAGAAAAGGAGCTGCAAGTTGAAAAGTCAACCATTTGGGATGATTCACCAGGGTTGGACTTAGATTCCCTTCTGGCTCTGGATGCCATGGAAGAGGAAAGAGAGAAATCTGCTCTGAAGCTTAAAGAAAAGGCTGTTTCTGAAGCCTATGATCCGTATGATAATCTTCCATCATCTCACTCTGATGATGAGGATGATTCTGATGTATCTGAAAATTCAAAGAGAAAGAAAGCTGCCCAAAAGAAGAGAAAAGCTGCTCCTCCTCCTCCCAGTAAAGACAATGATACTCCTTATTATATTTTGAAGGGCATTGACCCTAAGTCAAAGGAATTTCAGCATTGGATGTGGTTCTCAAAGAACCAGCAGAAAGAAAGGAAAAGATCTAAAAGATATGATAGTCCTGGTTCAAGATGGAGTCCCAGAGGTCCTCCTCCTCCTCCTCCAGGTGCAGGAGCTTCTGGTAATCTTTCTGCCAACCCTTCTGCCTCTTCAGGAAAATCTGCTCCATCAGCAAGATCTGCTTCGTCTCAGCATCAATCAAGGAAAAGCTCTCATAGCTCTCATGGAAAGTCTCATTCTGGCAGTCAAATGCATGAAGCAGAAGTGAAAGAACAAGTTAAGGAGGTTGTGTATCTAAAGCCAACTTTTTCACCTCCTCCTTCTCCTAAGAGAAAGGTTTCAACTGCTATACCAGTTCAGTCTGAGAAAGTTATTTTAAAAGGTAAGTAGTTTACTTTGTTTTAAAATTCTAGCAAGAACCTTTTGCTAAGTCTGCTCCAATATCTTATCTAGATAAAGAATCAGATACTGCTCCTCCTGAGCCTGTTTATGAAAGTCCAGAGCTAGATCCTAACTTTAGGATGGCTTGTTTTCACGAACTAGTTGGAGCAGCTCAAATAAGAAAAGCAAAAGCAGAAGGAAAAGATACTACCGGTTTAACCACCATGTCTGCTTACAGAAAGAAAGAGTTTGAAAAGTTCCAGGTCAATCCTGATGTATTTGATCCCTCAAAATATATGGAAAAGCATCCTGAAGCAGCAGTCCCAAGAGCTGCAGAATTGAAGATCATTGGCGTGCAGGACTTGAAGCTGTCAAAGAAAGAATCTGATGGTCCTCTAAGGAAAATCTCTTTTGTTCCTAGTTCCTCTGCCCCCTTGCCAGACTCTGTAGATTCTTAATAGTTTGATTGACTGCTGTGTTATATTTGTTTATTATCTATCTGGTTGAAAATCTGCTAGTTATTTGCTATCTATTTCCTGTATTGTTTATAGTGTTCTATAGCTAGCTGTATGTTTTAGATTTTGAGAGACTTAACTCAAATAGGGGGAGATTGTTGGTACCCTAGTTTGATTTGAGTTTAGCCCTCTCCTTTGTGCTCCTTGACCCAAGAATTATCTATGGTCAATGGTTAGTAGTCTAGCTGTAGAGTCCTCACTTTTCCAGATTGAGAATTTGGTTAAGTTGTTTGTTCGTTCGACTATCGTCGAACGCCGCTCGACTTTCGTCGACTAACTGTTCGACGATCGTCTATCAGTTGTTCGACTTTCAGTCTGTGTGGATAGTTCGACTATCGGTTGATAGCTCGACTATCTGTGAGCTTTGATAGTTCGACTATCTGCTTGGATAGGTCGACTATCTGATAGTTCGACTATCTGTTGATAGTTCGACTATCTGTTCTCCGTTGATAGCTCGACTATCTGTTGATAGGTCGACTATCTGTTCTCGCTTGATAGTTCGACTATCTGCTTTGATAGTTCGACTATCTGATAGTTCGACTATCTGTTGATAGGTCGACTATCTGTTGTGTTCTGATAGTTCGACTATCTGTTGATAGGTCGACTATCTGATAGTTCGACTATCTGTTGATAGGTCGACTATCTGTTTGTTTGTTGATAGTTCGACTATCTGTCGATAGGTCGACTATCTGATAGCTCGACTATCTGTTGATAGCTCGACTATCTGTTTTGCCCTGATAGTTCGACTATCTGTCGATAGGTCGACTATCTGATAGCTCGACTATCTGTTGATAGCTCGACTATCTGTTTTGCCCTGATAGTTCGACTATCTGTAGATAGGTCGACTATCTGATAGCTCGACTATCTGTTGATAGCTCGACTATCTGTTTTGCCCTGATAGTTCGACTATCTGTTGATAGGTCGACTATCTGATAGTTCGACTATCTTCTGGTAGTTCGACTATCTGCTGTGATAGTTCGACTATCTTCTTTGATAGTTCGACTATCTGGATCGTTCGACTATCTGTCCGATAGTTCGACGATCTCCGTGCATCGATCGACGATCTCCGAAGGTCGTTCGACGCTTTCTGTCTGCCTTTATATTTTGTATTTATTTATTATATTTAATTAATTAATACATTATCTGGCATATCTTTTTAGCTGTATTATGATAATATTTCCAGGCATATCTGCTCTATTCTTTTTGCCTGAGTCAAATCTTTTTAGATAAAGTTGTTTGTCTTATTAGCTGATATTATAAATTACTTTATCTGCAGTCAGCCCTTTATAGCCGTTAGACTGAAAAGTCTTCTTTTTGCTATAAGGAGTTTGTTTCTGATATGACTTTATTTAGTACTTTATTTCCTGCAGCTTCCTAGAAAAAGGGCTATTCCTTTTATAGAATGTTTCTGCTGCAGAGTTTGTTCTGTCTTCTTGATATTTATAGCTCAGGTCTCAAGTCTCAGAAGAAGACAAATTATTCAAATTGAAGAGAGCCGTTGCTTGCTGATGTTATATAAAGGACCCTTTGAAGAAGGATTCAAGCTAGCATATAGCAAACTAGTGATCCAGATATTTTCAAGCATTCAAGCCTTCATCAAGATCAAGCTTTCTGCTCTCAGCAATTTCCATCTATCTGAGAAGTGTTAAGATCTTCTACTCTTCTTCATCCTGAGTTCTCCTGCTTTCAGGAAGTTCAAACTCAGAGTTCTTTTGAAGAAGAAGAAGAAGAAGATAGCTGCTTGAAGATCTTTAACTTTATTATTTTTCTTCTTGTAGTTTTTCCTTCAGAGTTTTCTGAAGAGTTTTCTGCACTGAAGCAAGACTTCACCTAGACATCTTTGAGCCAGGGGGAGCCTTGATTCTTTAGAGCTTTCTAGCTCAGTGCAAGTTTTTGTGCTTCTCTAATCTTTGTAAAATAGAGAAGACATCTTAACCTTCTTCCCCCTCCTGTACAGGGTTATTACTCCCTTCAAAAGTATCCCTTGGTGGCAGGGCACCTGATCAAAAACCTGTGCTTGGTTTTTAGACACCTGATCAAAAGTCTAAAGGGTTTCTGGATCTACCTGAAGCAGATCCTGTTGGTGGCAGGGCACCTGATCAAAAACCTGAGTGGATTCCTACCGTGTGGGTAGAAGAGTGGACGTACCCAAGTTGTTTGGGGAACCACTATAAATTTCCTTGTGTCGTCTGGATTCACTTGTTTAATTCCTGCATTGTGGCTGTGAATAGATATAACTAGGATTGCTAGTTGCTGATTAGGTTTTCCAAGCCTTAAATGTAATTACAGTTAGCTTGAGTTTGTGCACATCACTTGTGTTAGGCTTTAAGGTTAAATCAATATCTATAATCTTTTCATTCCGCACTTCACTCCAAGGGAGTTGGGCAGACCATTAAGTTTTGTCTAGTGCAAAATTTGACAACTCTATTCACCCCCCTCTAGAGTAGTATCTATCCCTTCACTTTCAGTTTCATTGTGCAGGTTTAAGAATTTTAAGAAAAATTTTCTAAGTACAAGTGTTGACACTTGTGAAGAAACTGTGTCGACACTCAGGGAACTTGTGTCGACACTCAGGCAAGCTGTGTCGACACACAGGCAAATTGTGTCAACACTTATGAAGAACCTGTGTCGACACCCATAAGATGTGTCGACACTTATGAAGAAGCTGTGTCAACACTCAAAGCTTTGTCGACACCCAAAGAAGCAGCTGTGTCGACATCCAGAATTGTGTCGACATCTGAAGAAGGATTTGTGTCGACACTTAAAACTTAAACTGTGTCCACACTCAGTAAATATATTAACACCTGAAGTAATTGTGTCGACACACAGGACTTGTGTCGACACACCAACTCTCAAAAGGTTGTGTCGAGTTCAGAAGTAATCATGTCGACACACAGGACTTATGTCGACACACACTCAACGCCATTTGACAAACACTCAACGCCAACTGTCTGTAATAGAAATGTCGAGATAAGGAGCTTCTGTGTCGACACACAGGACTTTTGTCGACACATACAACAAAAGCAGTGTCAAGAAGCAGAAGTATGACTGTGTCGACACTTGGAGTAATTGTGTCAACACCATGAAGACTTGTGTCGACACTTAGTCTATATGTGTCGACACATGTGAAGCTGTCTGCTGAGTGTTGTGTGCTGAGTTAAAAAGACATTGAAGAACCTGGTGACGTGACTGGTGACTTGACAACTGTCATAACTAACCGGTCTGACACCCCTGTCAGAACTGTCAGAAGTCTTTTATAAACCGGATCAACCGGTAACCATAGAGCAAGCTCTATATAAGAGACAGATCAGAAACGACAGAAATTAATCAACAAGATCGAATCAATAAGAAGAATTCTGACAGATTAAGGCCTGTCTGCAAGAAAGATTCAGAGTTCAATCTGAATTTACAGAAGAAGCTGCCTGAGGATCAACTTCAACATCAAGAGAAGATCCACCTTATTTTATTCTAATCAAGAAGCTTTGAAAAGCTAAGTTAGGTTTGATCAGAAGGATCAGTTTATAAAAGAACTGATCAAGAAGACAACATCAATAGAGAAATCTAGCTGGTGAAGTTTTCAGTTACTCTTACTCACAAATTCTTGTAGGATCTACTGTTAGATTTTAGATTGTAAGCCTAAAATTATAAAGGCTGAGGTAGGACTTGTGGAAAGTCTGAGTTGTAAGCCTAATTATAAAGGCTGAGGTAGGGCTGAGGCCTGAGGTTGGATTCTGGAGAAGAATCTTAGGTAGGACTTGTGTTAAGTCTGAGGTGTAGGAACCATCTTGGGTTCTGAGATTGTAAGATCTGTGGATCTGAGCCAGTGGAAAGTAGTTTGGCTGAATCCAGTTATCTGCTGGATAGGCGAAGGGGGAAAGTGGATGTACCCATATCTTGGGGAACCACTATAAATCTGGTGTTTGCTGTGATGTGTTTATTTTCTGTAGATTGATTAATCTGTGCTGAAAGAAGTTATATAACTGTTTGCCTAAACGAATTAAAAAGACACAAAAAGATAAGAACCTATTCACCCCTGTAACGCCCCGTTTTTTCAGTGATTATTTTTATTTTCGTTTGGCGTTACGATGACGCGTTTCCGTGGCTTGTGCCATTTGTGGAGTGTGGTTTAGCTCCTTAGAACTGAGTGCCCTATTCTGTAGCCTGTTGGCAAGATCTCCCTAGCAAGCCGAGTCGTTTTGGGTGACCCGGTGTGGCCTCTCGGGGGGATGTTGGTGTTTGGCTTTATTTGGGTATAACTCGAGTTCTGTTCGTCGAAAATTAATTCCGACTTCGCCGTTGTTCGTAGCGTGGGTATTTAGCTACGGTGCGAATTTCGTCGAATTCCGAGGTAGATCGGTTTTCGCGTCGATTTGGTGCTTTATGTAATTTTGTAATTAATTATATTATTATATAATTATATATATATATATAGAATGAAAACCCCCAATCCATCATCTTCCCCACTCGAACCGCCGCCCCTGTACGAGAGAAACGGAGAAACGGCCTACCCTTCCCTTCGGACGCCGATTCCCGGAGCGTTTGTGGACGAAATTCGATTCCGAGAGTGGATTCGGATTGCTCTCGTCAAGACCTTCATTCCTACGGTAATAAATTCGATTTTCGTGGAGTTTTGGGAGGTTTGGAATTTTCGGTTTTGGAGTTTTCCGCCATTAATGGCCGAGTGTTTGTTTTAGGTGTTGCGGCCGTTTAGATCCGTGCGAAGAGGAGGAAAGCAGTCCAAAGCTTCGCTGTGATTTGAGGCAAGTAGTATTCTTGCCCTTGCCAAGTTTTTTTTGATTTTACTTGCTGAAATTGAAATCCCGGTTAGTCCAGGTTAGAGGCCTTGTTGTTTTCATTTTCTTGCTAACTATAGGGCTTAGTTCTTCCTACTGAAACCCCCCTATTTTGTGATGATTGGAATCCAAATTGTCGGCGTGGAGCCGTTGTTTTCCTTTACTCTGATTGTTGCTCTGGTTCGGGTGTAGGCGAGAGGGAGAGTTAGGAGGGGGTGTGGTTGCCGATTTTCGTTAAGGTATTACTCGAATGATTAGGCATAGTTTGTATAGTAGTGGTGCGCGATGTTGGTAGTCTCCTGCTGCTACTGCAGTTGCGTGAGTCGTGTGCGCGTTCCGGTGTCGTTCGGGAAATTCCAAATGGTACAGGTAAGCCGCGCACGGTCGTTAACCGTTAGGGCGCACGACCACTGGTCGTGTGTCTCTGTTCGTGCGCATATAACTTTCAGTTTCCAAAGTTCTGTCTCGGAGATCGCACGAGCGCTGGCAAGCAGTGCGCACGACCACTGATCGTGCGTCACTGATCGTGCGCTGATGCTAAGTTTTTCTCTGGTTTTCCAGGTTCGCTTCGCACAATCATCAGCCGATGAGTGCGCACGACCACTGATTGTGCGTCATTGATCGTGCGCTCTGTATATTTTCTTTTGTTAGGCGAATTTAGCTGCTTTCGAGTGCGGGAGTTTAGATACTCAAGTGGCAGGCAACTACTCGAGTTCTGGATCTTCTGCCTTGGTCGTTCGACTATCGTCGAGCTCCGTATTCTTTAGCGGGTTTGTGGGTAGTGGTATTATTTTGGCGGCGAGTGAGGCTAGCTCGCTCAACGCCAAAGTTTAGGTTGGCACTGAGTGGGTTTCACTCAATGCCTAGTCGTGTTGGTTTATTTCAACACTCTTCCTTTACCTTGTCTTTCGTTTCCGAGTGGATTTCCAGTTGTATTTCTGGGTTTTCCTTGTCGGCCGTTTTTCTTTATTTTCCTAGAGGCCGAATCGTGGATCATGGTTAGTAGTGGTGGTTGTAGCTCTTTATGGGGGTGGAGTTGTGTGATATAGCCAAGGCCACCCATGTTTTTCTTGCTCCAGGTACGGGCTGGGCATGTCGGGTGGAAGGTCCCTTGTGTTTTCACGTGTTAACCCTCGAGCTTTTGACTTGGACATGGTGGATTGGGGGACTGCATTTGCCTTCGATCCGGTTCCTCGTTGTTGTTTTTGCTACTATCACTTCCCACAGTTTAGGGTATTAGAAGTTTCTTCCTTGGTAGTTTGCAGCACTTTTGGCTCTTGGTAGCCTAGTAGGCCCTGCAGGATGTTGTTCCTGGTCTGGGTTGTTGCTGTTTTTCTCGCACGTAGTGCTTTTCTTGTGGTCCTGTTTTGGACAGTTGTGACTCTTTCTACTGCATGTTTTTCTGGTACTTTTCCCCTTTTGGTTGACTCTTTCATGCAGTTTTACTTTGTTTAGCTTGCTGAGGTATTCTGTTTTCTTTTGGAATACCCCAGGTTCTGAGCTGTAGCCAGTCTGGTGGCTAGTTGGAGGTGGTGTTGTTGGTGGACTCCCGGACTTTGGAGTTCTGTTTACCTTGTTAGTGAGGTTGTTTTCAGTACTTTCTTATAGACATATATTTGTGCTAGTGGGTTTGTGTCAGGTTGTTGGCGCCCACTGGTAGTTTTTACCTTGTACTCGATATATACTATTGCTGCTACCATTTTCTGGAGATAGTCTACTTGCTCTGGGAAGGTTTTATGCTAAGTTGCTAGTTATTTTTAAAATATAATTATTATTATAAATAAAGCTCATGATCAGCATGTTTTATAAGACGTATTCACTATTTTCCAAATCACGTATAAAGACCGCTTTCTTATATATTATATAAATTAAATGTAGGGTCTTGCATAGCATGAGTGGTTCTCTTGGAACCCTTATGCGCTCCTTAGGATGTTAAACCTAAATAAAGTATTTTTCCGCAGCATATAAATATAGTTTTTCTTTTGTGGACTAGGTGATCCACTGAGCCGAGGGATACGGTCTCTAAAATATAACTGATTTTCTATTCATTAAGCACATGATTTTCTTTCATTAAGTTGGTAATTGGTTTTGCCTGAGCGTCAGCAGTTATCCCCTGCTTGACGTGGCATCACGACGCGTGTTTTCTCTTACTCTGATAATTCTTAATTCGGAGAAAATGCGGGTTATGACAGTTGGTATCAGAGGGAGGTTGCTTGACAAGTTAGTTGAGCAACCTTCCTTTGTTCGCTTATTAGTAGTTCAGCATCATGTCATTCACACACCGATATGTCATCAGCACGTCTTGGCAAAAGCACGAACACTACACTCATAGCATAACATGAAGTATACGGGGCATATTATGTAGTATGGGATGCATAATATGTGTTTGTATATGGATCCACCATAGGGGCTACATGTGAGGGTTATGTAGTATGGGATGCTTAACCTCACCACATGACTGCGACTAGCACGTTTCTTTTTCGTTGCATGGAAATGTTATGTAGTATGGGATGCATAACATTTTCATGCGTACGCCGCTCATAACATGCATTAGGGCCTTTTTTTTAGAATGCATAGCACAATCATGCATATCATATCATTGCATAAGCACAACGCGCTGAGCTGAAGATTTGCAGGATGACATATGTACACACATGAGTTTTCAAATTAACATAAATTCATGCATCCGATCTAGGCACAAGAGTTAGTAAGGCGGTGGTTAACCATCCTAGGTTAGGGCATATCATCTAATTTTTGTGAAGAAGATAAACTCTCAGAGCAAGTTTAGCAGCTTTAAGTCTATATCTACATATGTATTGTCTGTACTGGTAATCGATTCTAGTCGTTGGATTTGGATCTGATTTGCGTTGTAATGATTTTTAGGATGGCTAGGCGTCCTGCGACTCGATCGACTCCCCTGTCTGAGGGTGAATCTTCTGGAGCTCAGAATGATGCGGTGATCGAGAGTCTGCGTCAGAGTAGCGAAGCTATGGGCAGGCAGTTGGAGGAGGTGCAAGCCTAGATTCAGTCTTTGGTGGCTATTGTGGCAGGTCAGGCTCAGGGTGCGCAAGTTCCTGCTAGGGGGTTAGCTGTTCCTCCTCCTCCTGCACCCTTGAGACCTCCAGTGGTGGTGCCAACAGAGATGGCCTTCATCTCGCAGTTTCAGAGGCTGAGCCCTCCCACTTATGATGGGAAGGCAGATTTCATGGTGATAGACGTCTGGCTGATCTCCATGGAGGAGATGTTCTCGTACTCAGGGATTTTAGATGATCAGAGGGTGGTGATAGCCGCCTATCAGCTCAAAGGGTTGGCTAAGAGTTGGTGGCTGAGAGAGAAGGAGAGCCTGGTAGCCGGATACTCTTGGGAAGTGTTCAAGGAGATGCTGTTGAGGAAGTTCTTACCCTCGGTCGAGCGTGACCGCCTCCTGAATGATTTCCTCTATCTGAAGCAAAGGTAGCTCACGGTGGGTGAGTATGAGATAGAGTTTAGTAAGTTGAGCCGTTTTGCCCCTGGATTGGTCAGTGTTGAGGCTGATCGAGTTAAGCGATTTCTCGGTGGTTTGAGGAGTGAGGTGCAGCAGTTGGCTAGTGCTTATGGGTCAGTGACTTATGCTGGAGTTGTAGAGGCTGCTCTTAAGGTTGAGGCCATTGAGACGGCGAAGAGCAGAGGCCAGCAGTTGAAGAAGGATAAGAGGAAGCTGGTAGAGGAGAAGAAACCCCTGGTACCCGATGCTGTTCCGGGAAAGAGGAGCAGGGTGGTGTGCAGTTTTTGTGGCCGGTCAGGCCATCCTGTCGAGAGGTGTTTCAAGAAGGCAGCAGCTCAGAGGAAGGAGCAGGTTCATGCTATTCAGGGTGCTCCTAGGAGAGATGTCTCCTGTTCAGTTTGCAAGCGATCCGGCCATGATGCGGCCCAGTGTTGGACCAAGGATAAAGTCTGCTTTTAGTGTGGGCAGAAGGGACACATCAAGTCGAGGTGTCCTCTGTTTCAGCCAGCTCTTCCTGCAGTTCCGTTACAGGCTTTACCTCCACCTCAGCGTGTGGACAAGGGAAAAGGGAAGCTGAACGTGATTTCTTCCGAGGAGGCTCAGACTTCGACCCAGGTGATCTCAGGTTAGTTGTTTGTTGTTTTTCTTTCTAGCCTGGTAGTTTAGTTGCTAGATTATTTGCGGTACTGTTGTGCTAGTTCCTTAGCTTTGTGCGTTCCTATAGGGAAATTTAAGGTGAAGAACCGCTGGGCGCGTGTTCTGTTTGACTCCGGCGCTACCCACTCGTTCGTGGCTAGAGCCTTTGTGGAGCGTCATAGGTTGTCTCTAGATCGTGTTCGGGATTCCTTCCGTGTCAAGTTTCCCTCTAGTGAATCTGTGTTGTCAGATTTGGGTATTTTGGATTGCCCGGTTTTGTTGGGGGATTTTCTTGTGAATTCGGACCTGAAGATGATTGATCTAGAGGACTTTGATATCATTTTGGGCATGGACTGGCTCTCTCGGTATGATGCGGTCATTCGGTGCAAAGGAAAGCGCTTGGACTTCATCAGGGACGACGGTCAGCCCGGCAACGTGTATGCTGATCCGTGTCAGGATTCTCCTGTTCTCTCTGCAGTATGTGTTCAGAGATTGTTTCTTTCTGATTGTTGTGTTTGTTTAGTCTCGGCGGTTGGAACCGTTGTTAGCGTGCCACGCTTGGAGGAGATTCCTATTGTTCGTGGTTTCGCCGATGTTTTTCCTGATGATCTTCCTGGTATCCCTCCTGAGCGGGATGTGGAGTTTGTTATTGATTTGGAGCCGGGTACGCATCCTATTGCTAAGGAGCCGTACCGGATGGCCCCTCGTGAGTTAGAGGAGTTGCGAATTCAGTTAGATGAGTTGTTGGCTAAAGGTTTTATCAGGCGGAGTTCGTCGCCTTGGGGTGCTCCTGTTTTGTTCGTAAAGAAGAAAGATGGGTCAATGCGGCTTTGCATCGACCATAGAGAGTTGAACAAGGTCACTATCAAGAACAGGTACCCTCTGCCGAGGATCGATGATTTATTTGACCAGTTGCGTGGTAGCACGGTGTTCTCCAAGATCGATCTTCGTTCGGGCTATCATCAGCTCAGGATCCGTGAGGCAGATATTCCACGGACTGCGTTTAGGTCGAGGCATGGACACTTTGAGTTTTTGGTGATGTCGTTTGGTTTGACCAATACACCATCAGCTTTCATGGACATGATGAATCGGGTATTCAAGGATTTCCTAGACAAGTTCATGGTGGTCTTCATTGATGACGTGTTGGTTTATTCTCGCAGTGCTGAGGAGCTTGAGCAGCATTTGCGTTTGGTCCTATCAGAGTTGAGGAACCACAAGTTATTCGTCAAGTTGAGCAAGTGCGAATTTTGGTTGCCTCAGGTTTCTTTTCTAGGCCACGTGGTGAACAAGGATGGGATCTCGGTTGACCCAGAAAAGATTGCAGCAGTGATGGATTGGAGTAGGCCGAATACTCCTAAGGAGATCAGAAGTTTCTTAGGGTTGGCTGGCTATTACAGGAGATTCGTGGAGGGTTTCTCTTCTCTAGCCGCACCTTTGACCAAGCTGACTCAGAAGAATGTGGCTTTTGTTTGGAGCGAGAAGTGCGAAGAAGCTTTTCAGGAGTTAAAGAGGAGATTGTGTACTGCTCCCGTTCTGACCCTTCCTACTGAGGGCGTGGATTATGATGTGTATGTGGATGCTTCGCATATAGGACTGGGATGCGTATTAATGCAGGATGAAAAAGTAATTGCTTATGGGTCAAGGCAGTTGAAGACTCACGAGAAGAATTATCCTACGCATGACCTTGAGTTTGCAGCGGTTATCTATGCGTTGAAGTTGTGGAGGCACTTACTTTATGGGGCTCAGTGCAAGATTTTTACTGACCATAAGAGCCTGAAGTACGTGTTCACGCAGAAAGAGTTGAATCTGCGTCAGTGGTAGTGGCTTGAGTATGTGGCGGATTATGATGTAGAAATCCAGTATCATCCGGGCAAGGCCAATGTGGTGGCCGACGCCCTGAGCCGAAAGACGGGAAAGATCTTTAACCTCTCCGCCGATCGGTTAGTTGAGGAGTTCCTCCTTATGGATATTTCAGTGGGATGTTGTGGTTTGCAGAGTAGTTTGTCAGTGGCAGAGCTGTCCTGGATTTCTTTGACTAGACTGCATCAGAAGGACGATCCGGATCTATTGCACCTTTTTATCAGGACAGAGAAGGGAGAGTTGCCAGATTTTGCTATCGATGATGCAGGTACTTTGAAGTACCGCGGCAGGTTTTGCATCCCCGCCGTTGGGGATATTAGGAGTATGATTTGCAGTGAGGCTCATGGTTCCAGCGTTGCCTACCATCCAGGATCTACGAAGATGTACCGTGACTTAAGGCAGATTGCCTGGTGGTATGGTATGAAAGGAGATATAGCCCGATTTGTTACTGAGTGTCACACTTACAAGCATGTGAAGGCTGATCATGGAAGGCCTGGTGGTAAGTTGACTCCGCTAGAGATCCCGACTTGGAAGTGGGAGAGTATATCTATGGACTTCATTACGGGTTTGCCAAAATCCCCGAGAGGATTTGATTCTGTTTGGGTTATAGTGGATAGATTGACGAAGTGTGCTCACTTCGTGCCTTATAAGATTGATTGCCCGATGAAGAAGATAGCGGAGTTGTACTTGAATGAAGTCATACGACTCCACGGTGTGCCGGTTAGCATCATTTCTGATCGAGACTCCCGGTTTACTTCTCGTTTTTGGCAGAGTCTGCAGGAGGGTTTGGGTACGGATCTGAGATATTCTACTGCGTACCACCTCAGACCAATGGGCAGACGGAGCGGGTCAATAAGATTGTTGAGGATATGATCCGGTGCTATATTTTAGACCACGGTGGAGCGTGGGATGAGCGTCTGCGACTCATGGAATTTGCTTATAATAACAGTTATCAGGAAAGCTTGCAGATGGCTCCGTTCGAAGCTTTGTATGGGAGGCGCTGTAGGACTCCGTTGTTTTGGGCTGAGGTTGGTGAGAGGCCGTTGTTGGGTCCTGATGCGCTGGAGGATATGGAAGTCGCCGTGAAGCTTATTCGGGAGAAGCTTCGTATAGCTCAGGAGAGGTATGAAAAGAACGCCAATCAGCGTAGGTCTGCTTTGGAGTTTTTAGTAGGGGATCATGTATACCTCAAGGTTTCTCCAATGGTTGGTGTGAAGAGATTTGGTAAAAATCGGAAATTGGACCCAAGGTATGTGGGCCCGTTCGAGATTTTGGAGCGGATTGGTGTGTCTGCATATAGATTGGATTTGCCAGCGAACTTCCCTGGTGTTCATAATGTTTTTCACGTTAGCCAATTGCGGAAGTGTGTGCGCAGCAGTGGGCAACTCTTGGATGTTGTGCCCCAGTTGGAGCCCAACCTCTCTTTTGTTGAGGTGCCAGTTCGTATTTTGGATACTCAGGAGCGTGTGCTGCGAAAGAAGTCCATACCGATGGTGAAAGTTCTATGGAAAAATCAGGATTTGGAGAGCGCGACTTGGGAGCTAGAGTCGGCCATGAGGAGGGCGTACCCTCACCTGTTTCACTGATTTGATCGGTATGTTTCCCTTTGTAACTTCTGTTTGTTACTTTTCCTTCTTTAGTAGGAGGGTTGTGCGTAAAGTTTCGGGACGAAACTTTCTTTTAGGGGGAGTGACTGTAACGCCCCGTTTTTTCAGCGATTATTTTTATTTTCGTTTGGCGTTACGATGACGCGTTTTCGTGGCTTGTGCCATTTGTGGAGTGTGGTTTAGCTCCTTAGAACTGAGTGCCCTATTCTGTAGCCTGTTGGCAAGATCTCCCTAGCAAGCCGAGTCGTTTTGGGTGACCCGGTGTGGCTCTCGGGGGGATGTTGGTGTTTGGCTTTATTTGGGTATAACTCGAGTTCTGTTCGTCGAAAATTAATTCCGACTTCGCCGTTGTGTTCGTAGCGTGGGTATTTAGCTACGGTGCGAATTTCGTCGAATTCCGAGGTAGATCGGATTTCGCGTCGATTTGGTGCTTTATGTAATTTTGTAATTAATTATATTATTATATAATTATATATATATATATATATAGAATGAAAACCCCCATCCATCATCTTCCCCACTCGAACCGCCGCCCCTGTACGAGAGAAACAGAGAAACCGCCTACCCTTCCCTTCGGACGCCGATTCCCGGAGCGTTTGTGGACGGAATTCGATTTCGAGAGTGGATTCGGATTGCTCTCGTCAAGAACTTCATTCCTACGGTAAGAAATTCGATTTTCGTGGAGTTTTGGGAGGTTTGGAATGTTCGGTTTTGGAGTTTTCCGCCATTAATGGCCGAGTGTTTGTTTTAGGTGTTGCGGCCGTTTTGATCCGTGCGAAGAGGAGGAAAGCAGTCCAAAGCTTCGCTGTGATTTGAGGCAAGTGGTATTCTTGCCCTTGCCAAGTTTTTTTTGATTTTACTTGCTGAAATTGAAATCCCGGTTAGCCCAGGTTAGAGGCCTTGTTGTTCTCATTTTCTTGCTAACTATAGGGCTTAGTTCTTCCTACTAAAACCCCCCTATTTTGTGATGATTGGAATCCAAATTGTCGGCGTGGAGCCATTGTTTTTCTTACTCTGATTGTTGCTCTGGTTCGGGTGTAGCCGAGAGGGAGAGTTAGGAGGGGGTGTGGTTGCCGATTTTCGTTAAGGTATTACTCGAATGATTAGGCATAGTTTGTATAGTCGTGGTGCGCGACGTTGGTAGTCTCCTGCTGCTACTGCAGTTGCGTGAGTCGTGTGCGCGTTCCGGTGTC
The DNA here is from genome assembly GCA_039513925.1 of Platanthera zijinensis. Taxonomy (NCBI): domain Eukaryota; kingdom Viridiplantae; phylum Streptophyta; class Magnoliopsida; order Asparagales; family Orchidaceae; genus Platanthera; species Platanthera zijinensis. The sequence continues at coordinate 94,011,701 of CM077083.1, forward strand.
GTTCGGGAAATTCCAAACGGTACAGGTTAGCCGCGCACGGTCGTTAACCGTTAGGGCGCACGACCACTGGTCGTGTGCCTCTGTTCGTGCGCATATAACTTTCAGTTTCCAAAGTTCTGTCTCGGAGATCGAACGAGCGCTGGCAAGCAGTGCGCACGACCACTGATCGTGCGTCACTGATCGTGCGCTGACGCTATGTTTTTCTCAGGTTTTCCAGGTTCGCTTCGCACGATCATCAGCCGATGAGTGCGCACGACCACTGATCGTGCGTCACTGATCGTGCGCTCTGTATATTTTCTTTTGCTAGGCGAATTTAGCTGCTTTCGAGTGCGGGAGTTTAGATACTCAAGTGGCAGGCAACTACTCGAGTTCTAGTTCTTCTGCCTTGGTCGTTCGACTATCGTCAAGCTCCGTATTCTTTAGCGGGTTTGTGGGTAGTGGTATTATTTTGGCGGAGAGTGAGGCTAGCTCGCTCAACGCCAAAGTTTAGGTTGGCACTGAGTGGGTTTCACTCAACGCCTAGTCGTGTTGGTTTATTTCAACACTCTTCCTTTACCTTGTCTTTCGTTTCCGAGTGGATTTCCAGTTGTATTTCTGGGTTTTCCTTATCGGCCGTTTTTCTTTATTTTCCTAGAGGCCGAATCGTGGGTCATGGTTAGTAGTGGTGGTTGTAGCTCTTTATGGGGGTGGAGTTGTGTGATATAGCCAAGGCCACCCATGTTTTTCTTGCTCCAGGTACGGGCTGGGCATGTCGGGTGGAAGGTCCCTTGTGTTTTCACGTGTTAACCCTCGAGCTTTTGACTTGGACATGGTGGATTGGGGGACTGCGTTTGCCTTCGATCCGGTTCCTCGTTGTTGTTTTTGCTACTATCACTTCGCACAGTTTAGGGTGTTAGAAGTTTCTTCCTTGGTAGTTTGCAGCACTTTTGGCTCTTGGTAGCCTAGTAGGCCCTGCAGGATGTGGTTCCTGGTCTGGGTTGTTGCTGTTTTTCTCGCACGTAGTGCTTTTCTTGTGGTCCTGTTTTGGACAGTTGTGACTCTTTCTACTGCATGTTTTTCTGGTACTTTTCCCCTTTTGGTTGACTCTTTCATGCAGTTTTACTTTGTTTAGCTTGCTGAGGTATTCTGTTTTCTTTTGGAATACCCTAGGTTCTGAGCTGTAGCCAGTCTGGTGGCTAGTTGGAGGTGGTGTTGTTGGTGGACTCCCGGACTTTGGAGTTCTGTTTACCTTGTTAGTGAGGTTGTTTTCAGTACTTTCTTACAGACATATATTTGTGCTAGTGGGTTCGTGTCAGGTTGTTGGCGCCCACTGGTAGTTCTTACCTTGTACTAGATATATACTATTGCTGCTACCATTTTCTGGAGATAGTCTACTTGCTCTGGGAAGGTTTTATGCTAGGTTGCTAGTTATTTTTAAACTATAATTATTATTATAAATAAAGCTCATGATCAGCATGTTTTATAAGACGTATTCACTATTTTCCAAATCACGTATAAAGACCGCTTTCTTATATATTATATAAATTAAATGTAGGGTCTTGCATAGCATGAGTGGTTCTCTTGGAACCCTTATGCGCTCCTTAGGATGTTAAACCTAAATAAAGTATTTTTCCGCAGCGTATAAATATAGTTTTTCTTTTGTGGACTAGGTGATCCACTGAGCCGAGGGATACGGTCTCTAAAATATAACTGATTTTCTATTCATTAAGCACATGATTTTCTTTCATTAAGTTGGTAATTGGTTTTTCCTGAGCGTCAGCAGTTATCCCCTGCTTGACGTGGCATCACGACACGTGTTTTCTCTTACTCTGATAATTCTTAATTCGGAGAAAATGCGGGTTGTGACAACCCCCCCTCTAGGTGTTTAGGCTCTTGAAATAAAGTCTTTCAAGTGGTATCAGAGGGAGGTTACTCAAAATTTGACCTAACAGTCATAGGATTTCTCCAAGGCAAATCACAGATAACAAGAATGGGTTCAAATGAAAATCAAAAGGAACTTGGATCTATGAAATTGCCCATATACGGGAAAGAATCTTTTGGCATTTGGAAAGAATTGGTCAGGCTGTTTATGGAAGCATCTGATCCAAGAATTTATATCACAGTACAGGAAGACGCCTTCATCCCAATGAAGGTACCAGTTCTTGATGCAAGCATTCAAAATCCAAAAAGTTATTCAGAGATGACTAAGGATGAAATCATCTTGGCTACATTAAGTAAAAGAGCTCAGAATATAATTATAAGTGCCATAGATGATGCAACATTCCAGAATCTTGTGCACTGTAAAACTTCCAAAGAAATGTGGGATACATTGATTGTCTAAATGGAAGGCACAGAAGAAGTCAGAGAGGATAGAAAGTCTATGCTGAATTAGGAGTATGAGAGCTTTAGGCAGACTAAATCTCACAACATAGCTGAATGCTATAAAAAGTTTTTCAGAATAGTGAATGAACTGATGATATATGGAAAAGTCTTTAGTACTTATGAACTAAATGACAAGTTTCTTAGGTACCTAACAAAGGATTGGGACACTAAGATATGTGCCATCAGGGAAGTGGCCAAACTGGCTGACACACCTTCACATACACTTTTTGGAAAACTGCTTTCATATGAAATGCAGCTTACTGCTAGGAAAAAGGAAGAGAAGTGTAAGACCCCCCTCCTAGAACACAAGACACGGCACGAGAGGGGTTTTATTCCCAGAACAGCCGCCTTGCGGTAACACTAACACTCGGGCTAGCCTGTATGTAACACCCCGAAACTCAAAAGAGGGACGGGTGATGTTTTAAGCCCAGTTTGGTTTTTGGAGCAGGTGTCACGGGCGTGTCACGGGCGTGTCACGGGCGTGTCACGGGCGTGACACAGGCGTGTTCGGCCTCGGGTCGTGCGGTCGATGCTTTGGCGGTCGACGCTAGTCGAGTTGTAGAACACGGCCTAGGACACGGGCGTGTCCTAGGCCGTGTCACTCTAGGGATTCTGCAAGTCTGGTAAACGGGCCGTGACACGGGCACAAACACGGCCGTGTCAAATTTGACACGGGCGTGTCTGATGCCGTGTCACAAGGCCGTGTACCTCTCTGACTGCGAAATGTTGATCGATTGCACACGGGGGGCGTGACACGGGTCCCGACACGGGCATGTCGCTGGTGACACGGGCGTGTCGGAGGCCGTGTCAAAGGCCGTGTGCTGGTTTTTCGACTCGATCGAGACAGCGAGTGGGTAACACGGCCTGGCACACGGCCGTGTTACAACCCGTGTTCGGCCCAGTTTTTGTGATTTTAGGTCGAATCGTGGCCGTCCGTTTCTTTGATTGAGATCCAACGGCTGGGGGCTAGGTCTGAGGGATTAAACTCGGGAATAGGGTTTGAAACCCTCACTTTTCTCCTATCTTTATCTCTCTTGATTCTAGAGAGAAGGGAGAGCAAGGAGGAGGAAGAAGGCCAAGATCCGGCTGCCGGCGAAGCTTCGGAGGTCCGTTTCGCGAACGGAGTTCAGATCCGCGAAGGTGGGAGCGTTGCGGTGGTGTTCAACCGAGCAAATCTTCTCCATGGCTAGGAAGAGGGGACGAAAGGTAACGACAATTCTCCTCTCGGTTTTTAGGATTTAGGATGCATGAATAGCAACCCCTTCCTTTCATATTTTGAGCGCCGAATCTCTCAAATGAGAGGGATTCGTGTAGCCTAGGTTCAAGAGGAACCTCCGGGTTGAGTATGTTCATCCCGACATGCTTTGCATTAGAGATCCGCTCCGTTAGCGGATTAGGCATTGTGGGTGAAGCCGTGGTCGCGACCGTTAGTCCGACCCGGTGATGTTGCATAGCGAGCTTCGGGGTTCCGGTAGAAATCTGTGGCGGCAATACGCCATTGTATGTATGTGTTTTCCCCCTTATATTTGAGTGAGTACTCATGGTCGGAACCAGACAAGGTTAGCTCCGTGTTGTGCGGTAGATGATTTACTTGGAGCACGGGAAAGACACGGTGCGAATGGTGATTGGGGTGGGGAAACCTTTGTTTGTGCTGTGCAAAGGCGCAGCTATATCTCTGTGGTCGGCAGGCTATCCCGTGACGTGCAAGTCATGTGGGGAAAGTGTCTCGGCGAGACTAGCCCCTTGTGTGAGACTGACGAGAATGCCGAGCGGAGGGCAAGCCCGGGCAATGTAGCCACGAGCGGGTGGGGTCCAGCAAGGCTTCTTAGAATCGGTCAGTGTGAGGCGGAACCCTGACGAGCGAAGTCAGATTTTGCGGGCAAGCCCTGGGGTTATGACCCTTGTGCGGGTGGGGCCTTTGCAAGGTTCCGTGTGACGGCGTGTGTGCCGTTAGGGACATGGTGGTTCCCTTTTGTTTGCGGCTTTAAGCCAATGGGGAAACGGAAGTACCCAGTGTTTGATGTTGTGCTAGATGCATACGAGCTAGGGTGCCTTGGGTGAAACCCGGGTTGCATTCATGTTGCATAGTATGCCCCTTTAACCTTGTACAAAACATAGAAAACATGTATGCTGTATGAGACATCCAAGCCTGTTTTACCGCTTTAATATATATACTCTTTTGGTATACGAAGTGCTGACTTGCAGGTGGAGTGGTACCCCGGGGTCCGTTAGGGACTGCCGGGAGGAGATGTGTTTGTTACACAGTAGAGGTCAGCCTTTGCTGACCCACGTTACTTCATATCCTTACAGGGCAAGGATCGCATGCATGAGCTAGCGCGCCGGGCGAAAAGCCCTAAGCCTCATGAAGTGTTGCTGTGCTTGACTATTTTCTTTTCCTTGTTTTGTTGCTGTTGTTTGACTATGTCCGGCTTGCATGCCGAGGTAGCCTAGGGGTGCTTGACACTTTTATATTTGGACATACATTGTGTAAGGCCTTAAGGCCATTTTGATACTCTTTAGTTAAGTGGTTAACTTCTGTCGGTTAATGTTCTGTTTCCGCTGTGTTTGTCTGGAGTTTTGAGATTGGGTAGTTTTCATATCATCTTTTAATACTAAAGCTGTGGCGTCCGTATGTTGTGGGTCCCCGGCCGGACCCATATTATATGGTATTTACAGGGGAGGTATTACAATTTGGTATCAGAGGGAGGTTAGCGTTCCAATGAGAAGATTCGCGGTCGAAAGTATAAGTCGAGTCGCGTATAAGAAGTTATCCACATAGGAGTATCGCAGGACCATGAGTGTCCTTGTGTTCGAGTCTTGCAATTAGAGACTGATTTGCATTTTCTTGCTTGTGTTTAGAGTGCAAGCAACGAGGCTGGGACCTCGAGGCCAAGAGAAGTGCTCTCGGCAAGTAGTGCGACTGCGCAAGGTCCGCTAGGGATGGGGGTCACACCGGCCGACTTCTGCCGTATGCTTGCAGAAGCGATGGTGGTGGCCCAAGCTGCAGCGACAACACAGGTAGCAGCTCCCGTTGCTCAAGTAGCAACTCCTGCAACCCCGGTCACGACAGCGACCGTGCCGGTTGAGGAAGCCAGGCGGGCAGAGCCGCGGGTCGAGAGAGTGGTTGTCGGGCATGGGGACCGGCAAATGAAGTACTTTCTGAGTTTCCACCCTCCAACCTTCAAGGGAATCGGCACGCCCACAGATGCAGAGGATTGGTGGGCTAGAATTCAGGAGCTTCTGAGGGCGGCAGAGGCGCCAGATGAGAAAAAGGCAGAGTTTGCAGCCTTTATGTTGGAGGGAGATGCCAAGTTATGGTGGGTGAGCCACAGTGGCCGGCAGTTTCTAGGACGCACACCGTCCATCGAGGAGTTTGGGAATGCCTTCGTGAAGAAGTACATTCCCGCCTCAACGAGGTTGGCCCTCCAAGGCAGTTTCTACATCTGGTGCAGCGAGACAAGTCAGTGGATGAGTATGTTCAGGAATTTACTCGCTTGGGTCGTTATGCAGGGACGACCATGGCAGACGATGAAGAGAGGGACAATCTCTTCTATCATGGATTGAGGGAGAATCTAAGACAACCCCTCATATCGATGAAACGTGCGGGTTTCAACGAATTGGTGGAGGCTGCCCGAATTTTGGAGAGTGACATGGAGCGATCCCAATGTCGCAAGGGTTTCACACCCAAGCAGGGGGAGGAGAAGAAGCCTGCTCAGTCCCATGGAAAGACGGAAGGGAGCCGATGGAAGAAGAAGCCTTCCCTATATAAGTCGGGCGAGAAAAGTAATTGGACGTCCGGAGGGTCACACTCTAAGGGACCGCAAACGTGTTACAGTTGTGGCAAGCCAGGCCACATAGCAAGATTTTGTACCCAAGCGGGCGGTGAGCAAGAGCCAAGGCAGGAGCAAACCGTACGCTCCGGACCCAGTGCAGCAGAGAAGGGGAAAATGGCAGAGTCGAGTGCTTCTCGGTTTCAACCAGTGCAGCCAAGGGCCTATAACCTTGGGCAACAAGAAGCAATCCGTCAACCTAATGTGGTGACAGGTACGAGAATTCAACCTGCACCTTAGATTCCTGTCTTTCGAACCTTTATGTTTGTTGCATGTGTGTAGGCTTTGTAGTGGTATCTGGGTACTCCGCTAGAGTACTTTTTGATACGGGAGCGTCACACTCCTTCCTTGCGGAAAGTTTCACCCGGAGGATTGGAGTTGAGTCCTTTGCAATGGACTCAGAGTTGAAAGTGCGCATGCCCAATGGGTCGTCTATGACAACCAGGACTAAAGGGCGGATTTGTTGGAGTCTTGAGGGAGTCGACTTCTTATTGGTAGCGGTGATCTTGCCGTTGTCCGAGTTCGATGTGATTTTGGGGGATGGATTGGCTAGCGGATCAGCGTGCCAGTATCGACTGTTTGTCCAAGGTGGTAACCCTGAGGGGCGTGGGGCAAGTGGAAGTCAAGTTTGAAGGCCTGCATGGAGTGGCCTGTTCCCTTGTTTTGGCACTTCAGTTAGTGCGAGCTGTTAACCAGGGAGGGGTAGCTCTAGTAGCGTTGTTGGAGGTTAGCCTTTCCAGGCTGTCTCTTGGAAAGTGCCCGTGGTGGCGGAGTTTGGAGATGTATTTCCTGAGGAGTTACCGGGAGCACCTCCTCGGCGGGAGATCGATTTCTCCATCGAGTTGGTGCCCGAGGCTAGGCCAGTGTCGCGTCCACCCTTCAGGATGGCACCAAAGGAGTTGGCCGAGCTCAAGGTTCAGTTGCAGGAGCTTTTGGAGCAAGGGTATATCAGGCCCAGCTCTTCACCGTGGAGTGCGCCGGTGTTATTTGTAAAGAAGAAGGACGGTAGTATGCGTCTGTGCATAGACTACCGAGAGTTGAACAAATTGACTGTCAAGAACAAGTATCCGATTCCTCGGATAAACGATCTCTTCGACCAGTTGGTGGGGTCGGTGGTGTACTCCAAGTTGGACTTGAGGTCCGGGTATTATCAGTTGCGGATTCGTGACGAAGACATACCCAAGACCGCGTTTGGTACGAGGTATGGTCATTTTGAGTTCTCGGTGATGCCGTTCGGGCTGACGAACGCGCCGTCCGTGTTCATGGACTTGATGAACCGAGTGTTTCGCGAATATTTGGATTGGTTCGTAGTCGTCTTTATCGATGACATATTGGTGTATTCCAAGTCGGAAGCGGAGCACGAGTCGCACTTGCGGACAGTGTTGCAAGTATTGAGAGAGAACCAGCTTTATGCGAAGTTCTCCAAGTGCGAGTTCTGGTTGGAGAAAGTGGCATTTCTAGGCCACGTGATTAGTGGGGACGGGGTGGCAGTGGATCCAACGAAAGTAGAAGCCATCAGAGAATGGCCAGTTTTGAGGACCATGGTGGAAGTCCGAAGTTTTCTTGGACTAGCCGGGTACTACCGAAGGTTTGTGGAAAACTTTTCGCGGATAGCTCTACCCCTCACTTCACTAACTCGCAAGGATCAGAAATTTGTATGGACTCAAGAGTGCAACGAGGCGTTTGAAACCCTGAAGGAAAGGCTAATGACGGCGCCGATCCTAAGTCTACCAAAGGGGACCGAAGGGTTCCAGATTTTCAGCGACGCATCCGGATGCTGTTTAGGGTACGTGTTGGTGCAGCATGGTAGTGTGATAGCTTTTGGGTCGAGGCAGCTGAAGCCTCATGAGAGAAATTACCCCGTCCATGATTTGGAGTTGGCGGCGGTAATTTTTGCTTTGAAGTTGTGGAGGCACTACGTTTATGGTGCAAAGGTGGAGATCTTCACGGACCATAAGAGTCTGAAGTATCTCCTAGATAAGAAGGACCTAAATATGCGGCAGCGTAGGTGGGTCGAGTTCCTTGGGGACTACGAGGTGGCGATTCAGTACACGCCAGGGAAAGCCAATGTGGTGGCAGATGCTTTGAGTAGGAAATACTCGGGGCAAGGAAATTGGATTGAAGCTTACGATGAGCGGTTAAGGCGGGACTGGGAGTCCCTTGGTTTGGAATGTTTGGCAAGAGGCGAGTCTAGCGTGGCTCGACTAAATTGGATTGAGATGCAGAGTGACTTATGCGATCGTATTCGGCAAGCGACCCGTATAGATGCGGAGTTCTAACCTTTCGTAGAGGAAGCTCTAAAGGGCGAGGGTAGCGCCTGGGAGATGGTTGATGGGATTCTGAGGAAGGGCGGAAGGATTTGTGTACCGCAGTTCGGCAAGCTCCGCGAGGAGTTGATGTTTGAGGCATACTTCACTAAGTACTCCATTCACCCGGGTAGTACAAAGATGTACTTGGACTTGAAGAAGTCCTATTGGTGGCCTGGGATGAAGCAGGACGTAGCTTTGTGTGTGAGTCGGTGCCAAACATGTGCCTTGGTGAAGGCCGAATGTCAGAAGCCGGGCGAGTTCTTGAAGCCTCTTCCAATCCCCGAATGGAAATTTGATGACATCTCCATGGATTTTGTGCATGGGTTGCCTAGATCGCAGCAGGGTAATGATGCCATTTGGGTGATTGTGGACCGCTTGACCAAAGTGGCACATTTCATCCCAAACCGGAAGGAGGACGGTGTGGAAAAGTTGGTGGAGTTGTACGTCCGCAATATTGTACGACTCCATGGGTTTCCGAAGAGTATAGTCAGCGACCGGGATGGACGTTTCACGTCTAAGGATTGGCGGTTGGTGCAGAAGAGCTTGGGCACAAAACTCAAGTTCAGTACGGCTTTTCATCCTCAAATCGATGGGCAAACTGAGAGAACGAACCGTACTTTGGACGATATGCTAAGGATGTGTACTCTCGACTTCGGCAAGAAGTGGGAGGATCACCTCTTCATGGTGGAGTTTGCGTATAACAATAGTTACCAAGCTAGTATCAAGATGGCGCCATACGAAGCTCTGTATGGGAGGCGGTGTCGAACACCGATGTCTTGGACAGAGGCGGGAGACACCAAGCTTTTGGGGAAAGAAGTGGTAGCCGACGCTAGTGAGCTAGTGCGGACCATCCAAGAGCGCATGAAGGTAGCTCAAGATCGGCAGTCGAAGTATTTCAATGCTCGCCACAGGCATGTGGAATTCGCTGTGGGAGACTAGGTGTATCTTAAGATCAAGCTGTTCAAAGGCGTTTCGCGAATTCGCCGACTCAAGAAGCTGAGTCCGAGATTTTTGGGACCATTCAATGTAACGCCCCCGATTTTTCTGCGTTTATTTTTATTCTCGTTTGGCGTTACGATGACGCGTTTCCGTGGCTTGTGCCATTTGTGGAGTGTGGTTTAGCTCCTAAGAACTGAGTGCCCTATTCTGTAGCCTGTTGGCAAGATCTCCCTAGCAAGCCGAGTCGTTTTGGGTGACCCGGTGTGGCCTCTCGGGGGGATGTTGGTGTTTGGCTTTATTTGGGTATAACTCGAGTTCTGTTCGTCGAAAATTAATTTCGACTTTGCCGTTGTGTTCGTAGCGTGGGTATTTAGCTACGGTGCGAATTTTGTCGAATTCCGAGGTAGTTCGGTTTTTGCGTCGTTTTGGTGCTTTATGTAATTCTTTTATAAATTATATAATTATATATATATATATAGGTTAAGCATTAGGTTAGAATAAAAAAAAAAGCCTCGCTTCATCTTCTTCACGTAAGAACCGCCGCCCCTGTACGAGAGAAAAGGAGAAACCGCCGAGCCCTTGCCTTCCACCGCCGATTCCCGGAGCGTTTGTGGACGGAATTCGATTCTGAGAGTGGATTCGGATTGCTCTCGTCAAGACCTTCATTCCTACGGTAAGATTTCCAAGTTTTGTGGCCTTGCTTGTGGTTTTGAATTTCGGGTTTTGACTTGTTTTCCGCCGGCAATGTCCAGATTTTTGGCCTTGCGCTTCGTTGCCGGATTCGTGCGTGAAGAGGAGGAAAAACCGACCAAGCTTCGCCGGAAATCGAGGCAAGTGGTGTTCTCGCCCTTGCCAAGTTGTTTTTTTTTCTTTCGATTCATGCATCCTACTCGTTTCTACCATTTCTGTCTCCGGTTTTCGTTTCGAACGATTTGGCATAGTTGTGTGGTGGTGGTGAACGAGTAGAATAGGTAGAAATTATGTTAGGTGTGCCGTAGGCCATTTTCGGTGTGTCGTAGTTGTGGTTCGCAGTGTCGGGAGAATGTGATGCGCGTTCCGATGTCGTTCGGGAAATCCCAAACGGTACAGGTTACCCGCGCACGGTCATCAAACGTTAGGGCGCACGACCACTGGTCGTGTGCCACTGTTCGTGCGCGGCTACCTGTTCATTTCTCCGAAGTTCTGTCTCGGCTATCGCACGAGCGCTGGCAATAGTGCGCACGACCACTGGTCGTGCGACACTGATCGTGCGCTTATGCTAAGTTTTCTGTCAGGTTTCAAGTTTCCCAGGTTCACTTCGCACGATCATCAGCCGATGAGTGCGCACGACCACTGGTCGTGCGACACTGATCGTGCGCTCTGAATATTTCTTTTTTTTGCACCCGTATTTAGCTGGCGTCGATACGCGGGTTAGGTGGGCATGAGTGTTTTGTGTAGTGTTAAGGTAGTAATGTAAGAGTTATTGTTGTGATAATTCGCTTTGCGTGGCACGTTGAGTGAGTGAAGCTCACTCAATGCGGTGTCGAGAGGACCCAGCGCCACGTCGTGTTGAGTCATTTCAACACTTTCTTTTTCTCTTTCCTCGATTTACGTTCCCGAGTGAATTCCTTGTTTATATTTGTAATTTCCTTGTCGGCCATGTTTCTCTTTCCTAATGGCCGAATCGTGGGTCGTGGTTGGTAGTGGTGGTTTGTAGCTCTTTATGGGGGTGGAGTTGTGTAATTTAGCCAAGGCCACTCGTGTTTTTCTTGCTCCAGGTATGGGCTGGGCATATAGGTGGAAGGTCCCTTGTGCTTTCACGTGTAGACCCTCGAGCTTGTTGACTTGGACATGGTGGATGGGGGGACTGAGTTTGCCTCCAATCCGGTTCCTCGTTGTTTATTTTTGCTACTACCACCTCCCACAGTTTAGGGTGTTAGAAGTTTCTTCCTTGGTAGTTTGCAGCACTTTGGGCTCTTGGTAGCCTAGTAGGCCCTGCATGATGTTGTTCCTGGGCTGGGTTGTTGCTGTTTCCTCGCACGTAGTGCTTTTCTTGTTTTCCTGTTTTGGACAGTTGTGACTCTTTCTACTGCATGTTTTTCAGGTACTTTTCCCCTTTTGGTTGACTCTTTCATGCAGTTTTACTTTGTTTAGCTTGCTGAGGTATTCTGTTTTCTTTGGAATACCCCAGGTTCTGAGCCGTAGCCAGTTGGGTGGCTAGTTTGCAGTGGTGGTGTTGGTGGTCTCTTGGACTTTGGAGTTCCGTTTGCCGTGTTGGTGAGGTAGTTTTTCAGTACTTTCTTACAGACATACATGTGTGTCAGTGGGTTCGTGTCAGGTTGTTGGCGCCCACTGTTAGTTGTTACCTTTGTACTGGATATATTTACTTATGCTGCTACCGTTTTCTGGAGATAGTCTACTTGCCCTGAGAAGGTTTTATGCTAGGTTGCTAGTTATTTTTAAACTATAATTATTATTATAAATAAAGCTCATGATCAGCATGTTTTATAAAACGTAATCACTATTTTCCAAATCACGTATAAAGATCGTTTTCTTATATATTATATAAATTAAATGTAGGGTCTTGCATAGCATGAGTGGTTCTCTTGGGACCCTTATGCGCTCCTTAGGATGTCAAACCTGATAAAATATTTTCTTTCCGCAGCGTTTAAATATAGTTTTCTTTTGTGGACTAGGTGATCCACTAAGCCGGGGGATACGACCTCTAAAATATAACTGATTTTCTAATCATTAATCACAGGATTTTCTTTCATTAAGTTGGTAGGTGGTTTTGCCTGAGCGTTAACAGTTATCCCCTGCTTGACGTGGCATCATGACGCGTGTTTTCTCTTACTCTGATAATTCTCAATTCGGAGAAAATGCGGGTTGTGACAGTTGGTATCAGAGGGAGGTTGCTTGACAAGTTAGTTGAGCAACCTTCCTTTGTTTGCTTTTTAGTAGTTCAGCATCATGTCATTCACACACCGATATGTCATCAGCACGTCTTGGCAAAAGCACGAACACTACACTCATAGCATAACATGAAGTATACGGGGCATATTATGTAGTATGGGATGCATAATATGTGTTCGTATTTGGATCCACCATAGGGGCAATATGTGAGGGTTATGTAGTATGGGATGCATAACCTCACCACATAGCTGCGACTAGCACGTTTTCTTTTTCGTTGCATGAGAATGTTATGTAGTATGGGATGCATAACATTTTCAAGTGTACGCCGCTCATAACATGCATTAGGGCCTTTTTAGAATGCATAACACAAACATGCATATCATAACATTGCATAAGCACAACGTGCCATGCTAAAGACTGGCAGGATGACATACGTACACACATAAGTTTTCAAATTAATATAAAAGTCATGCATTCCCGATCTAGGCACAAGAGTTAGTAAGGTGGTGGATAACCATCCTAGGTTAGGGCATAACATCTAAATTTTGTTAAAAAGATAAACTCTCAGAGCAAGTTTAGCAGCTTTAAGTCTATATCTATATATGTATTATCTGTACTTGTATTTGGTTCTAGACGTTGTAGTAGGGTCTAATTTGTGTTGTTATGATTTTAGAATGGCAAGGCGTCCTGCGACTCGATCGACTCCCCTGTCTGAGGGTGAGTCAGCTGGGGCTCAGAACGATGCGGTGATCGAGAGTCTGCGTCAGAGTAACGATTCCATGAGCAGATAGTTGGAGGAGGTGCGAGCCCAGATTCAGTCTTTGGTGGCAGTCGTGGCAGGTCAGACTCAGGGTGTGCAAGTCCCTGCGGGGGGGGGGGGGGGTTAGCTGTTCCTCCTCCTCCTGCACCCTTGAGAGCTCCAGTGGTGGTGTCAGCAGAGATGGCCTTCATCTCGCAGTTTCAGAGGCTGAGCCCTCCCACTTATGATGGGAAGGCAGATTTCATGGTGATAGACGACTGGCTGATCTCCATGGAGGAGATGTTCTCGTACTCAAGGATTACAGATGATCAGAGGGTGATGATAGCCGCCTATCAACTTAAAGGTTTGGCTAAGAGTTGGTGGCTGAGAGAGAAGGAGAGTTTAGTAGCTGGATGCTCTTGGGAAGTGTTCAAGGAGATGCTGTTGAGGAAGTTCTTACCCTCGGTCGAGCGTGACCGCCTCATGAACGACTTCCTCCATCTGAAGCAAAGGCAACTCACGGTGGGTTAGTATGAGATAGAGTTCAGCAAGTTGAGCCGTTTTGCCCCTGGATTGGTCAGCGTTGAGGCCAGATCGAGTTAAGCGATTTCTCGGTGGTTTGAGGAGCGAGGTGCAGCAGTTGACCAGTGCTTATGGGTCAGAGACTTATGCAGGTGTAGTAGAGGCTGCTCTGAAGGTGGAGGCTATTGAGACCATGAAGAGCAGAGGCTAGCAAATGAGGTTGGACAAGAGAAAGTCGGTGGAGGAGAAGAAACCCCAGGTACCCGGTGCGGCTCCGGGAAAGAGGGGCAAGGTGGAGTGCAGCTTCTGTGGCCGGTCAGGCCACCCTGCCGAGAAATGTTTCAAGAAGGCAGCAGCTCAGAGGAAGGAGCAGGTTCATGCAATTCAGGGTGATCCTAGGAGAGATGTCTCCTGTTCCGTTTGCAAGCGATCCGGCCATGATGCGGCCCAGTGTTGGACCAAGGATAAAGTCTGCTTTCAGTGTGGGCAGAAGGGTCACATCAAGTCGAGGTGTCCTCAGTTTCAGCCAGCTCTTCCTGCAGTTCCATTGCAATCTTTACCTCCACCTCAGCGTGTGGACAAGGGAAGGGGAAGCTGAACGTGATCTCTTCCGAGGAGGCTCAGGCTTCGACCCAGGTCATCTCAGGTTAGTTGTTTGTTCTTTTTCCAGCCTGGTAGTTCTATTTGCTAGAATGTTTGCAGTATTATTGTGGTAGTTCCTTAGTTTTCTATGCTCCTATAGGGAAATTTAAGGTAAAGAACCGCTGGGCGTGGGTTCTGTTTGACTCCGGCGCTACCCACTCGTTCGTGGCTAGAGCCTTTGTGGATCGACATCGGTTGACCTTAGATCGTGTTCGGGATTCCTTCCGTGTTAAGTTTCCCTCTGGTGAATCGGTGTTGTCAGATTTGGGCATTTTGGATTGCCCTGTTTTGTTGGGGAACTTTCTTGCGAAGGCGGACCTGAAGATGATTGATCTGGAGGACTTCGATGTTATTCTGGGCATGGACTGGCTCTCTAGGTATGATGCAGTCATTCAGTGCAAAGGAAAGCGCTTGGACTTCATCAGGGATGACGGTCAGCCCGGCAGCGTGTATGCTGATCCGTGTCAGGATTCTCCTGTCATCTCTGCGGTATGTGCTCAGAGGTTGTTTCTTTCTTGTTGTTGTGCTTGTTTAGTCTCGGCGGTTGAAACCGCTGTTAGCGTACCACGCTTGGAGGAGATTCCTATTGTTTGTGGTTTCGCCGATGTTTTTCCTGATGACCTTCCTGGTCTTCCTCCCGAGCGGGATGTTGAGTTTGTGATCGATTTGGAGCCGGGTACGCGTCCTATTGCTAAGGCGCCGTACCGGATGGCCCCTCGTGAGTTAGAGGAGTTGCGAGGTCAGTTGGATGAGCTGTTGGCTAAAGGTTTTATCAGGCAAAGTTCGTCGCCTTGGGGTGCTCCTGTTCTGTTTGTAAAGAAGAAAGATGGGTCGATGCGGCTTTGCATCGACTATAGAGAATTGAACAAGGTCACTATTAAGAACAGGTACCCTCTGCCGAGGATCGATGATTTATTTGACCAGTTGCGCGGTAGCACGGTGTTCTCCAAGATCGATCTTCGTTCTGGTTATCATCAGCTCAGGATCCGTGAGGCGGATATTCCACGGACTGCGTTTAGATCGAGGCATGGACACTTTGAGTTTTTGGTGATGTCGTTTGGTCTGACCAACGCACCACCAGCCTTCATGGATATGATGAACATGGTGTTCAAGGATTTCCTCGACAAGTCCGTTGTTGTCTTCATTGATGACGTGTTAGTTTATTCTCGTAGTGCTGAGGAGCAGAGCAGCATTTGCGTTTGGTCCTATCAGAGTTGAGGAACCACAAGTTATTCGCCAAGTTGAGCAAGTGCGAATTTTGGTTGCCTCAGGTTTCTTTTCTAGGCCACGTGGTGAGCAAGGAAGGGATCTCGGTCAATCCAGAAAAGATTGCAGCAGTGATGGATTGGAGTAGGCCGAGTACGCCTAAGGAGATCATGAGTTTCTTAGGGTTGGCTGGATATTACAGAAGATTTGTGGAGGGTTTCTCTTCCCTAGCTGCACCGTTGACCAAGCTGACTCAGAAGAATGTGGCATTTGTTTGGAGCGAAAAGTGCGAGGAGGCTTTTCTAGAGCTAAAGAAGAGATTGTGCACTGCCCCCGTTCTGACCCTGCATATTGAGGGTGTGGATTATGATGTATATGTGGATGCTTCGCTTGTAGGTCTGGGATGCGTATTAATGCAGGTTGGGAAGGTGATTGCCTATGGGTCATGGCAGCTGAAGACTCATGAGAAGAATTATCCTACCCATGACCTTGAGTTCGCAGCGGTTATTTATGCGTTGAAGCTGTGGAGACACCTACTTTATGGGGCTCAGTGCAAGATCTTCACTGACCACAAGAGCCTGAAGTACGTGTTCACGCAGAAGGAGTTGAATCTGCGCCAGCGATGGTGGCTAGAGTATGTGGCCGATTATGATGTAGAGATCCAGTATCATCCGGGCAAGGCCAATGTGGTGTCCGACGCCCTGAGCCGAAAGACGGGAAAGATCTTTAACCTCTCCGCCGATCGGTTAGTTGAGGAGTTCCTCCTTATGGATATTTCAGTGGGCTGCTGTGGTTTGCAGAGTAGTTTGTCAGTGGCAGAGTCGTCCTGGATTTCTTTGACCAGACTGCACTAGAAGGACGACCCGGATCTGTTGCACCTATTCATCCAGACAGAGAAGGGAGAGTTGCCAGATTTTGCTATCGATGATGCGGGTACTTTGAAGTACCGCGGTAGGTTTTGCATCCCCGCCGTTGGGGAGATTAGAGGTATGATTTGCAGAGAGGCTCATGGATCCAGCGTTGCCTATCATCCAGGATCTACGAAGATGTACCGTGACTTAAGGCAAATTGCCTGGTGGTATGGCATGAAAGGTGATATAGCCCGATTTGTTGCTGAGTGCCACACTTGCAAGCGCGTGAAGGCCGACCATGGAAGGCCTAGTGGCAAGTTGACCCCGTTAGAGATCCCGACTTGGAAGTGGGAGAGTATATCTATGGACTTCATTACGGGCTTACCAAAATCTCCGAGGGGATTTGATTCTGTTTGGGTTATTGTGGATAGATTGACGAAGTGTGCTCACTTCGTGCCTTATAAGATTGATTACCCGATGAAGAAGATAGCAGAGTTGTACTTGAATGAAGTCATCCGACTCCACGGTGTGCCGGTTAGCATCATTTCTGATCGAGACTCCCGGTTTACTTCTCGTTTTTGGCAGAGTCTGCAGAAGGGTTTGGGTATGGATCTGAGATATTCTACTGCGTACCACCCACAGACCAATGGGCAGACGGAGCGGGTGAATCAGATTGTTGAGGATATGATCCGATGCTATATTTTAGACCACGACAGAGCGTGGGATGAGCGGCTGCGGCTTATGGAATTTACTTACAACAACAGTTATCAGGAAAGTTTGCAGATGGCTCCGTTCGAAGCCTTGTATGGGAGGCGCTGTAGGACTCCGTTGTTTTGGGCCGAGGCTGGTGAGAGGCCGTTGTTGGGTCCTGATGCGCTGAAGGATATGGAAGTCGCCGTGAAGCTTATTCGAGAGAAGCTTCATATAGCTTAGGAGAGGTACGAAAAGAACGCCAATCGGCGTAGGTATGCTTTGGAGTTCTCTGTAGGGGACCTTGTATTTCTTAAGGTTTCCCCAATGGTGGGTGTAAAGTGGGTTGGTAAGAATCGGAAATTGGACCCAAGGTATGTGGGCCCGTTCGAGATTTTGGAACGGATTGGCGTGTCAGCTTATAGATTGGGTTTGCCAGCAAACTTCCCAGGAGTTCATAATGTTTTCATGTTAGCCAATTGCGGAAGTGTGTGCGCAGCAGTGGACAGGTCTTGGACGTTGTGCCCCAGTTGGAGCCCAACCTCTCTTATGTTGAGGTGCCGGTTCGTATTTTGGATACTCAGGAGCGAGTGCTGCGAAAGAAGTCCATACCGATCGTGAAACTTCTGTGGAAAAATCAGGATTTGGAGAGCGCGACTTGGGAGCTAGAGTCAGCCATGAGGAGGGCTTACCCTCACCTGTTTCCCTGATTTGATCGGTATGTTTCCCTTCTTGTAACTCCTATTGGTTACTTTTCCTTCTTTAGTAGGAGTGTTGTGCGTAAAGTTTCGGGACGAAACTTTCTTTTAGGGGGAGTGACTGTAACGCCCCCGATTTTTCTGCGTTTATTTTTATTCTCGTTTGGCGTTACGATGCCGCGTTTCCGTGGCTTGTGCCATTTGTGGAGTGTGGTTTAGCTCCTTAGAACTGAGTGCCCTATTCTGTAGCCTGTTGGCAAGATCTCCCTAGCAAGCCGAGTCGTTTTGGGTGACCCGGTGTGGCCTCTCGGGGGGATGTTGGTGTTTGGCTTTATTTGGGTATAACTCGAGTTCTGTTCGTCGAAAATTAATTTCGACTTCGCCGTTGTGTTCGTAGCATGGGTATTTAGCTACGGTGCGAATTTCGTCGAATTCCGAGGTAGTTCGGTTTTCGTGTCGTTTTGGTGCTTTATGTAATTCTTTTATAAATTATATAATTATATATATATATATATAGGTTAAGCATTAGGTTAGAATAAAAAAAAGCCCCGCTTCATCTTCTTCACGTAAGAACCGCCGCCCCTGTATGAGAGAAACGGAGAAACCGCCGAGCCCTTGCCTTCCACCGCCGATTCCCGGAGCGTTTGTGGACGGAATTCGATTCCGAGAGTGGATTCAGATTGCTCTCGTCAAGACCTTCATTCCTACGGTAAGATTTCCAAGTTTCGTGGCCTTGCTTGTGGTTTTGAATTTCGGGTTTTTACTTGTTTTCCGCCGGCAATGTCCAGATTTTTGGCCTTGTGCTTCGTTGCCGGATTCGTGCGTGAAGAGGAGGAAAAGCCGACCAAGCTTTGCCGGAAATCGAGGCAAGTGGTGTTCTCGCCCTTGCCAAGTTGTTTTTTTTCTTTCGATTCATGCATCCTACTCGTTTCTACCATTTCTGTCTCCGGTTTTCGTTTCGAACGATTTGGCATAGTTGTGTGGTGGTGAACGAGTAGAATAGGTAGAAATTATGTTAGGTGTGCCGTAGGCCGTTTTCGTTGTGTCGTAGTTGTGGTTCGCAGTGTCGGGAGAATGTGATGCGCGTTCCGGTGTCGTTTGGGAAATCCCAAACGGTACAGGTTACCCGCGCACGGTCATCAAACGTTAGGGCGCACGACCACTGGTCGTGTGCCACTGTTCGTACGCAGCTACCTGTTCATTTCTCCGAAGTTCTGTCTCGGCTATCGCACGAGCGCTGGAAACAGTGCGCACGACCACTGGTCGTGCGACACTGATCGTGCGCTTATGCTAAGTTTTCTGTCAGGTTTCAAGTTTTCCAGGTTCACTTCGCACGATCATCAGCCGATGAGTGCGCACGACCACTGGTCGTGCGACACTGATCGTGCGCTCTGAATATTTCTTTTTTTTTTGCACCCGTATTTAGCTGGCGTC
Organism: Platanthera zijinensis; assembly: GCA_039513925.1. Lineage (NCBI taxonomy): Eukaryota > Viridiplantae > Streptophyta > Magnoliopsida > Asparagales > Orchidaceae > Platanthera > Platanthera zijinensis. The sequence goes on from CM077083.1 coordinate 94,030,814, forward strand.
GATACGCGGGTTTGGTGGGCATGAGTGTTTTGTGTAGTGTTAAGGTAGTAATGTAAGAGTTATTGTTGTGATAATTCGCTTTGCGTGACACGTTGAGTGAGTGAAGCTCACTCAATGCGGTGTCGAGAGGACCCAGCGCCACGTCGTGTTGAGTCACTTCAACACTTTCTTTTTCTCTTTCCTCGATTTACGTTCCCGAGTGAATTCCTTGTTTATATTTGTAATTTCCTTGTCGGCCATGTTTCTCTTTCCTAATGGCCGAATCGTGGGTCGTGGTTGGTAGTGGTGGTTTGTATCTCTTTATGGGGGTGGAGTTGTGTAATTTAGCCAAGGCCACTCATATTTTTCTTGCTCTAGGTATGGGCTGGGCATGTGGGTGGAAGGTCCCTTGTGCTTTCACGTGTAGACCCTCGAGCTTATTGACTTGGACATGGTGGATGGGGGGACTGAGTTTGCATCCAATCCGGTTCCTCGTTGTTTGTTTTTGCTACTACCACCTCCCACAGTTTAGGGTGTTAGAAGTTTCTTCCTTGGTAGTTTGCAGCACTTTGGGCTCTTGGGAGCCTAGTAGGCCCTGCAGAATGTTGTTCCTGGGCTGGGTTGTTGCTGTTTCCTCGCACGTAGTGATTTTCTTGTTGTCCTGTTTTGGACAGTTGTGACTCTTTCTACTGTATGTTTTTCAGGTACTTTTCCCCCTTTGGTTGACTCTTTCATGCAGTTTTACTTTGTTTAGCTTGCTGAGGTATTCTGTTTTCTTTGGAATACCCCAGGTTCTGAGCCGTAGCCAGTTGGGTGGCTAGTTTGCAGTGGTGGTGTTGGTGGTCTCTTGGACTTTGGAGTTCCGTTTGCCGTGTTGGTGAGGTAGTTTTTCAGTACTTTCTTACAGACATACATGTGTGTCAGTGGGTTCGTGTCAGGTTGTTGGCGCCCACTGGTAGTTGTTACCTTTGTATTGGATATATTTACTTATGCTGCTACCGTTTTCTGGAGATAGTCTACTTGCCCTGAGAAGGTTTTATGCTAGGTTGCTAGTTATTTTTAAACTATAATTATTATTATAAATAAAGCTCATGATCAGCATGTTTTATAAAACGTAATCACTATTTTCCAAATCACGTATAAAGACCGTTTTCTTATATATTATATAAATTAAATGTAGGGTCTTGCATAGCATGAGTGGTTCTCTTGGGACACTTATGCGCTCCTTAGGATGTCAAACCTGATAAAGTATTTTCTTTCCGCAGCGTTTAAATATAGTTTTCTTTTGTGGACTAGGTGATCCACTAAGCCGGGGGATACGGCCTCTAAAATATAACTGATTTTCTAATCATTAATCACATGATTTTCCTTCATTAAGTTGGTAGGTGGTTTTTCCTGAGCGTCAGCAGTTATCCCCTGCTTGACGTGGCATCATGACGCGTGTTTTCTCTTACTCTGATAATTCTCAATTCGGAGAAAATGCGGGTTGTGACATTCAAGGTCATCGAGCGAGTGGGAGAGGCAGCGTACCGGTTGGCGTTGTCCACAGAGCTAAGTGGATTGCATGACGTTTTTCACGTCTCTGTCCTGAGGAAAGCGTTGTTAGAAGCCAGCGTGGTGATTGAGCCGACGGCGGTGCCGATAGAGGAAGACTTGAGGACGCGAGTTCGTCTAATCGGGATAGAAGACTCAGAGGTTCGGCAATTGCGGAACAAGGAGGTCAGACTCGTAAAGGTCCGTTGGGACAACTGTGGTTGCGAGGAGCTCTCATGGGAGCGAGAGCAGGCCATGCTGGAGGAGTACCCCGAGCTTTTCTCCTCAGGTACTGTTTAGTTTTGTTTACCTTCCATGTTTTAAATTTTGGGACGAAATTCTTTTAAGGGGGAGAGAGTTGTAACACCCCGAAACTCAAAAGAGGGACGGGTGATGTTTTAAGCCCAGTTTGGTTTTTGGAGCAGGTGTCACGGGCGTGTCACGGGAGTGTCACGGGCGTGTCACGGGCGTGTCACGGGCATGACACAGGCGTGTTCTGCCTCGGGTCGTGCGGTCGACGCTTTGGCGGTCGACGCTAGTCGAGTTGTAGAACACGGCCTAGGACACGGGCGTGTCCCAGGCCGTGTCACTCTAGGGATTCTGCAAGTGTGGTTCACAGGCCGTGACACGAGCACAAACACGGCCATGTCAAATTTGACACGGGCGTGTCTGATGCCGTGTCACAAGGCCGTGTACCTCTCTGACTGCGAAATGTTGGTCGATTGCACACGGGGGGCGTGACACGGGTCCCGACACGGGCGTGTCGCAGGTGACACGGGCGTGTCGGAGGCTGTGTCAAAGGCCGTATGCTGGTTTTTCGACTCGATCGAGACGACGAGTGGGTAACACGGCCTGACACACGGCCGTGTTGCAACCCGTGTTCGGCCCAGTTTTTGTGATTTTAGGCCGAATCGTGGCCGTCCGTTTCTTTGATTGAGATCCAACGGCTGGGGGCTAGGTCTGAGGGATTAAACTCGGGAATAGGGTTTGAAACCCTCACTTTTCTCCTATCTTTATCTCTCTTGATTCTAGAGAGAAGGGAGAGCAAGGAGGAGGAAGAAGGCCAAGATCCGGCCGCCGGCGAAGCTTCGGAGGTCCGTTTCGCGAACGGAGTTCAGATCCGCGAAGGTGGGAGCATTGCGGTGGTGTTCAACCGAGCAAATCTTCTCCATGGCTAGGAAGAGGGGACGAAAGCTAACGACACTTCTCCTCTCGGTTTTTAGGATTTAGGATGCATGAATAACATCCCCTTCTTTTCGTATTTTGAGCGCCGAATCTCTCAAATGAGAGGGATTCGTGTAGCCTAGGTTCAAGAGGAACCTCCGGGTTGAGTATGTTCATCCCGGCATGCTTTGCATTAGAGATCCGCTCCGTTAGCGGATTAGGCATTGTGGGTGAAGCCGTGGTCGCGACCGTTAGTCCGACCCGGTGATGTTGCATAGCGAGCTTCAGGGTTTCGGTAGAAATCCGTGGCGGCAATACGCCGTTGTATGTATGTGTTTTCCCCCTTATATTTGAGTGAGTACTCGTTGTCGGAACCGGACAAGGTTAGCTCCGTGTTGTGCGGTAGATGATTTCCTTGGAGCACGGGAAAGACACGGTGCTAATGGTGATTGGGGTGGTGAAACCTTTGTTTATGCTGTGCAAAGGCGCGGCTATGTCTCCGTGGTTGGCTGGCTATCCCGTGACACGCAAGTTATGTGGGGAAAGTGTCCCGGCGAGACTATCCCCTTGTGTGAAACTGACGAGAATGCCGAGCGGAGGGCAAGCCCGGGAAATGTAGCCACGAGCGGGTGGGGTCCAGCAAGGCTTCTTAGAATCGGTCAGTGTGAGGCGGAACCCTGACGAGCGAAGTCAGATTGTGCGGGCAAGCCCTGGGGTTATAACCCTTATGCGGGTGGGGCCTTTGCAAGGTTCCGTGTGACGGCGTGTGTGCCGTTAGGGACATGGTGGTTCCCTTTTGTTTGCGGCTTTAAGCCAATGGGGAAATGGAAGTACCCAGTGTTTGATGTTGTGCTAGATGCATACGAGCTAGGGTGCCTTGGGTGAAACCCGGGTTGCATTCATGTTGTATGGTAGGCCCCTTTCACCTTGTACAAAACATAGAAAACATGAATGCTGTATGAGACATCCAAGCCTGTTTTACCGCTTTAATATATATACTCTTTTGGTATACGAAGTGCTAACTTACAGGTGGAGTGGTACCCCGGGGTCCGTTAGGGACGACCGGGAGGAGATGTGTTTGTTACACAGTAGAGGTCAGCCTTTGCTGACCCACGTTACTTCATATCCTTACAGGGCAAGGATCGCATGCAGGAGCTAGCGCGCCGGGCGAAAAGCCCTAAGCCTCATGAAGTGTTGTTGTGCTTGACTATTTTCTTTTCCTTATTTTGCTGCTGTTGTTTGACTATGTCCGGCTTGCATGCCGAGGTAGCCTAGGGGTGCTTGACACTTTTATATTTGGACTTACATTGTGTAAGGCCTTAAGGACATTTTGATACTCTTTTGTTAAGTGGATAACTTCTGTCGGTTAATGTTCTGTTTTCGCTGTGTTTGTCTGGAGTTTTGAGATTGGGTAGTTTTCATATCATCTTTTAATACTAAAGCTGTGGCGTCTGTATGTTGTGGGGCCCCGGCCGGACCCATATTATATGGTCTTTACAGGGGAGGTGTTACACTGTACCACAAGACGCCTATTCTGCCGGCAACAACCAATATCAACACATAATTGCCAACCCAACCATAATAATATAAGAAAGTCTATCCACACTAAGCATATATCCATAAGCATAACAAAAGAGAAGCTAACAAGCTTTTACATAATAAGAGTACATGAATATATTTGCCTCGAAGGGCTACAACAAAATCTCTCTCACTCACATCTGTAACCGACGGTAGCGACGGTACCGTCCCTTCAGGCCCTGTCGTCCTGGCCTGGCTGTCCAGCTGCATAGCATGCTGCTCCACCTGCGGGGTTTCCTCCTAAAAAGGAAGACGTAGCAACCGTTAGTCCTAAAGACTAAGTGGCTTCACATCCGCTCCCCGACGACTCCTCGGCACCGGGCGGAGAAAGGAACAGGTACAATATATAAATAACAGTAGTACAACAGGTGAAGTGAGTATACATATCATAAGCAGCAACAGCAGTAGTGTATAATAAACAAGCTCTTATTTTACAAGTCTACTATCTACAGCAGCAAGAGAGTATATAGCTATAACAGTAAGTAACACAACTTATATGGATGCCCATACAAGCATATAAGTTTAGGGTCGTTCAGCAATAAGTAACTCATCGCATAGGAGTGCCCATACAAACTTATACGATGAGGGTCTTATGTATGCAATGAAGTGTAATGCTATGAATGCAATGTAATGACACACCCATGATCAAGCACATGCAATTGCTATATCGACACAGACTTATAGTTCCCACTATTCGAGCAGGTAGCTAACCTCTCAGGCGTCAACCGTCGTGGCCAAACGGTGATAGTAAAGCGGGCATATCCACTACTAGGCTGGTCTCCACACTACCTGGCCTAGGCCTACGTACGCCTCAACCCTAAGGACACAACAACGGATCTCACATGCGTACTACGGCTCAGCGGGTTCTCTTGGGTAAGTGAGCACCAAGATCCTAGCCCCGAACTGGCCTATGCGTGACACGGAAGGAGCCTCGGAAATGAACACGTGGACCAAGCCCAACCGTTCACTTGGCACGGAAGGAGCCTCGGGACATGAACACTGAGGACCAAGCCCAACTGTCCAAGGTCTAGCTGTCGACTCCCATCGGTGTGACGATTGGCGAGCCCGTAGACCTGCCACACTTTCCTTAACCCGGGATTACGACACCGTGTGTCGACTAACACCACATGCAATTTCACAATATCATGGCATGGAAGGAGCCTCGGGACGTGAACACCGAGGACCAAGCCCAACCATCCATCGAATGTGGAAGGAGCCTCAGGACATGAACACCAAGGGCCAAGCCCAACCGTCCAACTTTACTCATCTCAATCTCATTCCAACTAGTGATAGTCAACACCTCACTTGTTACTTCCATAATGCTACCCGTAGGGAGACGACACTCTAAGCATTGGGTTACTAATTCCCTTTTATCCATCCAACATGTATCATGGCCATAGTTAAATCATTTACACATTTATCCAATTATATCTACCCAATTATATCAGGTTCTTTCCTTCAATTACATTTGTCCACAACTCGTTATATGAATTTAGATTAATAACCTCAACTAATCACGTCACTATGATGATTATGTCAAAAGAGTCCACCCAAGCCTCGAGTTGGATCGCAACATTAAATTCCACTACATCGCATTCCACGTTACACAAGCCCAGAATTTAGGTGCAGCCTTAATCCGGGCAGCCACTTCGACCAAGGATTCCCGAGGCTACAGAAATCCGACGAGTGCGTGTAACCACTGGTTGGAAAGATAATTTCGTGGGCTACAACTTTCGTGTTTAGTCAAAAGTCCGATTTGATTGCATCACACCAGAAATCCACTCGAAGACTGCTGCGTACAGGGTACAGATTTCCTGGGTGGAATTTCCCCCAACTGCAGCAAATTCGAACAGACTTTCCCGTGGCTACAGTTATCGCCTGGGAACCTGCAACCACTCGTTGGAAAGATAATTTCGAGGTCTATGACTTTTGTGTTTAGGGAAAAACCTAGATATGACCAGAACACCCCCCAAATTTGCCATGAAGGTCGCTGCATGCAGAAAACAGATTTCTGCACGCATCTTAAGGCGAGGTGAACGACATCCGTTCATCTTCCTCCTTGCACAAAAATCCCAAAATCTCCTCCAGAAAATCATCCACCCTTATTCACCCTCACGAAGCCATATTTCTCCACTAATTTTTCTCTCATCTTCACTTTGAAGGATGAAGAGGTTGGAGAGGGCTAAAGCCTAGAAAACAAACCTAGGCATGGCTTTCCTAGGAAATCTCCTCCTAACCATCGAGACTCTATGGATTCGATATCTCTCCTAGAATATATATACAGATCTAGCACCAAGGGAGAGGGGAGGAAGCTCACATCGTTTCCAGCGGTACCACCGTTCCCGACCATGGATCTAGTCATTTTCCTTTGTGGCATATCTCGCTTGGTGCGGTTGTCCTTCACGGCAAAGGAAGGAGAGCGGGAGAGAGAAAGAAGGCTGCCTCCAAGAGCTCCGCCTGCTTCCGCCGGCTCCGTCGGTTTCACGAGATCCACGATGACGGCAAGGGTCGATCGACGCAAAAGCTAGGGTTCGGCTTTAACTCCCTTTTTATAAGCCGATGTATTAGGTTACATCTTCTGCCACGTGTCAATGCCTCATTGGACCGCCCATAATGTGTCATATTGAAGTGACCCGGTCTAAGGAACCATCCAGCGCGAATACTGAAATCCGATTCGGTCCGCCTGTACAAGCCGGCGAATCTGCCTGGGCGAAGAAAGCGCACAAGTCAAATTCGGCGGGAATCATCTGTCATTCTCGATGATCGGCGAGAATCGTCAGGCATTCTCGACGAATTCGTCGGGTATCAACAATGATACCCGACGATTTTCCCATAGCCTAACTTATCGAAAATCTAGCGTTGAGAGCGTTGAGTATTCTCATCGATACTCGACGATCGGCGAGAATCACCAGGCATTCTCGACGATTTTCCCTTGGACCATTCTTATCGGAAATCTGGCGTTGAGAGCGTTGAGTATTCTCATCGATACTCGACGATCGGCGAGAATCACCAGGCATTCTCGAAGATTTTCCCTTGGGCCATTCTTATCGGAAATCAGACGTTGAGAGCGTTGAGTATTCTCATCGATACTCGACGATCGGCGAGAATCACCAAGCATTCTCGACGATTTTCCCTTGTTCCATTCTTATCTGAAATCTGGCGTTGAGAGCGTTGAGTATTCTCATCGATACTCGACGATCGGCGAGAATCACCAGTCATTCTCGACAATTTTCCCTTAGGCCATTCCCTTTCGATCCGTTGGATATCACTCAACCCTACACTCCATCCAACGCACTTGACACCTTTTGCCAGTGCTCCCCGAGCCCGAGTCAAGTCTCTTGACTCAAAACTCGTGTGAGGGGCCTCGCGCGAATTGGGACGTTACAAATCTTATAAACAAAATAAAAGATTTCGTCCCCGAAATTAGGCTAGGGCTATGGGGATGCAAATACTAAATAATATTCGCTATAAAATATTACCTTGGAAGAACAGCTCCGGGTAGCGCTCCTGCATCAAGTCCACCGGCTCCCATGTAAATTCCTCCTTCCCATGATTAGACCACATCACTTTTACCAGCGACACACTATTACGGCGCAGGGTTCTTATCTCATTATCAACGATTCGTACCGGCTCCAGTCGCACAGATCTGTCAGACGCCACAACACCATCAGTCGTGGGGATGTATTGTTTGGGCCGCAACAGCGCCTTCCGAAGCGACGAGACATGGAACACGTCGTGGAGATTTTCTAACTCGGGCGGTAGCTCCAGCCGATAGGCCAAAGGGCCAATCTTTTCAACTATGACATAGGGCCCAACATACCGTTGGCTGAGCTTCTTCACTCCTCATACTCGTGATACTCCATGCATCGGTCGGTTTTTCAGAAACACCTTGTCTCCCACTTGAAATTCCACCATCCGGTGTTTAGCGTTGTAATACTTCGCCTGCCGACTTTGAGCCTATAACATATGATCCCGTATCAACCTAACCACCGCATTCGTGTCATCTATATATTCAACACCCAAAGTCTTCGGGTCTTCATCTTGCACCCAAGACAAGGGGGTTCTACACCTCCTTCCATAAGGGCTTCATGGGGTGCCATGCCAATGCTAGCTTGATGGCTATTGTTGTAGGAGAATTCCACTAAGGGCAAGTGTCTTTCCCACGGCTCTCCCCAATCTATCACACACAACATCCACAGATCCTCCAATGTTCGGATGGTCCGCTCAGACTGCCCGTCCGTCTGTGGATGAAATGCGGTGCTGAAGGTAAGGCACGAGCTCAAATATGCCTATACCGCCTTCCACTCCTTGGAGGTAAAACGACCATCACAGTCCAAAACTATCGTCTTAGGTACACCGTGAAACCGTACAAACTGTTCCACAAAAAGACGTACTAAGACGTTCACATGAGCCTCCTTCTTCATAAGAATGAACCGGGCAACTTTCGTCAGGCGGTCAACGATCACCCACACTAAATCATTTCCTGAGCGGGAGCGAGGTAACCCATATATGAAGTCCATGGAGATATCCTCGAACTTCCATTCGGGGATTGGCAATGACTGCAACAGGCCACCGGGGCTCCTACATTCCGTCTTCACTCTTTGGCAGGCTTCACAATGGGTGACAAAGTACCGGACATCTTTCTTTATTCCTAGCCAACACATCGTCTTCCGTAAGCCGGCGTACATCTTTGAAATTCCTGGGTGCACGGAATATTGAGAGCAATGTGCTTATCTCATAATATCCTCCCGGATTCTGCTACCTTTGGGAATGTAGAGCAGGCCGCGAAAGTAAACGAGGCCGTCCTTTAGTGTGTACTCGTCGGTAGTCCCGTCTTCGATTAAATTTATTGCCGGGGCCAAAGCCGCATCCAATCCTTGCTCCACTCGGATCCGGTCCCGGATATCACAAACTATGCTCATGCTGGACAGGTACTCCGTATATTCCGAAGAAGCTTTAAATATTAAGGTGATGTCCATCTCCTGGATCATCCGTGCCAACTCCATGCTCATCAATCGAGATTCTGGGCTCGAGCCGGGTACTTTCCTACTCAACGCATCGGCTACCGAGTTTGCTTTCCGGGGTGGTAGTTCAAGGTGAACTCATAGTCGTATAGAAACTCTAACCACCGCCGTTGTCTTAAGTTCAATTCCTTCTGGGTATGGACGTACTTCAAATTTTTATGATCCGAGAAGATTTCGCAGTGGACGCCGTATAGATAATGCCTCCATACCTTCAAGGCGAACACTGCCGCTCCTAGCTCCAAATCATGCACCGGGTAATTGATTTCATGCTTCTTCAATTGTCTTGAAGCATTAGCAATTACGTGCCCGTGCTGCATCAGCACCGCTCCCAACCCCTGATAAGACGCGTCCGTGTAAACTTGGAATCCTTCCTTCCCAGACGGAAGGACAAGGATGGGGGCAGAGGTAAGTCTATCCTTCAATTCCTGGAATGCCGCTTCACACTAGGGTGTCCACTCAAATGGCACTCCTTTCTTTGTCAAGGAAGTAAGCGGAAGGGCAATCTTGAAGAATCCTTTTACGAACTTGCGGTAGTATCCGGCAAGTCCAAGAAAACTCCTCACATCAGCCGCCAACTTCAAAGGCGACCACTCCTTCACGGCACGCACCTTGGCCGGATTCACAGCTAGTCCAGCCCCACTAATTATGTGACCCAAGAAAGCCACCTCCCTAAGCCAGAATTCACACATGTTAAACTTGGCGAATAGGGCGTGCTCTTTTAGCTTCTCCAGAACTAAGGCCAAATGTCCGGCATGTTCTTCCTCTGTCTTCGAGTTGACTAGGATGTCGTCATTGAACACAATGACAAAGACATCTAAGTAGGGCTCAAACACTTTATTCATCAAGCTCATGAAAGCTGATGGGGCATTGGTGAGCCCAAACGGCATCACTGTGAACTCATATAAGCCGTACCTTGAGCTGAAAGCCGTTTTCTGTATATCATCCTCCCGTATTCTCAATTGGTAGTACCCCGAGCTCAAATCTAGCTTGGAGAACCAATGCGCTCCCACCAACTGGTCGAACAACTCATCGATCCGAGGTAACGGGTAGGTGTTCTGTACTGTCAGTCAGTTGAGTTCCCGATACTCTATACACAAACGCAGGGTTCCATCTTTCTTCTTGACGAATAGAACAGGCGCTCCCCAAGGTGACGAGCTGGGGAGAACAAACCCTGATTCTACCAGCTCCTGCAGTTAAACTCTAAACTCCGCGAGTTCTTTTGGGGCCATCCGATAAGGGGTCCTGGAGACAGGCTTAGCTCCTGGTACAAGCTTAATCTGAAAATCCACTTCTCTATGCGGGGGTAACCCTGGCAATTTCGCAGGAAATACCTCAGGGAAATCCCGTGCTACCCGCACATCCTTCATATCTACCTTCATCTCTTTTAGTTCGAAACGTATCATGTAGACTTCATCCCCTCTCATATGAGGTTTCAAGGTCTGGATTGAAGATAACAATATTCGTGGTGCGAAATTTATACCTTGGAAGACTACATCAGTATCCCCATATCTCAAATAGATACGCTTCTCCGCACAGTCGATTCTTGTATGGTGCCAATCCAGCCACGCCATACCCAGGATGAGGTCGAATTCCTGTATTCTAAAAATTGTGGCAGGGGTATCAAAGGTTTTTCCCCCAATGGTTATCTCTAACTCACACTTCGCGGTTGCCGTCATTTCAGATCTGTCTGGGAGGCTTACTCTTCGGGCAATACCGGTGAAATATTGCACTCCGGGTATATTCTTGATGAAGTCTTCGGACATGAAAGAATGTGAGGCGTCGGTGTAAAATAACGTATAAGCCGGTTTCCCGCCGACCATCACGGTGCCTAAGTGTAATTTAATAATACTCAAGCTAGACGTCTAGTATATCTTAAGAGACTAGAGAATATTAATGGAAGCAAAATGACTAATTCAAATCGTACCTGCAATCATCTCTTGAGGATTCCGCTCTTGAGTCATGTCCAAGGCATACATCTGATCTCAAGCGGGTCCGGGGTTTCTTCCTCGTGGTCCTCGTCCTCGACCACGCACATACCCTCTCCCCCGCGGGGCTGCTGGAGGGAGAGCGAAAGGTGCATCTCAAAACTGTTGCGGGCAGTAGCGTCGAATGTGGCCCGGTTGGTTGCATTCAAAGCACACCCGTTCCTGCCTTCCGTCGTGTTGCTGAAATTGTGGAGGTAGAGGTAATGCTGGCGGTTGCGGAACTGGGCACTCCTATATAAAGTTCTGGGGGAAACGCCCGCCACCTCTCCGATATCCTCTTCCTCTTTTATTGTCGAATCTCCTTCTATTGCTGGGGCCGGCTTCCATCACTCCCTATGCTTGCCTCTTACCACTTCCCAAGTGGTCCGCTTCCAATCTCTTTGCCATATCAATAATCTCCGCCAGACTAGAGTCCGCTATAAACAAAAGGGCTTGCCTTAGGGGATCTCACAAGCCTTTGTAGAATCGTTTTGCGTACCCTCTATCATCCAGCTCATAGGAGTCAGCGAATCTAGCCAGATGCTGAAACTCCCGTTGGTACTCCCTCACTGACATGGACCCTTGCTTTAGTTGCAAAAATCTCTCTTCCAGGCCACCCCGAGCGGCCGAGGGGATGAAATGCTCTAAGAAGGCTTCGGAGAATTCGCTCCAACTAATGTCCATGTACACTCTTCCACGAAAAGTGGAGCCCATGAGGGACTTCCACCACCTTTTGGTGTGCAGCTCAAAGAGTGTCACCACAAGGGTCACCGCCATGTTGTTTGGACATCTTATTCCTTCCCAAAACTCTTGTATAGTCTCGAGCCACTCTTCCGTACGCATTGCCGACTCTGTCCCAATATAAGCGGGAGGGGAGAGAGCTCGGAAAACACTTAACCAACTAGACCCCGTACCCTGTTGTTGTACAGGTTCCTGCTGAGATTGGGACCTAAAGGCGTCCAGAATAGCGGTGAGCGTCTGCCCCAGCTCTGATTGTTGGAATTGTGTAGGTACGGACGGGGCGGGGGTGCCCCTTACTGGCTCAGCATGTACTGGGATCTACACATAAGGTACAAACCTAGGGTTAGGTTGGCTAATCTAAGGTTAAAGATGGACAACTTAGTGTGAATTACATATGGTCACACCACTGCTTCCGCTAAGTCAGCTTGTCCCCAAACTGACTAATCAAACGGTGGTGGTTCCATTGTTAAGTGACTTTCACCTTGGAGGATCGTAGCAAGCTGATACCATTTGTAAGACCCCCCCCCCTCCCGGAACACAAGACACGGCACTAGAGGGGCCTTATGCCCAGAACAGCCGCCTTGCGGTAACACTAGCACTCGGGCTAGCCTGTACAACAAGACGCCTATTCTGTCGGCAACAACCAATATCAACACATAATTGCCAACCCAACCATAATAATATAAGAAAGTCAATCCACACTAAGCATATATCCTTAAGCATAACAAAAGAGAAGCTAACAAGCTTCTACATAATCAGAGTACGTGAATATATTTGCCTCGAAGGGCTATAACAAAATCTCTCTCATTCACATCTGTAACCGACGGTAGCGACGGTACCGTCCCTTCAGGCCCTGTCGTCCTGGCCTGGCTATCCAGCTGCATAGCCTGCTGCTCCACCTGTGGGGTTTCCTCCTAAAAAGGAAGACATAGAAACCGTTAGTCATAAATACTAAGTGGCTTCACATCCGCTCCTCCGGCGACTCCTCGGTACCGGGCGGAGAAAGGAACAGGTACAATATATAAATAACAGTAGTACAACAGGTGAAGTGAGTATACATATCATAAGCAGCAACAATAGTAGTGTATAATAAACAAGCTCTTATTTTACAAATCTACTATCTACAGCAGCAAGAGAGTATATAGCCATAACAGTAAGTAACTCAACTTATATGGATGCCCATACAAGCATATAAGTTGAGGGTCGTTCAGCAATAAGTAACTCATCGTATAGGAGTGCCCATACAAACTTATACGATGAGGGTCTTATTTATGCAATGAAGTGTAATGCTATGAATGCAATGCAATGACACACCCATGATCAAGCACATGCAATCGCTATATCGACACAGACTTATAGTTCCCACTATTCGAGCAGGTAGCTAACCTCTCAGGCGTCAACCGTCGGGGCCAAATGGTGACAGTAGAGCGGGCATCTCCACTACTAGGCTGGTCTCCACACTACCTGGCCTAGGCCTCCGTATTCCTCAACGCTAAGGACACAACAACGGAGCTCACATGCGTACTACGGCTCAGCGGGTTCTCTTTGGTAAGTGAGCACCAAGATCCAAGCCCTGAATTGGCCTATGCGTTACACGGAAGGAGCCTCGGAAATGAACACGAGGACCAAGCCCAACCGTTCACTTGGCACAGAAGGAGACTCGGGACATGAACACCGAGGACCAAGCCCAACAGTCCAAGGTCTAGCTGTCGACTCCCATCGGTGTGACGATTGGCGAGCCCGTAGACCTGCCACACTATCCTTAACCCAGGATTACGACACCGTGTATCGACTCACACCACATGCAATTTCATAATATCGTGGCATGGAAGGAGCCTCGGGACGTGAACACCGAGGACCAAGCCCAACCATCCATCGAATGCGGAAGGAGCCTCGGGACATGAACACCGAGGGCCAAGCCCAACCGTCCAACTTTACTCATCTCAATCTCATTCCAACTAGTGACAGTCAACACCACACTTGTTACTTCCACAATGCTACCCGTAGGGAGACGACACTCTAAGCATTGGGTTACTAATTCCCTTTTATCCATCCAACATGTATCATGGCCATAGTTAAATCATTTATACATTTATCTAATTATATCTACCCAATTATATCAGGTTCTTTCCTTCAATTACACTTATCCACAACTCGTTATATGAATTTAGATTCATAACCTCAACTTATCACGTCACTATGATGATTATGTCAAAAGAGTCCACCCAAGCCTCGAGTTGGATCGCAACATTAAATTCCACCACATCGCATTCCACGTTACACAAGCCCAGAATTTAGGTGCAGCCTTAATCAGGGTAGCCACTTAGACCAAGGATTCCCGAGGCTATAGAAATCTGACGAGTGCATGTAACCACTCGTTGGAAAGATAATTTTGTGGGCTACAACTTTCGTGTTTAGTCGAAAGCCCAAATTTGATCGCATCACACCAGAAATCCACTCGAAGCCTGCTGCGTACAGGGTACAGATTTCCTGGGTGGAATTTCCCCCAACTGCAGCAGATTCGAACAGACTTTCCTGTTGCTACAGGTATCACCTGGAAACGTGCAATCACTCGTTGGAAAGATAATTTCGAGGGCTATGACTTTTGTGTTTAGTCGAAAACCCAGATATGACCATAACACCCCCGAAATTGGCCACGAAGGTCGCTGCGTGCAGAAAACATATTTCTGCACGCATCTTAAGGCGAGGTGAACGGCATCCGTTCATCTTCCTCCTTGCCCCAAACTCCCAAAATCTCCTCCAGGAAATCGTCCACCCTTATTCACACACACGAAGCCATATTTCTCCACGAATCCTTCTCTCATCTTCACTTTGAAGGATGAAGAGGTTGGAGAGGGCTAAAGCCTAGAAAACAAACCTAGGCATGGCTTTCCTAGGAAATCTCCTCCTCACCATTGAGACTCTATGGATTCGATATCTCTCCTAGAATATATCTACAGATCTAGCACCAAGGGAGAGGGGAGGAAGCTCACCTCGTTTCCAGCGGTACCACCATTCCCGGCCAAGGATCTAGTTGTTCTCCTTTGCGGCATCTCTCGCTTGGTGCGGTTGTTCTTCACGGCAAAGGAAGGAGAGGGAGAGAGAGAAAGAAGGACGCCTCCAAGAGCTCCGCCTGCTTCCTCCGGCTCCGTCAGTTTCGCGAGATCCACGATGACGGCAAGGGTCGATCGACGCAAATGCTCGGGTTCGGCTTTAACTCCCTTTTTATAAGCCGATGTATTAGGTTATATCTTCTGCCACGTGTCAACGCCTCATTGGACCACCCATAATGGGTCATATTGAAGTGACCCGTTCCAAGGAACCATCCAGCGCGAATACAGAAATCCGGTTCGGTCCGCCTGTACAAGCCGGCGAATCTGCCTGGGCGAAGAAAACACACAAGTCAAATTTGGCGGGAATCATCTGTCATTCTCGATGATCGGCGAGAATCGTCAGGCATTCTCGACGAATTCGTCGGGTATCAACAATGATACCCGGCGATTTTCCCTTAGCCTAACTTATCAGAAATCTGGCGTTGAGAGCGTTGAGTATTCTCATCGATACTCGACGATCGGCGAGAATCACCAGGCATTCTCGACGATTTTCCCTTTGGCCATTCTTATCAGAAATCTGGCGTTGAGAGCGTTGAGTATTCTCATCGATACTCGACGATCGGCGAGAATCACCTGGCATTCTCGACGATTTTCCCTTGGGCCATTCTTATCGGAAATCTGGCGTTGAGAGCGTTGAGTATTCTCATCGATACTCGACGATCGGCGATAATCACTTGGCATTCTCGACGATTTTCCCTTGGGCCATTCTTATCGGAAATCTGGCGTTGAGAGCGTTTAGTATTCTCATCGATACTCGACGATCGGCGAGAATCACCAGTCATTCTCGACGATTTTCCCTTAGGCCATTCCCTTTCGATCTGTTGGATATCACTCCGTCCAACGCACTTGACACCTTTAGCCAGTGCGCCCCGAGCCCGAGTCAAGTCTCTTGACTCAAAACTCGTGCGAGGGGTATAACACGAATTGGGACGTTACAAATCCTATAAACAAAATAAAAGATTTCGTCCCCGAAATCAGGCTAGGGCTATGGGGATACAAGTACTAAATAATATGCGCTATAAAATGTTACCTTGGAAGAACAGCTCCGGGTAGCGCTTCTGCATCAAGTCCACCGGCTCCCAAGTAAATTCCTCCTTCCTATGATTAGACCACATCACTTTTACCAGCGACACACTTTTGCGGCGCAGAGTTCTTATCTCATTATCAACGATTCGTACCAGCCCCAGTCGCACAGATCTGTCAGACGCCACAGCACCATCAGTTGTGGGGATGTATTGTTCGGGCCGCAACATCGCCTTCCGAAGCGATGAGACATGGAACACGTCGTGGAGATTTTGTAACTCGGGCGGTAGCTCCAGCCGATAGGCCAAAGGGCCAATCTTTTCCACTATGACATAGGGCCCAACATACCGTGGGCTGAGCTTCTTCACTCCTCGTACTCGTGATACTCCATGCATCGGTCAGATTTTCAGAAACACCTTGTCTCCCACATGAAATTCCACCATCCGGTGTTTAGCATTGTAATACTTCGCCTGCCGACTTTGAGCCTCTAACATACGATCTCGTATCAACCTAACCACCGCATTCGTGTCATCTATATATTCAACACCCAAAGTCTTCAGGTCTTCATCTTGCACCCAAGACAAGGGGGTTCTACACCTCCTTCCATATAGAGCTTCATGGGGTGCCATTCCAATGCTAGCTTGATGGCTGTTGTTGTAGGAGAATTCCACTAAGGGCAAGAGTCTTTCCCACGGCTCTCCCCTATCTTTACACACAACCTCAATAGATCCTCCAATGTTCGGATGGTCCGCTCAGACTGCCCGTCCGTCTGTGGATGAAATGCGGTGCTGAAGGTAAGGCGCGAGCCCAAATATGCCTGTACCGCCTTCCACTCCTTGGAGGTAAAACGACCATCACGGTACGAAACTATCGTCTTAGGTACGCCGTGATACCGTACAAACTGTTCCTCAAAAATACGTACTAAGACGTTCACATGAGCCTCCTTCTTCATAGGAATGAACCGGGCAACTTTCGTCAGGCGGTCAACGATCACCCACACTGAATCATTTCCTGAGCAGGAGCGAGGTAACCCATGTACGAAGTCCATGGAGATATCCTCGAACTTCCATTCGGGGATTGGCAACGACTACAACGGGCAACTAGGGCTCCTACATTCCGCCTTCACTCTTTGGCAGGCTTCACAATGTGTGACAAAGTACCGAACATCTTTCTTCATTCCTGGCCAACACATCGTCTTCTGTAAGCCGGCGTACATCTTTGAAATTCCTTGGTGCACGGAATATTGAGAGCAATGTGCTTCTCTCATAATATCCTCCCGGATTCTGTTACCTTTGGGAATGTAGAGCAGGCCGCGAAAGTAAGCGTGGCAGTCCTTTAGTGTGTACTCGTCGGTAGTCCCGTCTTCGATTAACTTTATTGCGGGGGCAAAAGCCGCATCCAATCCTTGCTCCACTCGGATCCGGTCCCAGATATCACAAACTACGCTCATGCTGGATAGGTACTCCGTATATTCCAAAGAAGCCTTAAATATTAAGGTGATGTCCATCTCCTCGATCATCCATGCCAACTCCATGCTCATAAATCGAGATTCTGGTCTCGAGCCGGGTACTTTCCTACTAAACGCATCGGCTACCGAGTTTCCATTTCCGGGGTGGTAGTTCAAGGTGAACTCATAGTCACATATAAACTCTAACCAGCGCCGTTGTCTTAAGTTTAATTCCTTCTGGGTATGGACATACTTAAAATTTTTATGATCCGAGAAGATTTCGCAGTGGACGCCGTATAGATAATTCCTCCATACCTTTAAGGCGAACACCACCGCTCCTAACACCAAATCATGCACCGGGTAATTGATTTCATTCTTCTTCAATTGTCTTGAAGCATACGCAATTACGTGCCCGTGCTGCATCAGCACCGCTCCCAACCCCTGATAAGACGCATCTGTGTAAACTTGGAATCCTTCCTTCCAGGACGGAAGGACAAGGATGGGGGCGGAGGTAAGTCTATCCTTCAATTTCTGGAATGCCGCTGCACACTGGGGTGTCCACTCAAATGGCACTCCTTTCTTTGTCAAGGAAGTAAGCAGAAGGGCAATCTTGGAGAATCCTTTTATGAACTTGCGGTAGTATTCGGCAAGTCCAAGAAAACTCCTCACATCGGCCGCCGACTTCAAAGGACACCACTCCTTCACGGCACGCACCTTGGCCGGATCCACAGCTAGTCCAGCCCCACTTATTACGTGACCCAAGAAAGCCACCTCCCTAAGCCAGAATTCACACTTGTTAAACTTGGATAACAGGGCGTGCTCTTTTAGCTTCTCCAGAACTAAGGCCAAATGTCTGACATGTTCTTCATCCGTCTTCGAGTAGACTAGGATGTCGTCAATGAACACAATAACGAAGACATCTAAGTAGGGCTCAAACACTTTATTCATCAAGCTCATGAAAGCTGATGGGGCATTGGTGAGCCCAAACGGCATCACAGTGAACTCATATAAGCCGTACCTTGAGCTGAAAGCCATTTTCTGTATATCATCCTCCTGTATTCTCAATTGGTAGTACCCCGAGCGCAAATCTAGCTCGGAGAACCAATGCGCTCCCACCAGCTGGTCGAACAACTCATCGATCCGAGATAACGGGTAGGTGTTCCGTACTGTCAGTCGGTTGAGTTCCCGATAGTCTATACACAAACGCAGGGTTCCATCTTTCTTCTTAACGAAAAGAACAGGGGCTCCCCAAGGGATGAGCTGGGGCGAACAAACCCTGATTCTACCAGCTCCTACAGTTGAACTCTAAACTCCGCGAGTTCTTTTGGGGCCATCGAATAAGGGGTCCTGGAGACAGGCTTAGCTCCTGGTACAAGCTTAATCTTAAAATCCACTTCTCTATGCGGGGGTAACCCTGGCAATTTCTCAGGAAATACCTCAGGGAAATCCCGTGCTACCCGCACATCCTTCACATCTACTTTCATCTCTTTTAGTTCGAAACGTATCTGTCGACTTCATCCCCTCTCATATGAGCTTTCATGGTCTGGATTGAGGATAACAATATTCGTGGTGCGAAATTTATACCTTGGAAGACTACATCAGTATCCCCATGTCTCAAATAGATACGCTTCTCCGCACAGTCGATTCTTGCATGGTGCCAATCCAGCCACGCCATACCCAGGATGAGGTCGAATTCTTGTATTCTAAAAATTGTGGCAGGGGTATCAAAGGCTTTTCCCCCAATAGTTATCTCTAACTCACACTTCGCGGTTGCCGTCATCTCAGATCCTTCTGGGAGGCGTACTCTTCGGGCAATACCGGTGAAATATTGCACTCCAGGTATATTCTTGATGAAGTCTTCGGACATGAAAGAATGTGAGGCGCCAGTGTCAAATAATGTATAAGCCGGTTTCCCGCCGACCATCACGGTGCCTAAGTGTCATTTAATAATACTCAAGCTAGACGTCTAGTATATCTTAAGCCACTATAGAATATTAATGGAAGCAAAATGACTAATTCAAATCGTACCTACAATCATCTCTTGAGGATTCCGCTCTCGAGTCATGTCCAAGGCATACATCTGATCTTGAGCGGGTCTGGGGTTTCTTCCTCGTGGTCCTCATCCTCGACCACGCACATACCCTCTCCCCCGCGGGGCTGCTGGAGGGAGAGCGAAAGGCGCATCTCAAAACAGTTGCGGGCAGTAGCGTCGAATGTGGCCCAGTTGGTTGCATTCAAAGCACACCCGTTCCTGCCTTCCGCCGTGTTGCTGAAATTATGGAGGTGGAGGTAATGCTGGCGGTTGCGGAACCGGGCGCTCCTCTCTAAAGTTCTGGGGGAAACGCCTGCCACCCCTCTGATATCCACTTCCTCTTTTATTGTCGAATCTCCTTCTATTGCTGGGGCCGGCTTCCATCACTCCCTCCGCTGGCCTCTTACCACTTCCAATCTCTTCGCCATATCAATAATCTCCGCCAGACTAGAGTCCGCTATAAACAAAAGGGCTTGCCTTAGGGGATCTCGTAAGCCTTTGTAGAATCGTTTGGCGTACCCTCTATCATCCAGCTCATAGGAGTCAGCGAATCTAGCCAGGTGCTGAAACTCCGGTTGGTACTCCATCACCAACATGGACCCTTGCTTTAGTTGCAAAAATCTCTCTTCCAGGCCATCGCGAGTGGCCGAGGGGATGAAATGCTCTAAGAAGGCTTCGGAGAATTCGCTCCAACTAATGTCCGTGTACACTCTTCCATGAAAATTGGAGCCCATGAGGGACTTCCACCACCTTTTGGCGTGCAGCTCTAAGAGTGTCACCACAAGGGTCACCGCCATGTTGTTTGGACATCTTATTCCTGCCAACAACTCTTGTATAGTGTCGAGCCAATCTTCCGTACGCACTGCCGACTCTTTCCCAATATAAGCGGGAGGGGAGAGAGCTCGGAAAACGCTTAACCAACTAGATCCCGGACCCTGTTGTTGTACAGGTGCCTGCTGAGATTGGGACCTAAAGGCGTCCAGAATAGCTGTGAGCGTCTGCTCCAGCTCTGATTGTTTGAATTGTGTAGGTACGGACGGGGCGGGGGTGCCCCTTACTGGCTCAACATGTACTGGGATCTACACATAAGGTACAAACCTAGGGTTAGGTTGGCTAATCTAAGGTTAAAGATGGACAACTTAGTGTGAATTACATATGGGAACACCACTGCTTCCGCTAAGTCAGCTTGTCCCCAAACTGACTAATCAAACGGGGGGGGGGGGCACCATTGTTAAGTGACTTTCGCCTTGGAGGATCGTAGCAAGCTGATAAAATTTGTAAGACCCCCCTCCCGGAATACAAGGCACGGCACGAGAGGGGTCTTATGCCCAGAACAGCCGCCTTGCGGTAACACTAGCACTCGGGCTAGCCTGTACCACAAGACGCCTATTCTGCCGGCAACAACCAATATCAACACATAATTGCAAACCCAACTATAATAAAATAAGAAAGTCAATCCACATTAAGCATATATCCATAAGCATAACAAAAGAGAAGCTAACAAGCTTCTACATAATCAGAGTACGTGAATATATTTACCTCGAAGGGCTACAACAAAATCTCTCTCACTCACATCTGTAACGGACGGTAGCGATGGTACCATCCCTTCAGGCCCTGTCGCCCTGGCCTGGCTGTCCAGCTGCATAGCCTGCTGCTCCACTTGCGGGGTTTCCTCCTAAAAAGGAAGACGTAGCAACCGTTAGTCATAGAGAGTAAGTGGCTTCACATCCTCTCTCCCGGTGACTCCTCGGCACCGGGTGGAGAAAGGAACAGGTACAATATATAAATAACAGTAGTACAACAGGTGATATAAGTATACATATCATAAGCAGCAACAACAGTAGTGTATAATAAACAAGCTCTTATTTTACAAATCTACTATCTATAACAACAAGAGAGTATATAGCTATAACAGTAAGTAGCTAAACTTATATGGATGCCCATACAAGCATATAAGTTGAGAGTCATTCAGCAATAAGTAACTCATCGTATAGGAGTGCCCATACAAACTTATACGATGAGGGTCTTATGTATGCAATGAAGTGTAATGCTACGAATGCAATGCAATGACACACCCATGATCAAGCACATGCAATTACTATGTCGACACAGACTTATAGTTCCAACTATTCGAGCAGGTAGCTAATCTCTAAGGCGTCAACCGTCGTGGCCAAACGGTGACAGTAGAGCGGGAATCTCCACTACTAGTCTCATCTCCAC
Source organism: Platanthera zijinensis (assembly GCA_039513925.1). NCBI lineage: Eukaryota > Viridiplantae > Streptophyta > Magnoliopsida > Asparagales > Orchidaceae > Platanthera > Platanthera zijinensis. The sequence continues at coordinate 94,052,632 of CM077083.1, forward strand.
ACTACCTGGCCTAGGCCTCTGTATGCTTCAATGCTAAGGACACAACAGCGGAGCTCACATGCGTACTACGGCTCAGCAGGTTCTCTTGGGTAAGTGAGCACCAAGATCCTAGCCCCGAACTGGCCTATGCGTGACACGGAAGGAGCCTTGGAAATGAACACGAGGACCAAGCCCAACCGTTCACTTGACACGGAAGGAGCCTCGGGACATGAACACCGAGGACCAAGCCCAACCGTCCAAGGTCTAGCTGTTGACTCCCATCGGTGTGACGATTGGCGAGCCCGTAGACCTGCCACAGTATCCTGAACACGGGATTACGACACCGTGTGTCGACTCACACCACATGCAATTTCACAATATCGTGGCATGGATGTAGCATCGGGACGTGAACACCGAGAACCAAGCCAAACCATCCATCGAATACGGAAGGAGCCTCGGGACATGAACACCGAGGGCCAAGCCCAACCGTCCAACTTTACTCATCTCAATCTCATTCCAACTAGTGACAGCCAACACCGCACTTGTTACTTCCACAATGCTACCCGTAGGGAGACAACACTCTAAGCATTGGGTTACTAATTCCCTTTTATCCATCCAACATATATCAAGGCCATTGTAAAATCATTTATACATTTATCCAATTATATCTACCCAATTATATCAGGTTCTTTCCTTCAATTACACTTGTCCACAACTCGTTATATGAATTTAGATTCATAACCTCAACTTATCACGTAACTATGATGATTATGTCAAAAGAGTCAACCCAAGCCTCGAGTTGGATCGCAACATTAAATTCCATCACATCGCATTCCACGTTACACAAGCCCAGAATTTAGGTGCAGCCTTAATCCGGGCAGCCACTTCGACCAAGGATTCTCGAGGCTATAGAAATCCAACGAGTGCGTGTAACCACTCGTTGGAAAGATAATTTCATGGGCTACAACTTTTGTGTTTAGTCGAAAGCCCAGATTTGATCGCATCACACCAGAAATCCACTCGAAGCCTGCTGCGTACAGGGTACAGATTTCCTGGGTGGAATTTCCCCAAACTGTAGAAGATTCGAACAGACTTTCCCGTGGCTATAGGTATCGCCTGGGAACGTGCAACCACTCGTTGGAAAGATAATTTCGAGGGCTACGACTTTTGTGTTTAGTCGAAAACCCAGATATGACCAAAAAATCCCCGAAATTGGCCCCGAATGTCGCTGCGTGTAGAAAACAGATTTCTGCACGCATCTTAAGGCGAGGTGAACGACATCCGTTCATCTTCCTCCTTGTACCAAACTCCCAAAATCTCCTCCAGAAAATCGTCCACCCTTATTCACCCTCATGAAGCCATATTTCTCCACGAATCCTTCTCTCATCTTCACTTTGAAGGATGAAGAGGTTGGAGAGGGCTAAAGCCTAGAAAACAAACCTAGGCATGACTCTCCTAGGAAATCTCCTCCTCACCATCGAGACTTTATGGAGTTGATATCTCTCCTAAAATATATCTATAGATCTAGCACCAAGGGAGAGGGGAGGAAGCTCACCTCGTTTCCAGCGGTACCACTGTTCCCGACCATGGATCTAGTCGTTCTCCTTTGCGACATCTCTCGCTTAGTGCGGTTGTTCTTCACGGCAAAGGTAGGAGAGGGAGAGAGAGAAAGAAGGCCGCCTCCAAGTGCTCCGCCTGCTTCCGCTGGCTCCGTCAGTTTTGCGAGATCCACGATGACGGCAAGGGTCGATTGGCGCAAAAGCTAGGGTTCGGCTTTAACTCCCTTTTCATAAGCCGATGTATTAGGTTACATCTTCTGCCACGTGTAAACGCCTCATTGGACCGCCCATAATGGGTGATATTGAAGTGAACCGGTCAAGGGAACCATCCAGCGCGAATACCGAAATCTGGTTCGGTCTGCCTGTACAAGCCGGCGAATCTGCCTGGGCGAAGAAAACGCACAAGTCAAATTCGGCGGGAATCATCTGTCATTCTCGATGATCGGCGAGAATCGTCAGGCATTCTTGACGAATTCGTAGGGTATCAACAATGATACCCTGTGATTTTCCCTTAGCCTAACTTATCGGAAATCTGGCATTGAGAGCGTCGAGTATTCTCATTGATACTCGACGATCGACGAGAATCACCAGGCATTCTCGACGATTTTCCCTTGGGCCATTCTTATCGGAAATCTGGCGTTGAGAGCGTTGAGTATTCTCATCGATCTTCGACGATCGGCGAGAATCTCCAGGCATTCTCGACAATTTTCCCTTGGGCCATTCTTATCAGAAATCTAGCGTTGAGAGCGTTGAGTATTCTCATCGATACTCGACGATCGGCAAGAATCACCAGGCATTCTCGACGATTTTCCATTGGGCCATTCTTATCGGAAATCTGGTGTTGAGAGCGTTGAGTATTCTCATCTATACTCGATGATCGGCGAGAATCACCAGGCATTCTCGACGATTTTCACTTAGGCCATTCCCTTTCGATCCGTTGGATATCACTCAACCCTACACTCCATCCAACGCACTTGACACCTTTTGCCAGTGCGCCCCGAGCCCGAGTGAAGTCTCTTGACTCAAAACTCGTGCGAGGGGCCTAGCGCGAATTGGGATGTTACAAGAAGGGCAGCAGATCTGAACATAAAACAAAGTCAGTAGCCTTCAAGGCTGAGTGCTCAAGGAAGGGTAGGATAAAATCTCCTTCTCCACCTATAAGGAGTACTGAAGCAGAAGAAGGAGTTCCTGAAACTAGTACATCAGATAGTCATACATCTGATGAAGACTTTGCTGCCTTCACAAGACAATTCCAAAAGTTTATGAAGAAAAAGAAATGGAGAACCATGCCTTCATCAACATCCTATTCCAAGGATGAATACTACAGGAAGAAGAAAACACCTAAGGAGGACATGTATGCTTCTAAACCTGGTAAACAATCTAATTCTAAGATTGTGTGTTATTGCTGCAACAGGTCTGGGCATGTCATAGCGGACTGTCCTGACAAAAGAAAGGAGTCAAAGGACAAGAAAAAGCAGCTGGTCAAAGACAAGAAGGAGAAGTCTCTAGTGGCTAAGAAGGAGAAGAGTTAGATAGACTCTTCATCTTTAGAATCTGAAGAAGAAGAGGCAGAAGCATATGTTGGACTCTTCTCAACAGAAGAGGATTCTAGGGACTAGAATTCCTACAGATGATGGACTCCATAAATGGAGTGGAAGAATATTGCTGTAAAGGGCTGATGACACAATCTGAAGAAGAACAGTGCCAGGATCATCCTGGACCAAGTAAGGTAAACAATTCTTCCCCAGTCTCAGATTACTTTACTGGATTAGAATCAGAAGCACCTGCTACAAAAGAAGTTGATGGATCTAAGTCTGAGGGGGATATTCACCAACTCATTGATGAGTATGGTGGGTTGTTGCATGCCCTAAAGAAGAGCAAGTTTCTTGTTAAAGAGCAGGCCAAAGAGATGGAGTCTCTTTAACTGGCTGCAGCAGATTCAGCAAAACTGCTGGATCAAAAACTGAATGAGGTTCCCAAATTGAAGAATATTACAGTTATTCAGATGAGCACAATCTCATTCAAAGAGAATCATATCAAGAAACTGGAGGTAAAACTCCAGCAAGAGAGAGAGCTAGTGGCTCAATTCTCCAAGCCAAAATCTGTCTTACCTTTGATAGATAATTTTGTTTCACAAAAAGGGAAGACTGGTCTAGGCTTTAAGGGAAGAACTAGGGCTACCAATTCTCATAGAAAAGGTAAAGCCACAGTTCAGCCTCTAGCGGTTAATCCCCCTATTTTCTTTAAGAAGGTAGTGAATCCTACTAACAGGTATGATCATGACATTACACATGGTCACTGTGAGCATTAAAATTTCATGAGCAAGGGTGCTAATGTAAATAGACCAATATATAGGCATGCCCATCATATTCAAGAGGAGTTCTTGAAGAATGCTGTTCCAGCACCAACACTTAATAAGTCTGCTGACAACAATGTAAGAAGGACTGTACCTAAGAATTGGTATAATAGGTTTGAGTGTTGGTGTTGTGGCAAGGTGGGCCACTTTGCCCTGGATTACTGGTTTAACTCAAGTGATAAAACCAAAACTAGTATTTCTGTTAGATTAGTTATAGGATTTCAAACTAACAAGGACCTAGGACCCACTAGCAAGTTGGGTTCTAAGGGTAAGTGATTCTTTATTTGTTGCAAGATGAATCCAAGTGACCATGCCCCTATATGGTACTTGGATAGTGGCTGTTCAAGTCACATGACTGGAACAAGGAGAATGTTGAGGGACAATGTTCCCATAAAGAATGGACCAAAAGTTTTCTTTGGTTGATGAGAAAAGGGAATCATCAAAGGATTTGGTAACATCTCTTATGATTCAATTACAATCACTAAAGTGGCTTATGTAAAGGGACTAAAACATAACCTGATTAGCATAAGTCAACTTAGTGATCTAGGTTATGATATTTCTTTCCTCAAAGGGGAGTGCCTAGTAAAAAGGTCAAGTGATCAAGAAATCATTTTGACTGGCACTAGGAAAGGAAATGTGTATTGACTTAACCTAGATTGTGAGTCTAACAGCTCACCTATTTGTTTGGTTGATGGAGAGAAAGCTTCTCTATATGTCAAATGGCACAAGAGGCTAGCTCATCTGAACTATAAGTCAATAGGACTGCTGTTCAGCATGGGATTATTGAGGAATGGTCCTCAAGTTAAGTGCATAAAAGAGGGTGTGTGTTTAGCTTGCCAAAAAGGCAAGCAGACTAAGTCCTCTTTTCAGTCACTTGACATCAAAGATTCAAAGAGATGTTTGTATCGCATGCATATGGATTTTTTTGGTCTTATGCCAGTTCATAGTCTTGGTAGGAAAGCATACACACTTGTTATTATGGATGACTATTCTAGATTTTTATGTGTTTTCCTTCTTGAGGCAGAAATCTGAAACCCCAACTATTTTCCAGACTTTTGTCAGACAAATACAGAATGAATACAATAGTTCAGTGGTAAAAATAAGAAGTGACCGTAGAACTAAATTTTAGTCTGAATATATGACAAAATTATGTGAATAACTTGGGATTCATCAGGAATTCTCTTCACCTAGAACTCCTCAGCAAAATTGTGTTGCTGAAAGAAAGAATAGGACTCTAATTGAGGTCAGTAGAACTCTTCTGAATGACACTACTCTCCCTAAATACTTTTGGGCTGAGGCAGTAAATACTGCATGTCATGTGCTCAATAGGGCCTCGATCAACAAGAAACACAAGATGAATCCCTACCAGATTTTGAAAGGCAGAAAACCAAACATATCTTATTTTAGAATCTTTAGTAGTAAGTGTTTTGTACTAGTTAATGGTAAACACTACCAAACTAAGTTTGCTGCCAAATCCCTAGATGGGATATTTGTTGGGTACAACAACCAAAGTAGAGCATACAGAATCTACAACTTGACTACTCATGTTGTAGAAGAATCTGTGCATGTTGTATTTAATGAGTCAATGTTTATTAACAGTGAATTGTCTAGTTCTTCAGTTAGTTCTACAGGTCTAACAGATAAGCTGGACAAGCTGACCATCAATGAAGATGTTCCTACAAAACTGGATGAGGATAAAGATGTAAGTTATCCAGGTGGAGACCATGTCCCTCTGGGTGAAGAAGAAAATGTGGAGCATCAAGATGAGGAAACTGGAGATAGCCATAATGCTGACAGAATTCCTCCAGCAAGGAGACACCTGAAGGATCATCCAGCTCACCAGATCACTGGTGATGCAAGTCAGGGTGTTCTAACAAGGAGCAGGAGCATGAACACAGTTCTATGTTCTAGCTTCTTGTCTCAGATAGAACCCAGGAAGATTGAAGAAGCTATGCAAGACACCAACTGGAATTATGCAATGCAAGAAGAGCTCAGTCAGTTAAAAAGGTGTAAGGTCTGGGAACTGGTGCCAAAACCTTAGGATCACAACATAATAAGAACTAAGTGGATCTACAGGAACAAGCTTGATGAGAATGGCACTATAGTTAAGCACAAGGCTAGACTGGTAGCAAAAAGCTACAGGCAAGAGGAAGGTATTGATTTTGATCAAACCTTTGCTCTAGTGGCAAGGATGGAGGCTATAAGGCTGTTCATGGCCTATGCTGCCTTTCAAGGGTTCAAAGTATATCAGATGGTTGTGAAATCAGCATTTCTGAATGGTGATTTAAAAGAAGAAGTCTATGTAGAGCAACCCTCAGGTTTTGTAGACTCTTACTTTCCTGATTATGTATATAGGCTTAGGAAAGTACTATATGGTTTGAAGCAAGCTCCAAGGGCTTGGTATGAAACCTTGTCTGCCTTCCTCATTGAGAATAAATTATCTAAAGGAAAGATAGACAAAACTCTATTCTATAGGGAATCAAAAGGCAAGATAATACTAGTCCAGATATATGTGGATGACATTATCTTTGGTTCTACTGAAAACAGCCTTTGTAGGAAGTTTGCCAAACTTATGCAAGGAAGTTTGAGATGAGCAGTATGGGTGAGCTGAAGTTCTTCTTGGGACTTCAAGTTAGACAGACTGAGAGTGGATTGTACATATCCCAGTCTAAGTTCACCAAGGAGTTGATTAAGAAGTATGGTTTGGACTCAGCTTCTACTATGAAAACTCCAATGGGAACAAGTATGCCTATATGCAAAGATGAAGCAGGAAAACCTGTTGATGAGTCTTTGTATAGAGGGATAATTAGCTCCCTACTATACTTGACTGCTAGTAGACCTTACATCATGTATGCAACATGTGTATGTGCTAGGTATCAAGCATGCCTTAAGGAATCTCATTATACTGCAGTTAAGAGAATATTGAGATATCTTAAGGGCACTCCTAATCTAGGCCTTTGGTACCCTAGGAATAGAGATTTTCTATTAACTGGTTTCTCAGATGCAGATTTTGCTGGATGCAAAGAAGACAGACAGAGTACCACAGGAACCTGTCAATTCCTTGGAGGGAGGCTGGTGTCATGGAGCAGCAAGAAGCAAACCAGTGTAGCTATATCAATAGCTGAATCTGAGTATATAGCTTCAGGTAGCTGCTGTGCACAATTGATGTGGATAAAGCATCAACTGTAAGATTATGACATCCGGTAAGTAGAATTCCACTATTTTGTGATTCTACAAGTGCTATTTCTATTTCTAAGAATCCTGTATCACACAGTAGTACCAAGCATATAGAAATAAAGTTTCATTTTATCAGAGAACATGTTGAGAAGGAAAATATTAATCTAGAGTTTGTAAAAACTGATAATCAAATAGCTGATATTTTTACAAAACCTCTGGATGAAACAAATTTCAATAATTTCAAAATTGAATTAGGTATGTTGAACCTAGAATAGGTTAACACAAGTTTCCATAAGTAGCATATGTAAGAACCAAATTTCTATTGAAATTTGGCTAAGTACAAAGTTTGTGTCGACACAAGCAAGTTGTGTCGACACACTCAGTATGTTGTGTCGACACAAAAAAAGGATGTGTCGACACAGAAATAGTATCTGTGTCGACAGAAGAATAATTGTCAACACAACCTTGTCAAGACTATATGTCGAGAGGATATTTGTGTCGACACAAAAAGTTGGTGTCAACACAACTCTGTCGAGACTAAAGTGGTCAGTGTCGACACAGACACAAGTATGTCAACACAGACTCAAGTATGTCGACACATAAATGTGTCGACTTAAAATACGTTTTCTCAACTTAGACATTAGTATGTCGACACATAGTCGTGTCGACTTAACTTAAGTTCTGTCAATACATAGGTAATTTTTGTCGACACACAAACTGATTTGTCGACTTAGGCCCAACGTTTGACCTGCCCTTGACACAAGTACTATAAATAGGTTAATCCAAAATCTGGTCGACTACGCTATCATAATTTTTGACTCTACACCTTCTGTCGACATAGACCTTCTATTCTCTTCTCCTCTAGCACTTACGTCAATGGCGCCACACCAAGAAGATAAGGTTAATGAAGGTTATGAACTGGTTCGCGAAGGGTTCACGACTGCTTCTAATGAAATTCAGGGAGTTATTGCCCTAATTTCTGAAAATGGATTAGAATTCTTGGTCTTTGAACCGACCAAAATATGGAAAAAGGAAGTCATGAAGTTCTACTCAACCGCTACAATGGACTCTGATGGAAAGAAAATCAAGGCATCAATTCATGATACCCGGGTGAAGATCACTTTGAAAACTATCAGGAGAGCACTACATCTTCCTTTGATCAAGGATACAGATGAAATAACTCATTCCCAGATAACTGATGCTTTAAGCTGGTGTGGACTGAGTCCCAGTACTAAGATTGGATCATCTATCAATAGAAAAGGGATGAATTCCCAGGGAAAATTTCTTTCAGAAGTTGTGGGCAAAGTGATTATCTGCAAGACTTGTGGACATGATAAGATTTCTGCCCACATGTTCAATCTTATGGTGAGGGTTATATTCAAGATAAACACTGACTGGGCAGCAGTGGTGTTTGATAAAATTCAAGAAGGAATTAAGAAACCTAACCTGGGAAGGATCCTCAGTTTATACTTTACATCAGTAATTCCAGATGTTCTGAAACAAGCAAATGGCTCTAAGATAAATCACATGAGGAAATTGGATGTGAGGATACTGTCAAGATGGGACAGAGTTCTAACCAAGGAAGTCCCTGCTCCCAAGGAGCAAACTAAGAAAGACAAGAAGAAAAAGAATGTGGTTGTACAGGCTGACTCCTCCTGTGATTCTGAGGAGGAAGTGATCTTTAGTTCTGATGAAGACCAGCAACAACAGGATGCTCATGATCAAGTAAAGGACAGTGAGCCCCAGGAGCAACAAGTTGACTCCACTCCTGGGGGAGAAAACTTAAAACAAGAAACTGAGCTGCCTGCCCATAAGGGAGGTAATGATGATGCTGTCCTAGACAGCGACTTAGCTGCAGATATAATCATGGATGTAGTACCTGAAATCAACACTGCAGTTGAAGAAACTGATAAGACATATGCTCAAAATGAGCCAGTAAGTATCTTCTCCATAGTCTAGTGATATATGATGGGATTATCCTCAAAAATTGTTCTAGGGAACAATTTAGTTTACACAAAAAATCTTTCAAGTGGTATTAGTCTTTTAAGTAATACTTTAAAAACTAATCTTATTCCTTCTATACAGATACAACAGAAATTTACAATGGAAGAATTGTTTCCTGATCATCCTCAAGATAGGACTGAGGGGGAGCATATTGAGAATGGAAAAGAAATTCCAAGAACTGAGGGGGAGTTATCAAAGGATACTGAGGAGGATGCCCCAGCTGAAAAGAATACTGTTAATATTAAAAGTACAATTTAATCTTCTGAAGATGAAGAAGACACATTGGCTAAGAAAAGAAAGTTGACTGTGTTAAATAAAAAGAGTTCTGGATATAAGAAGGCTTTACAAAAGGGAACAACACTATCTACATCAAATATTGACTTCAGTTCTTTACTGGTCCAGATGTAGATAAAATTAGAAAATCAAAGACAGACAATAGAGAAATATGTAGATGAAACTCATAAGGAGTTACAGTTTCAGTTGGCCCAGGACATCAAATCTATTAGGTTTGAAGTAAATCAGAATAAGAAGGAGATGACAGATTGCTTCCATAAAGGAGGTAATGTTGTGGTGTTCCTGGCCAAGCAACAACAAGATATCAAAGCTACAGTGGATGAAATTGAAGTGAAGCAAGGCTATATACTGGAGAATCAGATCAGAATGAATGAAAATCTTAAGGATTCACATCATGCCATATTAACAATGCTCACTGATTCTAGCACTGCTCTGAAGGCTGAAATCTCCAAGCAAATCCAGGAAGACATAGCAACTATCAAAGCCACATTTCAAGATTCTCAAGAGAAAATTAAAACCCTCCTGACACAATTCAGAGCTTATTTTCAAGAGGGAACTGAATATGTAGCCTATCAAGTCAGATTCCAGAAAGAAGATTTTAGAGATCATGTTACAAGAGAAGTCATAAAGGGGGATAGATTACTAGTCAAAGCCAGCTCTTACCATGCTAAATGGACTTCCAATAGCATCAGAGCTACTCTTGGATATCCTCCTCTCTGTGATGATGATAATGTAGCAGAGTCTGGGATACAACCTACACATTTTGAAGGAGATCAGCCTGAAGTTGCTAAGGTGATCTACCCCCCAGCTGATTTTGAGATGGTTCAAGAAGAAGTGCTGAAAATGTATATTCCTCCACCAGAGGCACAAAATGTAATTCTGGAAAAGGTTGAAATGTCAGAAGCTGCATTAGAAGCTTAGAAAGAAGCTCAACTTTCCAATAATAGATGCAGAGAGCAGGCTGAGCTGAAGCCAGATTTTTAGCAGTGGAGCCCAACTTCTAGAAACATCATACTTACTGCCTAGAAAGCTGTAAAGGATAAAACCCATGATAGGGGTAAGTGGTATTCTGAACAAGAGTGGAATAAATATCAAGCAGAACAAGAAACAATCCTTCAACATAGAATAAGTGCTAAGGCTGGGAAGCTACCTGCTAATGCTCAAGAGCCAAGCAAGTACTTCCCTAAACCTTTCCACTATTTTGAAACACAGAAGATCAAGGCTAAACAATTAATGAAGAAAGCTCTAAAAGGGAAAAAGCCAGCTAAGGATGCTGAACCTTTTGTGCAGGCTAAAATCAAGTCTGGCAAAGGAATAGTTATTAAGGAGCCTAGTCAGTAATAAGATTGCTAGGTTTATGTAATAGAACAATGTACTAATTTGTTTCTTTTGTTCTATAAGAAATTCATGTAAACCAAAGATTTACTGATTAATGAAATCTGTTTCAGTATTAAGTGTTTGTTGTTTATAATGATTATGTGATAACCTGCTCTGAAATGTTTTTACATCTATTTACAATTTGGTTTTATCTTAAGAGATGTATATCATTGACTAAGGGTTATGACTTCTCCAAATAGGGGGAGATTATTGGGTACTTTGGAAAATGTGTACCAGATTTGGAGAAGCCATAACTTAGTCAATGATATGCATCAATTTGTATTTGATAGAAGTTTGTGTTTCATTGTGCAGGTTTAAGAATTTGACGAAAAATTTTCTAAGTACAAGTGTCGACACTTGTGAAGAAACTGTGTCGACACTCAGAGAACTTGTGTCAACACTCAGGCAAGCTGTGTCGACACACAGACAAATTGTGTCGACACTTATGAAGAACTTGTGTCAACACCCAGAAGATGTGTCGACACTTATAAAGAAGTTGTGTCGACACTCAAAGCTTTCTTGACACCCAAAGAAGCAGCTATGTCGACATCCAAAATTGTGTCGACATCTGAAGAAGGATTTATGTCGACACTTAAAACTGAAGCTGTGTCGACACTCAGTAAATATATCGACACCTGATGCAATTGTGTCGACACACAGGACTTGTGTCGACACACCAACTCTCAAAGGATGTCTCGAGTTCAGAAGTAATTGTGTCGACACACAGGACTTGTGTTGACACACAATCAATGCCATTTGACAAACACTCAACGCCAACTGTCTGCAACAGAAATGTCGAGACAAGGAGCTGCTGTGTCGACACATAGGACTTGTGTCGACATATACAAACAAAGCAGTGTCAAGAAGCAGAAGTATGACTGTGTCGACACTTGGAGTAATTGTGTCGACACCATGAAGACTTGTGTCGACACTTAGTCTATATGTGTCGACACATGTGAAGCTGTCTGCTGAGTTGAAAAGACATTGAAGAACCTGGTGACGTGACTGGTGACTTGACAGCTGTCATAACTAACCGGTCTTACACCCCTATCAGAACTATCAGAAGTCTGTTATAAACCGGATCAGCCGATAACCATGGAGCAAGCTCTATATAAGAGACAGATCAGAAACAACAGAAATTAGTCAACAAGATCAAATTAATAAGAAGAATTCTGACAGATCAAGGCCTGTCTGTAAGAAAGATTCAAAATTCAATCTGAATTTATAGAAGAAGCTGTCTGAGGATCAACTTCAACATCAAGAGAAGATCCACCTTATTTTGTTCTAATCAAGAAGCTTTGAAAAGCTAAGTTAGGTTGGATCAGAAGGATCAGTCTATACAAGAACTGATCAAGAAGACAAAATCAACAGAGAAATATAGCTGGTGAAGTTTTCAGTTACTCTTTACACACAAATTCTTGTAGGATCTACTGCTAGATCTGAGATTGTAAGCCTATAATTATAAAGGCTGAGGTAGGGCTGTGTGCCTGAGGTAGGACTTGTGGAAAGTCTGAGTTTTAAGCCGAATTATAAAGGCCGAGGTAGGGCTGAGGCCTGAGGTAGGATTCTGGGGAAGAATCTGAGGTATGACTTGTGTTAAGTCTGAGGTGTAGGAACCATCTTGGGTTGTGAGATTGTAAGAACTGTGGATCTGAGCTAGTGGAAGGAAGTTAGGCTAAATCCAGTTATCTGCTGGATAGGCGAAGGGGTAAAGTGGGTGTACCCATATCTTGGGGAACCACTATAAATCTGGTGTTTGCTGTGTTGTATTGATTTTCTGTAGATTGATTAATCTGTGCTGAAAGAAGTTGTATAACTTTTTTCCTAAAAGAATTAAAAAGACACAAAAAGATAAGAACCTATTCACCCCCTCTAGGTGTTTAGGCTCTTGAAATAAAGTCTTTCAACACTCGTATCAAATAGTGCTCTAGCCGGATTGTTCCGAATTAGGATAAAGCCTGTGACAAACATATCATACACAAGCTACACATAAGGTAAACAATGTAAAAAGCAATCAATATCTTAAATCTTACTTGTGACGATGTCACTTTGCTTTATGGCCTCTTGCTAGCCTTGATTATATACTCGGGGCTGTGCCTGAGATGCAAAGGACTCTACCACTACTTTTCCCTTCTCAGCATAAGACGCTTCCGTCTTCTTTTCCACCTTTGGCGGACCAACCCGACAATCACGGGCTATATGTCCCACTCTGCCACATATAATGCAGGTACGTGACTCTTGCCTTGATGTTTCCCTCGATGCAACTGTAGAAGGAGCCTGTCCAGAGTACTTGGATCTCTTGCCCCATTTCTTTTAGTAGTATGATTTTCTAGGACGGGGCACTTTAAACTCGGACTTTATCGCAGCCAAGTCCCTCTTTCCTTGCACTCGTTTCATATCCTTCTCCAGCACACAAGCCATATCGACCAATGCTTGAAACCCTTGGTTCACCGAACTTGAGAGCAGGAATCTCAGATCATCCCGCAATCCTTCGTAGAATCGATTGGTTTTACGTTGTTCATCAGCGAAGATAGACCCCGCATAGCGCCCTAACCGTGTAAACTCTTGCAAGTAAGTATATACACTACTGTGCCCTTGCGATAGACGCTGGAACTCATTTTCTATGGCGATACGTTGTGCTGTTGGCAGGTGCTTTTCCAAGAATAGTCGCGAGAACTCCTCGATGGAGACTTCCGTTAATTGCCTTCCCGCTAAGTGGTGCAACTCTATCTCGTCCAACCATAACTGAGCCTCTCCTTCCAACAAGAAGGTAGCCAAGGTGACCTTCTAATCTTCCTTCGTCCTTATCGCCGTCAAGATATGCTTGACGCACGACAACCAATCCTCCACCTGCATTGGGGATCCAACACCAGTTAATGTAGGAGGATTGAAGCTCATAAACTTCTTCAATTGTCGTTCAACTGCTCGAGGATCAACAGCCTCAAGAGGTTTGGGCCTTAGATCAATGCGTTCTGGCACCAATGCCGGCTGCGCCTGTCCGATAGGCTATGCATGAATCATGACAATAGGGACACAGAAACTAAGCAGACTATTTCGACAAAAGGATGAGGTGTAGTCACCTCAGCTGGTGCCACACTCTCATCAGAACACTGGGGCTCAGACAGCCCAACACCATTACGAGTCACCTATAGGTGTACAAGACACACATTAATGCCTTTGCACAAGCCTTTACAATAATATAGGAATATGCTGGTTCCTCAAACAAGTGTATTTTCATTCCTTAATGGACATTCCTGAGTTCATTAATATTAAAGCGAGTCACACTTACAGGTGCTCACCACCCCAAAAAGAATTCGACCACGAATGCGAAAGAGGAAGACCGAGACAAGCTGATACCAAAATGTAATGACCCCATCCGTTAAATAACATATAATAGAAGGTCCGGCCGGGGCCCCACACCATATGCCACAAAACAGGCGGTGAGGTTATAGGTTAATACCAAAAACATACTGCGTCCTAACACAGAGCATACTAGCGGAAGATTTTAACGTTAATATTGAACTCAAACCATGAATGTACACTCATATAAACAACCACATTTATATATACTCTCGAAGGAATGTATAATAAATACTCAAGAGTTTGGCCTTAAGGCCTTACAGTTACGCTTTACAAGTGTGGATTACAATCATCGGCGTGCAGGTCGCCACACATGAACATAACAAAAGTCTTTGCTCAGCCTTCGAGGGCCAGCAGCAGTAGTAGCAACAACAATAGGGGTTTCAGCCCTCTATTTACAGCTCGGCTCTCCAGCACATGTACAGGGACAACCCATCATAATGGTGGCAAATAAAGCAATGGTCAGCATTCAACTGACCAATTTATAACGACCATACCCCTTTCCCGGGGTAGTGGTATTCCTTCCCGTGTCACAGGCCGTGTCCCACGATCTGAACACGATTGTTGAGCATAGAACAGGACACGGGCTCAGACACGCCCGTGTCACTGCTTGATATGCCCATGTCAGCTTCAGACACGCCCGTGTCACAGTGCATGTTCCTCAAGCGACATAGGAAACTGTCGCATCCCGACCAGGACACGGCTTCGGACAAGCCCGTGTCCCAGCCCGTGTTCAACAATTGAAACAGGTCGTGCAAACATAGAGAAGGATATGGTTCTGGACACGCCCGTGCCCTAGACCGTATGGCTGACACAGCTTCAGACACGCCCGTGTCCTAGACCTTGTACCTCACTCGACACCACCTTGCCAACACAGAGCAGGACACGGCCCTGAACACGCCCATGTCACAGGCCGTGTGAACCTAAACATGCACCAAATTGGTGTTAAAACGCTATCCATTCCTTTTTGAGTTTTGGGGCGTTACACGTCTCAAATCCATTAGAATATTTTTGGCATTTGTTAGCTTTAAAAAGATAAAATTGTATCAAAAGGATGCTAGGAGTGCATTTCTGAATGGATATATTAAATAAGTGGTGTATGTTGAGCAACCACGCGGGTTTAAAATAGTAATCATCCAAATCATGTCTACAAACTCATAAAAGTCTTATACGGATTAAAGAAAGCACTTTGTGCCTAGTATAATAGGTTAATGACTTTTCTTTTAAAATATGGATTTAGGATGGGTTGTACGAATACTACCCTATTTGTAAAACATAGTGATTTTGATTTAATGATTTTGCAAATATATGTTGATGATCTTTCGTGTCACTAATGAAAAATTATATACTAAAATTATAGAAGTGATGCAAAGTGAATTTGAAATGAGTTTAGTTGGAGAATTGACATATTTTTGTAGGGTTTCAAATTTCTCAACAAGACGATGAAAATTTTATTTACCAATCAAAATATGTAAAAGATATGCTAGTTGGTTTTGAGAATTCAAAACACATTAAAATTCCAATGAGCACATCACTCAAATTAGGAAAGATGATAGTGGCATTTTGATGGAAAAATGGTATATCGAGGTATGATTGGATCACTATTATATTTTAGTGCGTCTAGGCTCCACATCATGTTTGTGGTATGTCTTTACACTAGATGTCATGCTAATCCTAAAGAATCTCACTTAAAAGATGTAAAACACATTTTTAAGTATATTTTAGGCACACAAAATCTTGGTCTTTGGTATCCTCACATCGACACATTCACTCTTCATTGGTATTCCAACTCCCATTATCTCAGTTGTTCTCTTGATCCTAAAAGCATTTGTGGGACTTTTCACTACTAGGGCATGCACTAGTTTTATGGTATTGTAGGAAACAGAATTATGGTTCCCTCTCCACGACCGAGGCCGAATATATTGCTTTAGGAAGTTGTTGCGCACAAGCACTTTGGATATCACAAATGATAGATGACTTTGATCTTTCATTCAAATATGTTGAACTTTGGTGTGACAATAAGAGTGTCATAAACTTAACAAACAATCTTGTACATCAACTCTCGCTCGAAAAATATAGATGTATGGCATAATTTTATTTGAGATCAAATTAAGAAAGAGAATGTGAGAGTAAGTTTTATTGGTACAGACGAACAACTTACGGATATCTTTACCAAACCCCTTCCTGACACATGATTCTCTATACTTCGCTTAGAATAAGGAGTTTTGAATCTTTGAGTTAAATGATAACCATAACTTTTTTTGTATTTCTTTGTTTTTTTTGCTGCATTAGATAGGGCATACATCGATAAAACATTTTCCAAAAAAACTGACAACAAAAACTAGCAAAAACTGGGTGTTTTTTTTTATAAAATAAGTCTCTGCCTGATACCTTCTGGCGATAGCAATAATACCGACAGTAGTGTTATTTTATGAAAATGTTTGATTTTTTATAAGCTTTTCTTTTGTCTGTTTTTACTACTATTGCAAACTAGTTTTTTCATTTTAATTTTTGCTTATTTTAAAAAAATTAATTAAGAAATAGAATATAAAACCCCAAAATAAAAAAAAACATGTTTTTGATTCCTTTTATATTTTTGATGTGTGTTTTTTTTGTGGTTTTGTTAAAAAACTAACGATAAAAAACTATAAAACCCCAAAATAACAAAAACATGTTTTTTTAAAATTTTTTATATTTGGGTTTATCTCTGACTTGTTTTCTATTTTTTTTATAAAATAACAAAAACAACAGACAAATAACTGCTTCAATCATTAGTTTTGAGACATATATGAAAACACCTTAATGAATAAAGATTACATACAATATTTGATTTAGGAATGTTTATCTTTGTATACATTGTATGATTAATCATGATGTGCCTAATGTATTGGTATTAGCTACTGAGTTCTACTAGATATGATAGTGTATTTTTCAAATGCCTTTAGGTATGTGTGAGGATTTAGATAGAATAATGACATCTCATTTATCAGAGATCTTTAGAAAATGCACTCAAGTAGAAATTTCAAAACTTATATGTTATAACTTGCGATGTTGTGTCTAACATGCTAAGAATTACTTGAGAAATAAATATCATATAGTTCATTTTCATATATAGAACTTAAAAACATTTGGACCAAAATGATCTTAGTAAGGTTTTTGTATGCAAGCTAAAGTGTATCTATCTATGTGGGTAGATTTCGATCGATTCGGGGTCCTTTGATAAAAATAAAAATTATAGAATTAATAGTGAAAAAAATATAATAAAAATCAACAAGCTATCCATATAATATACAAGGATACACCCAAATGCTACTCAATCCACCTGATAGGCCTCCATGAGCATTGAGAGGATGTAAACCTTGGTCTAATGAATCATCTTGATCTTGTGCATAAAAAAAAAATGAGTTAGTGTCCTTGTTCTAATCTTTGTATTATATAGAAAGAAAATGTGATATGATTTTTCACATCATCGCTCCTGTACGCTAGTATATAGATTTATTGAGATATAGAATATATACGTGATTATTTTTTTGGTGTTACCATTGTGATCTGGAAGTGATCAAGCATGTGGCCTCACTGCCAACTCAGTATGAGCCTATCAGGGTCATGCATAAGATTGTGGAGAAATTAGGAGATTAGATTTGTATGGTTTAGCTCATATGATGAGTTAATAAGACTTTATTCAACCAAGCTTAAGGGTGTCGAGTGCATTGAGACCAGTCAACACCTTCGTCTAGTTAAGCATTAACTCGTCGAATGACGGCGTTGAGTGTGTTGAGTATACTCGGCAATTCGTTGAGTCAAAGTGTTGATTCGATGAGTATGACACTTAAGCGTTCAGTGTGTTGACTATACTCGACAATTCATTGAGTCAAGGTGCTGATTCAACGAGTATGGGTCTCAGGCGTTGATTGTGTTGAGTTCACTCAATGCCATTCATCGAGTAAAGGGTTTACTTGACGAATCTGGCACTTAGGCGTTGAGTGTATAGTGTTTATTCAACGCCATTCAACGAATCTAGATTTTGGCATTGAGTGCATTGAGTGCACTCAATGCCATTCGTTGAGTATGAATGATACTAGACGATTCGTCGAGTATGGCATAAAAAGCATTGACAGAGTTGGGTCCACTCGACACCTTCGTAGAGTTGAGTGTTGATTCAGCTGAGGATGGCGTTGAGTTCGTTGTGTATCCTATGGATACTCAACGATTCGTCGAGTATGGAATGATACTCGACGATTCGTCGTGCATACTGTAGATACTCGACGATTCGTCGAGACAAGGGTTGTCTAGCTGAATCTTGTAATCTAAGTCTTGGGTCTGTCAATAGCGACGGGAACTGTTCTGTTTATTCCTTGGGTATAAATAGAAGTCCTTAGTGTTTCTTCGAGAGATACTAACTGTTCATTTTTTCAAAGCACACAAGTCGTACTATACAAAAATACGGAAGCCCTAGAGTCCCGATGGAAGCAGTTCTGCCTTTCGCTGTCACTGTTGCTAATCCCGATACCGGCGAGTGTCGTCGCCAACTCTCCTTCATCAGATCTAGCAGTCTGTGGAGACTCTGAGTGTCGTCTCCTGACCTAGTGCTTGTTTGACAAGTAGCTAAGGGTTTCCCAATCGTGTAGATTTCCTGTAGAGACGTGGATATTCTTTCAACGCTCATGACTCAGGCCGCTAAGTTATCGGTCAATTATTCTGGAGCACCAAGGTTTAGTATAGACTACATCCCTCAAAGGTAATTCTATTTACAACAAGTTTTACTTATTGATTCATGTATATTGCCAGATCCGAATTCGTTGGGGTTTTCTAGTTCATTATTTCCACTATGCACAGTCTGTTGTGTCGTCAAGAAAAACCCAACAGTGGTATCAAAGCAAGGTTTGGGCAATATTCATCGTTTCAGAAGTTGCTAAATCCATGGCGCGTAGATTTGGAAATTTTAGACGTATTCTAAAATGTATAAATCTATTCTTGGAACTCCACCAAGAACGCATGTGATTTCTTTGTTGTTAATCCTTAACAGTAACCGTCCCTCATGTTGGTTTATAAAACCAAGTATGTGTTAGATTTTGTATCTCACATAGAGAGATGAGCTTGTCTACTGTATAAGTAAAGTTAGTGTTGCTTATGTCTAGTGCATGTAAATCTGAAGATTTAGAAGGGTTCTAGATGTTCAGATTTAGCCCAACTTATCAAGTGATGATGATTTTATTATGCACATCTGGGATGCATTTGGATTATGATTACTGTAAATTTTATTTTGTGGATGTGCACATTGGTTAATTGTTAGCCATGATTAAGTGTTAATCAATTTTTTAAAAATCCCTTAAGCAATATTAAGTATTCGGATACCTTCCGATGGATGACGCTCTTCCTGCCTCAATCGATGAAGTGTGGGCTTGCCAAAGCAAGGTGCATTAATCTATCTTGGTAAGGGTACGAGCGGATAATTGTGATATCACACTATCGACATCGGGTCACACTTAACTGGGTGACCTCAAAGGTTGAGTGCCTTGAGGCATAGGGTTCGCTTGCACCTTATGGGATGCAAATAAAGAGTTATTCACCAACCATACAAGAGTTGCATTGTGATGCGATTGGCAAGCGTTGCCTACATAAATAACTGTATTGTGAGAGAAAAGCCAAAGTTGACTCATAGTGTTAGTGAAATATGGATCTTGTCCACTAACAGGGTTACTCTCATAAACACTTCGAATTGATATAAAGGGTTATCAGTTTGATAAAAATAGTGAGAGTTATTTTGATTAAAGTCCTAATTGAAAGATAAATTATATTTTTGAAATGCAGTACTAATTTGCTTTGCTTGATCCTTGTAGAATTTCTATGGCAAGTGGTTCACATTCTTCCCTGTCCCTCCAAGCGATCCTTGAGAAGGAAAAGTTGAGCGGGACGAATTATTTGGATTGGTAAAGGGGCTTGAGAATTATTCTCAGGCAAGAGCGAAAGCTTTATGCTTTGGAAGAGATATTCCCTGATGAGCCTACCAGGAATGCATCCCGTGCTGATATGGATGCTTATAAGAAGTATCTTGATGACTCCTTAGATGTCAAATGTCCTCATGCAAGAGACCATGAACTCTGAGCTCCAAAAGCAACATGAGAACATAGGTTGCAAGGAAATTGACGAGCATCTCAAGAAAATGTTTCAAGGGATAGCTCGTCAAGAGAGGTTTTACGTAACTAAAGCATTGATCCAGTGTAAGATGGGAGCTCGGGACCTAGTAGGGACTCACGTACTAAAAATGATTGGGTATAGAGAAAACCTTGAGAGACTAGGGTTCCCTCTGGGCCAAGAGTTGGCCACAAACTTGATCCTGCAATCGTTGCTAAACAGTTATCAGTAGTTTGTCTTAAACTGTAACATGAATGAAATAGACAAGATACTGCCTGAGCTCCTAAGCATGTTGCGAATTATCGAGATAAATATGAAGAAGGCTAAGCTTGCTAGCCCAATATTAATAGTGCATAAAAGCAAGGGAAAGGGCAAGGGATTCTAGAAGACGAAGGTATGACCTAAGTCTGCTTTGGAGCCCAAGTCTTCAACACTAAAGAAGAAAGACTTGGTGAAAGAGGGAAAGTGACACCACTGTGGCATGGCTGGTCATTGGAGGAGGAACTGTCCTTCATACATTGAGGGTTTGCTTAAGATGACGGGAGATATGACTTCCTCTTCAAGTATCTATATTGTAGAGATAAACCTTTTCGCTCCTTCATCATGGGTATTAGATACCGGATGCGATTCTCACATTTTAATAAATGTGGAGGAACTGGGAAGGAGAAGTTTGCTGAGTAAAGGAGAGGTGGACCTACGCGTCGGCAATGGAGCATGAGTTGATGTTATTATCATGGGTGTTTAACTTCCTTCTTTGCCCATTAGCCTTGTAATTGAATTAGATAATTGTTATTTTGTTCCTTCCATAACTAGAAAAATTATATCTATTTCTTGTTTGGACATGATTGGACTTTCTTTTATTATTAAGAACAATTGTTGTTTTATATTTAAGAATGATTTTTGTTATGGTACAACCCAAATATTTAATGGTTTATATGTTTTGAGCTTAGACCATCAAATCTATAATATAGAAAATACTAAGAGACAAAAAACAAATGACTCAAACCCTATGTATCTTTGGCATTGTCATTTGGGCCATATAAATGAGAAACGTATATCCAAGCTCCATAGAGATGGACTATTTGACTCATTTGAATATGAATCATTTGAGAGAAGCGAATATTGTTTGTTAGGCAAGATGACTAAGGTCCCTTTCACTGGAAACAATGAGAGGGATGATGATCTCTTTGGTATAGTACATAGTGATGTATGTGGACCCATGAGTTCTATGGTTAGAGGTGGGTATTTCTACTTTGTTACATTTACTGATGATTTCAGTAAATACGGATATGTGTATCTTATGAAGTTAAAATCTGAAACCTTTTAAAAGTTCAAAGAGTTTAAGAACGAAGTAGAAAACCAACTGGGTAAGAAGGTTAAAGCACTCCGATCTTATCAAGGTGGCGAATACCTAAGTCATGAGTTTCTTGATCATCTAAAAGAGTGTGGTTTTGTATCACAACTCACTCCACCTAGAACACCATAAAATAATGGTATGTCTGTGCGGAGGAATCGTACTCTATTAGACAAGGTACGGTTGATGATGAGTCATGCAGATCTTCCTATTTCTTTTTGGGGTTTTGCTCTAAAAACTGCTGCTTTTACACAAAATCGTGCTTCAATAAAAGCGGTTCTAATGATACCATATGAAATATGTACTTGGAAGCGTCCTAGTATGTCGTTCATTAAGTTTTGGAGCTGTGAGGCATACGTGCGACATCAAATGCCTGATAAGCTGGAACCCAAGTCAGATAAGTGTTATTTTGTGGGGTATCCTAAAGAAACTAAAGGGTACTATTTCTACCTAACGTCCGAGGGAAAAGTGTTTGTTGCAAGGACTGGTGTATTTCTTGAGTAAGAGTTCTTAAGTATAAAGACTGCCAGGGTAGAACTTGAAGAAGTTCAAGAACCACAAAATGTGAATGAACTGGAATTAGAACCTACGCTAGGACTACAAGGTGTTGTAGCTAGAGAACCTGCTCAGGAAACACAAGTTCCACATAGATCTGGTAGACCAAGTTTTGGGCCTGATAGATTTGGATTTTTCGCATCTCAAATAGGTAATGTGTTTCTTATGGATCATAATGATGAGCCAGCAACCTACCAAGAGGCTATGAGTGACCGAACTCTGAGAAGTGGCTTGAGGCCATGAAATCTGAAATGGACTCCATGTATGAAAACCAAGTTTTGATCTTGGTGGAACCACTTGAAGGGGTACGACCCATAGGGTATAAGTGGGTCTTCAAGAAGAAGACGGACATGGATGGAAATGCACAGACATTCAAAGGGAGACTGGTGGCTAAGGGTTTCAAGCAAATTCATGGTATTGACTATGATGAGACCTTTTCCCTTGTTGCCATGATTAAGTCCATCAGAATTATGCTTGCTATTGATGCATATTAAGACTACAAAATCTAGCAGATGGATTTCAAAACGGCTTTCCT
Source organism: Platanthera zijinensis (assembly GCA_039513925.1). Classification (NCBI taxonomy): domain Eukaryota; kingdom Viridiplantae; phylum Streptophyta; class Magnoliopsida; order Asparagales; family Orchidaceae; genus Platanthera; species Platanthera zijinensis. The sequence goes on from CM077083.1 coordinate 94,075,317, forward strand.
AAATGGAAACCTTCTTGAGGAAGTGTATATGACAAAAGTCGAGGGTTTTGTATCTCCAAATGAAGCCACTAAAATATGCAAGATGCAGAGATCCATTTATGGATTAAAAGATGCTTCTCGAAGTTTGAATCTTTGATTTGATGAAAGGATCAGTTTGGTTTTATCAAGAATGAGGATAAACCATGCGTGTTTATAAGAGGATTAGTGGGAGCATTGTTTTCTTCCTGATATTGTATATAGATGACATACTGCTGATCGAGAATGACAAACCGACCTTGCAAGTTATTTAGAATAACCTAGGGGACTGCTTTTCAATAAAGGACTTGGGTGAAGCGACTTATATACTTGGTATTAATATCTATAGAGATAGATCGAAGAAGTTACTTGGTTTGATCCAAAGTATGTACATTGACATATTGTTGAAACGTTTTAGCATGATAGAGTCCAAGAAAGGATTCTTACCCAAGTCTCATAGTGTGAGTCTGTCTAAGGACCAGTGTCCTAAGTCTTGTGAAGATATGGACCATATGAAGTTGATTCCATATGCTTCGGCAATTGGGACAATCTTATATGAAATGATATGTACTAGATCCGATGTCTCTTATGCTTTGAGCATGACTAGCATGTATCAGTCTGATCTCGGTGAAAGTCACTAGATTGCCGTTAAGAATATCCTGAAGTACTTGTAAAGGACTAAGGATACGTACTTGGTATTTGGCAGAGAGGAAGAGCTCGTTGTAAGGGGTTACACAGATGCTAGCTTCCAAACTGATAGGGATGACTAAAAGTCTCAGTTAGGGTTTGTATTTTTCCTTAATGGAGGTGTTGTTAGCTGGAAAAGTTCCAAGAAGGAGATAGTTGTCGATTCTACAACTGAGGCCGAGTATATCACCGTTGCAAATACAGTGAAGGAGGCTGTATGGATTATGAAATTCATCCACGAGTTAGATGTAGTTCTTAGCATTGTTCGTCCCATAGTTCTCTACTGTGACAACAACAGTGTAATTGTACTTGCTTTAGAACTTAGATCTCATCAGCGCTCCAAGCACATACTTCAGCAGTTCCATCTAATTCGAGAGATTGTCGATCGATGAGATGTGAGCATTTGTAGAGTGCCTACTGAGGAGAACATTACGGATCCACTGACAAATCCTCTCGCATAGAGAAAGCATGATGGTCATGTTTAATCTATGGGTATACGATACCTTAATGATGAACTCTAGAAGGAGTATTGTGGATTGTATGTTTGTTGGCTATAATATTTCATTTAATGAATAAAGTATTGTATGCATTTCATTTATATATTTTGCAAAGTTCATTTATTGTGTTATTATTTCTATTATGATAGAGTAGTTAACTATATAAATGCCCTTAGAATGTTTTCTTCCATTGGAGTCAAGTAGTGAATTGAAAGTGAGAGCCTATGATCTTAGAAGATTTATTCTTAAAAGGTCCCTAATTGTTGTATCATCTTAGAAGCTAAGGCCAATGATGATACATTTAATACTAGTATATGCGTTGACTGATGACCCGTCCTCATAGGTCATGATATTATGATATCAAGTCATCACATGGGTACTTGTTATGAACAAGTTGTACTGGATAAACCCACCATGAGAATACTTTATGGATTATTATATAAATATGTCACAACTATGGATCAAGTGGCAATGGTGTTTGTAGTCCTTTGACCTGAATTCACAGCATTTATCGAGTAAGGAAGAGCGTGCTTTGATGACATCAAAAGTCTAGTCTTGAGAAAGTTGGATGATTAAGGTGGTTATTGGGTACGTTACAAATCATTTGGGTGCTTGCGTGTGAGAAGAGATGGGATTTGTCCTCCTTTATGATAGGAGTTGCATCCATAGGCCCCTTGATGGAATGGGACTGAGAAATGCATGTCCATTCTTGGTTTAGTCAATATATTATATTAGGCTCACCAATTTCTGGAAGTCCATTCTAGATCAAGAAACTTGGATTGAACATTTATGAGGGTGACACGGTCTATACCTTTAGTTCTATCTGAATGTAAGGGGCGAAGGGACATGACAACATTGTAACATTGTTCACAATGGCTTTTGAGTTATAAACTCTTACTGATTGGGGAGCATTGAAGTATTACTAGATATCGCTCATTATTTGTGAAGCTTTTGTTTGATACTTTCAAGATTAAGTGCGTTACTGTTGGTGTTACCATTGTGATTTGAAAGTGATCCAGCATACGGCCTCACTGCCAACTCAGTATGAGCCTATCATGGTCGCAAATAAGATTGTGGAGAAATTGGGCGATTGGATTTGTATGGTTTAGCTCATATGACGAGTTGATAAGACTTTGTTCAACCAAGCTTAATGGCATCCGAGTGCGTTGAGACCAGTCAACACCTTCGTCATGTTAAGCGTTAACTCTTCAAATGCCGGCGTTGAGTGTGTTTAGTATATTCAATGGTTCGTCAAGTCTAACTGTTGATTTGACGAGTATGACACTTAAGCGGTTAGTGTGATGACTATACTCGACAATTTATTGTGTCAAGGTGTTGATTTGACAAGTCTGGGTCTCAGGCGTTGAGTGTGTTGAGTTCACTCAATGCCATTCGTAGAGTAAAGGGTTTACTTAACGAATCCGGCACATAGGGGTTGAGTGTATTGTGTTCACTCAACGCCATTCGACGAATCTGGCTTTTGGCGTTGAGTGCACTCAACGCCATTTGTTGAGTATGAATGATACTCGACAATTCATCGAGTATGGCATAGAAAGCATTGACAGAGTTGGGTCCACTCAATGCTTTCGTAGAGTCAAGTGTTGATTTAGCTGAGGATGGCGTTGAGTTCATCGTGTATCCAATAGATACTCAACGATTCGTCAAGTATGGAATGGTACTCGACGATTCGTCGTGTATACTGTAGATACTTGACGATTTGTCGAGACAAGGGTTGTCTAGCCGAATCAGGTACTCTTAAGTCTTGGGTCTGCCAATAGCGATATGAACTGTTTTGTTTATTCTTTGGGAATAAATAGAAGTATTTAGGGTTTATTCGATAAATACTAACTGTTCATTCTGTATAAGCACACGAGACGTACTGTGTGAAAATATGGAAGCCCTAGAGTCCCGACAGAGGTTGTTCCTCCTTTTGCCATCCTTGATCCTGATCTTGGCAAGTGTTGCCACCACCTCTACTTCAATAGATCTAGCAGTCTGTGGAGACATTGAGTGTCCTCTCCCGACCTAGTGCTTGTTCGATAAGTAACTACGGGTCCTCATAATCATGTGGATTTCCTGTAGAGGCACGAATATTCTTTCTATGCTCAGGACTCAGGCCACTAAGTGGCCGACCGATTTTTCTAGAGCACTAAGGTTGAGTATAGACTCAATCCCTCAAAGGTAATTCTATTTACAACAACTTTTTCTTCTTGATTCATGTATATTACCAGATCCGAATTATTTGGGGTTTTCTTGTTCATTATTTCCGCTGCGCACAATCTGTTGTGTCATGAAGAAAAACCCAACATATTTTTACTTGATGCTCTTTTATTAATCCTACATATACAGCTATCATTGTTTTATCTAATACTTCAATGTATAAGAATTGGACTTAAACTGCACTTCTTGTCTATCACACAATCATAATAGTACACGATTGCTATTCATGACACATATGATGTTTTATTGTATTAACTTTATAAATCACATAACATTGTATTATAATTCTCATGTATTTAGTTTTGTAAGCTTTGTTTAGAATTTGATGATCTTATATACATAACAAGTGATTTTTACATGATATCTATTTTTGGGTTTTTTAATCCCTCCGTACATTTGACCCGCACATATTACAGACTCTAGTTAATTTTGGTAACCCCTATATTCTTCATACTTGGCTTTATAGAGTGCATTGTTTTGTATTACATGCTTACTAAACTACATCTCACGGTTTTCTACAACTATTTTGATCATGCCTAGACCTTTCAATAATATCAAAGTGGGAGACTATATTGTTTATGAGCAAGTCCTATGCTAGTTATCTAGGGGAGATCACATGTAGGGGGAGTTATTTGGGGATCATGAACTTTGATAGGGGAACAAACATGTAAGGTGAGTTGTACTTCACGTGCACAATCATATTAAATAATGTTTCCACAATAATTCCCAGTGATATCTTGACATATAAACCTATTTATTTTGTATTGATTGTAGTTGTATACATTATACCAAATTACTTCCTATTCTATGTGATTTGTATCTCATGAATGAGATTTGATATTATCAAAAGGGAGATTTTGTTGGAGCTTGCATTCTACGTCTCTCGGGTTTAATAATATCAAATCTCAAGCTGTATTTGATGTTATATTCTTTTGTTATTGTGTGCAGGTTTATAGGTGTGAAGTTTTCATGAACGTCAAAATTTTGCACTATCATAGGGGATAGGACTATCACTGGTTATAACCTTGAAGTAGATGCATCAGAAATCCATGGACTCAGAAATGGAAAACGTGGGAAGCCATAAGAGAAAAACCACTACCGCCCTGCGATATAACTATCACTGGTTGTAGCGGTAGTGATTTTAGAAAGTACTATCACCTTTCCTTTCAGAGCGGGATAGTTGGCGGGGTCGCGCTAAAATTGGACCATCACCACTGATATTTCTCTCACTAGTGATATCGCTTTGAATATAAATAAAAGCAATTTTTTTAGGGGCTTGTACTGTAGATTGTCTAAATGAGGCTTCTTATCGTCCTTATTACTGAGAGCCACCATCCAAGTTGAATACCACTTTCCCTATTGCATGAGCAAAGAAGATCTCTAGAGAAGGAATGCTAGAATGAGATTCTGAAGATGATAGTATGCCAGAAAGTCTTGTTTTCATGGTCAATTAAATACCTAGAGAGTGGGAGTTAATAGGTTTTAGGCCTTCTTTTTCATTATTCAGACGTATATCTGAACAATCACATACGACAAAGATATTTTTATAGTGGTTCCCCAATCTTTGGTATGTCCACTGTCCCTCTCCACCTTTCTAACAATGTGTTAGGCCAGGCTCTTAACAATTCCTCTGCTCCTTAAGAGCTTACAAAACAATCCCGCAGGACCACTCAGTCTTATCCAACACCTACAACTCGGGCAATAGGCCCTAACACTCAGATCCTAACTGGATCCTTCTCCCAGATCTACAACAAATCTTACCTCAGCCTTTATAGCACAGGCCTACACTAAGATTCCCTAAATAATCCTACCCTCAGATCCCAGAATGGATCTTACTCTTAGATCTACAACAGATCTTACCTCGACATTTATAGCAAAGGCCTACACTCAGATTCCCAAAAGAATCCTACCCTCAGATCCAAATTTGGATCTTATAGAGAATGTCAAAAAGATGAAATACTCAGACACCAGAGAAAGTTCTTTGTGTCTCTCTTCCGGGACTAAGCAGATATCAGCCCTATCTGCTTCTTCACAGCAACAAGTTGAGAAAGAAATCTTCAATTAAAGCACGACTTGTTTTGGAAGAAACATGCAGAATAATCTGCTTCTTCTTTTTCAACATACAATCCCGATCTTGCTGTCACAGATGAATATCGCAGCAGCTAACTCTTTTAGCGTTCAAGTACACTTATCTGAACTTGTTCTTCTGACTCGGCAAGAAAACGAGGAAGAAGACGTCGTCCAACCGCAAGATTGCGAATGCAGAAAACTCTAATTGCTTCTCTTCTCGATGTTCTTTTGATTACTCAATTTTTGATTGATTTTATTGAATCAGCCAATCTATCCTTTTTTATATCACGCTGATCAACGACTATATTACGAGTGTGTGCCCCGCCATTATTGCTGGAAAATTTCTTTCCTTTTCCCCAAAAGGGCAACCAGCTGGCCGCGACACCATTAACGCAATTATGCAGCATTCCTGCATTATTTTGAACATGTGATAACTTTGTTGACTTTGCTGACATCACGATCTTTGGACTTAGACAAAATCAAGCATTTGTAGTATAGGCGTTGAGTGAATGACCATCACTTAGTGCCAAAAGACTTAGATAGAAATTGTCACTAGGTGTTGATTGAGTAAGCACCACTCAACGCCAAAACACTTACAAAATTATCACAGCCAGTAGGCGTTGAGTGAGCAACCTTCACTCATGGCCAAAACACTTGGAAAAGTTTTCTAGCAATAGGCGTTGAGTGAGTTAGCTTCACTCAATGCCAAAACACTTGGAATAATATTTCAGCCATTAGGCGTTAAGTGAGTTAAGTGAACATGCCACTTAGGAATGAGGCTAGTGAAATTTTTAACTTTCAGAATGTGTACTCCAAACATCCTCAGTTCAACGAACTAAGAACTCAGTTCGACGAACTAAGAACTCAGTTCGACGAACTCAGAGCTCAGCTCGATGAAAAGTGAAAGCTCAGTTTGACGAAAAGTGAAAGCTCAGTTCGACGAACTCAGATCTCAGTTCAATGAACTCAGAGCTCAGCTCGATGAAAGTAAAAACAATCAACGCATTTGGTCTTAGCCAAATTTTTGTGTCAAGATGAACACTTTCTTTGAGAATTAGTCAACGAAATATCATATGGAGTTGAGTGAGCTTGCCTCACTCAACACCTGTGGACTTAGTATATATTCACAGTTTTCCTGTGGCGTTGATTCACTAAGCTATACTCAATGATTATGAAGCTATGGCATTGAGTGAGTGAGGTATAGTCAACACCTATGGACTTAGCCACTTTTTTTCTCATTTCTACTTAGACTATTACAACATTAGCCTGACTCACATCCTTTTGCTTTATGGTGTTGAGTGAGTTAACTTCACTCAACGCCTGTGGACTTAGCATATTTTCTTAGCATGCCAACAAATTCCTTACCTCTGGCATTGAGATAGCTTTCTCCACTCAATCCCAGTGGACTTAGGAAAATCTTCTGCCTATCGAGCATCTTCCTTGAGTCCACTTGTCTAATCATTGTCACAAGGACTATCCTGCACACATGAAATTACACATACATCAAATATAGCTATGTATATCTCATTGACCTGTTTGACATCATCAAATTAGGGCCATTGGGAACAATTGACCCAACAATCTCCCCCTATTTGAAGATGTCAAAACCATTGATCAACTTCCTTAGTCAATGTGATACACATCACATAGGCAGTATAAAAAACTTATTAAATTCAGTGAGATGAATTTTTACCTAGAGGAAGATTTACCTACTCCCCCTGGAATGCTACAGGGTGTGTGCTACCTTAGAGGTTTACCTCTCAGCTTGATCCTTTCTTGTGTTGGGGCTTGATCCATACTTTATATCTTGTCTCTCCCCCTTGGATACTACTTTAAATTGATCAATCTTTTCTTTCCCCTTTTTTACGTCTTCAGATAGACAGGGAGGTGCACAAGTTCTTTTTCTCCCCTTGTGTTCTTCCCCTAGCTGATATAGATGAGGCCAATAGTGCAATTGCCAGCTTGCTCTTTATACAGGGTTGACTTTAGTCCTGTAGCTGCTGGACTTGCTCCCCCTCAATAGAAGCATATGCACTCATCTTGTTCTTGATTTCTACTAGGTCTGCATCACTTGCAAGAAGAATAAGACTGCACCAAAAAATACATTAGGGAGTATCTGAAGCTATTCTAAGTTCAACATATCCAATTCAATCTTGAAGGTGTTGAACTTGGCTTCATCCATTGTCTTAGTGAAGATATCAACCACTTGCTTGTGAGTGGAGACAAACTCTAGGCTAATGTCTTATTTTTCCACATGCTCCCTAATAAAATGATACTTAATTTCTATGTGCTTAGACCTGCTAGGTGAAACAAGATTCCTAACAATAGAAGTGACATTAGTAGAATCACAATAAAGAAGAGTTCTACTTATCTAAATGTTATAATATTCAAGCTGATGTTGAATCCACAGCAATTGAGCATAGTAGCTACCTGCTGAAATGTACTCTATCTCTGAAATTGAGATAACCACACTTGTTTGCTTCTTACTGCTCCATGACACCAGTCTTCCACCTAGGAATTGACATGTACCTGTAGTACTTTTCTTATCTTCCTTGCAGCCTGCAAAATCTTCATCTAAAAATCCTGTTAGATCAAAATCTCTATTCCTAGAGTATCATAGGCCAAGATCTGGTGTGCCCTTAAGATACCTTAAAAATCTTTTTACAGCAGAATAATGAGATTCTTTAGGGTAGACCTGATACCTAGCACAGACACACATAGCATACATGATGTCAGGCCTACTAGTATTCAAGTATAGATGGGAGCCAATTATCTCTCTATACAAAGACTCATCAACAAGTTTCCCTGCCTCATCTTTCCCTATAGGCATACTTGACCCCATGGGAGTTCTCATGGTGGAGGCATTCTCCATACCATATTTCTTAATAAAATCTCTGGTGAACTTTGACTAGGATATGGACAAGCCATCATTAGTATGTCTTACTTAGAGTTTTAAGAAAAACTTGATCTCACCCATGCCGCTCATCTCAAACTTCCATTGCATAAGTTTAGAAAACTTCCTGCAAAGGTTGTACTAAGTAGATCCAAAGATAATGTCATCGACATATATCTAGACTAGGATGATCATGCCCTTAGATTCCCTACGAATAGGGTCTTTTCTATTTTCCCCTTGAGAATTTGTTCTCAATAAGGAAACTAGACAATGTTTTATTCCATGCTCTAGGGGCTTGCTTCAACACATATAAAGCATTCCTTAGACTATAAACAAAATCAGGAATGTTAGGGTCTACAAAACAGGGTGGTTGATCCACATATACTTCCTCTTTTAAGTTCTCATTCAGGAATACTGACTTCACATCCATCTGGCAGACTTTGAATCCTTGATAGGCAGCAAATGCATGGAATAGCCTTATTGCTTCCACCCTGGCTACTGGGAAAAAAGTCTTGTCAAAGTCTATTCCTTCTTCTTGCCTGTATCCTTTGGTCACCAATCTAGCCTAGTTCTTGACAATAATGCCATTCTCCTCTAACTTGTTCCTGTAGATCCACTTAGTTCTTATGCCATTATGTCCCTTAGGTCTGGGAATTAGCTTCCAGACACTACACCTCTTGAATTAGTTCAACTCTTCCTACATTGTTCCAATCCAGAATAGGTCTTTGATAGCCTCTTCAAGTTTCTTGGGCACTTCTTGAGATTGGAGGCTTGAATCGAGAGCTATATTGATGCTCTTGCTTCTGGTATGGACTCCATGTCTTGTATCACAATGATTTAGTGTGCTGTATGGTCCCTCACATGTCTCCCAGCTAGAGGCAATCTTGCTTTAGCTTACCATTCTTCATTGTCCTCAGCTAGCTATTCTTCATTTTCTTCAGCTGGCTGTTCTTCATCCTTAGCATGTGAGTCTTGAGCTCCCCATAGACAGCACCCATCTTCTTTCTTATACTATACTGTTGGATCATGTTCCCTGATAGTAAGCTTGTCCATCACCTCCTTTAAACCTGCAGAGCTAAAAGAGGAGCTAGGCAGCTCACCGTTAATCAGGTTTGACTCATCAAAGACAACATGGACTGATTCTTCTACAACCTGACTAGTCAAGTTGTAGATCATATATGCCCTGCTATTGTTGTTGTACCCAACAAATATCCCTTCTTGGGACTTGGCAGCAAACTTAGTCACATAGGACTTACCATTATTAAGTACATATCATTTGCTACCAAAAATCCTGAAGTAGGATAAGTTTGGTTTTCTGCCTTCCAGAATCTCATAGGGAGTCTTCTTGTGGCTTATGGTGATGGAAGCCCTGTTAAGGACATGACATGTCGTGCTTACTGCCTCAGCCCAGAAATATTCTTGGAGAGATGTTTTACTTAACAAGGTCCTACTATCCTCTATGAGGGTTCTATTTTTCCTCTCAGCAATTTCATTTTGTTAGGGTGTTCTAGGAGAGGAGAACTCTTGCTGAATTCCATGCTCTTCATAGAACCTTGTCATGCACTCAGACTGAAACTCAGTCCCATGGTAACTTATGATTTTGATCACAATGTTGTTTAATTCATTCTGAATTTACTTAACAAATGTCTGGAAGACATCAGGGGTTTCAGATTTCTTCCTTAGGAAGAACACCGAGGCAAATCTGGAAAAGTCATCAACAACCACAAGGGTGTAGACTTTCCTACCTAGACTATAAACTAGGATATGACCAAATAGATCCATATGCAGGAGGTATAAACACCTCACTGAGTCTTTGGTACAAATGCTCTTGAAGGAGGTCTTGGTCTGCTTGCCCTTTTGGCATGCAGAGCAGATACCCTCCATGGTGCACTTTACCATAGGTCCATTTCTCAGTAACTCTTCACTAAAGAGTTTGCCTATGGTCTTATAATTCAGGTGAGCTAGCCTCTTGTGCCATTGGACACAGTGTGAGGCTTTTTCATCTACAACTAGGCATATGGGAGAGTCCTTACTCTCATAAAAAAAATTTAGACAATAGACATTTCGTCTCCTAGTGCCTGTTGAGATGACCCCTTGATCACTTGACCTCCTAATTTGGCACTCATCCTTGAAGAAAGAAATGGCATAGCCAAGATCACATAGTTGGCTTATGCTTATCAGGTTGTGTTGCAAACCTTTCACATAAGCTACTTGTGTGATAGCGATTATACCATTTGATATCTTACCATACCCTTTGGTTACTCCCTTTTCTGAATCACCAAAGTTGACTTTGGGTCCATTCTCTACTGGAGTGTACTCCTTCAGCATGCTCCTTGTTCCATTCATGTGCCTGAAGCAACCACTGTCCAAGTACCATATAAGGGTATGGCTACTTGGACTCATCTATAAGACATAAATTATTTAACCTTAGGACCCCAATTCTTATTGGGTCCTAGGTGCATGTTAGGCTGAAAATGAATATGCCTGCCTACAGTTCTTCTGACAGGGAAGTCGGCATTATCTCTCTAAACACTATTATTATGCCAGCAATCAATGGCATAGTGGCTAACTTTGCCAAAGCACCAATACTCATAGATATTGTACCTTCTTTTAAGGGATGGTTTTACTTCAGTGTTGTCAGCAGCTCTCAGTCCAGCAGGTATAGCCACAGTCTTTTTCTTATGTTTTCCATCCACATCCTGATTTGGGATATGTCTGGCAGTAGAGGAACTTGGGGTATCTTGAACCCTGCCAGCAGCTGCCTTCTTTTCAGAGAGCGTACTCCTGATAGATTCAGATATGCCCAAGTTTTGTTTTCTAACAGACTTTCCTTTGGTCTGATTGTGGACTGACAGATTTTGAGAAGGGGTTGCAGCCTCATTATTGAGTGTTAGGGCTGGTACACCAAACACAAATGGTCCAAGATGGGCCATTTGGATCTCCTCATGGGCTGCCTTGTAGGAACTAACACCCTATCCATTCTTACCACCATGGTGGTGTACATCTTTGTTCCAATTGGTGGATCCACCATTCTCCCAGTGACCATAGATACTCTCTTGGTCATACCTGTTAGATGGTAGCAGTACTCTCCTGAAATGAATAGGAGGCTTGGAGGCTAGTGGCTGCAATAGAGCTTTGCCCTTCTTTTTGGAATTGGCAGCTCTAGTGTTCCCTTTGAAGCCTAACCCCTCTTATCCTTTTGGGAGGAGAAGGAATCTATAAAAGTCAACACAAAACATGGCTTTGAAAACTTAGCCACTAGCTCCTCCTCCTTTTTGAGTTTACCTTCAAGATTTCTGATGTGGTCATTCTTGAAGGCTATTGTGCCCATCTGAATAACAATGATGTTTTTCAGCTTGCTAATTTCTTTCAGCTTCAGGTCTAACATGTTTACTGACTTTAAAGTAGCAACCTGCAGAGAGGCAATCTCCTGAGCCTTCTTTTTTGCTAGGATCCTGCTTCTCTTTAGTGCCTATAGGAGTTCACCATAGTCATAAATCAATTGATTGATGTCTCCTTTAGATTCAGAGCCATCTTCATCACTAGACGTAGATGCCTCTGAATCTATACCTGTGTCATAATCTGACCCAGAGAATAGAGAATGTACTTTTCTTGGACCAGGCTGCTCCTTGCTGGGTTCTTCATCAGTCAAAGCCATCAGCCTAAGTCAATGGCAATATTATTCTCCTTCTTTAGTCCTGGAAGCATCATTAACTTCTTTAGTAATAGTATCCAGCATCTCTAAGAAATCTGCATCTATAGTTTATTCTTCAGCAGTGAATAGCCCAATGTAGGTTTCTTCTTCATCTTCCTCTTCTGACTCTGATGATGAGGAGTCAGTCTAGCTCTTTTTCTCCTTTGTAATGAAGGGTTTCTCCTTCTTTCCCTTTTGCTGTTGTTCCTTCTTTTCACCAGCACCCTTCCTTTTGATAGGGCAGGCGACTATTACATGCCTTGACTTGCTATAACAATAACAAACCATTTTAGAAGAAACATGTTTATTTGGTTTAGAGCCATACCTATCCTCTTTAGAGGTTTTCTTCCTGCCCTTGTAGTAGTCTTCTTTGGGATAAGAAGAGGAGGAGGGACTGCTTCTCCAGTGCTTCTTCTTCATGAATTTATGGAATTGCCTAGAGAAGGCAGCAATGTCTTCATCAGGCATGTGGCAGTCTGATGTACTGGTTTTTGAACTTTATGAATCAGATTAAGCATGCCGCCTTTGTGGAGAAGGTGTCTTTCTCCTGCTTCTCCTTGTGGCTTCAGCTTTAAAGGCCACTGACTTGCTATTGACTGCAGACTTGTTGATTTTCTCCTCCTTCATTCTAGCTGTCAGCTACATTTCATAGGACAACAGCTTTCCAAATAGAGTTGGCGGTGGTGTTTATGCAAGGCTTGCCACTTTTCTGATGGCACATATTTTTGTGTCTCAGTCTTTAGTTAGAGACCTGAGAAACATGTCATTTTATTCATATGTAATGAAGAATTTTCCATATATGCTCAACTCATTTACAATCCCAAAGAACCTTTCATTGCACTCAGCTAAGCTATCTGTCTTGCTCTGCCTGAAGCTCTCATACTCTTGATTGAGCATGGACTTCCTATCATCCCTTACTTCTTATGTCCCCTCCATGTAGACAACTAGTGTGTCCCACATCTCCTTAGATGTCTTGTATTGAACTAGGTTTGGGAAGGTGGAGTTATCAATGACACTGACTATGATATTTTGTGCCCTCTTGTCAATTACAGATTCAGAAAGAAGACATCTCGAAGACGGCGTTTAGCAGCAGATATGGCTTGTATGAGTTTATCGTGATGCCCTTTTGTAACACCCCCGATTTTCCGATAATATTATTTGAATTGGTATCGTAATATTTATGACGTCAAAACATTACTTTTTTTACGTCATGTTGACTGCGCTGCATCGTTAGTGAGTTTTGACATCCATTGAATCCGGTTGACCAGATTTTGGGATTTTGATTGAATTGAATGTTTTTCCTTGATTGAAAAGGATGAAGTTTTGAGGTTTTGGACTTTTCCAGTTTTATTACAATTCGTGCATTTTGGAGTCTCGATGCGTGTTTGGATCTTTTTGTAGATTTTTGCTTGTGTAAACATTTGATGACAGTGTCTTAAGAATAGTGCGTCGGATTCTAGCGTTGTCTTCGCTGTTAAATTCGTTTAATTAGGCATGCATTTGGGCCTTCGTGTTGAACTCGTATTTCCTTGTTCAAACAATTTGAATATGGTTATTAGTATATTTAAGCCTTAAGCTTATTTTGATTCTCGGGAAGCCCTCCTTAAGGGTATGATTTCGTCGATCTGAGGTGGGAGACAAATTTTTTCTAGGCGCTATCTGGTTTTTGTCAAAGCGTCGATCGGAGTTCAACGATCGTTGAACTCCATTCAATGATCGTCGAACGAAAGGTGCTATTTTGGTTTTGTCTTAGCGTCGAGCGACACTTGACGATGCGTCGAGCGGCGCTCGACGAAGTGTCGAGCAGCGCTCGACAAAGCATCGATTGGGTTTTCCTTTGTGCTCGGCGATCTACGACCAGAATTTGTCGAGCGGGGTTGTTTGCCTCTCTAATTCTCGAGAGGTTCTTCTCAATACTCGAGAAGCCTTAATTTTCTCAAGAAGTGTTTTGTTTCTCGATAGGGCATGTCAATCTTGAGTAGTGCTTGTCCTGTTCCCGAGAAGTCTTCTTCTTATCGAGAGGTCCGATCCAGCTAACCCTCTTCCCCGGTTCTTTCTTAGAAAAATAACAGTTATAGGTAAAAAAAAATTATTTTTAATATTATAAATTATACCTTAAATATAAATATGTACTTCTTCTTCCTCCTTTTAGACCGAACTCCTATTCAACTCCCGAACCAGAGCGGCGTGAGCGAGAGAGGAAAAGTTTTTTCGTGATTCATCCGGTGGCCGCCGACGGTGCTCCGGTGCTCGAAATCTTAAACCGATCATAGATCCTGAAAGCTCTCAGCGAGAGTTTCGCCATCGTGGTAAAATCTTCCCCATTTATTGAGTTTTTCTCATTAGGGTTTTTGGCCCTAACCTCTTATTTTGTCTATTATTGTTAGATTTTGACTTCCCTCATCTTCTTTAGCCCCGATCTACGACAAGGAGCGATTTGGAGAGTATTTCCGGCAAAACCAAGGCAAGTGGTGGTTTTAGTCCCCTCTTCCCTTCTTTCTTCCGACCTGCTGAAATTTCTAACTTCTTTTGTCGTTATCATTAATAACTTGCTGATTATAGTGATGTCTTAATCCTTTGTTTAAAAACACTTGTATTATTCTTGTTCTTGACCATGCTAATCTAACCTTGTGTAGTGGTATATGTTTTGATGTTGTGGTTGAATCTTGCTCTTTAAACCATCCCTTAACTACTCTATAGGACGTGTTGGAGTTTATCTAGGATTGTAAACCCTTCCTAAAGGTTGATCAACCACTTCTTAATATAGAAATGTCTAGTAAAATTAGATGTGCCAAGTCTTGAGATGTATATCATAGTTTTTCTTTGTTGCAGGTGTTAGTGGATGAAACCACTGCCGCAAGGTTTGTTCCCTTTATTAGTACCTTGTGGAACTCAACTGGTTGTTTGGGCGTCTGCGGTGAATGGTGGAGTGTATGAGTCTCCCCCGCCGTTAGATGGATATTGTATCTGTGAGCGTGTTTCCGGATGAGCGACGACCTCGCCTGTATTTTTGGGTAGAGTTGTCCACATGTGGCTATTAAAGTTTTGAGAATTCTTTCTTATGATTAATCATGCTTTGCACTTTTTTATCCTTGTGCATCTGGTGTGATTTGTTGTACGTTGCGGTTCACGCAAGTTCTATTTTCTTATTTTGGCACTTTACTTCAGTACTTTTGGTCTTGGGTTGGTACCCCTTTTGACCTTTGTTTACTTTTGGCTTAATTTTTTGCCACCGCTTGTACCTTCTTGCTGAGGTGTTCTGTGTTTGGAATGCCTCAGGTTCAGAGCTTTAGCAGGTAGTGGAGTGATGCATTTGAACGACAAGTGTACCAGTCGAACAAGTAATATAAAATGGGCGAATTTTCCCAAGTATCGATCTCTTCAAAGAACACAGAAAGTTGGTGTTAATTTCGAGGAGGACTTGAGATTGAAGTCCTTAGGTCAGAGTTAACCAAGGGGGGGTTTTGATAGTTGCGAAAAATAAAGTAAAACGCTAACAAACTACTCCTATGCAATGCTGTTATGCATCACTTCGCCAGGCAGGATGGAAGACTACACGGGCCACTATGCACCGAATCGCTGGGCAGATGGACGAGTAGTCTTATGGAATGAGGGTCAAAAGCACCTCTTTGCCACGCACGCTTCTAGCAATTGCTATAACGGCAAAACCGGATGTGGTGGATGATGGAAAATAAAGTCGCACCTCAAGCAAATGACATAAATATGAAATCACATAGACATGTTTATATACATATGTTTGTCAAAATAAGAACAACTTCATCATATACAAGAGATCAACTAAACTATCAACAACAAGAGTAGAAAAGTGTGTGAAATCGACCAGATCCAAAATCTTGCTGAGGATTCACGGTAGTATTCGTCGGGATATCAATCCGCATCCTAGCTTGGTCCTCAACTATGTCCGGGGTAGAGGAGGCTGTCACTCACTCTCAATGGACCTATCTTCTTCATGTCACGAGCTGGTGGAGGATTGCACAAACTTCTCCTAGCTTGATGGAGAAAGTTAGGTTAAACTCTTCTTGAAGCTCAAATAAGAAGGAGGAGGCCGAGAGGAAGCTCCGACATGGATTTGGTGGTGAAAGCTTGCCAGGAGAACCTCCCAACAATGGAAGATGAAGGGGAATGGCGGAACCCTTCATTGGAGACAAAAACAGCGGAGAAAATATGTGGGATCCTCAAATGGAAGAAAATCTGCGCTTAAATAGAAACATGTAAGAAAATTGGTCACACACGGTTTGGCGCACGACCGTGCGTAAACCATGAGTTATTAAACTTCTAGGCCAAGCTTGCAGATGAAGATGCGTTGAACCGTGCGTTTAACTCGTGTACGGGCGCTTTTGCCCGTGCGTGAAGGAAATCACATGGGGAAACACAGAGCGCAGGAATGCAAGAGAAAATAGTGGAAGCGTGCGTTTTACTCGCGCACGGGCGCTTCCGCCCATGCGTGAACAAACATCACAATTAACAAGAGAATGGTGCCAAAATGAAAGGTACAGGACAACCGTGCGTTTCCATCTCGCACGATTTGGCAAAAGCCGTGCTTTAACTGTGCGTTTTTAATCTTCGAGCTCATCTCGACGAAATGCGTCAAGATCCACTAGACCAAGTAAAATTCACGCTTACGAAGAAACTGTGCGCTAAGGAAACGCACGACCATGCGTTTTTCATAAATCAGAATTCCTGTCTTGGGGAAAACGCACCACCTGCATAGCAAAAACCAAAGCTGGAGCACAAGCTTCCATCACCAAAACAAAGCATAAAATGAAGAAAAAGGAACCATGGGGAGCACCATGTGCTTACCCCCAACAAAAGATTGCGCAATTGCACACCCAAGGGCTAAAATAATGCACAAAGTTTTCAATTGAAGATCTAAACAAAAATATAACTTTTCCGATTGAAAACGTAGTGCACATGCCAGATAATAAGCCCAGATGAGTCCCAAAAACCCTATATAAACCGGACTCATCACACCCCCAGACTTACCTATTTGCATGTACCGAGCAATCAAAATCATTGTACATAGGGAAAATGATTTAGCTAACAAGAAAATTGCGATACGGAGTACCATGCGAAGTCGCATGCTCGTACGCATAAAAATATAATAGAGAAAATTTCTCAGTATGCAAAATAGTTTATACTTTTCACAATGCGTATCAAAATTTTATTACTACTCAAAAATGGAATAACGATGAATCTTCCGGTCATGGGTAGGGAGAAAGTAGGCAGGCCACTAAGATGAGCTTTGCCAAAGACCGAGGCTCAGGATCACCTCCAAAGGAATCCACCAATGTCGGGGACCATACGCTTGCCCGTTCACACTCTCTCCACGGTACTAGTTCGACTCAAGCATGAATCCGTAGGACTTTAGGATAATCATGGGTCTTGGGTTACGGCGAGGTAAACAAAGATAAACATGAAGGCTGCACACCTAACCCAAATGAGCTAGCATAAAAAAGAATCTAACTGCTAACCACAATATATGCAGGTACACCACACCCCTAGACTTAACTTTTAACATATGGGTGTGTGAACCTCCATCTCCAAATACAACCACATCTCCAATAGGATTTTGAATCATACTTTTTCTCCCTTTTTTTACTTTTCATTTTCACATATTTTTTTTAAATCATTTTCTTTTCTTTAAACAGTTTCACAAAGAGAAGCTTTGGAGCACATCCACATATTCACATGTAATATCACCACATCAACACCCCAACATGAAAAATGTAAAACACTAAAGCTCGACTTGGGTGTGTGAATAGGATCGGCTATGAGGCTTTGGTGAAATAATGGTGGAGCTGAATCAAAAGAGGGTTAGGCACAACGGGGCTAGCGAGGATATGATGTTAGGAACGGTACAAAGCTCAACCGGGTCAAAAATGATGGCCTACATCACGCTCAGGCTAGACTAACCATGCTCCAATGCTTCGAGAGTAGCTTGGGGCAAGTTCTTAGCAACCGAGAAAGATGATCCTTCATCCCAACTCGAGCAAAACGAGTCTAGTGACGGCTAAACACATCCCTACACTACCGTTCAATTCACACCGGATTCACAATTTTTTGAGTAGAATTAAAAGTCTTTATGCAAATAGAAAAATATAAAACTATCAGTATACAGAAAAATTAAATCTACTCCAATTTCTATACGAGACGAGAGCACTCGACTAGGAGCACTACAGGAGTCAACATTTTACTCTGTCTCACAATCCTATGCTAGCACAGTAATTTTCCCAATTCATACAAAAGAAACGAGTTTAACTCGCAGCACGCTAACAGCTAAGCACGCTCTCATGTGGGTGTAATGGTGTGCGATGCAATGAACTAATCAAAATAAAACTATAAAAGCTTCTAGTATGCACATGAATTGTGCGCGTGCAAAAGGTAACAATACTGCTCTCCCCCGGACTTAAACTAAACTACACAGCATATGATATAGAAATTTAAATAAGATAAAGAAAAGTGGAGAGGTTACCCAATGCTCAGCTAGTGAGCATACTAGAAGACACTTGAAAAACATAGGCAGGCCTGCCATATGAAGAATCACAACCCCGCCAATATGAAGTTTCCATGAATACATGCAGGGGTGAGCTCCGCAAAAACAAAAGAAAAATATACAAAATACAAAGAAATACTAAAACTAAGATAGACATGAAAGTAAAAATACAAAAAATGAAAGATAAGTACTGGGGCTATTGTCAACCTAGAACGAATTATTAAATTCTATACATTTCTATCTAATAGGTATATGAAAATAAAAGTGCACAAGTAACTATTCCATTATCCGTTTCGGTAACGGGTACCGATACGGCGATAAAACAGTTACCCCTCTACCTATATAATAATACATGCCCAACATAGGTAGAGGAAATAGGAAGTAAGAAGAAGAGGAGCATTGTTCCTCGCTCATCTCACCATAAAATACATCCTTGCCTAGCAAGGTATCGTCTACAGGGAGGCTGCAAGAGGAGAAAGCGATGAGTGGAGCTTCCACAACAGAGGAGGAATAAACCTCCTCGTGAAAGAGGATGCTATCATCCATGACTTGAGCTGAAAGCTCCAATTCCTCCTGAAGCACCTGCGAAGACTCAACCCGCACGGGCTCAGATATAGAAAGGGGATCAAGAAATAAAGGAGATGATAAAAAATAAAATAATCAGAATTAGGGGGAGTGGTCCCGGTCTCACTCCCAGTAGGATCCAAGCAGAGATCATCATCGGTATCATCAACCGACTCACTAAAACAAGGAGTAGATAATTCTTGTAAAGAAGGCGGTGGAACAACAACATCATAGAAAATATGAGCGGGTTCCTCCAGGGGTGAATCCAAAAGAGGGGAATAATGCATAGGGAGAGACGATACCATAATATCATCACACCAATCAAAAAAAAGTTTGATGGGTATATCCGCAGCAGTCCCCCATAGACAAGGTGGTACTGCGAATATATCATCAGGATCAGAAGGGGTAGCCTATTGAGAGGTGGATAGAACGAGTTGGATAGCCGGTTCATTATCCTCCTCCATCTAGCACTGAAATTCTACGTAATCTTTCAACGCGTGCTCGGTTCTACGACAACACAAACACCGTTTTCCATTACTCCTCAGTCCTAGTGGGACCGGAGAGGAATAAGAAATAGGTGAAGGTGTAGAAGAGAAGTGACCATAAGACTTGGGTATGGTGTATGAAGTACCATAAGAGGAGGGTGTTCTATACACTGCACCACGAGAATTATGCTCCCTATCTTCGTTGGGGCACTCATCACTACCATGCCTATAATCCCCGCACCATCTATAACCGATGTTCATATAATAAAACATGGTGCAACAAGAAAGAATTCACCAACAAAAATATTCTAAGCAAAAATTAACTACACACTAGCAGATAAAAGAGAAGGAATGCCTGCTGCTGCAAATTAAAACTAGAAAAGGAACAAAGAAAAATAAGCAACAAAATTTAAAAACTAAAGCAAAGAATAAACATGATATGAACAAATGGAAAAGGGCTTCTATTGTAAGACCCCCCTCCCGGAACACAACACACGGCACGAGGGGAGTCTTATGCCCGAAATAGCCGCCTTGCGGTAGCACTAACACACGGGTTAGCCTTTACCATAAGACGCCTATTCCGCCGGTTACAATCCATATCACATAAACCATGCCAACCCAACCATATCAGAAAAGTAAAGCAGTTCAATTCACAACTAAGTTTAAGTCCAAAAGAGCGGAAGATAACAAGCACAACAGGCTTGTACAAAAGAATAAGAGTCTAGAAATGTTTTGCCAAATGGCTACATGAAAACACTCACGACTGTCACTGACGGTGCCGATGACACCACCACTTCAGGTCCTATCGTCCGGGCCTGGCTGTCCTGCTGCATAGTCCGTTGTTGCTCTACCTGCGGGGTTTCCTCCTAAAAAGGAAGACATAGCAACCGTTAGTCATAAGACTAAGTGGCTTCACATCCGCTCCCCCGGCGACTCCTCGGCACCGGGCGGAGAAAGGAACAAAGGTACAATATATATATATATATATATATATATATATAAGCAAGTAAACAAACAGGTGACTGTAAATATGGTGGAGTATAAACTACGCTACACAACTAGCTGTTCTACAAATATCTATAATATATGTCAGCAGGTATAAGTAATCAGAATAGTAACTTAACTTATAAGAGTGCCCATACAAACTTATAAGTTAAGGATCGGCTTAACAGTAAAGTAACTCATCGTATAAGAGTGCCCATACAAACTTATACGATGAGGATCTTGTGTATGCAATGAATAACATGATATGAATGTTATGCTATGACCGAATCATGCGCACGCACATGCAAGTTGCTATGTCGGCACAGACTTGAAGTTCCCACTTTTCGAGCAGGTAGCTAACCTCTCAGGCGTCGTCCGTCGTGGCCAGACGGCGACAGTGGAGCGGGCGTCTCCACTACTAGGTGGTATCACACTACCTATCCTAGGCCCCCGTACGCCTCAATGCTAAGAACACAACAGCGGAGCTCACATGCGTACTACGGCTCAGAAGGGGTCTTGGGTAGATGTGCACCAAGAACACAGCCCAACCTGGCCTTTGATTTCGAACCGAATGGAACCTCGGAAATGCACGAGGTGCAAGCCCAACCGTTCTCATGGCGCGGAGGAGATCTCGGGTTATGGACACCAAGTATCTAACCCTACCGCCCAAGGTCTACCCATTGGCTCCCATCGGTGTGACGACTGGCGAACCCGTAGACCTGCCACATTCATTATCTCAATATCGCGACACGATGAATCGTCGCACCTCACATGCCCCCAAAACAACTCACTCGATGCTACCCGTAGGGAGGCTACAACTCTAAGCATCGGTTGTTAATAAACCCCTTGGGCTCGGATTACGGTTACAAAATACTCTTCACATAGTGTTCATCATATTCACGCCCATCTATTCAATGAATTCACCTCAACACTTCGCGTAATAGATATGTTCAACACCAGA
Organism: Platanthera zijinensis; assembly: GCA_039513925.1. Taxonomy (NCBI): domain Eukaryota; kingdom Viridiplantae; phylum Streptophyta; class Magnoliopsida; order Asparagales; family Orchidaceae; genus Platanthera; species Platanthera zijinensis. The sequence continues at coordinate 94,096,901 of CM077083.1, forward strand.
CTATATAAATATATTCTATACCAATCTCAACCCTTAATTTCTAGCCTTCTCATCCAATCCATTTCTCTACCAATACATGGTTATTCCTTATTACACAACCAAATGAGTAACCATGCTAAATTATAGTAACTACAGCATTATAAATATATGGGAGCAAGATAACAAATGAGCAAATCACAACCATTGCAAGAGTGCTAACATTATAAATTAACAAGTGCATTAACATAGGATAGCCCGATACTAAAACTGGGATTCCCGAAGCTACAAGAATCCGATCACAATGCTCAACCCCTCATTGGAAAGGTATTCGCGAGGGCTACGACTTTTGTGTTGAGTCAATCGCCCAGATCTGGTCGCAACATACCAGAAATTCAACTCGAATACGTACAGGAAACAGTTTCCTGTACAGGATTTTCCCGAACGCAGCGGACTCGAACCAGCTTTCCTGTGGCTACAAGTATCGCATGGAAACGTGCAACCACTCGTTGGAAAGGTAATTTCAAGGGCTACGACTTTTGTGTTGAGTCGATCACTCAGATCTGGCCAAAAAACCTCTGAAATTGGCCACGAAGGTCGCCGCGTGCAGAAATCAGATTTCTGCACGCATCTTAAGGCGAGATGAACGGCATCCGTTCATCTTCTTCCTTGCAACGACCTCGCATAAACTTCTCCAGAAATCACACCCAACCTTATTTCTCCTTTCAAAGCCAAACCCTCAACGAAAACCCCTCTCATCTCCACCTTGAATGATGAGAAGGTTGAGGGAGACTAAGCCTAGAAAACCTAGGCATGGCTTATCCTAAGAACTCTCCTCCTCACCATCAAGACTCTATGGAGTCGATGTCTCTCCTAAAATAACTACAGATCTAGCACCAAGGGAGAGGGGAGAAAGCTCACCTCAAGTCCAGCGGTACCACCATGGCCGGCCATGAGCCTCGCACTCCTTCGTAGCGGCATTGCGTTTCCGCCAAGGATGGCCCGACAATCTTCTTCCAAGGATGGCTCCGGCAAGCCTCTTCCTCCTCCAGCCAAGAAAACTCTCTCAGAAATTTCGGGGCAGAAGAAAGGGGATGAAATGCTAGGGTTTCACATCTTTTTCGTTTTTATACACCGCAGACACGGGTATGCACACGGCCGTGTTCCTACCCGTGTTCAGGTGACACGGCCGTGTCGTCTGCCGTGTTTAGGGCCGTGTTCATCCCAGAATATTTTTCTGCCGTGTTGGGGTTGCGACACACGGGTAGAGACACAGCCGTGTCTCGACCCGTGTCCTCAGCACATGGGTAGGGACACGGCCGTGTCTCAACACCCGTGTACTTCTCTGACTGATAAGCCTAATCTTGGCATGAGGCACACGGGTATGGACACGGCCGTGTCCATACCCGTGTAGGCCAAAATTACCGTTTTGCCTTGTTTTCCTCATTTCCCGTACGTTCGCACCTGTTCACCCACACCCCCATTGGGCTCACCACAGCCCCCTTGACTCAAATACGCAATCAAGGGGCCTAGCGCGAATTGGGACGTTACATCTATCTCCTATCTCCCTCTCCAAAAACTCATACGACTGTGTTTGCCGACAACGGCGCCAAAAACTTAATGTGTTTGAACGACAAGTGTACCAGTCACACAAGTAATATAAAATGGGCGAATTTCCCCAAGTATCGATCTATTCAAGGAACACAGTAAGGTGGACTTAATTTTGAGGAGAACTTGAGATTGAAGTCCTTAGTTTGGAGTTAACTAAGGGGGGGGGGGGTTTATAGATGCGAAAAATAAAGTAAAACGCTAACAAACTACTTCTATACAATGCCGCTATACATCGCTTCGCCAGGAGGGATCGAAGACTACACAGGCCGCTATGCACTGAATTGCTGGGCGGATGGACGGGTAGGCTTATGAAATGCGGGTCGAAAGCACCTCTTCGCTACGCACGCTTCTAGCAATTGCTAGAATGGAAAAACTGTATGTGGTGGATGATGGAAAATAAAGGCGCACCTCAAGCAAATAACATAAATATGAAATCACATAGACATGATTGTATACATATATTTGTCAAAATAAGAACAACTTCATCATGTACAAGAGATCAACTAAACTATAAACAATAAGAGAAAAAAAGTGTGCGAAATCGACCGGATCCAAAGTCTTGTTGAGGATTCACGGTAGGATTCGTCGGGGTTTCAATCCACGTCCTAGCTCGATCCTCAACTGCGTCCGGGGTAGAGGAGGTTGTCACTCACTCCCAATGGACCCGTCTTCTTCGTGTCACGAGCCAGTGGAGGATGGCACAAACTTCTTCTAGATTGATGGAGAAAGCTAGGTTAAACTCTTCTTGAAGCTCAAGGATGAAGGAGGGGGCCGAGTGGAAGCTCCAGCTTGGATTTGGCGGTGAAAGCTTGCCCGGAGGACCTCCCTACGGTGGAAGATGAAGGGGAACGGCGGAAACCTTCGTTGGAGATGAAAACGACAGAGAAAATATATGGGATCCTCAAATGGAATAAAATCTGTGCTTAAATAGAAATAGGTCAGAAAATTGGTCACGCACGGTTTGGCGCACGACCGTACATTAACCGTACATTATTAAACTTCCAGGCCAAGCTTGTAGATGAAGATGCATTGACCCGTGTGTCTTACTCGTGTACGGGCGCTTCCGCCCGTGCGTGAAGGAAATCGCACGGGTAAACACAGAGCACAAGAATACATGAGAAAATTGTGGAACCATGTGTTTTACTTGCACACGGGCGCTGCCGCCCGTGCATGAACAAACCGCACGATTAACCACAGAATGGTGCCAAAACAAAAGGTACAAGACAACCGTGCGTTTCCTTCACACACGATTTGGACGAAACCGTGTGTTAACCGTGCGTTTTTAATCTTCAAGCTCATCTCGACGAAACCCGTCGTGATCCACTCGACCAAGTAAAACACACGCTTACAAAGAAACCGTGCACTAAGGAAATGCACGATCGTACGTTTTCCACAAATTAGAATTCCTGCCGTGGATAAAACGCACCACCTGCACAACAAAAACCAAAACTAGAGCACAAGCTCCCATCACAAAAATAATACTTAAAATGAATAAAAATGGAACCATTGGGAGCACCATGTGCTTAACCCCAACAAAAGAATGCGCAATTGCACACCCAAGGGCTAAAACAATGCATAAAGTGGTCAATTGAAGATCTAAACAAAAATATAACTTTTCCGATTGAAAAAGTAGTGCACATGTTAGATATTAAGCCCAGATGATTCCCAAAAACCCTATATAAATCAGACTCATCATGGAGCTGATTTTGGAATTCCCGAGCAGTAGTGTTGTCTATTGTTTTCACCTCGCCGTTGCGAGGTAGTTGTTGTTTCAGTTACTTTACCTAGTTCAGACATACTTTTACTTGATGTGGGTTCGTGTCAGATGGTTTATGCCCTCAGGATATTTGATTTTTGATACCTCGCTAGCAGCTAGTTGTTTTCTTTTTGATGAATTGGATTACTTGCTCTCTTGGATGTTTTATGCAAGGACTGCATGTTAGATATTTTTAACTTATAAAACCGTATTATTAGTATATCATACATGCCATCTCTTTCAAAATTAAGTCACTGCTTTCTGGTTAGCGTAAAGACTTTTAGATATACTTATTATAATCTAGGGTCTTGTATAGCATTAGTTTTCCATCGAGGACATTTACACTCATGTAGAATGTTTTATCTCATAAAAGAAGTATTTTTCCGCAGCGTATAAACTTTTTTTTCTTTCATGGACTAGATAAGCCACTAAGCCGAGGGATATGGCTAACTGCTTAACTTAAACTAGATTTTTATCTACATAACTTAGAAAAATCTTTCTTTATGTGTCAAGTAGGAGTTTTGCTTGAGCATCTGCAGTTATCCCCTGTTGACGTGGCATCATGACGTGCATTTTACCTTACTTTGATATTTCATTAAAGGCGGTGAAAATGCGGGTTATAATACTTAGTATCAAAGGGAGGTTTCGATCCTCCGACATGTGGGTTATGGGGCACCACGCTTCCGCTGTGCCACTCTGATATAGTTTTGTTTTCCTTCATTCATTCTCATACACACACCGATGTGTCATCAGTATGTCTTAGCCGAAGCATAGTCACTACACTCATAGCATGATAAGAAGTATACGGGGCTTTTTATGTAGTATGTGATGCATAATATGTGTTTGTATATGGATCCACCATAGGTGGTACCATGTGATGGTTATGTAGTATGGGTGCATAACCAACATCACATGGATGCCCATTAGCATGTTTTCTTTTCTCATTGAATGCGATGTTATGTAGTATGAGATGCATAACATTTCATGTGTACGCGCTCATAGCTTGCATTAAGGCTTTTTTTAGAATGCATAACACTGTATATATAACATATCACTGCATAAGCACGCATGCTAAGTTATGGTTTACATGATGACACATGTACACACATGATTTTAAATAAGAATAAAGAATCCATGCATTCATATCATAGGCATTTGAGTCAATTAGATGAGAGGATATCATCCTAAGTAGGACATAACATCATTGTAAAGTTCTAGAGCAAGTTTGCATCATAAGCACGTGTCTTTTAATTATGGTTGAACTAAGTTGTGTGGTCTAGTCGTAATCTAGGATTTAATGATTTGTTTGTTGTCTTATAGAAATACCGCCAAAGCATCCTGCGATAAGGTCGACTCCCCAGTCTGAGGGTGAGTCGTCAGGTGCGCAAAGCGATGTGTTGATTGAGAGTTTGCATTTGAGCAACGAGGCTCTGTCGAGGCAAGTAGTTGTGATGCAGTCACAAATTCAGACTTTATTGTCTGCCGCCCCCGCACAACAACCCTTAGTGCAAGATCGTGTCGTAGATCAGGTCGTTCCCATTGCTCCTGCTCCTTTGGTGCCCCCGGTGACGCTACAACCAGAGATGAATTTTATCTCGCATTTCTAGCAATTAGAACCTTCCACATATGATAGGAGAGCCTACTTTATGGTTCTTGATGATTGGATCATTGCTCTCGAGGAAATGTTATCATATTCGGGGATTGCAGAAGCCCAGAAGGTAATGACTATAGCCTATCAGCTAAAAGGCCTGGCAAAGAGTTAGTGTATTCAGGAGAAGGAGAGCCTTAATGAAGGATGCTCATGGGAAAATTTTAAGAAGATGCTGCTGAAAAATTTTCTACCCTCGATCGAGCAGGACCGTCTGATTAATAATTTCCTGCATCTGAAGCAGAGACAGCTCACGGTGAGCGATTATGATATTGAGTTTAGTAAGTTGAGCAGATTTGCTCCTGATTTGGTAGCTTCAGAGGAGGTAAGAGTGAAGCACTTACTCGGAGGACTAAGAAGCGATGTCCAACAGTGGGCATGTGCTTATAGAGCTGAATGTTATACTAAAGCAGTGGAAGCAGCTCTAAAAGTTGAGGCGATTGAAAATGCCAAGAATCGAGGTTCCGCGGCAAGAAAAGATAAGAGGAAAGGTGATGAGGATGGAAGCTCTAGGGCATTAGGACCGTCTTTGAAGAGGAAAAGTGGAGAAATATGTAGCTTCTGTGGTTGATCCGACCACCCTTACGAAAGGTGTTTCAAAAGGACTGCCACTCTGAAGCAGCAATAGGTTCTCTCCACCCAAGGCACACCCAAGGGAGATCTAGTATGCATATTCTGTACAAAGAAGGGACATGACATGAGTCATTGCTGGTCAAAGGATAAGGCTTTCTTCTAATGCAAGCAGAAGGGGCACCTGAAGTCTTCATGCCCCCAAGCTCAGTCCCCACTGCATCCTGCCCCGCTTCAGGCTCTTCCGCCGCCACCATACTAGGACAAAGGGAAAGGAAAGCTAAATCTGGTTACCAGAGAGGAATCTCATACCTATACCCAAGTGATATCTGGTTAGACTCTAGTTTAACATTTACTCTCCATTATTTGTCCTTGTTTTCGTTCGTTTAGTTATATATGCTACGGTTTTAGGGGAGTTCAAGGTGAAGAATAAGTGGGCACGCGTTCTTTTCGATTCAGGTGCCACCCTATCCTTTGTGGCGCGGAGTTTCGTAGATAAACATCGTTTGAGCAAGGATCAACTAGGAATTTCCTTCAATGACAAGCTTCCCTCCAGAGATCTGGCGGTAACAAATAAAGGAATTCAGAGATGCCCTATTTGTCAAGGCAATTTCTTAGCTTTTGTGGATCTTATGGTGTTGGACCTGGCAGATTTTGACGTGATTTTGGGCATGGACTGGTTGTCTAAGTATGATGCGGTCATCCAGTGTAAGGCAAAGCGACTAGACTTAAAGATGGACAACGATCAACCTATGAGTGTCTATGGTTTTCAGGGCAAGGGTTTCCACATTATTTATGCGTCATGTTCTTGTAGAGCTCTAGATTCTTATTGTGAGGCGTATCTTGTTTCTTTTTTTTAACTTTGGAAACAACTTTTGTTACACCACTTCTTGAGGATTTCTCGGTGGTGCGAGAGTTTCCAGATATCTTTCCTGATAATCTTCTAGGACTTCCTCCTGAGAGAGAGGTGGAGTTCATGATAGACCTCGAGCCAGGTACTCTCCCTATTGCTAAGGCACCGTACCGTATGGCTCCACATGAGTTAGGAGAGTTGAGCACTCAACTCGATTAGTTGCTACAGTGTGGCTTTATTAGTCCGAGTTCTTCTCCGTGGGGTGCCCCTGTTTTGTTCTTAAAGAAGAAAGATATTTTCATGAGACTCTACATAGATTATCGGATGTTAAATAAGGTAACCATCAAGAACAGATATCCGTTTCCTCGAACTGATGATTTATTTGATCATTTGTGGGGATGCGCTGTGTTTTTGAAGATTAAACATCGATCAGGCTACCAATAATTGATTGTCCGTGAGGCTGATATACCACAGACGGCTTTTAATTCCCGGAACGGGCATTTTGAGTTCTCGTCGATGTCCTTTGGTTTGACAAATGCACCCTCAACTTTCATGGATTTAATGAATAGAGTGTTCAAAGATTTCTTGGACCGTTTTTTGATTGTGTTCATAGATGACGTTCTCGTGTATTCCCACAGTGTTGAGGAGCATGCTCAACACTTGCGTTTAGTTTTGTCAACCTTGAGGGAGGACAAACTTTATGCCAAGCTGAGTAAGTGCGAATTATGGTTACCCCTGGTGTCTTTTCAGGGCCATGTTGTGGGAAAGGCCGGTATTTCCGTAGACCCGTCCAAGATTTCTGTTGTGATGGAATGGAAGTGACATTCTACACCTAAGGAGATTAGGAGTTTCTTAGGCTAGGCCTTCTATTATATAAGGTTCGTGGAAGGGTACTCTGTATTGTCTGCACCTCCTAGACTTACACAGAAGAACACTACGTTCATTTTGAGCGATAAGTGTAAAGAAGCTTTCCAAGAGTTGAAGAAAAGATTTTGTATTGCTCCGGTTTTGACTTTGCCTACGGAAGGAGTCGAGTACGCTGTGTTTGTGGATGCATCACATATTGGACTTGGTTGTGTTTTTATCCAAGAAGGGAAGGTGATAGCGTATGGATCAAGGCAATTAAAGATTCATGAAAGGAACTATCCTACGCATGATTTGGAGTTTGCTACTGTAATTTATGCGCTAAAGCTTTGGAGACACTTATTGTATGGCGTGCTATGCAAGATCTATATAGACTATAAGAGTTTGAAGTACGTCTTCACTCAAAAGGAGCTTAATTTGCGCCAGCGTAGGTGGTTAGAGTATGTGGCCGATTATGAAGTGGAGATCCTGTATCTCCCGGGTAAGGCTAACGTAGTAGCCGATGCTTTGAGTACGAAGATTGCCAAAATCTCCAATCTCTCTGTGCAATCCCTGGTATAAGAATTCCTATTGATGGACATCGAAGTTGGGAGTATTATTGGGCTAGCTAGTTTGGAAGCAGAAGAGCCCTCTTAGATTTCCCTTACCAGAGTGCACTAGAAGGATGATCATGAATTGTTGCATCTTCGGAATATAACTGAGAACGGAGAACTACCAAATTTCTCTTTGGACGAGTTAGATACTCTGAAATATCGGGGTATATTTTGTATTCCCGCTTTTGGTGACATTCGGGCTAAGATTTGCAGCAAAGCTCATGGTTCCAGTGTTGCCTACCATCCCGGTTCCACCAAAATGTATAAAGATTTGAAGCAAATTATTTGGTGGTCAGGAATGAAGAATGATATAGCAAAGTATGTGTTAGAATGTTATATGTGTCAGCGTATTAAGGCAGACCATAGAAGGTCGGGTGGTAAACTGACACCGCTTGATATTCCAAGTTGGAAGTGGGAGAGTATTTCGAAGGATTTCATCACTGGTTTAACAAAATCTCCCCGTGGGCACGATTCTATTTGGGTGATAGTTGATAGATTGACAAAGTGTGCTCACCTTGTGCCCTTTAAGATTGGGTATTCTATGAAGAAGATAACTGAGTTATACCTTGATGAAGTCATCAGAATACATTGACTGCCGGTTATCATTGTATCTGATCGAGACTCTAGATTTACGTCTCGTTTTTGGAAGAGTTTACAAGAGCGGTTGGGTACCAATTTAAGGTATTCCACCGCCTATCATCCGTAGACAAATGGTCAGACGGAAAGGGTGAATCAGATCATGGAAGACATGATAAGGTATCATATATTGGATCATGGCGGTGCTTGGGATGAACGCCTCAGACTCATGGAATTTGCTTACAATAATAGTTATCAAGAGAGTCTACAAAGGTCCCCGTTCGAGGCCTTGTACGGAAGGTGTTGTAGGACACCATTGTTTTGGGCTGAGGTTGGTGAGAGACCGTTGTTAGGTCCAGAAGCGCTTGAAGAGATGAATTGTGCTATGACTTATATTCGAGAAAAGTTCCGTATAACACAAGAGCGTTATGAGAAATATGCTAATCGACGGTGGGTTGATCTAGAGTTCGACGTTGGGGATATGGTTTTTCTTAAATTCTCTTCGATGTCAGGTATTAAAAGGTTTGGAAGGAACCACAAGTTAGACCCCCGGTATGTGAGACCTTTTCAAATTCTTGATTGCATCGGAGTGTCAGCTTATAGACTGTATTTGCATGGTACCTTCCCTGGTGTCAATGATGTGTTCCATGTGAGCTAGTTGTGGAAGTGTGTTTGTAGTGATTATCAAGTCCTTGACTCAGTGCCTCAGATTCAGCCCAACCTTTTGTATGTGGAAGAGCCTGTCCGTGTTTTGGAATCTCAAGATCGAGTCTTACGGAGAAATACCATCCCCATTGTCAAGGTTCTTTAGAGAAATCTAGACGCCGAGAGCGCGACGTGGGAATTGGAGTCGGCGATGAGGGATTCTCATCCTCGCCTCTTCTCTTAGTTTCTGGTATGTCTCCCTGTTTTTGGTGAAAGTTGGGTTTTTCTCGTGTTGGTTTAATATTGAAGTTGTGATAAGTTTCAGGACGAAACTTCTTTTTAGGGGGAGTGACTGTAACGCCCCCGGTATTTCGATAATATTATTTGAATTAGTATCATCATATTTATGACGTCAAGGTGTTACTCTCTTACGTCATGTTGACCGCGCTGCACGGTTAATGCGTTTTCGCGTCCGTTATGCCTGGTTGACCAGATTTTGGGGTTTTGATTGAATTGAATTTTTTTCCTTGATTGAAAAGGATGAAGTTTTGAGGTTTTGGAATTGTCCAGTTTCATTGTGATTCAAGCATTTTTTAGTCTCGGCGCGTGTATGGATCTTTGTGATGATTTTTGCTTGTTTAGGCATTTGATGATAGTTTCTCAAGAATGGTACGTCGGATTCTAGGGTTGTCTTCACTGTTGAATTCATTTAATTCGGCGCACATTTGGGCCTCCATGTTGAACTCGTATTTCCTTGTTCAAACTATTTGAATATGGTTATTAGTATATTTAAGTCTTAAGCTTGTTGTTGGGTCCATTGATCCCAATGTCCTGAATTTGAAGAAGGACTAGCAAAATAATGTATACACATGTTGTGATCTAACTTGTGTTTAAAGTGAATGATTGCAGTTTGTCCTGATAAGTTATGATGGGACAGGTAGCCTAAGTGGCTAAGTCAGGTAAGTTCTTACCTAAGTGGTGGAAAGACAGAAAACTGTCTAAGTCAACATGCGTTAAGTGATGATCAGTCACTCAACGCCAGATGGCTTAAAGCGCTGAGGGAAGCCTATACAGTCAAAGCCTAGGAAGTGGCAAGCTGAGAAAATGGCCAAGTCCACAGGCATTGAGTGAAGTCAACTCACTCAACGCAATACAACAAAAGGCTGTGAGATAGGCTACAATAGTAAAATCCTGAAGTTGGAATGAGCTAAAATATGTCTAAGTCCACAAACATTGAGTGAAGTCAACTCACTCAACGCCATGCTACTGAATAAGCAGAAAATTTGCTAAGGCAGAAAGCATTGAGCGAGGCATGTTCACTCAATGCTCTCAATGCTTATGTTGCTGAATAAGCAGAAAATTGGCTAAGGCAGAAAGCGTTGAGTGAGGCATGTTCACTCAACGCTCTCAACGCTTATGTTGTTGAATAAGCAGAAAATTGGCTAAGGAAGAAAGCGTTGAGTGAGGCATGTTCACTCAATGCTCTCAATGCTTATGTTGTTGAATAAGCAGAAATATTGATTAAGGCAAAAAGCGTTTAGTGGAGGTTACTGACTTAACCCTGTCAACGCCTAGTGTAGACAAAATTTTGTCTAAGGGGTTTGGTGTTGAGTAATGCTTACTCACTCAATGCCAAATAGCTGAAAGCTGATAAAGCAAGATTGGCGTTGAGTGGAGCTGAATTACTCAACGCCTAGAATCAGACTTAATATTCTAAGTAGTTTGGCATTGAGTGAAGGTGACTCACTCAACGCAAAGTGACAGTGAATCTGTCTAAGTCTTTTGGCGTTGAGTGATGCTTACTCACTCAACGCCTATTATCTGATGCTTGATTTTTCGCTAAGTCTATAGCTTGTGAGATCAGCAAGTCAACAAGTCAACATATTTCAAATAAGTGGCAGGATGACTATAGTACACAATAAAGGTTGCCGCAGACCTACTATACGATAGTTAGCGTTAAAGCAAATTTATAACCAACATTAAATGTGTGGAACCCATTGCTAAAAGAGCCATTGGGTCTCAATACATAAGAGAAGTAACAATGGTTATTCTTCCCTGCCATAGTTGTGGAGCTACAGAACAGGAAGCTCAAGCTTAGAAAGAAAAAGAGCAAGTCAGCTGTTGGAATCAACATCTTCAACAGCAAGATAGCTGGTGCCATTCTCACCTGCACCAGCAAACTAGTTCAGAGTATCTTCTCTGAGCATAAGGTTGCAGCCAAGGGCCAACCCTTGTTGTAGGTTCTTCATAGTTCTAGTAACTCAAGCACCTGAAGATCTTCATCTGGAAGCTGTGAAGAGAAGAAAGCTTGAAGAAGCAGAGATCTGAAAGAAGGCTCAGGGGACTATTCCTCAGGAGTCAAAGTTAGGGCTGAATCACCTCATCCCAGGAAAGAGAGAAGGGCAGAATAAGGTTCTATAAGTTTCTTCCAGCACAAGGATCATTGTTGCTGTGAAGAAGAGAGGGCTGAGCTTTTGTGTCAGTTCAGGGAGAGGCAGAACATTGCTCTATAAGTAACTTCCAGCATAAGTAATTACTTGTTGCTGTGAAAGTAGTTAGGACTAAGTATATCTTAGTTTAGTAAAGGTTTTCTCAGGAAATAATCTCTTGTAATCATTGTTGGATTGAGTCTATCTCGATCAAGAAGCTTGACACAGAGAAATATACCTTGTATCAAGCATATTCGTCAATCCACATTCAACCTGTAGGATTCAGTTTAACTAGATCTGAGTTGTAGGTACCTAAAAGGGTACTGAGTTGTAGGAGTGTTGCAGCACTCTGAGAGTAGGGCTGTGTGCCTTAAACTGTAGGGTTGTAGAGCCTGAGTTGTAGGCCTTAGAAATAAGGATGAGGTAGGTGATCATTGGATCACTGAGCTGTAGGAGCTCTATAGGGCCTTGAGGTAGGAACCCTTGTGGTTCTGAGTTTGGATTCTGTGAAGAATTTGAGTGTATGGCTGAGGGCCAAAGGTTTAAGCTCCTTGCAGCATTTTGGAGAAGTGTCTAGTCTAACAAGACAGTTGGAAAGGTGGGAAGGAAAGTGGATGTACCCAGTTGGGAAAGCACTATAAATATCTTTGTGCTTTGTTGTGTTGTTTTCTTTGTGCAGGGTAAATCATCTTGAAAGCAAAAATTAATCGGCCACTCAAATAGAAAACTAAAAGAAAAGAAAATATTTAATAAAGAGATCAATAACTTATTCACCCCCCTCTAGGTGATTTAGCTATCCATAAATTAAAGACTTTCAAGCTGTATCAGAGGGAGGTTGCTCAAAAAGGACCAAACAGTCTGAGTTGACCTCCAATGATAGATAAAAGGTTAAACTTATGTGCTCAAGGATAAACCATAAGATGAGGAACTATATTGAGTAGCAAATCTGTAGAGAGGACAATATCAACATTGGGCTATTGGCTGCTCTTGGTGATGACAAAGTCCTTCTAGATGCAAGAGCAAGAGTCAGGGCCCCTCTATAACATTCAGAGAGTGACACAGAGGTGGATGAAGCCGTAGATGGGAAATGCAGATGCCATGGCCAAATAGCTACCCCAGAAGTAGAATCTTGCCAGGATCAGCCTGGTAAAATAAGGTACATTACCCATCTACATCATCCTCAGAGTCTGGATATGAATCCTGTACAGAATCTGAGGTCTCCTCATCTAGTGATGATGAGGGTCCTTTAACAAATGATGATAGAAATCAATTGATTGCCAATCATGTTGCCCTTCTGAAAGCTTTTAAGGAAAGCAAGCTGCTTGTTAAGAAACAAGCAGAGGAAATCACCTCCCAACAAAAGACTGCTTCCCAGCTGGATGAAGTTTCATCCTTTCTTTGTGTAAATGAGAGGGAAGCTTCTCATCTGAAAATCATGGTAGATATCCATGTTGAGTCCTTAAAATACAAGGACTCTATTATCAAGAATCTTGAGGAGAAACTTGATAGGGAGAGGAGAATTGTTGCTAACTTCTCTAAGATAGATTTTATCAAGAGAAGATCTTAATCTGAGTGGATTTCTAAAGTAATCCAATCTAAGAAATTCTTGTCAGGCCTCAGCCTACCTTTCACAAGGTAATTCTCCCTTCCAACAAGTATGGCCAAGACCCTAGGGATAATCACTGGAGGAATGAGAATCTTCCTTGTAAGACTACGAATGTCTCTTACAATGGAGGAAGAAAGGACATGGGTATGAGTGCTCAGAAGGCTCCCCATGAAGAAGTGCAAAAGGCCCATCCTGGATGATGAGGTGTAAACACTCGTATTTTTCAGTACTTCTATAAAGTAATTTTAGTTTATTTTCGTTGTTTTAGTTATTTTTCTTCAATAAAATGTTTTATTTTTGTATATAATTTCCTAACTTAACTTTACATTATTTTCTGAAATATTTCAGGAAATTGTCAAAAAATCACAAGACACGCCTGTGTCCCATGCCCAACACGCCCGTGTCACGCCATCGACTTTCAACCTCCGTCGATCCCTGCTCGGCGTTCCACGATCGACCTTCGTCAAAACCTGCCAAACACGCCCGTGTCCCAAAATGACACGCCCGTGTAGAGCCCAGCTCGACGTTCGTCGACCCGAGCTCGACGCTTCCAACAACACTCAACGCCATGACACGCCTGTGTCATATTTGACACGCCCATGTCAATCCAGCTCGACGTTCGACATCCAGCGTTCGTCGACCCCAGCTCAACGCTCGCCACCTTCACTAGTAAAACCTTCTTGACACGCCCGTGTCTAGCCCGACACGCTCATAACCAATGCGTGTCCTACTCCAGAAGCTTCCAGAATGTTGCCAACTGACCAGATTTCGGCTTCTCCTGCACCCCAGCCCGACACGCCCCCTACACGCCCGTGACCAGAGGGCTTGTCACCTCTTTTTTGTATATAAATAAAAAAATTTTGAATAGTCCAAGGGTTCAAACTTTTGAGCCAATTTTGTGTGTTAGTGGGCTACCTTGGTGTATTTCCATACTATGTAAGGAGACTTTCTCCCCCTCTCTTTTAGTGTTTGTTTTAGCTTAGTGATACTTTCTTTTGAATAATAAAATAAGTTAGTTTTCCTCTCCTTATATTATCATGAAATGCATGTGGGCGTCCCAATTTTATTCCTCTTTTATCCTTTGTTTTTCCTTGTTTTTCTCTTTATGATGTGTGTATGTTTTTATGAAAAAAATTATTATGTTTATGTGTTTAATTTGTCATTATAATAGGCTTTGTTCTAGTCTTCTTTCTAACTAGAATGTTGTTATAATAGCTTTTTTTGTTCTCTTTAGCTTTCATGTCTCTTTAAAAGTATTTTATTTTCATTCTTATGGGTTTGTAAAAGATGTTTTCAAAAGTATTTTTATTTTTTTTACTTAGTTTTTTATAGGATTGTAAAACTTTTTGTCCTTTTAATTTTATTTAAACTTTTTAATCACTTTTACGAACTTCTAAGAATGAAAAAGTTTTAATTTTAATTTTTGAAAGACTTTAGTTTTTGTTTTGTTTTGAAAAACCATTTTGCTCTTTTTTTTATTTCTTCTTTTTATGTGTCTTTGGTAAACTTTAGTAATAGAAATGTTGTTATTTTAATTTTTGAATAACTTTGATTTTCTCTTGAATTAGAGTGTGTGAGTGTATGAAATTAATCTTTCATTTTGCTCTTTCAATTTTGTAGAGTGTGTGAGTGTATGAGATAATTTTTATTGCTTTCTTTTAATTACGTAGAGTGTGTGCGTGCATGCATCTATTTCCTCCTACTCATTCGAATAGGACTCGCTTTAATTTCCCGCCTACTCATTTGAGTAGGACTTGTCAATTCCAGCTTTAATTTCCCACCTACTCGTTTGAGTAGGACTTGTCATTTCTCGCTTTAATTTCCCGCCTACTCATCTGAGTAGGACTTGTCATTTCCCGCCTACTCGTTTGAGTAGGACTTGTCATTTCAATTATACAATTTTTCCTTTTTTGTAACTTAGCTATTTTTCCTTTATTATGAGTTTGGTTGAGTGCGTGTGTTTTCCTTTTTTAATAGTTTTTCCCTTTCTAAACTTAGGTTACCTTATTTCTTTTTTTTTTGTAACCCTTCAGCGTTTAATTTAGAACTCGCGCCTCACCAAAATCATAAGTCATCCCCACACCGATGAGTGGCTAATCGTCCTTAGCCCTCGACATCGAAGAGCATTTGGACAAATAAAGTAACTCGAAATAATTAAAGTTCCTTTTCTCACTTTAATTTAAGGACTTAAGGTTTGCCCCGGGTTTACGATGCATAGGAACACATCTTGATGTGTGGGCCCTATTTCCGTTGTCCATACGCTAGCTTGCTGTGAGGCCGTGCGTATGGACCGATCACCCTTGGTTAAATAGAGTTGCGTGCATACCCTCGAGAGAGGAGAAGCGTAACTCTACCGGATTGGGTTCCCCACCCAATTGCGGGGTTCTTAGCGTAATGCGTGCATTAAGAGGAATCCTTTGTCGGACTAGCGTTCGGTCGAATAGTCTTAATGTTCAAATGAGCAATATTCCTAGAGATAGGTGAGCTCATTTTTATGGAACCTCCACGACCAATGATAAGTTGTAAATATACGTATTTTTAAGTACTTTTATTAGGTCATTTTAGTTTATTTTCGTTGTTTTTAGTAATTTTTCTTCAATAAATGTTTCCTTTTTGTATATATTGTTCTAACATAGCTTTATTTTGTTTTCCACAAAAATTCTAGAAATTGTAAAAAATGACCTGACATGCCCATATCACTCAACCCGACATGCCCGTGTCACGCCCTCAACGATCGTTGACCTCAACCTGCCGGTCGACGTTCAGCCTTCATCAACCCAAGCAGGACACGCCCGAGTACGAAGACCCGATACGACCGTGTCGCTCACTCGACGCTTCATGTTTAGCCTTCTTTAACCCGACAAGGACACGCTTACCGACATGCCCGTGTTCAACACCCCTATCACCAGCTCAACTCAGCGCCTGCCAACATCAAGTTGCAAGGTGTCCCAACATGCCCGTATCACGCCTCCTCATACGCCCGTGTTTGATAGTGTCCCGAACTGCTGCATCTAGAAAAATGTCAGTTGAACAAAGTTTGACTTCACCAACACACCAGCCCGACACGCCCGTGTTCCACATGCCGACACGCCCGTGTCGACCCCTCTTTTTTGCCTATAAATAAAAGTTTTTTGTATGCACCAATGTTCTATTTTGGACAACTTTGCTTAGGTTTGGGCTGCTCTTGGGGGATTTTTATGTAATGTAAGGGAATTTTCTCTCCCCCCATTTTTATGTGTTTGTTTTTGCTTTATTGTAACTTTTTTTTTACTTAATAAAAATGTTTCATTTCTCCTCTATGTTGTATAAAAATCCGCCAAAGCACCCTATCTTAAGTAATTTTTCGTTCCTCTTTTTGTGCTTTTTATGTTTTTCTTTAGCTTTGGTAACTAGTTTAACTAAGGAATTTATCAATTTTATAGCCGCCGTAATCAAAATATTATTTTCATGCACCGTACTTGTTTAAGTTTAGTTTATTATTTTTACTTTGTTTTCATTCCTATGGGTTTATAAAAAATGACTTAAAAGGTGGTTTTTAATTTTCTTTAACTTAGCCTCTTTAGGATCGTAAAACTTTTCATTCTCTTTTAGTTTTATTTCCACTTTTTATGCATTTCTATAAAGTTATAAGAATGAAAACGTTATTGTTTTTATTTTTCGCTCACTTTGTTTTAAGCTTTTATTTTCAAAACTTTTTGCTCCTTTATCTTTTATTTTCTCTTTTTATGCATTTCTACCGCATTCTAGCGGTAGAAATGTCATTGTTTTAATTTTTCACTCACTTTGTTATTATTATTATTTTTCATTTGCGTGTGTGTGTGCGTGTATGAGTTAATTTTCATAGCTTTCTTTCAATTGAGTAGAGTGTGTGCGTGTGCGTATTTATTTCCGCCTACTCGTTAAAAGTTAAATGACGTGTTTTCAATATTCCTCCAACTCATTTCAGTAGGACTTTGGGTGTGTGCATTTTAATTTCTGTAAAGTGCGTGAGCGTATTTTATTTCTATAAAGTGCGTGCGTGTATGAGTTAGAATTTTCAGCTTTCATTTGCCTCCTTCTCGTTTGAGTAGGACCTGCAATTTACTGCTTTATTTACTGCTTTCATTTTTTGCTTTCATTTTATCGCTTTCTTTTCATTAGCCATCCCCATTCCGATGAGTGGCTAACTGCTCTTAGCCCTAAGTATCGAAGAGCATTGGGACAACAAAATCGCTTTAAATAATTAAAGGTCATCTTTTTCTCATTCATTAAAATTACTTAAGGTTTGCCCCGGTTAACGACGCGTAGGACCAAATATCGATGTGTAAGCTCTATTTTCGTTGTCCATACGCTAACTTGCCGAGAGGCCGTGCGTATGGACCGATCACCCTTGGGTAAAGAGATTTCTGCACTTGCCCTCGAGAGAGGAGGCGCGTAACTCTACCGATTGGGTTCCCCACCCAATATCGGGGTTCTTAGCATAATGCCGGCATTAAGAGGAATCCTTCGTCGGACTAACGTTAGGTCGAATAGTCTTAATGTTCAGGTGAGCGATATTCCTAGAGATAAGTGATCTCATTCTTTTGGAACCTCCACGACCAAGTCTCCACCTTAATTAATTTGAAATTTAGGATCTCTAATTATTAAAAGTTTATTTTAGTTCGAATTCTATTTGATATCGTCGCGCTATTTCTTCATCGGCCTTTCCTTCATTTTTATGCTTTCATTTTCTACACTATACATATATATCCGTCCTTTTTTATATAAACCACCAAAAATATTATCGGTAAAATAATAGTCCATTCAGGGAAAGAGTAGAAATAGGCAAACCGACCCGGAGAACAATATGACCCCAATATTCCTAACCAGAATATCCTGTACTACATGCGATTGGTGTACTTGCCTCCCTTTCGTTAAAACTCGGTTTCATCCCCTTTTTATATAAAAAATAAATCTGCGCGCCCCACCTTTCTTAATAAAACCACCATCTTGTAAAATTCTAAATAAACAAACCACTCACTCAAATAACCCGGGGCTCCGCAAGTTTAAACCATCAAGTTTTTGGCACCGTTACCGGTGAGTTTTCATTTTGCTATTTTAAATTTCTGAAAACTATTATTTTTTCCTTTTATTTATATTTATATATATAAAAAAATGGCCAAAAAAATATAAAAATAATAATCATAATAAAACTACTTTAAAAAAAGAAAGAGATAGTTTATTTTATGCTTATTATTTCATATATATTTACCTAAATACAAAAAATGGAATGACGCCGTTTCCAAAAAAAACTATAAAATGAAAAATTGAAAACATTAAAACAAAAAAAAAATCTCTACAAACTAAAAAGCTAAAAAAAAAAAGAAAACAAAAACCTAAAAAAATAAATAAAAAAACCTACGTAAAAACCAACTAAAAAAAGGAAAAACTACTTAAATATATATATATATATATAATTTGTTATTACAAATGTATGTATGTTTTTTTAACTTATTTATTTTAACTTGTTTTGTTTCAACTTTTTTTCATTTCTTTTCTGCACGCTTCACGCTATTGTAAGCGATAGGGGAGCGCATTCTTATTACACTCATATAGCTAAGACGTTAGCTAATCGAGTCACACATGCACTAGCCACCCCCCACCACCCGCAAACTTCTAGCCGAGTCTATCATTTTTCGTTTTTCTTTTATATTTTTTGCTCTTTGTTATTAATAATGCAGGGTTCCAAACGGGCCTCCCCGAACGCGTTTTCAGGGAAGCTTTCTTAACTCCTATTTTTATTTTTGTACATAACTGCTTTGTCTTTATTTTTTATTCCTCATACTTAGTGCAACATTGGGGATAATGTTTCTTATATTGCCCTGTTATTTTGTGCACCCAATCAAAAATACAAAAAAATTGCAAAAATTAAAAACATCAAAAAAATTTCATAATACAAAAAAAAAAGTAAAAAAAAAAAGAAAAACGAAATATCGCTCTGTGACGTTCGACTCATCAAACACCCAACCTAAATATGAGTATGTTCGCGGGCGATCAAGTTTTTTTATTTTGTAATTATTTTTTGTAAATATTCGTTTTCCTTTTCTTTTTCCCTCACTTTTTTTTATAAATAACACTCTTTCTTTTTTTCTTTCTTGTAAATAACCTTAAAAAATCAAAAATAAAAAATTGAAATTCCAAAAATCCAAAAAAAGAGAATAACTCTGAAAATTTAAAAAAAGATAATAATCAAAACACAAAAAAAGATAAAAATCCTAAAATCCCAAAAAAATCATTTATTATGAAACAAATAAAATCGAATATACCATGTCTTAACCCTTTTTGCTTTCCAAAAATCTAGTTTTGAGTTAATTTATATGCAAATTTTACTTATTATTTACTTACTATTCATTTATTAATTAAAGTTTAATAGATTTAAGTGTCTGGGGTTAAGGTTTTAAAATTTTTTTTATGTCTTTTCCTTATAATAGGGAATCTGTTTTCACCACTACTTCTAATTTTTCAAAAATAGAAGCTCGTCTTTTATGTTAGAAAATAACAACAATGGATTTCAATTATTTCTACTTCATTATTTAAGAAACATAGGAACGTTCATTTTAAAAAGGTTGCTCTCAAAACTTTTTTATTAAAATCTAGTTTTCTCTTTGAAAACCCATCTCCCATTTTTTTTCATGCCTCACTTGGCATGATTTATCCCCTTTTTATCCCTAAAAGATCATATGTCAATTGGAATAAGATTCATTCCGTAAACATAGGCACCCAAAAATTTAAAAAGATTATATGTTACGGAGTAAGAGGATAAAATTCATTACTCCTATGCAAATACATTGGGTTATTTATTATTTATGAAGAACGAAAGAATTTTTTTTATATGTTTGGAAAATAAGATTTCATTTTCCTAATTATTCAAAATAAAAAAAAATTATATGTAGAGGTTCGAGAAAAAAATTACCTCGCCTCTAAATCCAAGCCCTCTTCATAAACCAAATCACTTAGCCAATTCAATGATCTAGAATTAATTTAAAATCCTTTTGAGAGCATAATTTTTAAATTGCATTATTTCCTTTAAAATTTCTTATAAGCTAAAGTTTTTTATATAATTCCAATCTAACCTTGTTAAACTAACAAAAAGAAATTTTGCTTTTTATTTATTTCATGTAGTTGTCTTTTTGGCTGAAACTCTTCCTCTATTTATAACATTTTCATAATTTAGGATTTAACTCTAAAACCCCGGATATTTATTTTGATCTTTCTTTTAATTAATTTAAGCAATAGCAAATTTAGAATTTTTATTATTTTTTATAAGTTCATCTCCAACTGTTGCTCTGGAATAACAAAAGCTTATGTATGGGAGTTTTTGATAAGTTGTATATATACGTAATTTTCAGTACTTTTATTAGGTTGTTTTAGTTTATTTTCTTTATTTTTAGTTATTTTTCTTCAATAAAGGTTTTTTTTTGTATATTGTTCTAACATAGCTATATTTTGTTTTCCAGAAAAATTCTAGAAATTATCAAAAATGACCTGACACGTCCGTGTAACTCAACCCGACACGCCCGTGTCACGCCTTGAATAATCGTTGACCTCAACCCGCCGATCAATGTTCAGCCTTCATCAACCCGAGCAGGACAAGAACTTGTCCGAAGACCCGATACGGCCGTGTCACTCACTCGACGCTTCCAATTAAGCTGTCTTCAACCAGACAAGGACACACTTACCGACACACTCATGTTGAACACCCGTATCACCAGCTAAATTCAGTGCCTGCCGACATCAAGTTGCAAGGTGTCCTAACACGCCTGTGTCACGCCTCCCAACATGCCCGTGTTCGACACGTGTCCTGACCCGCTGCTTCCAGAAAATTGCCAGCTGACAAAAGTTTGACTTCACCAACACACCAGCTCGACACGCCCGTGTTCCACATGTCGACACGCCCGTGTTGACCCCTCTTTCTTTTCCTATAAATAAAAGTTTTTTGTATGCAGAATTGTTCTTTTTTGGACCATTTTGCTTAGGTTAGGGCTGCTCTGGGGGCTTTTTATGCAATTTAAGGGAATTTTCTCTCCCCCCTTTTTTATGTGTTTGTTTTTGCTTTATTGTAACCTTTTTTTTACTTAATAAAAATGTTACTTTTCTACTCTATGTTGTATAAAAATCCGCCAAAGCGCCCTACCTTAAGTAATTTTTCATTCCTCTTTTTGTACTTTTTATGTTTTTCTTTAGCTTTGGTAACTAGTTTAACTTAGGAATTTAACAATTTTATAGCCATCGTAATCGCAATATAATTTTCATGCACCGTACTTGTTTAGGTTTAGTTTATTATTTTTATTTTGTTTTCATTCCTATGGGTTTATAAAAAATGACTTAAAAGGTGGTTTTTAATTTTCTTTAACTTAGCCTCTTTAGGATCATAAAACTTTTCATTCTCTTTTAGTTTTATTTCCACTTTTTATGCATTTCTATAAAGTTATAAGAATGAAAACGTTATTGTTTATATTTTTCGCTCACTTTGTTTTAAGCTTTTATTTTCAAAACTTTTTGCTACTTTATCTTTTATTTTCTCTTTTTATGCATTTCTACTGCATTCTAGCCGAAGAAATGTTGTTGTTTTAATTTTTCACTCACTTTGTTTTTTTTCTTATTTTTCATTTGCGTGCGTGCGTGTATTAGTTAATTTTCATAGCTTTCTTTCAATTCAGTAGAGTGTGTGCGTGTGCGCATTTATTTCTGCCTACTCGTTAATAGTTAAATGGCATGTTTTCAATGTTCCTCCTACACATTTGAGTAGGACTTTGGGTGTGTGCATTTTAATTTCTATAGAGTGCGTGAGTGTGTTTAATTTCTATAGAATGTGTGCGTGTATAAGATAGCATTTTCAGCTTTCATTTCCCGCCTACTCGTTTGAGTAGGACCTACAATTTACGGCTTTTTTAATACTTTCATTTACTGCTTTATTTACTGCTTTCATTTTCCGCTTTCATTTTATCGCTTTCTTTCCATTAGCCATCCCCATTTCGATGAGTGGCTAACAACTCTTAGCCCTCAGTATCGAAGAGCATTGGGACAGAAAAAATCGCTTTAAATAATAAAAGGTCCTCTTTTTCTCGTTAATTAAAATTACTTAAGGTTTGCCCAGGGTTAACGACGCGTAGGACCATATATCGATGTGTGAGCTCTATTTTCGTTGTCCATACGCTAGTTTGCCGAGAGGTCATGCGTATGAACCGATCACCCTTGGGTAAAGAGAGTTCCGCACTTACACTCGAGAGAGGGCGCGCGTAACTCTACCGGAATGGGTTCCCCACCCAATAGCGGGGTTCTTAGCGTAATGTGGGCATTAAGAGGAATCCTTCATCGAACTAACGTTCGGTCAAATAGTCTTAATGTTTAGGTGAGCGATATTCCTAGAGATAAGTGAGCTCATTCTTTTGGAACCTCCACGAACAAGTCTCCGCCTTAATTAATTTGAAATTTAGGATCTCTATTTATTAAAAGTTTATTTTAGTTCGAATTCTATTTGATATTGTCGCGCTATTTCTTCATCGGCCTTTCCTTCATTTTTATGCTTTCATTTTCAGCACTATACATATATATCCTCCCTTTTTTATATAAACCACCAAAAATATTATCAGTAAAATAATAGTCCATTCAGGGAAAGAGTAGAAATAGGCATACCGACCCCGAGAACAGTACGACCTCTGCTCGATCGACGCTTTGTCTTCAAGCTTAGATCGACGCTTTGTCGTCAAGCTTAGATCGACGCTTTGTATTCAAGCTTAGATCGACGCTTTGTCGTCAAGCTTAGATCGATGCTTTGTCTTCAAGCTTAGGTCGACGCTTTGTTCGAAGCTCGTCGACCTCTGCTCGACGCTTTCTGCTGAACCATGATTTTCTTTGGCTGATCAGCATTCTTCCTAGCTACCTCTACTACTAGCATTCTTCCTGGCATTCTTCCTAGCATTCTTCGATGCTCTGTTCGAAGCTCTGTTCGAAGCTTAGATCGACGCTTTGTCGTCAAGCTTAGATCGACGCTTTGTCTTCAATATTAGATCGACGCTTTGTCGTCAAGCTTAGATCGACGCTTTGTCTTCAAGCTTAGATCAACGCTTTGTCGTCAAGCTTAGATCGATGCTTTGTCTTCAAGCTTAAGTCGACGCTCTGTTGCTGAGCTTAGATCGACGCTTTGTCGTCAAGCTTAGATCGACGCTCTGTTGCTGAGCTTAGATCGACGCTTTGTCGTCAAGCTCAAGATCGACTATTTCTGATTTAGCAAGGTCGACGTTTTCTGGTGAGCTCAGGTCGACGCTTTTTCCCTGAGTTCCGATCGACGTTTTCTGTTGAAGCTAAGGTCGACGATTTATGTCCAAATCAGGTCGACGCTTTCTGTCTGTTGCTTATCTCCATTTTCTCCGAGCTCAGATCGACTATTTCTGTTCCAGTTCAATTTCATTAACTCTGAGCTCTGGTCGACCATAGTCGATCTCAGATCGACTATTTCTTGATGAGGTCGACGTTTTTTGCTATCAAGTCAATATCAGTTATGGAATTATTTCAAATTCTTTCAGAGTTAATTGCTGCATTAATGGCAAAAGATTTCCTAGTCGTTTCAAGCTATCTGATGCAAATGTCAAGGAAGGTAAAAATGGAATATTGCTAATGGACTTTCCCTAGAGACAAATGATGTTTTTGGAAATCATTCAAGACTGTTTATTCGGCCATTCAAGTCAAGAATTCATTATTATTCTCTCAGTTCTCTTGGAGATTATTGAGCTGAAGAAAAGAGAGACACAAGAAGACAGATCATTCAACACCAACACCAAGAGATACAAGAATTGCATTACAGAAGAAGAACAACAAAAAAATTCTTTAATCAAGTATTCATCTTCTGTGACTAAAAGATCTGCTTCAAGTGCTAAAAGGCTTCATCATTCAAGTCTCCAGACAACTCTCATTTCAGCCTTGCTGAAATCATCATTTGCTGGAGAAGTCTCATTGAAGGCCTATCACCCTGTGCAAAGCCTCTACTCCTGAACCTACTGCTAATCTCAGGGGGAGCTTTGACATCTTCATCAAATCCACTTGTGCTTCTCTCATTTGATTGAGAACACAGAAGACACCTTCAACTCCTTTTTATTTTACTGCTGTAAAAGGGTTATCAAGACTCCCTTCAAAAGTTTTGAGTGTGGTTCTGAGAGCCTTGTCAAAACTCAGTGGTGGCAAGACACCTGATCAAAAAATCTAGTTTTGGTTTTTGAGCACCTTATCAAAAGATCTTTGGTGTCAGGACACCTGATCAACTCTTCCTGAGTGGATTCCTACCAAGGGTGGTAGAAGAGTGGACGTACCCAGGTTGTTGGGGAACCACTATAGCTCCTTGTATCGTCTGGTTTGCTGTGTGTTTATCTTTGCTTTGTGCTGTGTGTTTCTTTAGTTTTATTTTATCTTTGTTTCATAGCAAGCACATATACACTTATATATAAATTAAATCTTAATCTGCCTAATTTCTTTTAAACTGAAATTTATTTTAAAATACTCTATTCACCCCCCCTCTAGAGTGAAGGTAGATCTCTCTTCCACACTTTCAAATATTATCAGTAAAATAATAGTCCATTCAGGGAAAGAGTAGAAATAAGCATACCGACCCCGAGAACAGTACGACCCCGATATTCCTCACCGGAATATCCTTTACTACACGCGATAGGTGCACTTGTCTCCCTTTCGTTAAAACTCAGTTTCAACACCTTTTTATATAAAAAATAAATCCACGTGCCCCGCCTTTCTTAATAAAACCACCATCTTATAAACCCGAAATAAACAAACCACACACTAAAATAACCCAGGGCGCCGCGAGTTTTAACCATCAGCCAAGTTGCCTTTTTTTAATTTGAAAATTTTGTTCTCTAGTTATTAAGAGTTATTTTAGTCTTAATCTTATTCTGTGCCGAGCTTTAACCCTTCATCGAATTTTATAAATCGTTTTGTCTCCTTTATTTTATCCGCCTTAGTTAATTAAAATCTCCATCGTATTTTTAGTAAAATAATAGTAACTCCTTGAGAAGTAGGGATAATCAACCCGTCCCCGAAAACAATATGACCTTGATATTCCCACCAAATCTCAAGTACTACATGCAATAGGTGCCCTTGCCTCCTTTCGTTAAAAACTCAATTTTTAGCAAGTCTCGACGCTCAACTCATCGAACCAACCACCAAAAAAATTGTCTGTTCGCGAGCCATCACAAGACCTTTTGTATTTAATGCACCAACTCCATCTCTCTTGAGCAAGGTAGTGGCCTTTTCTAAAAATCTACCTGCTCACACTCTGACCAAGGGTAAATCTGCCCGGATGCAAGACTTGGAATCTTCCAAGGACACCAACAACCTCTGCAAGGAGAACTGCTGCTGATAGACCTTGTGAAAATCCAAGCTCTTAACATGTCAGACCTACTCTCAATCAGACTGTGGCTAAGAGAATTTTGAACAAGGAAGCTGCTTCTTCTTCTATTCAGTCTGCTGTCAACCATGCTGTCAGACCTTCTCAAAAAAGAAGATACAATATTCATGAGTGCAGGTGCTGTGGCAAAGTGGGCCACTTTGCCATAGATTGTTGGCACAACCTTTGTGTGCTAAGGGCAAGAGAATGTCTTCCTGACAAGGCTCCTGTAGGTAGACCTTTGTTTTCTTTTAAAGGTAACAAGAACCTAGGACCCAAGTCAGCTTGGGTTCCTAAGGGAAGGTAATTCTGTCCTGCAGGATAGTCCAAGTGGCCATAACCATTTATGGTCCTTGGACAATGTTGTACCAGACCCAAGTCTGGGTACAAGAAATTATTCAACTTATCAACATGCCCTAAATGTCAATGACAAGTGCAATTATTAAGGGGGAGCTTTACAAAGGAAATCCAGATGAACATCAAGTGCTAAAGCTCAGAAGCAAGGTTGCTGGTATGCTTAGAAACTGTTAATCCAGTACGAACTTCAAGTCTACAGAGCAGAGATAAGTAGAATTCATCTTTATTTTACTCTACCACTTAATTTCTAAATTAATTACTCATGCTTGAGAAGGGTAATTGAAACAAATGACTAAGAAGATGTAAAAAACAATAGCTCTTCTTATTTCATGTGTTAGTGGCTTACATGTTCGCCATGCCACAAAATTTAATGTCTCAACATACCCAAAGACATATTGCATATGGAATACTAAGGTAGGTTAGTATCAAAATTTGATTGAGTCAATTGAGGTTGGGGGCAAATACTCTCTCAGTTGAAATAAATATAAGGTTATTAAAATTTTGTCTAATTGCATCCCAATAGAACATAATTTAGATTGTGTACTGTAGGTTTATATTACCCCTGCAAGTTAGGACAACACAGTTAGGGGTTAATCAAAAATTTAATTACTAAAGAAAACTGATGATAAGATAATTAAGCCCACATAACAGACACTGGAGAAAAGACGGACTTCGGATATGTGTCGCGACTCAATCCTGGCCATTGATCAAGATTAAAACAACAAAGATTGATTAATGAATTTTCGCCTTCCTTGTAGCAATACCTATAAATAGAAGGACTTGTGCAATATACCAAGTCAAAATTCCTTACCCTCTCCCGCACGCATTAACTAAATCGACGAAAAGCCGCTTTCGATTGCTTTCTCAAATTATCTAGAGCGATGGCGCCCAAGGGACCGTATTTCCTCTTCAAAGGTGTTGAACTAGTGTAAAATGGATTCGTTGATGCTCCGGAAGAAGTTCTGCATGTGCTTAATTTTCTGAAGAAATCTATCCTAGCTTTCATCCTGACGAAACCCTTTCTTCTGTGGAAGATGGAAGTACTGGAGTTGTTTGCCAATGCCAAAACGGATGCTTTGGCTGGAAAAATTAAGACCATGGTAAGCATAAAGAAGATTAAGATTACGCTCAGAAGGCTAAGCAAGGATCTACAGCTGCCAAAGCTCTCTACAACTGAGGACGAAGAAGAGCTATTACTGGACAATGCAAAATCGGCAATGAAATGGTGTGTACTTTCCAAGCACACAACCAGATCAATTCAAAGGAAAGAACTGAACTTTAGAGGCAAGTTCATAGCCGATGTCATTGGGAAAGCTCTGATATGTAAAATAGGTTCCCATGATAATATCTCAAAAAGGATGTTTGAACTTATGGCTAGGGTCATACTGTCCAAGAGAACTGATTGGGGAAGAATGGTGTTTGAAAGAGTAGTGGAATGCTTGGTTGATCCTAATTTGGGGAGAATCCTGTCACTATTTTTGCGAGAAACTGCTCCAGAAATTATGAATCTGAAACTTGGTGCTAGGATACACCATGTGAGAAGGATGGACATCAAGATGCTTGAGAGATGGGACAAGGTCCTTCTGCCCTGTGGTCTAGAAGCTGTGGAGAGAAAAGGGAACAAAATAGCAGCTATTGAGCCCAGCTCCTCTAGCAGCTAATCTAAGGATGAAGAGCCTCATGATCCTAATCTATCGTCATTTGCTGAAGTGTCCAAGAGGGATATGAATATCCAGGTATCCGCCTCTTCTGAACTTACCCTCTTAGTTGTATGAGCAGATTAGAGTTAGATTCAGTTCCTGAAGTGGATGAGATTGATGCTGGCTTAGCTGGATTTGCTGGAGAGGAAGGAGAGGATTTGTCTTAAGCCAAGGATGCTGGCCAAATAGCAGAGGAAATTGTTAACAAATTTTCTGTAGGAATGGGGGATGATGACGCCAGATTGGAAGATGTAGATATGCAAATACCTATGTATGAAGATGAGGAAGTACATGATAAAGACTTGGAAATTCCTTGTACTAAGGGAAGGATTGCTCAAATTGAGGGGGAGCAATTGATGTAAGAAATAATGCTTGATGCATTATTTGTAGGGGAGCAACTGGAGGTTCCTCCAAAAAAGGATGCTGCTGCTTCTGTCCTGCATGCAAACAAAAGCATGGCATTAGTTAAGGGGGAGAAATTTCTGGTCTCCCTTGTCATGAGGTACATGATCTAGTGTCATCAGGATTAGAGGAAGAGGAAGACAGTGATGAGAAAGCACACTCCTCACCATATCCAGAAACAGAACAGCACAAGAGTGGCATAGCTCAAGGAACAGGGAGCAAGACTATGTAGGATTTCACGTGCGTTGGTGGGGCGAATTTTTTTTTTTTTTAAAATCCAAACACCGTACAATACATAAGGATCGGATATCCCAAAATAATTCAAAATAGGCTTAACAAAAACAAACCCTAACTCATCACATCTAATCCATCAAAAGCGTTAGAAATTATACCTCTAGAGAACAATCTCTAGACGAAAGAGGAAGACGCGCCGGAGAAAATGATAGCAATCCCACTGCAACTACGAGGCCGATCGCCTCGCCTCTTGATTCACCTTGAACCCGAACAGCGTCAAAGTTCTATTCCGTTGATGGAGAATAGAAACAGTGGCTCAGAACTTCTCTCCTCTTGCACCGATGACTCCAAGTGGCCGAACCACACTAGTCGCCGGGTAGGGAAGAGGAATGTGGAGAGGGATCTAAAAACCGTTGTTGAGAAGGAGCAAACTCAAGCCATCACTCAAGCTGTGAACGACTGGGAAGAACCACCCAAGGTCGGCGAGCTGCACGGAGATGGCGGCGGCAAGCTTGCCCAGAGAAGGAGCAGCGGGCGGCGATGCTGGCGTCAAGCTTGCCCGGCGGCGGAGAGGGGGCTGCATGATTTTGGCGCCCGGAAAGGGAGATTGCAAAACCCCTTCTCCTTCGTTTCTTGCGGCTAGGTTTAGACAAAAGCAAAAGCCGTGAACTTATCTGCTCCTCTTCTCCCATTTTATAACTTTTATATACTAATATATATAAAACTATATATATATATATACAATCATTTATATATATTTACATATATATATATATATAACATATATATGTATCTTATATATATAAATACCTACATATATATATATATTAATATATAACTTATATGTATATATTTTGTATGTGTATATACCTTATGCACATATACATGCCCAATATATATCATCCCATAACTCCAAATATTGTGCACTCCTACCAAAATAATTACGACGACTCGCCCCATCATAATTATTTCTCTTTGATAGTCGCACAGGAATACTATCTAAGCATGTCGAGTCACGACATTAGACGTCCGCACTTACTATAGTACTTAGATTAAATGTTCCATAAAATAAAATACCCCAAATAAGCCGAACGGATGCTGTTCCCGTTCATTTGGTGCGACCTTGAAGAGGAACCATGTCGTCGAGGCTATAATATAACATCCTATATTATAGACTATAAGAGGCTTTGTCACTGCATAATAGTCGCCCTAACAACATGGTAACTGGGTAACGCAATGAACGACCTGCGTCTATTTCTTTGTCACATGATATCATAAATATTGTGCAAACTTGGACTGTGTCAATTTCGCACTATATTTGTCTTTCTTGGTCTTACAAGTGAGTTGTATTTATAACTACGTTAGTTATAATGCATGCTACACAACCTCGCTTGGCCAAGGGGCCCGACTATATCATTACCAAAATAATTTGGGGACAAAATGATATTTTGATGTGCATATTTCCTACGTGTAAGTATGAACAACGAATCATTGTATATATCATTATTAGAGGATAGTTTTCAACTATAATCACAATGCCCACACTGACACGCTAAACCTACACATCTTGTATCTCTAACTTAATAGACACGTTGAAACATTATTGAAACTGAACACATTCCACATAATGCTACAACAAAAAATAGGTCACTCTCAATGTGTATGAAATAACATGCATACACACTCATATGATTAAACGATAATCATTTATCAACATTTATAGAACTCAAATGTACTTTATTCGATATGACAATCTTAACTCGGCAATCAACGTTCCCCTTTGATTACCACGATTCTGAGGATAACTTAAGATTACATGACTCAATAAAAACCATGGTTCTATGTTTCAAGACCAAGCGCATCTTCTTAACCCTTACATGGTACAAGTCATATAATCAAGGAACAAAATGTTACAACATTCTAAAAACATGAACATAAGTAAAAAGATAACTTTCAAAACACCACTTCCTTCAGTCTCCCACTTGTTTTCAAAGTTTCTTAAATTATAGAAACTACAAAAGAAAAGGAGCAACCTTAAAATCATTTATAAGGCCACTCTCCATGGTCACGTAACCCCATGGATTCGAAATGAATTTCGCCCTTAGCTTGAGATAAAGGTTTGGTGAAAGGATCAGCTGTGTTGCTGTTAGTTTCTATCTATAAAAGTTCAATCTTCCCTTCCTCGATGAAGTCCCGCATTACAAAAAACTTTCTATCCATGTATTTTGTCTTGTGATGCGACCTTAGCTCCTTAATTTATGAAATGGAGGCACTGTTGTCGCAAAACAATTTCAAGGGGGCTTCACATGATGGAACAATTCCAAGTTCTTCGAGGAATTTCTTTATCCAAACTCCCTCTTTGCTTGCTTCCGAAGCTGCCAAGACTTCTACTGCGGTGGTCGAGTCAGCGGTAGTTGATTGTTTCCAACTACGCCAACTCACGGCTCTACCATTCAGAAGGAAAACGAACTCAGATTGAGATTTCCTGTCATCCGGATCTGTCATGAAACTAGCATTCGTGTAGCCTTCTACAACTAGCTCCTTATCCCCACCAAAAACAAGAAACTTATTCTTGGTCCTTTTCAGGTACCTAAGAATATTTTTGACAGCGGTCCAATGATTAGGATCGGGTGAAGCTTGATGTTGGCTCGTTATGCTCAGGGCATATGCAACATCCGGTCTTGTACAAGTCATGGCATACATGATTGAGCCTATGGCTGAAGCATAGGGTACATTATTCATGTATTCAATGTCCATGTGCGATGAGGCACAATGAGACTTGCCAAACTGTAAAGATGTCTTCATTGGCACATTTCCCTTCTTAGAGTTTTCCATATGAAACCTTTCTAAGACAAAGACATTGGCACATTTCCCTTCTTAGAGTTTTCCATATGAAACCTTTCTAAGACTTTGTCAAAATAAATACTTTAACTCAGGCCAATGAGTCTTGGAGACCTATCCCTATATATCTTGATCCCCAAGATATATTGAGCTTGTCCCATGTCCTTCATTGAAAAGATGGTTTTCAATGAGTCTCTTGTTTGTTCCATTATAAGTATATGATTGCCCATTAATAATATATCATCTACGTACAAAATCAAAAATATGACGTGACTCCCACTAACCTTCTTATATACACAAGGTTCTTCCTTGCTTTGAATAAAATCGAGAGTTTTAACCTCATCGTCAAAGCGTTTGTTCCAACTCCTTGATGCTTGCTTCAAACCATAAATGGCTCTTTGAAGTCTACATACTTTCTTGATATTTTCCGGACTTTCAAAACCTTGAGGTTGTAACATGTATACCTCCTCAACTAGTTTTCCATTTAGGAAAGCTGTTTTGATGTCCAACTGCCATATTTCATAATCATGGAAGGCGGCGATAGCCAACATGATCCAAATTGTTTTGAACATTACAACCGACGAAAAAGTTTCATCGTAGTCAATCCCTTAGACTTGGCTAAAACCTTTTGCTACAAGCCTTGCTTTGCAGGTTGTCAAGTTCCCATTCATGTCCATCTTACTCTTGAAAATCCATTTGTTGGGAATGGCTTTCTTTCCATCAGGAAGGTCAACCAAGTCCCATACTTGATTGTCATACATGGATTGCATTTCGGATCTCATGGCCTCTATCCAGGCCACTGAATCTTTCCTTCCTAATGCTTCTTCATAGGTCAGGGGATCTTCAGTGTCTATTACCAATACATCATGAAAACTCATGTAAAGGTCGGGCTTTCTTTTTACCCTTGTAGACCTTCTGAGTTCTCTTTGCTCATCCCGTTCACCTTGAGGCTCTCAAATTTCTTCTACAACCTCATGTGGAAGTAATTCATGTTAAACACGAGCCAAACAATTGCCTGGTGGCGCATTGCAAAGCTCCTCAACATGAATTTGTGGAGGTGGACTGGCCACACTCCCACTGAGCAAAGGAACTATATGTGATAGCTCGTGGTCATCTTGAATATCAAAATTAATATCATGATCACATCCTTGTAGGTCCTCTTGAGTTTCCTCAAGTATTATCCTATGATCACATCCCTTCATTCTTTCGAGAAACTCTTTCTCCAAGAATGTAGCACCTTTCTTTACAAATATAGTATTTGTTGACTTGTGCCAAAAACTATACCCTTTAGTTTCTCTAGGGTATCCTATGAAAAAACACATGTCCGCTTTGGGTTCTAACTTTGTCGATTGCATATGTTTTACATATGCCTCGCAACCCCAAATCTTGAGGAACGATAAACTAGGCGGTTTTCCAAACCATGCATCATATGGAGTTTTATCAACAGATTTTGTTGGAACAATATTTAAAGTTAGAGTTGCAGAAAGAAGTGCGTGGCCCCAAAAATATAAAGGTAGATCGGTCTGGCATATCATGGAACGTACCATGTACAAGCAGGGTTCGATTTCTCCTTTCGGAGACACCATTCCACTGCGAGGTGCCAGGTGGAGTAAGTTGTGGTACAATACCACACTCCTTCAGGTAAGTAGTGAACATGTTGCTCATGTACTCACCTCCGCAATCGGTTCTCAAGATCTTAATTCTCTTGTCAAGTTGGTTCTCTACTTCATTTTTGTACTCCTTGAATTTTTCAAGGGATTCACTTTTATGCCTCATGAGATAAACATAGCCATATCGGCTATGATCATCCGTGAAGGTAATGAAGTACCTATAACCTTCTCTTGCACTCGTACTCATTGGACCACATACATCTGAATGTATCAATTCCAACAAGTTATTCGCTCTTGCACCTTTCTTGCTGAAAGGTGTCTTGGTCATTTTTCCAGCTAAACATGATTCGCATGTCCCAATTGCATCCAAATCAAATGAGTTTAAAAGATTTGTTTGATGCAATTTCCTTATGCGTTTCTCATTTATGTGACCAAGACGATGGTGCCATAAGAGTGTCTCATTCATATGAGATATCTTGAGTCTTTTGTTATTAATATTCATTACATGTTTATCCTCAACTATATTAAGCAAATACAAACCATTGGAAACAATAACATTTGCATAAAATAATCCATCCTTCTCAATTGTCATTTGCGAATTAACAATCACAAAATGAAAACCTTCTGCATCTAAACATGATACAGAAATAATGTTTCTCAAAATAGAAGGGACATGATAAACGTTTTTCAAAATTAAAACTAAACCACTAGATAAACGAAGGTCTAGGGTGCCAACTATAACCGCGGATATCCTTGCACCATTCCCGACCTTCAGCACAACCTCTCCTTTCGAGAGTGTTCTTCTATCCCTTAGTGACTGCACATTAGAAACTAAGTGAGCACATGATCCGGTATCAATTACCCAATCAAGGATAGTTGTGGTTAAGATTAAATTCAGTTCAATAACATATATACCTTTAGGGCGCTTGCGTTCAATCTTGCCTTCATGCAAGTCCCGTTTATACTTGGGGCAGTTCATCTTGTAGTGTCCCTTTTCATGACAATGGAAACACTCAGTGAGATCTGTAGGAGAGTTCTTCACCTTGTTTCCCTTAGAGTTGCTCACATGAGCTCCTCCCTTATTGCCTTTCGAAGAGAAACCTCTACTTGAATTTTTGATTGCACCTTTTGAAAGTGAAGGGATAGATACTACTCTAGAGGGAGGGTGAATAGAGTTATCAAATTTTGCACAGACAAAACTTAATAGTCTACCCAACTCCCTTGGAGTGAAGTGCGGAATGAAAAGATTATAGATATAAAATTAACCCTAAAGCCTAACACAAGTGATGTGTACAAACACAAGCTAACTGTAATTACAGTTAAGCTTGGAAAAACCTAATCAGCAACTAGCAACCTAGTTATATCTAATCACAGCCATAATAAGGGAATTAAACAATGGAATCCAGATGACACAAGGAAATTTATAGTGGTTCCCCAAACAACTTGGGTACGTCCACTCTTCTACCCACACGGTAGGAATCCACTCAGGTTTTTGATCAGGTGCCCTGCCACCAACAGGATCTGCTTCAGGTAGATCCAGAAACCCTTTAGACTTTTGATCAGGTGTCTAAAAACTAAGCACAGGTTTTTGATCAGGTGCCCTGCCACCAAGGGATACTTTTGAAGGGAGTAATAACCCTGTACAGGAGGGGGAAGAAGGTTAAGATGTCTTCTCTATTTTACAAAGATTAGAGAAGCACAAAATCTTGCACTGAGCTAGAATACTCTAAAGAATCAAGGCTCCCCCTGGCTCAAAGATGTCCAGGTGAAGTCTTGCTTCAGTGCAGAAAACTCTTCAGAAAGTTCTGAAGGAAAAGCTACAGGAAGAAAGTAAATAATAAAAAATCAAAGATCTTCAAGCAGCTATCTTCTTCTTCTTCTTCTTCAAAGGAACTCTGAGTTTGAACTTCCTGAAAGCAGGAGAACTCAGGTGAAGAAGAGATGAAGATCTTAACACTTCTCAGTTAGATGGAAATTGCTGAGAGCAGAAAGCTTTTTCTTGATGAAGGCTTGAGAGCTTGAATGAACAACTGGTTAGCTATTATCTAGCTTGAATCCTTCTTCAAAGGGTCCTTTTTATAATCATCAGCAAGCAACGGCTCTCTTCCATTTGAATTATTTGTCTTCTTCTGAGCCTTGAGACCTGGGCTGTAAATATCAAGAAGACAGAAACAACTCTGCAGCAAAACATTCTATAAAAGGAATAAACCTCTTTCTAAGAAGCTGCAGGCTTAAATCAAATAACAGAAGGACTAAATAAAGTCACATCACAAATAATCTCTTTATAGCAAAAAGAAGACTTTTCAGTCTAACGGCTATAAAGGGCTGACAATAGATAAAGTAATTTATAATGACAGCTAATAAGACAAATAACTTTATCTTAAAAAGATTTGACTCAGGCAAAAGAGATGGAGCAAATATTGCCAGGTAATTTTATCATACAGCTTAAAATAATGTGCCAGAAAATGTATTAATTAATTAAATATAATAAATAAATACAAAATACAAAGGCAGACAGAAAGCGTCGAACGACCCTCGAAGATCGTCGAACGACGCACGGAGATCGTCGAACTATCGGGCAGATAGTCGAACGATCCAGATAGTCGACCTATCGAAGAAGATAGTCGAACTACCCCGGCAGATAGTCGAACTATCAGAACAGATAGTCGAACTATCAGATAGTCGATCTATCATGGACAGATAGTCGAACTACCAAGCGCACAGAGATAGTCGACCTATCAAGCAGATAGTCGACCTACCTCAGAAAACAGATAGTCGATCTATCAACAGGTAGTCGAACTATCAAAACAAACCAGATAGTCGATCAATCAGCAGATAGTCGAGCTATCAGATAGTCGAACTATCAGGACAGATAGTCGAACTATCAAGGACAACAGATAGTCGAACTATCAACAGATAGTCGAACTATCAAGACGAAACAGATAGTCGATCTATCAACAGATAGTCGAACTATCAAGGCGGAACAGATAGTCGAACTATCAACAGATAGTCGAACTATCAGATAGTCGATCTATCAGAACAGATAGTCGAACTACCTCGCCAAGCAGATAGTCGAGCTATCAACAGATAGTCGAACTATCAACGCAAAACAGATAGTCGACCTATCAACAGATAGTCGAACTATCAACGCAGACAAAGCGTCAACCAACTGATAGACGATCGTCGATCAGCCGATAGACGATAGTCGAGCGGCGTTCGACTATAGTCGAACGAAAAACCTACTTAACCAAATTCTCAATCTGGAAAAGTGAGGACTCTACAGCTAGACTCCTAACCATTGACCATAAGTATTTCTTGGGTCAAGGGGCACAAAGGAGAGGACTAAACTCAACTGAGGCAGACAGCAATGCAGAGGAGGAGGAAGGAAGAGCTGAGCCAGCTTCAACATGGTGAGGAGTGACTGATTCAGTCCTTGTGTCCTCAGATTTTGCTGGAGCAGGTTTCATAAACGTTCTCTTCCACTTAGAGAACAAGTTGGGGTCCATCTTCTTGCTTGCATTGATTGTTGTTGCAGTTGAACTCAGTAGCTGGGGGTATTTTTCCTTAAGGAAAATTCCAATGACCCTTCCTAGGGTGACTTCCTTCTTACCAGTCTTTTTCCTGATTAAATCAAACACAACTGCTGCCCAATCAATCCTTTTTCGATTAACAATCGCACACATGAGTGCGAATTGCTGCCTTGTTATATTATCGTGGGCAGAGTGCTTACCCAGGAGCACTTTTCCTACTAACTCAGCCAGAAACTTGATCTTGAAAGGAAAATTCACTTTGAGCAGCTTCGTGGGAATGCCCTCAGCATGTCCCAGCTCAACTAGCATTCTTCCGAATTCCTGAGCATCTTGCTCATAATCCTCGTCACCATTAACTAATCCAAAAACATCAGATAAAATGGCCGGAGTCAAGATTACCTCTTCTCCGCCGATGGTACCAGTCATCGATTCGTCTGTGGAAGACGACGTGAAAGCCCATTCTTTGATTTCTGGGATGTTGATCTTAATCCTTGCAGACATTAACTTCTCTAATCCCTGATCCCTGCATAGCTGTAGAACTTCTACGATTCCTGCATCCCAGCTGCTGAACGCGTCGAAATCCACGCTAAATCCTGCATCAAACTTCACGACAGCTAGAACTGCTGGGGAAACCGCCATTGATTCGCTGGAGAAAGCTCGAGAAAGCTGCAGAGAACGAAGAAGACGAAACGCCCGGAAATCGCAAGCGGGAAAGCAGAATGCGAAAGGGCACGCTCCGTCGACGATAAAACACAAGATCTTTTAACCTAGGTCGACTATCGGCTTTATGTTAGACCGGGAATAGTCGATCTATTAAAAAGATATTTGACCCGATAGTCGAACGGCCGTTCGACGATCGGCTCAGAAGCAGAGTAGTCGAACCATCGTTCGGCTATTTCTGGCTTCACAAGCAACAAGCTGTCGTCGTTCAGAGATCGACGATGAGCTCAACCTGTTCGACGATGGTCGAACATCGATCGACGATCTTCAAACAGATAAGCTATCATTAACCAGAGGTCGACGATAGGCTTAATCCGTTCGACGATCTTCGATCATCGTTCGACGATCTTCAAGCAGATTTCAACATAGGCAGATATAGTCACACTTAGTCTCGTCCATTAATCATGCCTAGTTGAACTAAAAAGAACAGATACTTCTGTTCATCTAAAGGCTTGGTGAATATATCACCTCTCTGAAACTCAGTGGATATGAACTCAAGACAGATCTTGTTCTTTTCCACACAATCTCTCAGGAAATGGTGCCTAATCTCAATGTGCTTCATTCTAGAGTGGTGCACTGGATTTTGTGCAATTGAGATAGCACTGGTACTATCACACATGATCTTGGTGTTCTTGTGTGAGTAACCATAATCCACAAGCTGGTTTTGAATCCACAGGATCTGTGAACAACAATTGGCAGCTGCTATATATTCAGTCTCTGCAGTTGAAGTTGAGACAGAAGCCTGCTTCTTACAGAACCAAGAGACCAATCTCTCTCCCAGGAACTGGCAAGTTCCTGAGGTGCTCTTCCTGTCAACTCTGCAACCAGCATAATCAGAATCAGAATATCCAATTAATTCAAACTCTGACTCAGCTGGGTACCAAAGTCCTAGATTTGGACATCCCTTCAGGTATCTCAGGATTCTCTTTAGAAGAATCAGATGAGATTCCTTGGGGTTGACCTGGAATCTAGCACAAAGGCATGTAGCAAACATTATATCTGGCCTACTTGCAGTTAGATATAATAGGGAACCAACAATGGCCCTATAATTCTTTTGATCAACTGGTTTGCCGTGATCATCAGAACCAATAACTACATTAGTAGCCATGGGTGTAGGCATTGCTGAAGCATCAACCATCCCAAATTTCTTTACCAATTCCTTGGCATATTTGGATTGGGAGATGAAGATACCATCAGCATCTTGCTTAACTTGGAGACCAAGAAAGTAAGACAGCACACCCATGCTACTCATCTCAAACTTGGAATGCATCAAGTTGGAAAACTTTTTGCACAGTTTGGGATCAGTGGAGCCAAAAATAATATCATCTACATACACCTGAACTAACAGGATTGTGTCCTTGTGATGCTTGACGAAAAGGGTTCTATCAACTACTCCCCTAGTAAAGTTGTGCTCTAACAGGAAACTAGCTAAGGTCTCATACCAGGCCCTAGGAGCTTGCTTTAGTCCATAAAGAGCTTTCTGCAACTTAAAAACATGAGAAGGCTGAGTTGAAGAAACAAAACCTGGTGGTTGTTCAACAAACACCTCTTCCTTAAGCTCACCATTTAGGAATGCACTTTTGACATCCATTTGGAACACCTTAAACATCATGAAGGCTGCATAGGCCAAGAAGATCCTTATTGCTTCTAGCCTTGCAACAGGAGCAAAGGTTTGGTCATAGTCTATACCTTCCTCCTGTCTGTAGCCCTGAGCTACAAGCCTAGCTTTATTCCTTACTATGATTCCATTTGCATCTAACTTGTTTCTATACACCCACTTGGTGCCTATGATCAGTTGGCCTTTAGGTCTTGGAACCAAAGTCCAAACTTTACATCTCTCAAACTGATTGAGCTCCTCTTGCATTGCAATGATCCAGTGGGGATCTAGCTCTGCATCTTTAAAGGTGAGGGGCTCAACTTGTGAGAGGAAACAAGCATGCATCACATCCTGTCTTAATTGGTGTCTTGTTTGCACACCAGCTGATATGTCTCCAATCACTTGAGATGTGGGGTGATCTCTAAGTGTGACAATATCAGCAGGTGGGATGTGATCTTCAGCAACAGTTGGGATTAATTCCTCAGGAGGAATTTGATCTACTGTTGGTGGTACAACAACAGCTTCAACAGCTTCAGCAATGTCTTCATCACTGTCTGATTCAGTGATCTGAAGAGTTGATAGTTGAAGAATTTCTTGAGGGGCATCAGGTACCTGCAAAGAACTGGAGGAAGGAGAATTTTCCTTCTCCTTATAAAACATCTGATGCTCATCAAATGATACATGCACAGATTCTTCTATCTTACAGGTTGACTTGTTATAAACCCTATAAGCTTTGCTTACTTGGGAATATCCAAGCATGATTCCCATTGAAGCTTTTGCTTCAAATTTTCTAATATATTCTTTATTATTATTATGAATATAAACAATACAGCCAAAAACTCTAAAGTAATTAATTTTTGGTTTCTTTCCTTTAAGCAACTCATAAGGAGTTTTACACTTAAGTTTGTGTATCAAACTTCTATTCAAGACATAGTTGGCTGTACTAACAGCTTCTGCCCAATAGGATAGAGGCATGTTAGCATCTGCCAACAATGTACTAGCAGCTTCAATTAGTGTTCTATTCTTCCTTTCAACTACCCCATTTTGTTGGGGAGTTCTAGGAGCTGAGAAGCTATGTTTGATATCTTCTCTCTCACAGAATTCTTGCATGAGAAGAGAGTCAAACTCAGTACCATGATCACTTCTGATCAAGGCCACATGAGTAGAGTACTCAGTCTGCACACATAATAGAAAGTCTGTAAGGGCTTTGAAGTTATCAGACTTAGTTCTCAAAAAGAAAACCCAACTGAACCTAGAGAAGTCATCTACAATTACTAAAGTGTAATACTTCCCTCCTAAACTCTGTACATTTATTGGGCCAAAAAGGTCCAGATGTAATAAATACAGGATTCTAGGAGAATCACTTTTATTTACAGATTTAAATGAATTCTTGGTTTGCTTGCCTAGCTGACAAGCCTTGCATAGGCTCTCCTTCTTGTAGGGGCAAGAAGGTAAACCTCTAACAAGGTTGTGCTTAGATAACCTAGATATATTTTTAAGGTTTACATGACTAAGCCTTTTATGCCATAGGGAATTATTATTAAGGGTTACTTCATTAAACAGGCAGATTTCAGAATGAGATGAATTGAAATCTACTAAATAAATATTACCTATTCTATTACCTACTAAAACAACATTATTATTTAAAGTAATATTGCAAGAGAAATTAGAAAATGAAACCTGGTAGCCAGCATCACATAGCTGGCTGACTAAAATCAGATTATGCTTCAGTCCATTGACATAAGCAACTCTCTTGAAAGTAACTGCTCCAATTGTGATCTTGCCATAGCCTTCTGTCTGACCACAGCTGGAGTCTCCAAAGATAACCTTTGGGCCAAGCTTAGCTTTGAACTTTGACAGTAGATCTTTATTTCCTGTCATATGCTTAGAGCATCCACTATCCAAATACCACTTATTTTGAGTGATTGGATAGGCCTTCACCTGCAAGACAATTATTTAGACAGAGTGGACCCAGGTAACCTTGGGTCCCTTGTTTTTCACATAAGAAAAACTGGAAATATAAGAGAATGCAGGCTGAGGGTGATAACCTAGTGGGTGAGATCTCCTAGGTGGGATTCTCCATGCTGATGATGGGTCAACAAACCTAGGGTTTCTATTCTTATTTTGGTTTCTATGGAATTGATTATGATTTTGAAAATCATATTGAAATCGTCGATCGACGTTCGACGATGGGCGCTCAGATCGTCGAGCTTCGTTCGACCATGGAGCTTCCGATCGTCGAGCGGCGTTCGACGCTCTTTGCATTTCTTTAAAGAACTTCTTTCTCTTTTCTCTCTTAGCTTTATTTAAGGTTTTATTAACCAGATTTACTTGCTCAGTGTTCTTCTTTCCACTAGCTGAAATGAAGTTCACTGGTGTTGAAAGATTATTTTTAAGAAGGACTGGGGGTTCACTGGGAGAAGCTCCTAAGCCTAGTTTATCATTACCTGACCTAGTGTTAGTCATGCTGGTAATTTCTAACAACTTAAGGCTTCTACCATTAAGGGATTCTTCTAATCTCTTAGACTTAGCTAACTCTATTTTAAGAAATTTAATTTCTTCACTACAAGTAGTGAGATCTTCCTTTAACCTAATGTTTTCAGAGGCTATTGATTCTGAGTCAGCTAACCTATTTCTAAGTTCTTTTATTTTCTTTTCTGAGCTAATTAAATCTAAACATAAGGATTTAAATTCTAACTTAAATTCTTCTGAAGTAAAATCATAAGAAGAAAGTACCTCATCTTCTGTAGGCATCTCTTCATCAGAATCAGAACTCTCTGCAGCAGAGTGGTTGCTGCAGGCATCTATTGCCATTAGGCAAACTTCTTTTGCCTTCTTCTCTTCCTCATCTTCACTGGAGCTTGATGAGGAGGATTCTTCATCAGAATCACTCCAGGTTTCAGCAATGAAACCTCTCTCCTTCTTCTTGTTTTTGTAGGAGGATGGCTTGGAGTGCTTCCTGTGTTGTTCCTTTTCTTTTATCTTTTCTTTGTTCTTCTCCTCTGGACACTCTCGCAAGATGTGTCCAGGCTTCCTGCAACCATAACAAATAATTTCTTTAGCAGGAGAGCGATCATACCTTGGTTTGTCTTCATATCGTGAAGACTTCTTTCTGAACTCCTTTCTTCCCATCTTGAGAAACCTTTTGGCAAACAATGCCATAAGTTCCTCATTAGATTGGCTGCCTTCAGAGACATCTGCAGCCTTAAGAGCTAGAGATTGCTCTTTTCTTGTTGGAGTGGGGGTCTTGGCTTCAGCTTCTGCTTCTCTGGTCTTCAGCACTTGCTCAAAAGACTTGAGCTTGCCGAGGAGAGCTTCAGTTGAGATCTCATTAGTACTTCTGGCTTCCTTGATGGGCCAGATTCTTAGATCCCATGTGCTAGGGAAGCACATAAGAATCTTATCATTGACCTCTATCAATGATATGTCCTTGTCCAGGGTCCTCAGCTCATTAATGATTTAGCTGAGCCTGGTGTACATAGCTTCAACTGATTCAGCATCAGTTTTCTTGAAGTTCTCATACTGTGAGATCAGGTTGGACCTTCTGTCCTTCCTTTCATCAGCTGAACCAGCTACAATCTGGTTCAGTGTGTCCCACATGGCCTTTGCTGAGGAGCAGTCAGCCACCTTCTAGAACACCTCATCAGACATTGTCTGAGCCAGTATGTTCATTGCCTTGGCATCTGCTATTTTGGCCTTCTTGTATTCATCATTGTAATCTGGAGGAGGCACTGCACTCATATTAGATGATGAGGCAGTGGCAGCAACAGGTGCTCTTGGGGGACCTGACAAAATAGAAGCAAAAATACTTTCATCAATAGAGTTCATATATAATTTGATCCTTGCCTTCCAGATGCCAAACTTAGCTAAGTTGCATGCAGGAGGTCTGGTGCTAGAATAATCCTTGGACTGGGCCATGATAGTGAATATCTATAAGCTCTTGGTATCTATCAGGATCTTGTGACTTAGGTGTTAGCCTATACAGTCAGTCAACCTCCCTCTGATACCAATTGAAAGTGAAGGGATAGATACTACTCTAGAGGGGGGGTGAATAGAGTTATCAAATTTTGCACAGACAAAACTTAATAGTCTACCCAACTCCCTTGGAGTGAAGTGCGGAATGAAAAGATTATAGATATAAAATTAACCCTAAAGCCTAACACAAGTGATGTGTACAAACACAAGCTAACTGTAATTACAGTTAAGCTTGGAAAAACCTAATCAGCAACTAGCAACCTAGTTATATCTAATCACAGCCACAATACAGGAATTAAACAATGGAATCCAGACGACACAAGGAAATTTATAGTGGTTCCCCAAACAACTTGGGTACGTCCACTCTTCTACCCACACGGTAGGAATCCACTCAGGTTTTTGATCAGGTGCCCTGCCACCAACAGGATCTGCTTCAGGTAGATCCAGAAACCCTTTAGACTTTTGATCAGGTGTCTAAAAACCAAGCACAGGTTTTTGATCAGGTGCCCTGCCACCAAGGGATACTTTTGAAGGGAGTAATAACCCTGTACAGGAGGGGGAAGAAGGTTAAGATGTCTTCTCTATTTTACAAAGATTAGAGAAGCACAAAAGCTTGCACTGAGCTAGAATACTCTAAAGAATCAAGGCTCCCCCTGGCTCAAAGATGTCCAGGTGAAGTCTTGCTTCAGTGCAGAAAACTCTTCAGAAAGTTCTGAAGGAAAAGCTACAGGAAGAAAGTAAATAATAAAAAATCAAAGATCTTCAAGCAGCTATCTTCTTCTTCTTCTTCTTCAAAGGAACTCTGAGTTTGAACTTCCTGAAAGCAGGAGAACTCAGGTGAAGAAGAGATGAAGATCTTAACACTTCTCAGTTAGATGGAAATTGCTGAGAGCAGAAAGCTTTTTCTTGATGAAGGCTTGAGAGCTTGAATGAACAACTGGTTAGCTATTAGCTAGCTTGAATCCTTCTTCAAAGGGTCCTTTTTATAATCATCAGCAAGCAACGGCTCTCTTCCATTTGAATTATTTGTCTTCTTCTGAGCCTTGAGACCTGGGCTGTAAATATCAAGAAGACAGAAACAACTCTGCAGCAAAACATTCTATAAAAGGAATAAACCTCTTTCTAAGAAGCTGCAGGCTTAAATCAAATAACAGAAGGACTAAATAAAGTCACATCACAAATAATCTCTTTATAGCAAAAAGAAGACTTTTCAGTCTAACGGCTATAAAGGGCTGACAATAGATAAAGTAATTTATAATGACAGCTAATAAGACAAATAACTTTATCTTAAAAAGATTTGACTCAGGCAAAAGAGATGGAGCAAATATTGCCTGGTAATTTTATCATACAGCTTAAAATAATGTGCCAGAAAATGTATTAATTAATTAAATATAATAAATAAATACAAAATACAAAGGCAGACAGAAAGCGTCGAACGACGCTCGAAGATCGTCGAACGACGCACGGAGATCGTCGAACTATCGGGCAGATAGTCGAACGATCCAGATAGTCGACCTATCGAAGAAGATAGTCGAACTACCCCGGCAGATAGTCGAACTATCAGAACAGATAGTCGAACTATCAGATAGTCGATCTATCATGGACAGATAGTCGAACTACCAAGCGCACAGAGATAGTCGACCTATCAAGCAGATAGTCGACCTACCTCAGAAAACAGATAGTCGATCTTTCAACAGGTAGTCGAACTATCAAAACAAACCAGATAGTCGATCTATCAGCAGATAGTCGAGCTATCAGATAGTCGAACTATCAGGACAGATAGTCGAACTATCAAGGACATCAGATAGTCGAACTATCAACAGATAGTCGAACTATCAAGACGAAACAGATAGTCGATCTATCAACAGATAGTCGAACTATCAAGGCGGAACAGATAGTCGAACTATCAACAGATAGTCGAACTATCAGATAGTCGATCTATCAGAACAGATAGTCAAACTACCTCGCCAAGCAGATAGTCGAGCTATCAACAGATAGTCGAACTATCAACGCAAAACAGATAGTCGACCTATCAACAGATAGTCGAACTATCAACGCAGACAAAGCGTCAACCAACTGATAGACGATCGTCGATCAGCCGATAGACGATAG
Source organism: Platanthera zijinensis (assembly GCA_039513925.1). NCBI lineage: Eukaryota > Viridiplantae > Streptophyta > Magnoliopsida > Asparagales > Orchidaceae > Platanthera > Platanthera zijinensis. The sequence continues at coordinate 94,141,515 of CM077083.1, forward strand.
TCGAGCGGCGTTCGACTATAGTCGAACGAAAAACCTACTTAACCAAATTCTCAATCTGGAAAAGTGAGGACTCTACAGCTAGACTCCTAACCATTGACCATAAGTATTTCTTGGGTCAAGGGGCACAAAGGAGAGGACTAAACTCAAATCAAAACTAGGGTACCAACACCTTTGCCTTTATTCTTAAAGGGCTTCTTGCTACTCGACGCAACGACCAAGATAGAATTAGCCTTTGTCTTGCCCATGTCCACCTCAGCAGTTTTGAGGGCATTGTGGAGTTCATTAATGGTCATCTTCCTTTAACGCATATGGTAGTGCATAATGAAATCCTTATAGGAATAAGGAAGCGACCCTAGTATGATATCTTCATCTATGTCATCAGGGAGTTGAGAATTCAGTTTCTCTAATTTCTCTAGATAGCCCTGCACCTTTAGGAAGTGCACTGAGACAGATTCACCCTCCATCATCTTGCACCTTGTGAGTGCTATGGTGGTCTTGTAGCGCTCTTTTCGAGCACTATCGATGAACATCTTCTCTAATTACGCTATGATTTCCTTTGCGGGAGTATCGAGAAATTTCCTTTGCAACTGATCGCCAATGCTGGCCAAGATCAAAGTTTGCACAACACGCTGTTGTTCATTCCACTTCTTTTGTTCCTCCTTTTCAACATCGGTTGGTTTGTCTTTCTCCTTCACTTCTGGGCATTTGCCATCCAGAATTTGTTGGAGATTTTCCAAACGCAACACGATGTTCAACTTGAGGATCCAATCAGAATAGTTTGAACCGTCGTTTGCAAGAGGACTCTTATCAATCATGGAACGCATAAAATTTGGAAGGGTTGACATGATTCTCTAGAGAAGAGAAAACAAAATTTTTCTTGAAGTTCATATAAATTAAAAAAAACTGCTATTCCTATGACAAGAAAAACACAGCATCGCACAAGATCCTTTCCAAACAAGTGGACTCATCCATTCGTTTGTTTAGGTAGGTACAAGCACCAATCATAACCTTTAAACAAACCTTAACACTTATGACTCTTGAACAACATACTATTTTATGTTCTGAATAATAAAACACAATAATATGAAAACCTTTTCCCAAGATATTCAAGCCTAGATCTTGAAAACCTTGTTTAAGAAAACTCATTTTATTGGGCAACTAGTGTGGACGCAGTATTCCCACAAGAAGAGTAAATTGTGCCTCACACAGATTTAATCTCCTGTGGCCAAATACCAGGCTCACACATGTTCCACCATAACTACTGATTAGAATCACACTCATGTTCTTCCAGGATCACTAGCTTAGGTGGATAAAATGAGGAGGAAAGCATCTTAAATTTTTCACTTCGCATTCCAACAGAGAATGGAAGAACTCCAAAAAAAATAGGCTAACTCACGGCATTCTAAAATACATCCATCACAAACAATTACATTCCAGAGTTTGCAAAAATAAAAGAATGCCAAAGATAGAATAAAACCGCTAGTCGGAATCCTAACATTGGATAAGCCCATGTACACTACCCTTCATGATTCATCCAAATTATTTTAAATCCAAAAAAAATAATCTCCTCATAATCCATATCACGGTGGATTATTCAATATGAATCAAAAGGGATAGGACATAGCAAATCCAAACCATTAGGCACCAAAACTAGCAACTAAGGAGTTATATTGAAATGAGATATCAAACCTAGCTCCGATACCACTGTAGGACTTCACGTGCGTTGGTGGGGCGAATTATTTTTTTAAAAAAATCCAAACACCGTACAACACATAAGGATCGAATATCCCAAAACAATGCAAAACAGGCTTAATAAAAATAAACCCTAACTCATCACATCTAATCCATCACATGCATTAGAAATTATACCTCTAGAGAACAATCTCTAGGCGGAAGAGGAAGACGCGCTGGAGAAAATGATAGCGATCCCACCGCAACTACGAGGCCGATCGCCTCGCCTCTTGGTTCACCTTGAACCCGAACAGCGTCAAAGTTCTATTCCGTTGACAAAGAATAGAAACACTAGCTCAGAACTTCTCTCCTCTTGCACCGATGACTCCAAGTGGCCGAACCACACTAGTCGCCGGGTAGGGAAGAGGAAGGTGGAGAGGGATCTAAAATCCATTGTGGAGAAGGAGCAAACTCAAGCCATCACTCAAGCTGTGGCCGACCGGGAAGAACCAACCAAGGTCGGCGAGATGCACGGAGATGGCGGCGGCAAGCTTGCCTGGAGAAGGAGCAGCGGGCGGCGATGCAGGCATCAAGCTTGCCCGGCGGCGGAGAGGGGGTTGCACGATAATGGCGACCGAAAAGGGAGATTGCAAAACCCCTTCTCCTTCGTTTCTTGCGGCTAGGTTTAGACAAAAGCAAAAGCCCGTGAACTTATCTGCTCCTCTTCTCCCATTTTATAACTTTTTTATACTAATATATATAAAACTATATATATATACAATCATTTATATATATTTACATATATATATATATAACATATATATGTATCTTATATATATAAATACCTACATATATATATATTATTATATAACTTATATGTATATATTTTGTATGTGTGTATACCTTATGCACATATACATGCCCAATATATATCATCCCATAACTCCAAATATTGTGCACTCCTACCAAAATAATTACGACGACTCGGCCCGTCATAATTATTTCTCTTTGATAGTCGCACAGGAATACTATCTAAGCATGTCGAGTCACGACATTAGACGTCCGCACTTACTATAGTATTTAGATTAAATGTTCCATAAAATCAAATACCCAAAATAAGCCGAACGGATGATGTTCCCGTTCATTTGGTGCGACCTTGAAGAGGAACCATGTCGTCGAGGCTATAATATAACATCCTATATTATGGACTATAAGAGGCTTTGTAACTGCATAATAGTCGCCCTAACAACATGGTAACTAGGTAACGCAATGAACGACGTGCGTCTATTTCTTTGTCACATGATATCATAAATATTGTGCAAACTAGGACTGTGTCAATTTTGCACTATATTTGTCTTTCTTGGTCTCACAAGTAAGTTGTATTTATAACAACGTTAGTTATAATGCATGCTATACAACCTCGCTCGGCCAAGGGGCCCGACAATATCATTACCAAAATAATTTGGGGACAAAATGATATTTCGATGTGCACATTTCCTACATGTAAGTATGAACAACGAATCATAGTATATATCATTATCAGAGGATAGTTTTCAACTATAATCACATTGCCCACACTGACACGCTAAACCTACACAACTTGTATCTCCAACTTAATAGACACGTTGAAACATTATTGACACTGAACACATTCCACATAATGCTACAACATAAAATAGGTCACTCTCAATGTGTATGAAATAACACGCATACACACTTATATGATTAAACGATAATCATTTATCAACATTTATAGAACTCAAATGTACTTTAATTGATATGACAATCTTAACTCGGTAATCAACGTTCCTCTTTGATTACCACGATTGTGAGGATAACTTAAGATTACATGACTCAATAAAAACCATGGTTCTATGTGTAACACCCCGAAACTCAAAAGAGGGACGGGTGATGTTTTAAGCCCAGTCTGATTTTTGGAGCAGGTGTCACGGGCGTGTCACGGGCATAACACGGGCGTGACACGGGCGTGTCACGGGCATGACACAGGCGTGTTCGACTATGGGTCGTGCGGTCGACGCTTTGCAGTCGACGATCATCTAGTTGCAGAATACGGCCTAGGACATGGGCGTGTCCCAGGCCGTGTCACTCCAGGGAATCTGCAAGTGCGGTACACTGGCCGTGACACGGGCACAAACACGGGTGTGTCTGATGCCGTGTCACAAGGCCGTGTACCTCTCTGACTGCGAAGTGTTGGTCGATTGCACACGGGGGCGTGACACGGGTCCCGACACGGGCTTGTCGCAGCTGACACGGGCGTGTCAGAGGCCGTGTCAAAGGCCGTGTGCTGGTTTTCCGTATCGATCGAGACGGCGAATGGGTGACACGGCTAGGCACACGGCCGTGTTGCAACCCGTGTTCAGGCCAGATTTTATGATTTCAGATCTAATCTTGGCCGTTCGTTTCCTTTACTTTGGATCCGACAGTGGGGGGCTGCTCCTGGGTGGTTTTAGCCGGGATATAGGGTTGGGAACCCTCATTTCCTTTAGCCATTCTTTCTCTAAGAGTTTAGAGAGAAGGGAGAGCAAGGAGGAAGGAGGAGTCCAAGATCCGGCCGCCGAAGGAGCTTCGGAGCTCCGAATCGCGATCCGAGTCCAGATCCGCGGAGGTGACGCTGTTGCGGTGCTTTCCAACCGCATAGTTTTTGATGGCGCCGCGGAAGAATGCAAGGGTAACGATTTCTCATCCTTGGGCATGTGAAGCCCATTTTCCCTTTGCATAGGAAGCCCTCTCTCGCGAGTGAGCGAAGAGTTGGAGCGTTCCTTGGGGTAGATATGTAAAGTCCCCCTTGTGTAGAGTTCGTATGCGAAAACGGACATAGGCATTGTGTGTGAAGCCTATCCGGACAAGTAGATCCGGATCGGTGATGTTGCATTGCATTTGAACCGGGGAAGACTCCGGGTGTTTGGGCGTTTTTCGGGTTTTCTACGTGGTAGATTGTAACAGGGAGCCTTGGAGATTAACTCTAAGGTGCACCCGGAAAACTGGGCAAAAGCGAGTTTTGCCAACACGATGGCCGGGGAGCCAACGTGAACATAACCGGGTTATGTGATTGTTGTGGCGGAAACGGGACTCGGTGAGTCTTGACCTGCGCATATGGCTTAAATTGCCGTTGCGATATGAGCACGGGTCAGGAGGAACCGTACCGGGTCTATGTCGTTCGGTCGGACCGTTGGCATGGATGAGGGTCTTCGGCGGTCTATGGCTTAAATTGCCGTGACCAAGGCCAGGAAGGCAAAATGCTCATATGGTTGGCTGTCCAAGAGGCGGTGGTGGAACGGGAATGTCTATGGCTTGAATTGACGTGACATTGGCCGGTTCGCCGTGAATGTGCCCTGTGTGCACGAGGTGTGTGGCCGTGCGAGCCTACGCCTGTGATGATGTGTGTTCACACTAATTTATTGCCTATACTAATAAAGTGCAGGGAAAGAGCATCGCCGCCCCGATTTTGGGGGCGGGATCGTTATAATCTGGTCAGCATAGCTGACCGTTGCTTTTGTTTGCCACCAGGCGGTGGTTTGTGCTTGCAGGTGCTGCGGAGCCGAGCGGAAATTAGCAGGCTAAAGCCCATGTTGCGGTGCTGGCCCTCGAAGGCCTAACCCTTTTATGCTTTCCGTTTATTTCATGTATGGCCGGCCTGCGAGCCGAAGTATGTAAGACATGTTTTGTTAAGCAAACCTTGTAAGGCCATAAGGCCGGTACTTTTGTATTTTTCATTCCTATTGTTATTTCTGTAATGGACATTCTTGCTTGGCAGGGTTCTTGTAATTGTGCAACTTAATAAATTGCTTCCGCTAGAATGACTCTGTGTAGGACATTGGTGATTGGTTGTATGGTTTCAACGCGTAACCAACCAGTCTGTCCGTAGTATATGGCGTCGGGCCCCGGCCGGACCGACTGTTATATACTATGTGACGGATAGGGGTGTTACAAATTGTTATCAGACTACTGGTTTCGGTCAAACTTAAATGAATTCGTGGACAAATTCACTTTGACGGGTGGTGAGCACATGTGTGCGTCATCGTTATAACATGAAAAGAACCCATGAATGTCCACTTAGGAATGAAAATACACATGTTTGAGGAACCTGCGTGTTCCTATAATTGCTGTTTGCAGTAATTTTTGGTCGCTTATCGGTGTTTTGCACGATTATAGGTGACCAGGAGTGGTGCTGGGCCGTCAAAACGGCCAGGTTCTGAGGCAAGCAGTGCGCCAAGTGAAGCGCCTGCAACACCTCCGTCTGCCGAGACCATTAGATTGGTGGCAGAAGCTGTCTTTGCTATGATTAATGCGCAACCTGTAAGACAGGTACAGCAGCCTGCTCCTGTGGGGGAGCAAGTGCCGCTCCAAGCGGCGGAGCCTAGAAGGGTTGAGCAGGTGGCGGTGGAGCCGGAGTTGCCTCGGAGAGCAACTGAAAGACAATTGAAGCACGTGATGGGCTTCCACCCACCGTTGTTCTCGGGAACGGGAACCCCAACCCAGGCTGAAGATTGGCTCGCAAGAGTCAGTAGGGTGATGACAGCTACTGAAACGGAAGAGTGGCAGAAGACCACTATAGCGACGTTCCTTTTGGATGGGGACGCAAGGTTATGGTGGGAAGGCCTAGAGCTACACCAGTTGAGGGGAAGGCCATTGGCCGAAGTTCCCATGGCGGAGTTTGCAAGATTGTTCATGGCTCGATACCTCCCCTCAGCGCAGAGGATCGCATTGGAGAACGAGTTCCAAAAGTTGGTGCAAGGAGATAGCACTGTAGACGAGTACCTCCACGAGTTTACTCGGTTGGGGAGATATGCTAGCGCTACTTTTGCCGATGAGGAGCGAAAGACTAACCGCTTTTACGAAGGGTTAAGAGATGAGCTGAGGTTGCTACTGTCAGGGCCCATGACGCAGGGTTTCCTAACCTTGGTCAACTCGGCCCGGTCCTTGGAGAAGGACATGAGAAATGTGCAAGCTAAGAAGGAATCTGGCGGGAAGAAATCGGAGTTCAAAGCGCCGACTACGTCGAAGTCGGGCTATCGAAAATTCTTCAAGAAGACTAGGACGTCAGGTCTAGCTTCTTCTACGGGTGCCTCGGGGGCAACTACCAACCGAACCCTGGGCGCTTGTTTCACGTGTGGAAAGACGGGGCACTTTTCTCGTGACTGCTGGAGTGGACGCTCAAAGTCCGAAAGGAAACACGGAGCTACTTATGAAGAGAAGGGCAAGGCGGTGGAGTCAACCGCGTCACACTATGCTCCGACTCAGCCTAGCGTCTATAACTTGGGCCAGCAGGAGGCCATCAAGCAAGCATATGTGGTGACAGGTATGAGTTAATTTATAGCAAGTTGACATTAAAATACCATTACCTATTGCTTGTTAGGGTAATGTCTTTTGCTTAGGCTTTGTGGTGATTAGTGATAGTCCGGCACGGGCACTGTTCGATACGGGAGCGTCACACTCCTTCTTGTCCGAAAATTTTATATCGCGCATCGGAGTCCCTTCTTTGATGGCGAAGGACAAGTTGGATGTGCTGCTACCGAATGGGTGCTCGATGCGTGCGGACAGAGTGTGCGCCGTAAAGGTTCACATAGGGAGCCAAAAGTTCGACTTGCTAGCGTCATTGCTGCCGCTAGTAGAGTACGACGTTATCTTTGGGATGGATTGGCTTTCGGAGCAGAAGGCTTGGATTGACTGTGACCAGAAGGAGGTCAGCTGGGTGTTGGGCTGGGGACAACATTCGAGGGACACAAGGGGTCGAGCAAGACGCTGATGTCTGCTCTTCAGGTGGTAAAGGCAGTTCGTGCTGGTGCAGAGCTGTTCTTCGCAATAGTGGGGGCTGTGGAGCCAAAGTCCACGTTGGATAGCATCCCCGTGGTTTGTGAATACCCCGATGTGTTCCCGGATAGTCTCCACGGGGCCCCACCGCGGCGAGAGATTGATTTCACCATCGAGCTCGTACTGGGGTCCAAACCGGTGTCACGTGCTCCGTATAGGTTGGCGCCTAAGGAGATGGCAGAGTTGAAAGTTCAGCTAGAGGAGCTGATGGAACAAGGTTATGTGCGTCCAAGCTCGTCGCCTTGGAGCGCACCGGTCCTCTTCGTTAAGAAGAAGGATGGTAGTATGCGGTTGTGTATCGACTACAGAGAGTTGAACAAGCTGACGGAAAAGAACAAGTACCCAATCCCGAGGATTGATGATCTCTTTGATCAGTTAGTCGGATCGTCGGTATATTCTAAGTTGGACTTGAAGTCGGGGTACTATCAGTTGAGGTTATGGGAATGTGATATCCCGAAGACGGCGTTCAGCACAAGGTATGGGCATTTCGAGTTCACGGTCATGCCGTTTGGACTGACGAATGCGCCATCAGTGTTTATGGACTTGATGAACAGGACATTCCGAGATTTCCTGGATCGCTTTGTGATCGTCTTTATTGACGATATATTGGTGTACTCGCAGTGCGAAGAAGATCACTTCAAGCACTTGCATCTGGTGTTGGAGACTTTGAGGAGGAATGAGCTTTATGCGAAATTCTCCAAGTGCGAGTTCTGGCTACCCTCAGTAGTGTTCCTTGGTCACATTGTTAGTGGGGAAGTTATAGCGGTGGATCCGGCAAAGATCGTTGCGATACGGGAGTGGCCTGCATTGTCTTCTGTCGCGGAAGTTCGTAGTTTTCTCGGGCTTGCCGGATATTATAGGCGCTTCGTAGAGAACTTCTCGCAGATAGCGCTACCTCTCACGAAGTTGACAAGGAAAGATCAGAGATTCTTGTGGACGCAGGAGTGCGTGCAAGCGTTTGAGGAGCTGAAGAGACGGTTTACCACAGCGCCAGTGCTTAGTTCGCCGAGTGGGACCGAGGGCTTTGAGGTGTATAGCGACGCTTCAGGTAGTGGTCTGGGCTGCGTGCTGTTGCAGCATGGAAGTGTGATTGCGTATGGATCGCGTCAGCTGAAGGTGCATGAAAGAAATTATCCGGTGCACGACTTGGAGTTGGCGGCCGTGATATTTGCACTCAAGTTGTGGAGGCACTACCTATACGGCATAAGAGTCGATATATACACCGATCACAAGAGCCTAAAGTACTTGTTGGATCAAAAGGACCTTAATATGAGGCAGAGGAGGTGGATGAAGTTCCTGGGGGACTACACCTTCAAAATACATTATGTACCCGGGAAGGGCAACGCAGTTGCGGATGCGCCGAGTCGCAGGGCTCCCGCCCAAGCCAACTGGTTGTCGGTGCATGATGATCGGCTGATACGGGAGTTGGAGGAGCTTGAGATCTGTTGCGTTGACAGGCAGACGAGCGCCAAAGCAATGTTAAACTGGACAGAAGTTCAGTATGACCTGGCTGACCGGGTTCGACAGGCATTGGAGTTAGATGACTCCATGAAGGAGCTTATGGAGGCTGCTCTGGATGGGTCAAATTCCCAGTTCTCGGTAGTAGATGGTTTGTTAAGGAAGGATCATCGGTTGTGCGTACCAAGTGGGGGTAACCTCCGGGCGGAGTTGATGTACGAGGCACATCATACCAAGTACTCAATCCACCCAGGGAGCACGGAGATGTATCGTGATCTCAAAAAGTTGTTTTGGTGGCCGGGGCTCAAGAAAGACGTGGCGTTGTACGTAGCTAAATGCCAAACGTGCGCCTTGGTGAAGGCGGAGTGCCAAAAGCCGGGAGGATTTCTGAAGTCCTTGCCTATACCGGAGTGGAAATTCGATGACATATCTATGGACTTTGTGCATGGGTTGCCAAGGTTGCAGAAGGGGAACGACGCCATCTGGGTGATCGTAGATCGGTTAACAAAGGTGTCGCACTTCATTCCGCATAGGAAGGACGATCCAGTGGAGAAATTGGCAAAGTTATATGATAACAACATTGTTAGGCTGCATGGCGTGCCCCGTAGCATTGTGAGTGATCGTGATGGGCGGTTCACGTAAAATGATTGGAGATTGGTGCAGCAGATGCTGGGAACAAAGTTAAAGTTCAGCACATCCTTCCATCCGCAGACGGATGGGCAGACCGAGAGAGTCAATAGGACGATGGAGGACATGCTATGCATGTGTGTTCTGGACTTCGGTAAGCATTGGGAGGACCACCTGTATTTGGTGGAGTTCGCGTACAATAACAGCTTCCAGGCGAGTATCCAGATGGCGCCCTTTGAGGCCCTATATGGTAGGAGGTGTCGCACGCCGTTGTCTTGGTTAGAAATGGGTGAGGCAAGGTTGTACAAGAAGCAGGAGGTGGAGAGTGCTACCTCGTTGGTGCGGATCATTCGGGAGCGCTTGTTGATCGCTCAGGACAGGCAGGAGAAGTATTACAATGCCAAGCACCGGAACGTGGAGTTCGCGGTAGGCGATTGGGTATACTTGAAAGTAAAGCCGTTCAAGGGGGTTTCACGGGTGAGACGCTTGAAGAAGCGGAGCCCAAGGTACCTTGGACCTTTTGAGGTTCTGGAGCGACGGCGAAGCTGCGTACCGTTTGAAGCTATCGGTGGAGTTGAGTGGGCTACACGATGTGTTCCATATTTTAGTGTTGCGGAAGGCGGTGCAGGAGCCTTCGCAGGTGATCGCAGTTGATTAAGTGCCGGTGGACGAAGGGTTGACGACTAAGGTCAAGCCCGTTTGTATTGAAGATGCAGAGGTCAAGAGGCTCCGTAACAAGGAGATCCGGATGGTTAAAGTCTGGTGGGATAATTGCGGTCGGGAGGAGCTCTCTTGGGAAAGGGAGCAAACCATGCAGGAGGAGTACCCGGAGTTTTTCCGCTCAGGTACCGTTAAAAGTTTTAAGTTCCTATGGTTTTCCTTTAGTAAATTTCGTGGGCGAAATTCTTTTAGGGGGGGGGGGGAGAGTTGTAACACCCCGAAACTCAAAAGAGGGACAGGTGATGTTTTAAGCCCAGTCAGATTTTTGGAGCAGGTGTCACGGGCGTGTCACGGGCGTGACACGGGCGTGACACGGGCATGTCACGGGCGTGACACAGGCGTGTTCGGCCACGGGTCGTGCGGTCGACGCTTTGGCGGTCGACAATCGTCTAGTTGCAGAACAGGGCCTAGGACACGGGCGTGTCCCAGGCCGTGTCACTCCAGGGAATCTGCAAGTGTGGTACACGGGCCGTGACACGGGCACAAACACGGGCGTGTCTGATGCCGTGTCACAAGGCCGTGTACCTCTCTGACTGCGAAGTGTTGGTCGATTGCACACGGGGGGCGTGACACGGGTCCCGACACGGGCGTATCGCAGGTGACACGGGCGTGTCGGAGGCCGTGTCAAAGGCCGTGTGCTGGTTTTCTGTATCGATCGAGACGGCGAATGGGTGACACGGCCAGGCACACGGCCGTGTTGCAACCAGTGTTCAGCCCAGATTTTATGATTTCAGATCTAATCTTGGTCGTTCGTTTCCTTGACTTTGGATCCGACGGTGGGGGGCTGCTCCTGGGTGGTTATAGCCAGGATTTAGGGTTGGGAACCCTCATTTCCTTTAGCCATTCTCTCTCTAAGAGTTTAGAGAGAAGGGAGAGCAAGGAGGAAGGAGGAGTCCAAGATCCGGCCGCCGAAGGAGCTTCGGAGCTCCGAATCGCGATGCGAGTCCAGATCCACGGAGGTGACGCCGTTGCGGTGCTTTCCAACCGCATAGTTTTCGATGGCGCCGCGGAAGAACGCAAGGGTAACGATTTCTCATCCTTGGGCATGTGAAGCCCTTTTTCCCTTTGCATAGGAAGCCCTCTCTCGCGAGTGAGCGAAAAGTTGGAGCGTTCCTTGGGGTAGATATGTAAAGTCCCCCTTGTGTAGAGTTCGTATGCGAAAATGGACATAGGCATTGTGTGTGAAGCCTATCCGGACAAGTAGAGCCGGATCGGTGATGTTGTATTGCATTTGAACTGGGGAAGACTCCGGGTGTTTGGACGTTTTTCGGGTTTTCTACGTGGTAGATTGCAACAGGGAGCCTTGGAGATTAACTCCAAGGTGCACCCGGAAAACTGGGCAAAAGAGAGTTTTGCCAACACGATGGCCGGGGAGCCAACGTGAACATAACTGGGTTATGTGATTATTGTGGCGGAAACGGGACTCGGTGAGTCTTGACCTGCGCATATGGCTTAAATTGCCGTTGCGATATGAGCACGGGTCAGGCGGAACCGTACCCGGTCTATGTCGTTCGGTCGGACCGTTGGCATGGATGAGGGTCTTCGGCGGTCTATGGCTTAAATTGCCGTGACCAAGGCCAGGAAAGTAAAATGCTCATATGGTTGGCCGTCCAAGAGGCGGTGGTGGAACGGGAATGTCTATGACTTGAATTGACGTGACGTTGGCCGGTTCGCCATGAATGTGCCCTATGTGCACGAGGTGTGTGGCCGTGCGAGCCTACGCCTGTGATGATGTGTGTTCACACTAATTTATTGCCTATACTAATAAAGTGCAGGGAAAGAGCATCACCGCCCCGATTTTGGGGGCGGGATCGTTATAATCTGGTCAGCATAGCCGACCGTTGCTTTTGTTAGCCACCGGGCAGTAGTTTGTGCTTGCAGGTGCTGCGGAGCCGAGCGGAAAATAGCGGGCTAAAGCCCATGTTACGGTGCTGGCCCTCGAAGGCCTAACCCTTTTATGCTTTCCGTTTATTTCATGTATGGCCGGCCTGCGAGCCGAAGTATGTAAGACATGTTTTGTTAAGCAAACCTTGTAAGGCCATAAGGCCGGTACTTTTGTATTTTTCATTCCTATTGTTATTTCTGTAATGGACATTCTTGCTTGGCAGGGTTCTTGTAATTGTGCAACTTAATAAATTGCTTCTGCTAGAATGACTCTGTGTAGGACGTTGGTGATTGGTTGTATGGTTTCAACGCGTAATCAACCGATCTGTCCGTAGTATATGGCGTCGGGCCCCGGCCGGACCTACTGTTATATACTATGTGACAGATAGGGGTGTTACACTACGTTTCAACACCAAGCGCATCTTCTCAAACCTTACATGGTATAAGTCATATAATCAAGGAACAAAATGTTACAACATTCTAAAAACATGAACATAAGTAAAAAGATAACTTTCAAAACACCACTTCCTTCAGACTGTACAAGGAGAAACTGAAGCCCTGGATAAGGGCACATCTGCCAGATTTAATCAGCTGCAATCTACCTTCATGGACCAGCTAAAAGGTTTTCTAGATGAGAAAAGAAGGGCATTGGAAAACTATGTGGATAAAGCCCTCAAAGATGTTAGAAATGATCTTGCAATTGAGATCAAATCTAGAATGCTTGAACTGAATCCGCTGAAAGTGAAAAATGTAAAATTCTTTACAAGAGGTTCTCCTGCTGTAGATTACACCATGGAGAAACTGGATGTGTCAAACCAGACTATTACTATTATCATTGAAAATCAAACTATTCAGGATAAGAACTATGTGACCATTCATGAGAATGATAAAATTTTGAGAAAAGAAAAAAATACTTAAATCTTAACTAAGATGGATGCTTGCACCAAGATACTTGATGACCATAAGTTAGAAGTTAAAAATAAAGTAACTGCTGGAGTTAACTACCTGGAAGGGGAAAGAAGCAAAGCTAGCACCTCCTAGATTACTCAAGTAACTGAAGAAGTCAAAAAGGGGGAGAGAAATGTCTTCAGAACAAACACTGAGAATATGGTCTGGGCTACAAATACAGTGAGAGGCTCGTTGGGAATGGAGCACTGCAATATAATAACTTTCCAATGATGCCTGACCATGTATAAGATGCTTTGAACAAGATGTATAGCAGTGAAGCCCAAGTTCAAGACAATTAAGAATATGTTCAGTACATTGAAGAAGGTGACAGTGCTAATGCTCAGTGGGGAGAGAAGACTACTGGTGCTCAAACTCCTTCCTTCAGCCCCACAGTAGAACGGTCACTACATTTCAAAGAAAGAATCAATAATGATGCTCAAGTGGAGGCCAAGCTAAGGAAAAGAGATATAGAAAAGAAATGGAACAGAGGCCTGATTTCGAGCAGTGGAGCCCAGAGTCCCGATATATTATTTTTCTTGCTTGGGACAAGGTCAAAGCCAAAAGATCTGATAGAGGTAAATGGTATAACAAGACTTAATGGCATAAGATGGAAAAGAGAGACACAAAAAGAAGGACTTTCTGGAGGAACAAAAAAGGCAAATCTTTTGGCTCCTGATGCTATGGAATCATCCAAACACTTTCCCAAGCCTTTCAGTTATTTTGAGAGACAAAAGGATAAAGCTGAAGCTGAAGCTACTAAGGCTAAGGCTACTGATGGAGCTGATAAGAAAGGGAAGAAGATAGCTGGAGATGAAGACAAGCTGACAAAGAAATCCAGAGGCAGTGGAATTATGATAAGGGAACCTAAAAATTAAAATGTTTCAGGTTCTGCTTTCAGGGCTAGGGATGAAACACTATGTTCATATTACTCAAACATTTATTCTCTATATAATTAAATAGAACAACCTTTGTTATAATCATGTCTTGCCTAACTCATCATTTGCTATGTCTTTGACTTATCTGCTACATCATTTGATATGTATATTATTTATCTGAATTATGGTGGGATAATTATGTCTATGATTTATCTGAATTAGATGTGATGATATGATTTAAATAGATATCACATAGGTATGTTTAGTGTATACATTGGCTTAGGTTTTGACTTCTTCAAATAGGGGGAGATTGTCGGGTCCATTGATCCAAATGTCCTAAATTTGAAGAAGGAAAAGCAAAACAATGTATAAACATGTTGTGATCATACTTGTGTTTAAAGTGAATGGTTGCAGTTTGTCCTGATAAGCTATGATGGGACAGGTAGCTTAAGTGGCTATGTCAGGTAAGTTCTTACCTAAGTTGTGGAAAGACAGAAAACTATCTAAGTCCACAGCTGTTTTCTGAAGATCAGTCACTAAACGCCATATGACTTATATCGCTGAGTGAAGCCTATAAAGTCAAAGCCTAGGAAGTGGCAAGCTGAGAAAATGGCCAAGTCCACGGGTATGGAGTGAAGTCAACTCACTCAACTCCATACAACAAAAGGTTGTTAGATAGGGTACAGTAGTAAAAGCCTGAAGTTGGAATGAGCTAAAATATGTTTAAGTCCACAGGCGTTGAGTGAAGTCAACTCACTCAATGCCATACTACTGAATAAGCAAAAAATTGGCTAAGGCAGAAAGCATTGAGTGAGGCATGTTCACTCAACGCTCTCAACGCTTATGTTGCTGAATAAGTAGAAATATGGCTAAGCAAGAAAGCGTCGAGTGAGGCATGTTCACTCAATGCTCTCAACGCTTATATTGCTGAATAAGCAGAAAACTGGCTAAGGCAGAAAACGTTGAGTGAGGCATGTTCACTCAACTCTCTCAATGCTTATGTTGCTGAATAAACAAAAAAATTTGATAAATGAAAAAGCGTTGAATGGAGGTTACTAACTCAACACTGTCAACGCCTAGTGGTGAAAGAATTTTGTCTAAGGGGTTTGGCATTGAGTAATGCTTACTCACTCAACGCCAAATAGCTTAAAGATGATAAAGCAAGATTGGCATTGAGTGGAGCTGAATCACTTAACGCCTAGAATAAGACTTTATATTCTAAGTAGTTTGGCGTTGAGTGAAGGTGACTCACTCAATGCCAAGTGACATTGAATCTGTCTAAGTGTTTTGGCATTGAGTGATGCTTACTTACTCAACGCCTATTCTCTGATGCTTGATTTTTGGCTAAGTCCATAGCTGGTGACATCAGCAAGTCAACATATTTCAAAAAAGTGGCGGGATGGCTGCAGTATGCGACAAAGTTTGCCGCAGACCTACTATACGACAGTTGGCATTGAAGCAAATTTGCAGCCAACATTAAATGTGTGGGACCTATTTCTAAAAGATTCATTGGGTCTCAATACATAAAAGAAGTAACAGTGGTTATTCTTCCCTGCCATTGTTGTGGATCTATAGAACAGGAAGCTCAAGCTTAGATAAAAAAAGAGCAAGTCAGCTGTTGGAATCAACTATCTTCAACAGCAAGATAGCTGGTGCCATTCTCACCTGCACCAGCAAACTAGTTCAGAGTATCTTCTCTAAGCATAAGGTTGCATCCAAGGGCCGACCCTTGTTGTAGGTTCTTCATAGTTCCAGTAACTCAAGCACCTGAAGATCTTCATTTGGAAGTTGTTAAGAGAAGAAAGCTTGAAGAAGCAGAGATCTGAAAGAAGGCTCAGGGGACTATTCCTCAAGAGTCAAAGTTAGGGCTGAATCACCTCAGCCGAGGAAAGAGAGAAGGCCAGAATAGGGTTCTGCAAGTTTCTTCCAGCATAAGGATCATTGCTGCTATGAAGAAGATAGGGTCTAGCATCTGTCTCAGTTCAGGGAGAGGCAGAACATTGCTCTGCAAGTAACTTCCAGCATAAGTAATTACTTGTTGTTGTGAAAGTAGTTTGGACTAAGTATATCTTAGTTCAGTAAAGGTTGACTCAGTTTATAATCTCCTGTAGTCATTTTTGGACTGAGTCTATCTCAGTCAAGAAGCTTGACATAGAGAAATATCCCTTGTATCAAGCATATCCATCAACCCACTTTAATCCTATAGGATTCAATTTACCTGGATCTGAGCTATAAGTACCTAAAAGGGTACTGAGTTGTAGGTGTGCTGCAACACTATGAGAGTATGGATGTGTGCCTTAAACTATAGGGTTTTAGAGCCTGAGTTGTAGGCCTTAGAAATAAGGCCGAGGTATGTGATTAGTGGATCACTGAGCTGTATGAGCTCTGCAGGCTCTCACGTAGGAACCCTTGTGGTTTTGAGTTTTGATTCTGTGGATAATCTGAGTGTAAAGCGTAGGGCCTGAGGTGTAAGCTCCTTAGAGCATTTTGGAGAAGTGCCTAGTCTAACAAGACAATTTGATAGGTGGGAGGGAAAGTGGATGTACCTAGTTGGGGAACCACTATAAATATCTATGTGCTTTGCTGTGTTGTTTTCTTTGTGCAGGGTAAATCATCTTCAAAGTAGAAATTAATCAACCACTCAAGCAGCAAACTAAAAGAAAAGAAAAGAATTAATAAAAAGATAAATAACCTATTCACACCCCTCTAGGTGATTAAGCTATCCTTAAAAATAAAGACTTTCACTTGTTTTGATTCTCGGGAAGCCCTCCTTAAGGGTAAGATTTCGTCGATCTGAGGTGGGAGACTAATTTTTTCTAGGCACTGTCTGGGTTTTTGTTAAAGCGTCGATCGAAGTTCGACGCTTGTCGAACGAAGTTTGACGAAAGTCGAAAGAAAAGCGCTGTCTTGGTTTTTGTCTTAGCATCTAGCGGAGCTCAACAATGCGTTGAGAGGAGCACGATGATGCGTCGAGCGGAGCTCAATGATGCATCGAGCGGAGCACGATGATGCGTCGAGTGGAGCTCGATGAAGCGTCGATCGGGTTTTCCTTTGTGCTCGACTATCTCTGACTATAATTCGTCGAGCGGGGTTGTTTGCCCCTCTAGTTCTTGAGAGGTTCTTACCAGTACTCTAGAAGCCCTGATTTTCTCAAGAAGTGTTTTATTTCTCGAGAGGGCATGTCATTATTGAGTAGCGCATGTCCTATTCCCGAGAAGCCTTCTTCTTCTTGAGAGGTTCTGTCCAGCTAACCCTCTTCCCCGGTTCTTTCTTGGAAAAATAACTGTTATAGGTACAAAAAAAATAATTTTTAATATCATAAATTATACCTTAAATATATATATGTAATTCTGTTTCCTCCTTTTAGACTGAACTCCTGTTCATCTCCCGAACCAGAGCAACGTGAGTGAGAGAGAGAAAGTTTTTTTGTGATTCTTTTGGTGGCTGCCGAAGGTGCTCCGGTGCTCGAAATCTTGAACCGATCATAGATCCTGAAAGTTCTCAGCGAGAGTTTTGTCATCGTGGTAAAATCTTCCCCAGTTCTTGAGTTTTTCTTGTAAGGGTTTTTATCCCTAACCTCTTCTTTTGGCTATTCTTGTTAGATTTCAACTTCCCTCATCTTCTTTAGCCCTTATCTATGACAATGAGCGATTTGGAGAGTTTTTCCTGCAAAACCAATGCAAGTGGTGGTTTTACTCCCCTCTTCCCTTCTTTATCCCGATCTACTGAAATTTCTAACTTATTTTTTCGTGATCATTAATAACTTGCTGATTATAGTGCTATCTTAATCCTTTGTTTAAAAACACTTGTATTATTCATGTTCTTGACCCTATTAATCTAACCTTGTGTAGTGGTATATGTTTTGATGATGTGGTTGAATTTTTCTCTTTTAACCGTCCCTTACCAACTATGTAGGACGTGTTAGAGTTTATCTAGGATTATAAACTCTTCCTAAAGGTTGATCAAGAGTTTCTTAATCTAGAAATGTCTAGTTGAATCTGATGTGCCAAGTCTTTAGATGTATATCATGGTTTTTCTTTGCTGCGGGTGTTAGTGGACGAAACCACCACCGCAATGTTTGTTCCCTTTATTAACTTGTGGAACTTTACCGGGTGTTTGGGCGTCTGCGGTGAATGGTGGAGTATATGAGTCTCCCCCGCAGTTAGACGGATATTGTATTTATGAGGGTGTGTCCGGATGAGCGACCACCTCGCCTGTGTTTTTGGGTAGAGTTGTCCACGTGTGGCTAATAAAGTTTTGAGAATTCGTTCCTATGATTTAATCATTCTTTACACCTTTTTAGCCTGTGCATCTAGTGTGATTTGTTGTACGTGGTGGTTCACGTAAGTTCAATTTTCTGATTTTGGCACTTTACTTATGTAATTTACTTCAGTACTTTTTGTCTTGGGTTGGTACCCCTTTTGACCTTTGTTTGCTTTTTGCTTACTTTTCTGCCACTTCTTGTACCTTCTTGCTGAGGTATTCTGTGTTTGGAATGCCTCAATTTCGGAGCTTTAGCAGGTAGTGGAGCTAGTTTTTGAATTCCCGAGTAGTAGTGTTGGCTATGGTTTTCACCTCGCTGTTGCGTGGTAGTTGTTATTTCAGTTACTTTATCTAGTTCAGACATCTTTTACTTGATGTGGGTTCGTGTCAGATTGTTGACACCCATAGGATAGTTGATTTTGGATACCTCGCTAGTTGCTAGTTGTTTTCTTTGTGATGAATTGGATTACATGCTCTATGGGATGTTTTATGCTAGGACTGCATGTTATATATTTTTAACTTATAAAACATTATTATTAGTATATCATACATGCCATCTCTTTCAAAATTAGATCACTACTTTTTGGTTAGCGTAAAGACTTTTAGCTATACTTATTATAATCTAGGGTCTTGCATAGCATGAGTTGTCCATTGAGGATGTTTACACTCATGTAGAATGTTTAATCTCATAAAAGAAATATTTTTTCGTAGCATATAAACTATTTTTCTTTCATGGACTAGATGTGCCACTAAGCTGAGGGATATGGCTAATTGCTTAACTGAATCTGGATTATTCTCTAGATAACTAAAAAAATCTTTCTTTATGTGTCAAGTTGGAGTTTTGCCTGAGCGTCCGCTGTTATCCCCTGCTGACGTGGCATCATGACCCGTATTTTCCCTTACACTGATATTTTGTTAAAGGCGGTGAAAATGCTTGTTATGACACCTTTGGGCTCAAGAATGCACCATCGGCTTTCATTTGCTTGATGAATCGGGTGTTCGAGCCGTTCCTCAACAGGTTCTTCATTGAATTCATAGAAGACATCCTCATTTATTCAAGGGCAAAGGAAGAGCATGCACAACATCTGGCCTTGACTTTAGAGAAGCTCGGGGAGCTTCAGTTGTATGCCAAGTTCAGCAAGTGCCAGTTTTGGCTGATGGAGGTGGCCATTTTAGGCTACATTATCAGTGGAGCAGGACTGGATGTGGATCCCGAGAAGATTCAGGCAGTCCGAGATTGGCCTCAGTTAAAGACGACCATGGATGTCCTAAGTTTTCTAGGATTGGTCGGGTATTACCGGAAGTTTGTGCAAGGATTCTCTAAGATTGCCCTTCAACTCACTTCTTTGACGAAGGACACTCTGTTCGTATAGAAGCCACAGTGCGAGGCGGCCTTCTAGGATTTGAAGGTTCAACTTACGTCAGCCGCTATCCTGGCTCTTCCGTTTGGGAAGGAGGGCTTCTAGGTGTACACTGATGGATCATTTCAGGGGATGGGTGATGTACTGATACAACATTGGAATATGATAGCATACGCCTCCCGCCAGCTGAAGAAGTACGAGCAGAACTACCCTATTCATGACTTGGAGATGGGAGCAGTGGTGTTCGCTCTAACAATTTGGCAGCATTATGTTTATGGTGTGCACTACGAAATATTTTCGGATTACAAGAATCTGAAATATGTTGATATGCAGAAGGAGTTGAACATCCCCCAGAGATGATGGGTGGATTTTCTATCTGATTATGAGTACACGATACACTATCACTCAGGAAAGGAAAATGTGGTGGTGGATGCAATGAGCCGGAAGACTACCACTTTAGGAGTAGAGCCCCAGTTGATGCCTATGGAGCTGGTACAGATGATGGAGGATATGCAGATTACTTTAGTGTCCTCAAACGATGACTCAGAGCTTTCTTAGGAGTATCTGGCTGCGATGAGCACTACCGATGATATTCTATAGCGCATTAGGGTTTAGTAGAGAATGGATGGCAAGCTAGAGCAAGTATTCAGGACCTTGGAGGCGGGCACGACCAGGGAGTATACAGAGAGGGATGAGTTGTTATGCTTTAGAAGTTGGGTGTATATACCGGCTTGGGGAAAGATTTGGGAGGACATTATGACCAAGGATCACTATAGCAGGTACTCGATGCACCCGGGCATCACCAAGATGACGACCAACCTAAAGAGGATGATGTACTAGCCAAACACAAAGAGGGATATCAATTACTTCGTGTCCCATTGTGAGGTATGTCAGTTTGTGAAGGCAGAGTGTAAGAGTCTGACTGGATTGTTGTAGCCACTCCTAGTGCGGAGTGGAAGTTCGATGATATTACCATGGATTTCATACATGGCCTTCCTCAGTCACATGCGGGGAACGAATCGATATGGGTGATCATCGATCGATTGACGAAGGTGGCCAGATTTCTATCGATCAGGAAGGACGCTCTAGTGGGTGACTTGGTGCAGAGGTTTGTGGAGCAGTTCGTCTGATACCATGGAGTGCCAAGGACGATACTATCCGATCGTGATGGACGATTTACGTCTAAGGAGTTGAGGTTAGTCTAGGCTTATTTGGGGACCCAGTTGACATTTAGTACCGCCTTCCATCCTCAGAAGGATGGGCATACATAGCGCACTAATCAGACACTTGAGGATTTGTTGCGTCTTCGCATACTAGACCGCGGAGAGCCATGGGAGAGGCAGCTACCATTGATCGAATTCTCGTACAACAACAACCACCAGTCCAGTATCAACATGGCCCCTTATGAGGCTTTATACGAGCTGAGATGCAGGACTCCTTTATCTTGGATCAAGGATAAGGATCTGAAGGCACATGGCTCGGAGTTCGTCGAGGATACGGATACTAAGGTGTGGTTTATTCGAGTTAGGATGTTGGAGGACAAGAGCAAATAAGCTAAGTATTACGATGCTCGGCATCGTCAGGTAGAGTTTCAGGTAGGAGACCAGGTGTTTCTAGAGATACGACTAATGTATGGAGTCTCGCGGGTGCGTGGTCGGAAGAATCTCAGTCCGAGATATATGGGGCCTTACAGGATCCTGGAGCGGATCGGTCCCTTAGCTTACAGACTAGAGCTGCCGCCAGAGCAAGAAGGTTTGCACGACTATATACACATCTCCTCCCTCAGGAGAGATCTACTTCAGCCGAAGAACCAGATTACGACTACAGATTGGCCTATAACTTCTGATCGATCGGTATGACTGGAGCTGATCCGGATTGACAATACTGGGGTACGATCTTGCGACGCAAGATGGGTTGAAAGTTAGGGTTAGATCTGATATACTCTAGAGGGGGAGGGGGTGAATAAAGTATGTCTATGTGTTATTTTAAAATTTTCTTCTTTAACAATATATTATCTTTACCTTTAACAACTATATCTAACTATCACAGATTAAAGTAAATCAAAGATCACAGAATATCTAACTAACAAAGCCACAATAAGAACAAAAAAGAAAGAGACCCCAGACGACACAAGAAATTTATAGTGGTTCCCCAAACTGGGTAAATCCATTCTTCTACCACCCCTTGTAGGAATCCACTACAGGTTTTGATCAGGTGACTATCACTAGTGAGCTTTTGATCAGGTGCTCAAAAACCAATCCCAAGTCTTTTGGAAGGAGACTTGCAATAAGAATAATTTTGAAGGGAATTAAAACCCTGTACAGAGGTGGGAATGAGAGAGTGATGTAAGTCTTATTTTCTCATGTCAAAATGAGAAGACTCTGTGGATTCTTATTTGTTGTCAAAGCTCCCCCTGAGATCTTGAATGGTTCAGGAGTGGAAGCTTTGTTCAAGGGTGTAGGCCTTCAGCTTTGATGATCGCTCGATAGCAGGCTTCTATACTGATAAGTATGTTTGTCTCTTGGAAAGCCTTGGAGCAGACGTAGGATAGATGAAGAAGATCAAGATTTTCTTTCTCTGTATATTATTGATGTCGTGTATCTTCTTCTTTTCAGCAGAATTAGACTTATTAGTTTGTCGACGACCATTTGAATTTTCAAATTACTCCTATAATCTATGCTGATGACGTTGAGAATTACACAGAATTGATTACTTTACCCAACTGTTTCATTGAAAAAATGGCAAGTAATAATCCTGATGAAGACTGTAATTAATGCTCTGTCTAACAGTAATATTCAGAGAATATTAGAGCATAAATTACCCATGAATTACTGTAATATAATAAAAACAGAAGGAAGCAAATAGCTTAGTCTGGAATCGTCGACCAGAAGACAGAATTCGTCGAGCTGAGTCCATAGTTCGTCGAGCTAAGTATTGTTGTTCATCGAGCTGAGTTACAAGATCGTCGAACTCTGAATAGATGACTGCTCTTTGAAGAAATCTTCTTGTTCTGTGCTCTAAGTTCGTTGACCTGAGAATAGAGATCATCGAACTCTGTTCAGAGAAGTTTATCTCTGAGTTGGTTGAGCTCAGTACGACTATCATTGACCTGAGATCGACGAACGTAGATCTCTTTCTTTAAGGCTTGATTTCTCTAAGTCTTGAGTCTCTGACAATGATGGAGGCTGGTCCTTTGTACTATTGACTTTAAGGACACGTCCTAGACTGAAGAAACACATAAAATTTTACCCTTCTATACAACATGGGTCACAACCTAAGAAGACAACCTAGCCCAAATCACCTAGGGGTTCCAACACGGGTCTTGCTGCGCAAGAAGGTTCTGCTGGTCAAGGTCTTGTGGAGGAATCAAGGACAAGAGCTGGGAGCTGCTTGACTTTATTCAGCAAAGGTACCCAGAACTTTTCACATCAGGTATCCCCTTGAACCTCTCGGGATGTTACATTTTATTTATCGTACTTGAAGCCCCGTCGGCTTAACCTTAATTTTAGGGGTGAAATTTTTATTTTTATATATTGACATTTGTCATGACTAGGTTATGACAAAACCCTAAGAAACACTAAAGTGATGGGTGAACCTGGGTATTAGGGTGTGAACTACCTTGGGCTGCAAATAGCAGATCTTCAAACACTAGATTAGGGTTGACCCTAGGGATTCACCATGACTCCATGATCCCACCCTATCACAATGACCGTAAAAAATATTAATCAAGAATATAATTTTTATTTTGTAAAACAAATTATATTTAAACATTAAAACATTAATCTTTCTTTTGTCATTTCTAGCTATAGGCCATAGGTTTAGGATACCTAGTATTTTTATTTTTTGTATTTAAATATTGCAAAGTTGTGTAATTACCTAAAAGGATATTGACTTTATAATATATTAATATAAAGTTATGTATATTTGTGTATTCTAGCTCCTCTAAAGTTCTTGCATGAATGTTTTTGCACATTGGTTGACCGTGTTCATTTAAGGTAACTTCTTTTCGCTCCTCTAAAGTTCTTGCATGAATATTTTTGCACATTGTTTCTCCACGATTCAGATCAAGGTCAACCTTTAGCATAGGAAAGTAAACTTAGCTCAATTTGGGTCAATTGACAACCTAAGTGTCAAACTGACCTCACACTTAGTCTCTTGGCGTCATGGGGGACCCAATGGCCCCAAAAGCCCCTGCCTAAGTCACCCAAGCGGCTAATTTTGACAAAGTCAACCTATAGTTCAATTTGGTCAATTTGGGCTAACCTAGCCCAATCTAAGTGGGCTAAGCCCAAACTAGTGTGGCCCATTGCTCTAAGAGGTAGAGAGACACCTTTGGGGCCAACGAACTTTAGAGATTGGTGACTAAGAGAGAGAGAATGGGAGTTTCCCCAATTTTGAGGAGAGAGAAAATGTGAGCTTAATGGCCATCATAGCCATTGAGGCTCCATAACCCCCCACTTGTATGGGGCTTTTACTCCTCTGAGGGAGAGGAAGAGTTTCCATGGAGTTGCCGGCCTTTGGGGTGGCTCAGCCCCCTTAATTTGGTTGAATCCGAAAAACTAGGTTTTTGGCCATTAATGATGTTTTATGAAATTTGGGAGTTATAAGTTTCCTCTCCAAAATCCCCTGTTTAAGGATCTTCACCAGAGCAAGGGAAAGTGTTTCCCCCGATCCTTTCTCAAGTTCATTGAGCTTGGTGTAGGAGTTGCAGAGAGCCCAAGACCGGTGGCCGGAAATGGTGAGGAGGCATATCACTCGCATTTAAGCCGCAAACTAGGTCCTCCTCTACTCATTTTTAATGGATTAGATACTAGGAATCTTTAGAGAAATGAATCGGGCTCAATTGAGCCCGATCGGGTGGATTTTTTCCACTGGTTTTTCGTAAAAAAAGAGTGTGTCGGGTTAGCCAGAATTTGCCATCTCATGCGGCCAAACCACCGCCCGCTGATAGCCCTCACCTCGACAGAGGTGGTGGTGGCGGTGGTTGTTCGGGGAGGTGGCCGGAGGTCCGGGAATGGGGGATGGAGTTGGCTCCAGGTCGGGTGGATCGAGACCATTGGCTGGAGGAAGAAGAAATCTAGCCACCACCCGATAATTCTTTTAGATTTGTTAAGATCTTGATGAATTAAACTTTAGGGTAAATGTATTTCTGTCACAGAAAATTAGCTGCCTTAGGATTTAAATTAAAAAACTTAGAGGCCTTTTTAGAAAAAGTGGTCAATATGAAACTTGTATCCCTATGAGTCTAGTTTAGTTTCAAATTGATTTAAACAAATTTTGAGTTCAGGTCAGACATCTACACTCATTTTGGTGAGGTCTATACTTAGGGTTGATTAGAGATTGTTTGGGGTGCCCCCATCAATCCTGACATCAAAATTACTTGAAATTTGTAGCATGTGCCACTCATATTTAGATCTATAACATATCCAAAAATATAAATTTTTGGAAAACATTTTTCTAAAGTTTTGGAAATCATTTCAATTTTCATATAAGGTTTAGTCAAAGGGTTTAATGACCTCCAAATCCTCCCAAATTTTGGTGAATGGTCCTTGGAGTGAATATACGACTCTGTATAAAATTTCATCCCATTTGGAGATGATTTGGTTTGGCATTCTGTAGACCCTAGCCTTGGCCTAAAAGGGTTATTTAGGTCAAAGTGTCCCTTGTGGGTATTGAGTGACCAAATAAGCTCAACAAGATTGAAACTTGGACCACAGATTTTTTATGTCAATAATCACCTTGACATGGATTTTGGGTTGGATTAGGTGGATTTTCCATAGGACCCTAGTTCAAACCCTAAGGTTGAACTTTGGTGGTTTGCGAAGGGAATAGGGTGATATGTCCTTGTATGGACTTGGGGTTTAGTCCATGTGATCTTAGGGTGGTTAAATGCCCTAGGAAAGAATTTGGTGGTATTTGGACACATGCACCCACTTTAATCACTTGGAAGTATTTAGGCCTATATACCTTATGGAATAATTAAGGGGTCCTATCATCTTGGATCTTCATGAGATTTTGGCAGGGGTAATTTCATTATAATATTAACCTCTGAAATTTATAATAGGA
This sequence comes from Platanthera zijinensis, assembly GCA_039513925.1. Taxonomy (NCBI): domain Eukaryota; kingdom Viridiplantae; phylum Streptophyta; class Magnoliopsida; order Asparagales; family Orchidaceae; genus Platanthera; species Platanthera zijinensis. The sequence continues at coordinate 94,167,220 of CM077083.1, forward strand.
TTTTTATATAACAGTAGCTTATACTTGTAGATATAATCTTCATTTTGCCCATTTTGATGCTATTTAAGTAACTGTGGTTTAATTGTCTTATAATGATTGATATGAAACTCTGGAAAGTTACTCAAATACTATTTGTATGCACTGATAAATTATTTGGAATAATTGGACATTTCCTCTTAGTACTTCATGTGTAAAGTGAACTAGTGCACCTTTTTTTGTTAAATAGATAGTAAATATCATATCTTTTTGGAAAATTATCTTGCTTGGCCAAAAAAACTTTTAGGGCATATTGAAGCTTAAGAAATTATTACATGTAGTTCGGAAGAGGTTACAAACATGTTTCTTCATAAAGTGACCTAATGTGGATTTATTTGGAGTTTTTTTCTATATAGCTTACTGACATTTGAATTACATGAAACTTAGTCAGTAAAGTTTTGTCATCATATTCAATCTCTGGTAATTTTTGTATAATATTTGGATAAAGTTTGGTGGTGCTTCCTTCTTTACCTCAATTTATTGGTATTATCATGAATTAATTAATTAGAGGTTAATGCATTTATGATAATTTGTGAAATTTTGTATTCTCTGTTATTTTGGCATCATATGGTATTCATAATTTTTGGGTGACCATAACTTAAGAAAATCTAGTACTTCATATTCAAAATTACCCATGGCCTAATTTTTGGGAAACTTTAATAAATGCCAACTTAATTAGGAAAATTACAAGTTTCTGGATTTATGCTAAATATGTCAGTATAGACCCCCAATAATTATCTTAGGGCTTTTGGATGAAATTTTTGGAGTTCCTCCTATCATGTACATCATATAGCTTAGATTAGTCTACATATAGTAAAACTGCAGAAATTATGATAGCTTGTGGAATGGACATAGGGAGTTGGGGTAAATAGTTTACATATTTTCATGAAGTGAAAATGAGTTCATCATTTGGAGTCATGATGTGGAAGTGTTGGGTTGATTGGTGTTAAGTGGTGCTCAGGACCGATGAAAGATCGTCTTTCCTGTTGAGAGAGAGAGAGAGTCAAAATACACTAAGGTTAGAGTAATCATAATATTAAATGGGGTTGGCTGTGGGTAGATACTAATAATAATAAGTACCTTATGAAAGGGAGCTTTGGGCTTTAACCCATAGTAGTTCCTAGTGCCCTCAATTGCCTTTCACAGGTAATGCCTTGGGAAGTCCAAGGTTAACTCAAACCGTAAGACTAAAATGAATATAAGAGTTATTAGAAATATTATAGGATTTCACTTGCACTCACCCCATATATATGGGAGGTCAGTCTGGTTTATTCACTCGGGCAGTAGGCTCGGTGGTTACAATGATGGGCGGGTTAGCTCGGCGAGCCGATGGCTCAGATGGTTTTGTGACGGATGGTATAGTCTGGGTAGCTTTGGCTCGGTAGGAAAATTATATCATGTTGCATGTCCATAAAATATAAGTTGGTGGGTCTTCGGTTTTGGAGGGTCTTTGCACCGACACCAATACGTTGACTCGGCCTGTGTGGTTAAACACTTAGCCAAATAAAGTCTGGTGCGCCAGCCGGTAAGAGTAAGCAGTAGTACTGCTTAGTGCACCAACGTTGAGGCATATGATAGGTCTGATTAGTAGTGCTGATACCAGTCTAGAGGTGGGCGAGGCCCAAACCACCGCTTCCATTTACCACTACGGAGGTATCCTTGGAGGTTAGGTCTAAAAAGGGGAAACTAAAGGTCTGTGTGCACAGAGTCGGGCGTGTGAGTTGCACTTACATATTCCTACCATAGCATACTTGCATGACATAACATAATCATTGTATATAACCCTTGACACATATTGTATAAATTTGTATGGGACCCTTTATACAATAAGCCTTGCAAAACGACCCCTTGGTCTATAGGTTTGTACGAGCATTCCTATAGATCATGGTTAATTACTTTAAATTACTTTATCTGTGTAGATAATAAATGCACTCTTTACTTATTTACTGTTCGTTGCCTACTTGTTTACTTTACTGCTTCTTGTTATGGCTCTTTTATTTATACTCATGTTAGGCTAGTTCCGCCATCAACTCTTTACTTTTTTTACTCTCCACCTTAAATACCTTCCCTTTCCTTCTCCCCTCTTGGTGCCTCGGAGCCATTGGGAGAGGGTTGGAGGATGATGAGACTTAGTATTTTAGACTAACGGTCTTTTGACCAAATAATTTTAGGGGACCATGGAACCGAACCTAGAGATACAGCACAAGAGGTCAGTGCACTTGGAGACGGGACAGTCTAGCATGGGAGTTCAGGCAGCAGGGACAGTGAGTGCCAATCATTAGCAGCTTTATGAATTTGCTTCCACATTTGAGTGTTATGTAGTGAGGCTTTGATGTATTGGGCATGAAGCCCTTATTTAGTACTCTGGTTATTATTGTTGTGGAATAGTATCTTACATTACTCTTATACTTACTCTTCTCATATGCGATCGATATGGCTGGCAAGATCGGCTTTTTGTAGTGTTGACCCTCCCGGGAGTGTTGGTGTCACCGCAAAGCGGCTGTTCTGGGCATAAGACCCTGTTAGTTTTGGAAAAAAGGGGTCTTACATGGCGTGACCCGTAGAATGGCATATTTTGGTGGTTTTATCCCAACGTTCTCGGGCTTTCAAGAGGATCGTTCTGCACCTTCATTTGATTTCTTGTTATTCTTCCTCTTGATTGGATAGTCAGTAATGGCATGTCCAGATCTGTTACATAATAACAAATAATGTTAGTCTTAAAATGTTTATTCTGTTTAGAATCTTACCTTTCCCCAGAGGGGTCTTTTTTGCATTTCTCCATGCCGGTATATGGCTTTCTTGAGCTAGAACTAGAAGAGCCCTTATTCTTCAACTATCTTCTCCTGCTCAACATCTTCTTGAATTATTTGGAGAACAAGTTAAGTTCTCCATCTGATAGTTCATTGCCTGAGTAGTTAGGATCTGGGCACTCTAACTTAGCAGCTCTCCTTGGTGAAGAAGTCTTTTCCCTGTACCTCCTTGTGTCTTCAGCTTTGAAGACCATTATTTTCTCCCTGTTGAGACTTTTTGCATCTTCTTCTGCCCTTCTAGAGTTCATCTGTAATTCATGAGATAGTAACTTCCCAAATAGATTTTGGGGCAAAGTGTTGGCCAGGTTGTCAACCTTCCTGATTGCACAGATCTTGATATCCAATACCTTATTTAGGGATCTCAAGAACGTGTCATTCGGCTCATAGTTTGTGAATAGTCTCCCAAAGGTAATTAGGTTGTTCACAATCTTGAAAAAAAATTCATAGCATTCAGCTATAGAGTCATTCTTGCCTTGCTTGGAGGCCTTATACTACTGATTCAGGAAGGATTTCCTGTCTTCCCCCACCTCTGAAAGTAAGGGTTAGATCTGATATACTCTAGAGGGGGGGGGGGGGTGAATAGAGTATGTTTATGTGTTATTTTAAAATTTTCTTCTTTAACAATATACTATCTTTACCTTTAACAACTATATCTAACTATCACAGATTAAAGTAAATCAAAGATCACAGAATATCTAACTAACACAGCTACAACAAGAACAGAAATGAAAGAGCAACCAGACGACACAAGAAATTTATAGTGGTTCCCCAAACATGGTACATCCACTCTTCTACCACCCTTGGTTGGAATCCACTACAGGTTTGGATAAGGTGACTATCACTAGTGAGCTTTTGATCAGGTGCTCAAAAACCAATCCCAAGTCTTTTGGAAGGAGACTTACAACAAGAATAATTTTGAAGGGAATTAAAACCCTGTACAGAGGTGGGAATGAGAGAGTGATGTAAGTCTTTTTTTATCAAGTCAAAATGAGAAGACTGTGTGGATTCTTATTTGTTGTCAAAGATCCCCCTGAGATCTTGAATGGTTCAGGAGTGGAAGCTTTGTTCAAGGGTGTTGGCCTTCAGCTTTGATGATCGCTCGATAACAGGCTTCTAGACTGATAAGTATGTTTGTCTCTTGGAAAGCCTTGGAGCAGACTGAGGACAGATGAAGAAGATTAAGATTTTCTGTCTCTATATATTGTTGATGTCCTGTATCTTCTTCTTTTCAGCATAATTAGACTTATTAGTTTGTCGACGACCATTTGAATTTTCAAATTACTCTTGTAATCAATGCTGATGACGTTGAGAATTATACGGCATTGATTACTTTCCCCAACTGTTTCATTGAAAAAATGGAAGGCAATAATCCTGATGATGACCGTAATTAATGCTCTGTCTAACGGTAATATTTAGAGAATGTTAGAGCATTAATTACACAGGAATTACTGCAATATAATAGGAACATAAGGAAGGAAATAACTTAGTCTTGAATCGTCGACCAGAAGACAGAATTCGTCGAGCTGAGTCCATAGTTCATCGGGCTAAGTATTGATGTTCGTCGAGCTGAGTTACAAGATCGTCGGACTCATAATAGCTGACTGCTGCTTGACGAAATCTTCTTGCTCTGTGCTCAAAGTTCGTTGACCTGAGAATAGAGATCGTCGAACTCTGTTAAGAGAAGTTTATCTCTGAGTTGGTCGAGCTGAGTACGACTATCGTCGACCTGAGATCGACGAACGTAGATCTCTTTCTTTAAGGCGTATTTCTCTAAGTCTTGAGTCTCTGACAATGATGGAGGGTTGTCCTTTGTACTGTTGACTCTAAGGACATGGCCTAGATTGAAGAAACACATAAAATTTGACCCTTCTATATAACATTGGTCACAACCTAAGAAGACAACCTAGCCCAAATCACCTAGGGGTACCAACAATCTCCCCCTATTTGGGTGAGGTTAATTCAAATAAACAAAAAAGATCAGAAAACAAAATGAAATAAACATAGCATGAAAACTGAGATTACTGATAGAATAAATAAGCTATCAGTACCTTTATAAAGCTATGTACCCAGATTGTTCAAAGAAAACACAGAAAATAACAGTTTAAATGTTCTTGTGAAGGTCAGAAGACTTAGAAAATATGATTTTCCTGCTTGGGTCTTGAGCTTGTCTCATAGTCATGGTCATGTCAGCATCTCCAAGAGTCTTTTGAGAGGTGGTTCTTGGAACCACAACTTCAGGATGTAGACTCATATATTCCTTAGCATTGAACAACTTCCCTACATGGTATCTTTAAAACTCTTTCTTTCTGTAGTTTGATATGGTAGAGAATTGAGATGGATCTTGGCCTTTTTCTCTGGCTTGCCTGATTTGAGAAAGAGCCACAGATTCGTTGAATCTTTCCTTTCTTGTAGTTGGACTAGCTTCAGGATCATAAGCTGGAGTTGGAAGTTCTTCAGGGCTATTAGCTTTGCAAGGAGATAGAAGAGGGGAAAATGTTGGCTTAGAAATAAATTGTTGAGCTGACTGATGTCTGGAATAAGACTGATTTCTCTGTTTGTGCTGACTTTCTCCTTAAGAATGAGAGGGTCTTTCCTGTCTCTGATAAGTTTTAGTGAGAGTAGGTTTAGTGAATCCTTCCGAGCTCTGAGATAAGGTTCCTGAGGCACCTGCAGCTGGAGGAGGAGGAGGAGGAGGATCTCTTCTGAACCTTTATGGAGAATGAGAATACCTCCTACGTTTCTTCCTTGCTTTCTGTTCATTTAAGAGAGCCACATCCATGCTGGCATACCCTTGTATGGAGTTATGTTTTGTAGGATATAATATGGTGTATCATTGGAATTTCCAGGTTTGGGAGCAAGTGGAGAAGGTGCTTTCCTTTTCTTGGAGATTTGTTTCCTCTTTGGAGCATCATCAGAATCATCATCATAATCATCATAAGAAGACAAAGGATTGGCATACATTTCATCAATCTGACTGATCAGATCCTTGGGAATTTCTTTGCTGGCTGGAGTGGGAACAACTTCAGCTTCAGCAGCTTCAGCTTCCACAACAATGTCCTGATTTATTAGATCATCAAAACTAGGAATAGTGCTATTATCCATGATATAAGTTGGCCCAGGAGGGTTAGATCTTTGTTCATATAATGCTACTGGAGGAGCTATTAGACTTTTCTTTATAATGTCTAATACTTCTGAACTTGCAGGGGAGGTGTAGCATACTATTGCTCTGGATGATTGAGTGGGAGAGGAGAGGCAGAACTGAATATAAGATCCAAAAATTTTCAGTAGAGTATATAGATTTACTTTAGATTTAATGAAGTAGACCCTTCCAGGAAGAACTTCTGGCAAGCTGGTCTCTTGAGAATTGGATACTATAATATATGTACCTTGATTATCTACATCTGCTACTGAGTCAGTTATCTCTAAATCAGCTGATTCCATATCAGTATCAAGAAAATATAGAAAATCTGGTTCCATATCAACATTTGTTCCTGCTGGTGCTGCTGGTGCTGCTGTTGCTACATCAGATACCATATAAGTATAAAGAAAATGTAGAGAATCTGGTTCCATATCAACATTTGTTCCTGGTACTGCTGTTGCTGCTTCATCATTAAGTATCTCCCCCTGCCTGGTTTCTGTATGTACTGAAGCCAGGACCCCAGATGAAGAGAGGGTAGAGGTGAGGGTAGAGATTTGAGCAGAAAGAGATGATATGGAGATAGACAAATGGGAAATAGCCTCTGCAATGATGGTTTGGAGGATAGGCTTGAGGAGCTCAAGAAGTGGTTGGATGATAGAGGGATTCAAAAATGTGGAGTCAGATGTTTGGGCAGGAGGTGGTTGAGAAGGTATAGAGGTAGTGATGATAGTTGTTGAAGGAGATGGTTGGTTGGAAGTGTCTGAAAAGGGGTTCCTATTGAGGAGATTGTTGAGGAGAAGGAGTGTTCATAGGAGATGAGAGTAAATTGAAAGATGGGATTGAAGAGAGAGTTGATAGGGGGATATCAGCAGGATGAGATGGAAAAGGAGATTGGGGAGGAGTAGGGATGGATGTATCAGCCCTAGGAGAGGGAGAATAGGATGGAATATGTGTAGGGGAAGAAGGAATTGGAGATGCTGGAGGTGTAGGGGTATGTATTAGAATAGAAATGGAAGCTGGGGTTTGTTGAACTTTAGGCTTAGATGGAGCTTGAGAATCAGGAGGTTGTGGATGGAATCTCTACAGAGGGGTGAAGAGTGGCTGATGTAGCCCTTGTACTTTAAGAAGATTTAGAGGAAGAGGACTTGCCCTTAGATGGATTTATGATAGTCCTCTCCCATCTGCCAAAGAGAGCACACATAAGTCTCTTTGAGGCTTTAATGGATATGGTCGGGGAGACTAGGGATCCGGCAGCCTTTTCTTTGAGGAAGATCCCTAGGATCCTTCCAAAACATGCCTCCTTTTTATTGTTCTTCTTTTTGATAAGATCAAACAAAACTTGAGCCCAGTTAATGGCTTTCTTGTTTACTATTGCACACATAACCAGGAATTGATGCCTGGTAATGTAATCATGTGTAGAGTGCTTTCCTAGCAGCACTTTCCCTACAATATCTGCAAGGAACTTATATTCAGCAGATAAATGCTTTTTAAGAAGTTTATGTGGGGTTTCTCCTAAATAACCCATGAGTCTCAACATCATATCAAACTCTTCAGTTTCAATTTCTAATTCCTCCTCACCATTATGCAATCCAAATATTTCAGTTAAAATTACGGGAGTGAGGGAGATGGCATTACCAGTGATAGTCCCTGTCATCAGGTTCTCGTCCGTGGTAGATGTATAGACCCATTCCCTGATCTCTGTTCCACAGATTTTGATGCGTGTTGATAGCAGAGTCTTGAGATGTTGGTCTTCTAGAGTTTGCAGAATGTTCACGAATACAAGATCAGAGTATTGGAAGGATTCGAAATCCTGATCGAATCTTGTATCAAACTTCATCGCTGCAAGAGAGCCTGCGGGGATCTCCATGAGAATACCTGCAAGAAAAGTCGAAGATCAAGTGCAAGAGAACTGAAAGCGCGGGACGGAGGTCGAAGAAAACCTAAATATAATGTTTTCCTGAATATGAACCGACAGACTCCGTTCCACGAAAAATAAATAGATCTTCGATCTGAGGTCGACGAAATAATTTAGACTTAAATGATTTGTCGATCTCAGTCTGAAGGGTTTAAGACATTTCGTCGATCTTCGTTCGACGAAAGTTTTCTGAAGTAGGTTCGTCGATCTCTGTTCGACGAAACTAACTTCACATAGAGAGTTCGTCGATCTCTATTCGACGAATATCTCACAAACTTCCCCCAGTTTGTCGATCTCTATTCGACGTACTTTGAAAAATTCATCGAGTGCAGACAGAAATTAAACTAATTTGTCTCCATTTATCATTCCAAGCCGATTTATGAAGAACAAATGATTTCTTTCATCCAGAGGTTTGGTGAAGATATCAGCTCTTTGTAAATCAGTGTAGATATAGACAAGATTAATTTTATTTTTTTCTACAGTCTCTAATGAAATGATGCCTAATGTCTATATGCTTAGTTCTGCTGTGATGAACTGGATTTTATGCTATGGCTATAGCACTTGTGTTATCACATAGTAATGTTGAATTATTTAAGTTGAAACCATAGTCCAGTAGTTAGTTTTGAATCCACAACATTTGGGAACAACAACTGCCAGCTACAATATATTCTGCTTCTGCAGTTGATGTAGACACAGATGACTGCTTCTTGCAAAACCAAGACACGAATCTCATAACAAGGAACTGACAAGTTCCTGAGGTACTTTTTCTATCCACTCTAAATCCACCAAAGTCAGCATTTGAGTATCCAGTTAACTCAAACTCTGACTCAGTAGGATACCAGAGACCTAGACTAGGACAACCCTTTATATATCTCAAAATTCTTTTTAGAAAAACTAGATGGGATTCTTTAGGGTTCACCTGGAACCTAGCACAAAGGCATGTAGCAAACATAATATCAGGTTTGCTTGTTGTAAGGTATAGTAGGGACCCAACAATGCCCCTATATAGTTTCTGATCCACAGGTTTCCCATGTGCATTAGAGTCTATTACAACATTTGTAGGCATGGGTGTTTTCTTTGCTGAGGCATCAGCCATCCCAAACTTCTTTATAAGTTCTTTGGCATATTTAGCCTGGGAAATGAAGATGCCATCAGGGAGCTGCCTCACTTGGAGACCAAGGAAGTAGGAAAGCTCACCCATGCTACTCATCTCAAATTTTGAATGCATTACATCAGAAAATCTCTTGCATAATTTGGGATCAGTAGAGCCAAATATTATATCATCTACATATATTTGTACTAATAGTATTTTATCATGATGCAATTTGGTAAACAAAGTCCAATCAACTGTGCCTCTTGAAAAACCATGCTCTAATAGAAAGATGGCTAAGGTCTCATACCAAGCTCTTGGAGCTTGCTTTAAACCATAGAGAGCCTTGTGCAACTTAAACACAAAAGAGGGATGAGTTGGAGAAATAAAACCTGGAGGCTGTTCAACATAAACCTCTTCTTTAATTTCCCAATTCAAGAAGGCACTCTTCACATCCATTTGATAGACTTTGAACTTTTTGAATAAAGCATAGACTAGAAATATCCTTATTGCTTCTAGCCTGGCAATTGGAGAAAAGGTTTGATCATAGTCAATCCCTTCCTCTTGTCTATACCCTTGAGCAAGAAGCCTAGCCTTATTACTCACAATCACTTCTTGGGCATCAAGCTTATTTTTGAATACCCATTTGGTTCCAATGACTGGGTAGTCTTTTGGTCTTGGAACCAAATCCCAAACCCTGCATCTCACAAACTGATTGAGCTCTTCTTGCATTGCAATGATCTAGTGGTGATCTTGCTCTGCATCAGATATGGATTGAGGCTCAATTTGAGAGAGGAAACAGGCATGCATCATGTCCTGGTTAAGTTAATGCCTTGTCTATACACCTACTGTTATGTCTCCAATCACTTAGGATCTGGGAAGATCCCTCAGTGTGATAAGATCAGTAGGTGGAGTTGGTTCAACAACAATATTTGGGAAGGATTCCTCTTGTGAAATTACTTCTGTTGTTGTGGGTGGTTCAACTGCATCCAGATTTTCTTCATCACTTTCTTCATTGGCTTGTTGAGAAGACTGGGATGTAAATTTTAATTCATCCAATTTCTCACACAAGTTGTTTACATGCAAGGGGTTTCTTGTAGAAATTTCTTTCTCCTTGTAAAACATGTTAGTCTCATCAAATATAACATGCATGGATTCTTCAATTTTCAATGTGGATTTATTAAAAACCCTATAAGCTTTGCTGACTTGGGAATATCCTAAAAAATTCCAACTGCAGCCTTTGCTTCAAACTTTCTAATGTGCTTTTTGTCATTATTATGAATATTGCATACACAACCAAAAACTTTAAAATAGTTAATTATTGGTTTCTTCCCTTTGAGCAATTCATAGGGGGTCTTATGTTTTAGTTTGTTTATCAAGCTTCTGTTCAGGACATAGTTTGTTGTGCTCACTACCTCTGCCCAATAGGATAGGGGCATGTAAGCATCTGTAAGTAATGTGCCTGTAGCTTCCATGAGTGTTCTATTTTTCCTTTCAGCTACCCAATTTTGTTGAGAAGTTCTAGGAGCTCAGAAGCAGTGTCTTATACCTTCTTTCCTACAGAACTCTAGCATAAGAAGAGTCTCAAACTCAGTGCTATGATCACATCTGATCAATGTAACTTGTGTAGAATACTCAATCTGTATGTTCTTGAGAAAATCTGTAAGAACTTGAAAAGTATCTGACTTTGCTCTCAAAAAGAAAACCCAAGTGAATCTGGAGAAGTCATCTACAACCACTAAGGTATAAGACTTCCCTCCTAGGCTTTGTACAGCAACAGGGCCAAAAAGGTCCATATGTAGTAAGTACAAAATCCTAGATGAATCACTCTTATTAATGGATTTAAAACTAGATTAAGTTTGCTTGCCTAGTTGACAAGCCCTATAGAGGCCTTCCTTCTTGTAGGGGCCAGAAGGTAAAGCTCTCACATGGTTGTCCTTAGATATCCTAGCAATGTTTTTAAGATTTACATGTCCTAATCTCTTATGCCATAAGTCATTTTGACTACTAACTAAGTTAAGCAGACATATATCTGAAGTAATAGATTGGAAATTAACTAAATATATGTTTCCTTGTCTACTGCCAATTAAAACTTTTTTGTTTTCTCTTGAGGTAATAGTACAGGATTCAGAGTTGAATGATACCTGATAACCTTCATCACAGAGTTGGCTTATGGAGATGAGATTGGTCTTCAGTCCACTCACATATGCAACTTTCTTAAAAGTTACAGCTCCAATCCTGATTTTGCCATAGCCCTCTATTTGGCCACAATTTGAATCACAGAAGATGACCTTTGGTCCTAGCTTGGACTTATAGTCAATTAAGTTGTCCTTGCTTCCTGTCATGTGCTTGGAGCAGCCACTATCCAGATACTAGTGTTTATTATATGCTGGATAGGTCTTTATCTGCAAGTACAACACTTAGTTGTTCTTGACCCAGGTGACCTTGGGTCCTTGTTGATTTACATAGGAATAACTAGAAATATATGAGCATTCAGGTTGATCTTTATAGCCTTTGGGATGATATCTTCTGGGTGGTATTATCCATGTGCTAAAGGGATTAAAGTTGCTCTTAGAATTTGGATTTCTGTTGTTAAAATCTGGGATCGATGATTTCTGGTTGGATCGTCGAACTGAGCTCGACGATGTTGGATGAGATCGTCGATCTCTACTTGAAGAATGAGAGTATTCATTCTTGGAGTACCAAAATCATCGATCTCTGTCTAACGAACCATACTAATGTCATCGATCATAGATCGAAGAATGATTATTACTATAGTTTGTATTTAGAGACCGTCATTCTGAGTTCGACGATCTGTTCATATATCGCGATCTGCGTTCGACGATAATTGCTGAACATTGTCATTTTTGTTTTTCTGGTTATTTAGGTTATTTTTAATTTCAATTTGTTCAAGAACTTTATTAACCCTATTGACCAGTTCAGTATTTTTCTTTCCTTTGTCGGATATAAACTTTACTGGTTTAGAAAGATTGTTTTTCTGAATTATGGGTGGATTACTAGGGGAGGCACCTAATCCTAGTTTACTATTGTTGATCCTCATATTTACAGTACTAGTGATACTTAATAATTGTAGACTTCTCCCATTTAAGGATTCTTCTAATATCTTGGCCTTGCTAAGTTCAGATTTCAAAAAGGATATTTGTTGATTAGCAGAGATAAGTTCATTTGTTAGGTTAGCATTCTCTGTAGTAGTTTTATCTAGGTCATTTAATTTTTCTCTGAGGAGTTTTATTTCCTTCTCAGAGTTAATTAAGTCTAAGCACAAATTTTTAAATTCAAGTTTAAATTCCTCTGATTCAAAATCATAAGAGGCTATTACCTGATCCTCAGCTGATAAGAGCTCTTCATCTTCAGACTCATCAGCATCTGATATGCTACTGCCTGCCTCATTTGCCATGAGGCAAACTTCTTTGGCCTTCTGCTCTTCTTCATCCTCACTGGAGCTGGAGGAGGTTGACTCTTCTTCAATATCACTCCATGACTCAGCAATAAAGCCCTTGTCTTTCCTCTTATGCTTGCCTGAGGAAGGCTTGCTGTAGTGACCCTTCCTTGAGTCACCCTCCTTTCTTCTATCCTTCTTCTGAACTTCTGGTCACTCAGAGACGAAATGCCATGGTTTCTTGCAGCCAAAACACACTAATTCTTTAGATGGTGTTTTGTCATACCTTGGCTTGTCTTCATACTTTGATGGTTTCCTTCTGAAATCTATTCTAGCCATCTTAAAGAATCTCTTGGCAAAGAGAATCATCAATTCTTCATTCACAGGAATGACTTCAGAGTCTCCTGCAACATTTAAAGCTATGTTGTGCTCTTTCGTAGTTGGTATAGGAGTCTTGACTTCAGCTACTGCTTCCCTTGATTTTATCAGCTGCTAATAGGACTTTAGCTTTCCAAGTAGAGCTTCAGTTGAGATCTCTATTATACTTCTGGCTTCTCTGATGGGCCAGATTCTTGAGTCCCATGTGCTGGGGAAGCACATGAGGATCTTGTCATTCACTTCAGTCAAAGTGATTTCCTTATCTAGAGTCCTTAGCTCACTGATAATGGAGCTGAGTCTGTTGTACATCACTTCCACTATTTCAGCTTCATCCTTTTTGAAGTTTTCATATTGAGTGATGAGGTTGGATCTTCTATCCTTCCTCTCATCTGCTGATCCAACCACCATCTGGTTCAGGGATTCCCAAATGGCCTTGGCTGATGGGCACTCAGCAACCTTTTGAAATATCTCATCTGACATTGTTATAGCCAATATGTTCATGGCTCTAGCATCAGCTATCTTTGCCTTTCTCTGTGCATATGTCCATCCAGGGGGTGGAACTGCACTTATATCTGTTGAAGTTGATGAGGTTGAAGTCACTGGAGCTGGTGGTCCTGTTAAGATGGAATTAAATATATCCTCATAAATAGAATTCATGTATAGTCTGATTCTTGCCTTCTAGAGTGTTAACTTGGACAAGATACACATTGGAGGTCTGGTGCTTGCATATTCTTTGTTCTGTGCCATGCTGTATAGATCTAGAAGATATAAGAGAACAGATCTAACTTAGGATCTTTGGTTCAAGGGTTAGCTTGTAAAAACAAAAGAACCTGCTCTGATACTAATTGAAAGTTAGGGTTAGATCTGATATACTCTAGAGGGGGGGGGGGTGAATAGAGTATGTCTATGTGTTATTTTAAAATTTTATTCTTTAACAATATACTATCTTTACCTTTAAGAACTATATCTAACTATCACAGATTAAAGTAAATCAAAGATCACAGAATATCTAACTAACACAGCCACAACAAGAACAGAAAAGAAAGAGCAACCATCTGACACAAGAAATTTATAGTGGTTCCCCAAACTGGGTACATCCACTCTTCTACCACACTTGGTAGGAATCCACTATAGGTTTTGATTAGGTGACTGTCACCAGTGAGCTTTTGATCAGGTGCTCAAAAACCAATCCAAAGTCTTTTGGAAGGAGACTTGCAACCAGAATAATTTTAAAGGAAATTAAAACCCTGTATAGAGGTGGGAATGAGAGAGTGATGTAAGTCTTCTTTTCTCAAGTAAAAATGAGAAAACTGTGTGGATTCTTATTTGTTATCAAAGCTCTCCCTGAAATCTTGAATGGTTCAGGAGTGGAAGCTTTGTTCAAGGGTGTAGGCCTTCAGCTTTGATGATCGCTCGATAGCAGGCTTCTAGACTGATAAGTATGTTTGTCTCTTGGAAAGCCTTGGAGCAGACTGAGGACAGATGAAGAAGATAAAGATTTTCTGTCTCTGTATATAGTTGATGTCGTGTATCTTCTTCTTTTCAGTAGAATCAGACTTATTAGTTTGTCGACGACCATTTTAATTTTCAAATTACTCCTATAATCAATGCTGATGACGTTGAGAATTACACGACATTGATTACTTTCCCCAACTGTTTCATTGAAAAAATGGCAGGCAATAATCCTGATGAAGACCGTAATTAATGCTCTGTCTAACGGTAATATTCAGAGAATGTTAGAGCATTAATTATACAGGAATTACTGTAATATAATAGGAACAGAAGGAAGGAAATAACTTAGTCTGGAATCGTCGACCAGAAGACAAAATTCGTCGAGCTGAGTCCATAGTTCGTCGAGCTAAGTATTGCTGTTGTCGAGCTGACTTGCAAGATCGTCGAACTCTGAATAGCTGACTGCTGCTTGACGAAATCTTCTTGTTCTGTTCTCTAAGTTCGTTGACCTGAGAATAGAGATCGTCGAACTTTATTCAGAGAAGTTTATCTCTGAGTTGGTCGAGCTGAGTACGACTATCATCGAACTGAGATCGACGAACATAGATCTCTTTCTTTAAGGCTTGATTTCTCTAAATCTTGAGTCTTTGACAATGATGGAGGATGGTCCTTTATACTGTTGACTCTAAGGACATTTCCAAGACTGAAGAGACACATAAAATTTTACCCTACTATACAACATGGGTCACAACCTAAGAAGACAACCTAGCCCAAATCACCTAGGGGTTCCAACACAGGTCTTGCTGCGCAAGAAGGTTTCCCTGGTCATGGTCTTGTTGAGGAATCAAGGACAAGAGGAGCACACTTGTGAGCTGCAGGACTTGATGCAGCAAAGGTACCCAGAACTTTTCACGTTAGGTATCCCCTTTAACCTCTCGGGATATTACATTTTATTTATTGTACTTGAAGCCCCGTCGGCCTAACCTTAATTTTAGGGGTGAAATTTTTATTTTTATGTATTGAGATTTGTCATGACTAGGTTATGACAAAACCCAAGGAAACACTAAAGTGATGGGTGAACCTGGGTATTAGGGTGTGGACTACCTTAGGCTGCAAATAGCAGAACTTCAAACACTAGCTTAGGGTTGACCCTAGGACTTCACCATGACTCCATGACCCCACCACATCTCTAACCCATTAGAGGGTCCATTAGAGCCATAGAGATTCATTGGAGTCAACAAAAGAGGCCAAGTTGATCAAGGTCAACCTTAAGCCTTAGAAAGTCAACTTAGCTCAATTTGGGTCAATTGACCACCTAAGTGTCAAATTGACCTCACACTTAGTCTCTTGGCATCATGGGGGACCTAATGGCCCCAAAAGCCCAATGCCTAAGTCACCCAAGCGGCTAATTTGGACAAAGTCAACCTATAGTTCAATTTGGGCTAAACTAGCCCAATCCAAGTGGGCTAAGCCCAAACTAGTGTGGCCCATTACTCTAAGAGGTGGAGAGACACATTTGGGGCCAACGAACTTTAGATATTGGTGACTATGAGAGAGAGAATGGGAGTTTCCCCAATTTTGAGGAGAGAGAAAATGTGAGCTTAATGGCCATCATAGCCATGGAGGCTCCATAACCCCCCACTTTTATGGGGCTTTTACTCCTCTGAGGGAGAGGAAGAGTTTCCATGGAGTTGCCGGCCTTTGGGGTGGCTCAGCC
The DNA here is from genome assembly GCA_039513925.1 of Platanthera zijinensis. Classification (NCBI taxonomy): domain Eukaryota; kingdom Viridiplantae; phylum Streptophyta; class Magnoliopsida; order Asparagales; family Orchidaceae; genus Platanthera; species Platanthera zijinensis. The sequence goes on from CM077083.1 coordinate 94,183,157, forward strand.
CCCTTAATTTGGTTGAATATGAAAAACTAGGTTTTTGGCCATTAATGATGTTTTATGAAATTTGGGAGTTACAAGTTTCCTCTCCAAAATCCCCTCTTTATGGATCTTCACTAGAGCAAGGGCAAGCGTTTCCCCCGATCCTTTCTCAACTACATTGAGCTTGGTGTAGGAGTTATAGAGAGCCAAGACCGGTGGCTGGAAATGTTGAGGAGGCATAACACTCACATTTAAGCCGCAAACCAGGTCCTCCTCTACTCCTTTTTCATGGATTAGATACTTGGAATCTTTAGAGAAATGAATCGGGATCAATTGAGCCAGATCGGGTGGAGTTTTTCCACTATTTTTTCGTAAAGAAAGAGGGTGTCTGGTTAGCCAGAATTCGCCGTCTCGGGCGGCCAAACCACCGCCCGCTTATAGCCCTCACCTCGACGGAGGTGGCGGCGGCGATGGTTGGTCGGGGAGGTGGCCGGAGGGCCAGGAATGGGGGATGGAGTTGGCTCCAGGTCGGGTGGATCGAGACCATTGGCTGGAGGAAGAAGAAATCTAGCCACCACCCGATCATGCTTTAAGATTTGTGCAAATCTTGATGAATTAAACTTTAGGGTAAATGTATTTCTGTCACAGAAAATTAGCTTCCTTAGGATTTAAATTAAAAAACATAGAGGCCTTTCTAGAAAAAGTGGTCAATATGAAACTTGTATCCCTATGAGTCTAGTTTAGTTTCAAATTGATTTAAACCGATTTGGAGTGCAGGTCAGACATCTACACTCATTTTGGTGAGGTCTATACTTAGGGTTGATTAGAGATTGTTTAGGGTGCCCCCATCAATCCTGACATTAAAATGACTTGAAATTTGTAGCATGTGCCATTCATATTTAGATCTATAACATATCCAAAAATATAAATTTTTCGAAAACATTTTTCTAAAGTTTTGGAAATCATTTCAATTTTCATATAAGGTTTAGTCAAAGTGTTTAATGACCTCCAAATCCTCCCAAATTTTGGTGAGTAGTTCTTGGAGTGAATATACGACCATGTATAAAATTTTATCCCATTTGGAGATTATTTGGTTTGGCATTCTGTATACCCTAGCCTTGGCCTAAAAGGGTTATTTAGGTCAAAGTGTCCCTTGTGAGTATTGAGTGACCAAATCAGCTCAACAAAGATTGAAACTTGGGCTATGGATTTGTTATGACAATAATCACCTTGACATAGATTTTGGGTTGGATTAGAGTGGATTTTCCGTAGGACCCTAGTTCAAACCCTAAGGTTGAACTTTGGGGGTTTGTGAAGGATATAGGGTGATATGTCCTTGTATGGACTTGGTGTTTAGTCTATGTGATCTTAGGGTGGTTAAATGCCCTAGGAAGGAATTTGGTGGTATTTGGACACAGGCACCCCACTTTAATCACTTGGAAATTTTTTAGGTATATACACCTTATGGAATAATTAAGGGGTCCTATCACCTTGGATCTTCATGAGATTTTGGTAGGGGTAATTTCATCGTAATATTTACCTCTGGAATTTATTATAGGATTTTTATATAACAGTAGCTGATACTTGTAGATATAATCTTCATTTTGCCCATTTTGAGGCTATTTAAGTAACTGTGGTTTAATTGTCTTATAATGATATGAAACTCTGGAAAGCTACTCAAATACTATTTGTATGCACTGATAAATTATTTGGAATAATTGGACATTTCCTCATAGTACTTCATGTGTAAAGTGAACTAGTGCACCTTATTTTTATAAATAGATAGTAAATATCATATCTTGTTGGAAAATTATCTTGCTTGGCCAAAAAAACTTTTAGGGCATATTGAAGCTTAAGAAATTTTTACATGTAGTTTGGAAGAGGTTATAAACATGTTTCTTTACAAAGTGCCCTAATATAGCTTACTGACATTTGAATTACATGAAACTTAGTCAGTAAAGTTTTGTCATCATATTCAATCTCTGGTAATTTTTGTATAATATTTGGATAAAGTTTGGTGGTGCTTCATTCTTTACCTCAATTTATTGGTATTATCTTGAATTAATTAATTATAGGTTAATACATTTATGATAATTTGTGAAATTTGGTATTCTCTGTTATTTTTGCATCATATGGTATTCATAATATTTGGGTGGCCATAACTTAAAGAAATCTAGTACTTCATATTCAAAATTACTCATGGCCTAATTTTTGGGAAACTTTAATAAATGCCAACTTAATTAGGAAAATTACAAGTTTCTGGATTTATGCTAAATATGTCATGATAGACCCCCAATAATTATCTTAGGGCTTTTGGATTAAAATTTTTGAGTACCTCCTATCATGTACATCATATAGCTTAGATTAGTCTACATATAGTAAAACTGCAGAAATTGTTATAGCTTGTGGAATGGACATAGGGAGTTGGGGTTGATAGTTTATTGATTTTGGTGAAGTGAAAATGAGTTCATCATTTGGAGTCATGATGTGGAAGTGTTTTGTTAATTGGTGTTAAGTGGTGCTCGGGATCGATGAAAGATCGTCTTTCCTGTTGAGAGAGAGAGAGTCAAAATACACTAAGGTTAGAGTAATCATAATATTAAATGTGGTTGGTTGTGGGTAGATACTAATAATAATAAGTACCTTGTGAAATGGAGCTTTGGGCTTTAACCCATCGTAGTTCCTAGTGCCCTCAACTTCCCTTCAAAGGTAATGCCTTGGGAAGTCCAAGGTTAACTCAAACCGTAAGACTAAAATGAATATAAGAGTTATTAGAAATATTATAGGATTTCACTTGCACTCACCCCATATATATGGGAGGCCAATCTAGTTTATTCACTCGGGCAGTAGGCTCGGTGGTTACAATGATGGGCGAGTTTACTCGGCGAGCCGATGGCTCAGATGGTTTTGTGATGGATGGTATAGTCCGGGTAGCTTTGGCTCGGTAGGAAAATTATTTCATGTTGCATGTCCATAAAATATAAGGTGGTGGGTCTTCGGTATTGGAGGGTTGTCGCACCGACACCAATACGTTGACTCGGCATGTGTGGTTAAACACTTATCCAAATAAAGTCCGGTGCGCCAGCCGGTAAGAGTAAGCAGTAGTACTGCTTAGTGCACCAACGTTGAGGCATATGATAGGTCTGATTGGTAGTGCTGATACCAGTCTAGAGGTGGGCGAGGCCCAACCCACTGCTTCTGTTTACCACTACGGAGGTATCCTGGGAGGTTAGGTCCAAAAATGGGAAACAAAAGGTCTGTGTCCACACAGTCGGGTGTGTGAGTTACACTTGCATATTCCTACCATAGCATACTTGCATGACATAACATAATCTTTGTATATAAACCTTGACACATATTGTATAAATTTGTATGGGACACTTTATACAATAAGCCTTGCAAAACGACCCCTTGGTCTATTGGTTTGTACGTGCATTCCTATAGATCATGGTTAATTACTTTAAATTACTTTATCTGTGTAGATAATAAATGCACTCTTTACTTATTTACTGTTCGTTGCCTACTTGTTTACTTTACTGCTTCTTGTTATGGCTCTTTTATTTATACTCATTTTAGGCTAGTTCCGTCGTCACCTGCTTACTTTTGTTACTCTCCACCTTAAATACCTTCCCTTTCCTTCTACCCGCTCGGTGCCTAGGAGCCATTGGGGGAGGGTTAGAGGATGATGAGAGTTAGTATTTTAGACTAATAGTCTTTTGACCAAATCATTTTAGGGGACCATGGAACCGAACCGGGAGATACAGCACAAGAGGTCGGTGCACTTGGAGATGGGACAGTCTAGCATGGGAGTTCAGGAAACAGGGACAGTGAGTGCCGATCATTTGCAGCTTTCTGAATTTTCTTCCGCATTTGAGTGTTATGTAGTGAGGCTTTGATGTATTGGGCATGAAGCCCTTATTTGGTACTCTGGTTATTATTGTTATGGAATAGTATCTAACATTACTCTTATACTTACTCTTCTCTTATGCGATCGATATGGCTTGCAGGATCGATGTTTTGTAGTGTTGACCCTCCCGGGAGTGTTGGTGTCACCGCAAAGCGGCTGTTCTGGGCATAAGACCATGTTAGTTTTGAAAAAAGGGGTCTTACAGGGCGTGACCCGTAGAATGGCAAATTTTTGTTGTTTTATCCTAACGTTCTCGGGCTTTCAAGAGGATGGTTCTGCACCTTACACGCCCCCTAGTCATGGGCATGACCGATGGGTGTGACTCTAAAGAAAAGTTCCTATAAATTCATAATTGATCCAGGAGCTTAGGAGTCATCTAAGAGTGATCTAGAAGACATCTAAGAGTGATCTAGTAGGTGTTCTTATGCAATTTCTTTATTATAATTTTCATAGAGTAGTGTTTGCTTTGTTAAGCTCAATTCAAGTACTTCCTTTTTATTAATCATGTCTTACTTTTCCTTCTTTTTATGTTTCTCTTTTATCATGTTAAATAGCTAATTTCATTAGCACTTGATCATGACAAGGCTTTACATAAAATAATTTTTTCTTTCTTACCAAGCTATCTATTATTTCCGCTTCAATTTATCTTTGATTTCGATTTTAGATCCGTATCCTAGATTTACCGGGGGTTGTTGATATGAGTACATCGCTCAAAGGTAGAAGGACTTGCATGCACTCCTCGAGAGAGGATGACATGAATCTTACGAATTGGAGTCAAATTCAATAGTGGGGGTTCACTGCCTAAAGGGCGCTTGGGGGTTTCGACTGACCGAGAGGTCTTAATCGATCAACCTAAGTTTAGTCGAGAGTGTATTCTCGAGAGAGGCGCTCTTGTAAATTGGAAACCCGCAAGGTCGAAGTTGTTAATTTAGAAGTTTGCATTTTTATAGAAGTTTATTTTAATTCAAATAGAGTCTAGATCAAGGGTTAATTTTAGTTCATAGTTCTATTAATCTTCTATTTTTATTTCGATAAAATAATTTTAATTTGCATGAGTAGAAGTAATCAGTTGCCCTGAGTTTAATACGACACTTGATACTATACTATAGAACGATATGTACGCTTGCCTTATCTCCTTTATTATTTTTATTAAAATAAAAAAATAAAAATAAAAATTCAAAAATCATAAAAAATTTTAAAAATTATGTTTTCTTCATATTTTACCAAAAAATTACAAAAGAATTAGAAAATCGGAATTTAACTTCTTGGAAAGGGCCAGGTTGGGCTTTCATCCCATAAAACCGCCAAGTAACTTGCGAACCCTTCACTAGGTAGTCCTCGTGAAGTCCAAGAAATAAAAAAATTTTTAGGGTTATAATTTATATTTTTGGTATTTATGTTTTTAAAAATCAAAATAATATAATAAACCACAACTTTCTTTTTTGTGATTTTTAGAAATTTACTTTGAGTTTATTTATAAATTTTTTTATAATTTTTGATTTTCAAATCTTTTATTTCATCATTGTTAGTAAGATTTAATTTTTCGGTGATTTGATTTTAAGAAATACTTTATGAATTAAATTTGATTAGAGTAATTTATTTAGTTCTTTTTCTCTCTAATTCTAATTAGTCTCAATTTTGTAGTACTTAGCTCAACAATTTATAGATTTCAATTATAGTCACTTATGCTTTAAGATTCTAGGGAAATTTTAATTTACTATAGTTGCTCTCAAATTATTTTAATTTAATGTAAATTTTTTTAGTCTTTCCCTTTGTTCTTTTTATTTTCTAGTTAGATCATATGCCACGGAGATAAGAGGATAAAATTCATTATCCCCTTGTAAACATATGCAATTTCTCCTTTTTGGTTAGATCATGTCATGGGAATCAAGCAGTCCTTGGTACACATGCCATCCCAAAAATAAATGATAGAGTAAGAGAATAAAATTCATTACTCCAAATTATTTTATTTTTATTTAAAGAGAGAAAAATAGTTATTCATATTTCATTGAAAATAAGAGGATAAAATTCATCATTTTCTTGATAAAGAAATGCTAATATAAAAAAGAAAACAATTGTTGGGTGAGAGGATAAAATTCATCACCTCTAGTCTAAAACCTCTTTAATTTCCTTATTCCCAAAACCTAATTGCCATTTTAATTGCATTAGACTTAAATTAAAATACAAAGAGAGCATAATTAGTAGTTTAAATTTTCCTTGAAGTTTCTTTTTAGTTAAAAGTGTTAATAATTTTTAATCTAATTTTGTTGCTTAACTACTTAATTTTGAATTTTAATTAATTTATATGAGAAATTTTTGCTAAATATATTTTGCTCTTCACATTTTAATTTCATATTTTAGGACTTAATCTTTAAATCCCTAAATTTTATTTTTAACTTTCCTTTGATTTAATAAATTTTTAGTTTAATTAAAAAATTATATTAATTTCTTATAAGTACTTCTCATATTTTGTCTTTGGAATAGCAAAAGTTTAAGTATGGGAATATTTGATAAGTCAATATTTATAGAAATTTTAATATAGATTTTATTTAATAAATAGTTATATTTTTATTTAGTTTTTATTAATATTTGTATTAATTCCTTTATTTTCTTATTTTAGATCAATATGGGCTGCCAATATTAATTTGGAGCTTGCAGGACTAATCAGGAGAAGGAACTGAACAATTCTGAAAAAATCGCATTTACACGCCTAAGTTACGGGCATGACCAACCTGTCATGGGCGTGTCCAGCAGGCGTGACCCACCAGGACCTCCAGATTTCAATTCCACGGCAGATTAAAGTTACCCGCCTCAGACACGGGCATGACATCAAAGTCACGGGCGTGAATCGAAGGCATAACGATCAGGCATGACGCGCTTTATGATGCTAGTTTTGGATCCAGATAGTTTTTCAGCTTACACGCCCTAGGTCATGTGCGTGACCTAGGGGCGTGACCTATTCAACAACTCCGGATTAACTTCTGCCATTTCTCCTTCCTGCCGTTTTCCAGTAATAGTATACACACGCCCTAGGTCACGGGATTGACCTAGGGGCGTGACCCGCAGCACGACAAATTTTTCCGGTTTTCTCCCATTGTTCCGGGGCATTCAAGAGGACGATTTCGCTTCTTATATGCCCCCTAATCATGGGCATGACTGAGCAACGTGACTCTCCATAAAAATTTCTATAAATTCCAGATTGAGCCAAGAGTTGAGGAGTCATCAAGGAGTGTTCTAAAAGTCATCTAGAAGTGATCTAGGAGTTAGCTAGGAGTAGATTTTAGGATGTTTTAGTAGCTTAATTTCAAGTTCTTGCATTTCTTTATTGTAATTTTAATCTCATAGATTAACTTTGCTTTGTTTATTTCAATTCAAGCATTTTTTCTATCATGTCTTCCTTTTTATGTAGTTTTTACATCATGTCAAGTAGATAATTTTAATTAGCACTTGATCATGATGATCTTTGAATGAAATAAACTCATTTTTCAAGCTCTCTTTATTTATCGCTTTTATTTACCTTTGATTTCAATTGTGTCAAATTCACTTTTCGATATTATGTTTATATCATAGATTTATCGAGAGGTTGTGGATACGAGTAGATCACTCAAAGGTAGAAGGAGCCGCATGCACTCCTCGAGACAGGATGACATGGATCTTCCGTATTGGAGTAAAATCCAATAGAGGGGTCCACCGCATAAAGCAAGCTTATGGGTTTCAATTGCCCGAGGGGTATTAATCGATCAACCTAAGTTTAGTCGAGAGCATATTCTCGAGAGAGGCATTTTTGTAATTTGTGAACCTCCATGATCAAAGTAGGTAGATTAGAAGCTTGAATTTTATGTATAGTTTATTTTATTTCAAAGGGAGTCTAGATCAAGTGTTGATTTTAGTTCAAAGTTTTATTAAGATTCTATTTTTATATTCGATAAAATAATATTAATTTATGTGAGTAAAAGTAGTCAACAGGCCCTGAGTCTAATACGAAACTTGATCCTATACTCAAGAATGATAAGTACACTTGTCTTATCGATTTAGAATCACGCTCTAGCGTGAATTTTAACCATCAAGTTTTTTGCGCCGTTGCTGGGGATTAATTTTTGTTGATATTTTAAAAACGTAAATTTTATTAATTTTATCATTCTCTTTCTCTACCACCATTTGTATTTTTAATTTTCTCTTTCAAATTCATTTTTATTAGAAAACGGTTGTTTTCTTTTCTTTCATAAAAAAATGTTATCTACTTTTGCCGCCATGCTTGCTAGGCTTGAAAATCACCTAAATATTGTGGAAGCCACATGTAGGACAAAAAATTTCTTGTTATTATTGTAGTGCTCCTCATCGAAGTGAGGATTGCTATAATTATTATTATTATCAAACTTTTTCTTATGAAAATAATTTTGTTAATAATTATGCAAAAAAAATTTCTCACTTTTATAATAATTCTTGTTCAAATTTTTATGAAAATAATTTTTCCAATTTTTCAAATTTACATGAAAATAATTTTTCAAATTTTATTGCGAATATTTTTTTTATTGAAATAATTCTTCTTCCAACCCAGATATTGGTCTTTCTTGTTCGCAAGATCAACTGTAAGAATTCCCGAGTTATGAGAATGATTATTTGGATCCGAATTTTTGTTATACTTTTTCCACACCACAAACTTCTTCTTATTTTGGGGACGATTCACCATTTCAATTTGATCATCTACCCAAAAATTTAGAAGAAATTAATACTTTTTCTAATAATTCTCCACCCTCTTTGAATATTTCTTCTATAGAGGTACATGAATCTTCATGTGCCTCCTTATTGTCTTATTCCGAAGAAGAGGAAAATTATTATATCAAGAATTTATAAATATTATGGGCACACTGTTGGTGCTACAATAGTGATCTAAAAGTGATCAAGCATGTAGCCTCACTGCCAACACAGTATGAGCCTATAGGGTCACACATAAGAGTTTTGGAGAAGTTGGATAGGTTTGTGTTGGCCTTGCTCATATGCGATATGAGTGAAGGACAAATCTTATGATGATCTGGACGTGGTGAAATTTCATTCTGGGACCTGTATTGTGAATATGGGGTCGACCGGTATGTAGTGGCAGAAACTAAGTGAAATTCATCGAGTATGGGTAAGGGGTTTCGACGAATGGGCTGGATTCGTCGAGTATCATCATGACCTCTCGTCGATTCGTCGAGTATTTTCTTGGTCAATCTCCCATTCATCAAGTATCAGCATGGCTCCTTCAGGATTGGTCATGTATCATCATGGTCACTCGTAAATTCATCGAATATCAGGCTAATACTCGCTGAATTCTTCTTCGACCGGTTTATTTCTTCTAAGTATGGTTTTCACTGGGTCTGCCGGTATCGCTAGGCTCGGTTCTCCGTATAACTAGGATTTGTACAGTAGAACTGATAGACGACTGTTCATCCCGACCTAATTTTGCGACGATGTCTTTCTTCGCGACGGAAATTTTCCGACTTCGCGACCGACACTCGACCCGCAAACCCTCGCTATTCCCGCCGACCGTCATATTGCCACCGACCACCGCTTGTCGTCACCGACTATCTGTCTTCCCTAGTTGCCGCAGGAAAGTGTTTCCAAGGCATCGCCATCATCGTTGTCGCCTCTCCTTGAATGAATCTAGTACTCCGTGGAGATGTTGAGTGCAAGCCTCTTTCCGACCTAGATCTTGTGCGACAAAAGTCTAGGGTTCTCCATGCTCGTGTGGATTCTTGTAGATGCGTGGACATTATTCTATGCTCGGAACTTCGGCCATTTCCATTCGTTGGAATCAATCGGAGAACCAAAGTTGAGTATTGACTCAATCCCGCAAAGGTATAAATTTATTTTTTGCAACATTACTTCTTAATTAATGTTCATCGCAAGATCCACAATGTACTTTTGGGTTTTCCTTATTTCCTCATTTTGCTGCCCCTTGGAACCCCGCAAGGAACACATGTGATTTCATTGAGATATCTTTATTACTACATAACAGTAACCGCCCCTCTAGTTGGTTTGTGAAACGAAGTGTGTTAGATTTTGAATCTCACATAGAGAGACGATCTTGTCTACTGTGTAAGTGGAGTTGGTGTTGCTCATGTCCAGTACATATAAATCTGAAGATTTAGAAGTGTTCTAGATGTTCAGATTTAGCCCGGTTCATCAAGTGTTGATGATCTTCTCATGTATATTTGGGATGCATTTGGATTATGTTTGGTGTTAAATGATTATGGATGTGCACATTGGTTAAATATAAGCCAAAATTAAAGAGTTAATAGAATATCAAAAATCCCTTAAGCAATATTAAGTATTCTTTTGGATCCCTAGTTGGATTTGGGCTAGGTTCACTAAGTTAGGATATGACCCAACATGTATAGCGAGGGTCATGGTTGTGTCATAGAGCCTAGGTCTAGTCCTTAGAGTCAACAATGCCAGGGAAAAGGCTTCAACACTGCCAGAGACTCAAGACTTAGAGAAAATTAAAGACTTAGAAAAAGAGCTTTATGTTCGTCGATCTCATGTCGACGAAAGTCGTGCTCAGCTCGATGAACTTGGTTCTCAGCTCTACAAACTCTGGACAAAGTGACAAAACTTATACGTCAAACTTCAGTCGACTAACTTAGAACATTAGCTAGACGAACTTTGTTCTCTTGTCCCAGATCGACTAATTCTGGATTAGATGTTTCAACACTCAATGCCAGAATGATGTGTAAGACCCCCCTTTTTTTTCTTTTTCAACCACCAGGGTCTTAGGCCCAGAATCGCCGCTTTGCGGTGACACCTTCACGTCCTGAAGGGTCATCACCACAAGGCGCCGATTCTGCCGGCCAATTCGATCACAGAAAGGTAGCACAATAATAGAAGTAAGAGCAATGCAGTCCACAATAATAAATCACATATATAGAAATAAATCTCCACGAAGGGAGTTTCCACAGAAAACATCAGAGTACTATAAATGCGGGCTTATGCCCGGTACAAAATGTCCTCACTACAAGTCTCTCATGCGGAAGCAAAAACAGGAACTACTCTGGGTCGAGACTCACGGTCCCGGCTGTATGAACTCCGGAGCTAGACTGCCCCATCTCCAGGCGCACCGATCTCTGGGGCTGCTCCTCCATGCTGGGCTCCACGATCCCCTAAATGATGCGGTTCGAAAACCGTTAGTCATAAAGACTAAGTCCTATCATCCCCTACCCCTTCCCCCATGGCTCCTAGGTACCGAGCGGAGAGAAAGAAAGGGAAGGACATGAAGGTAGAGATTAATCAAGAAACAGATGGCAGCGGAACTAATCTAGCAATTCTATAATAGTATGACCGAAACAGAAAGCAAGAAAAGTAACCTTAACTTATGTGCGAAAACGCATAAGCCAAGGGATCTTCTGCAAGGCTCCCATCGTATAGAGTGTCCCATACCACCTATACGTTGGGGTGTCGGTTATCAAACAACAGCATATGTTTATATATTGAAATTAACCATTGATTTATAAACTTGCCCACACAAGCTTATAGACCAAGGGGTCGTTTTCCAGGTCCTAATGTATAAGCGTCCCATACCACTTATACTTTAGGTGTCAGCGTTAAATGAATCGATTATGCTATGACATGCAAGTGGGTATGATGAAACATGCAAGTGCAACTCGCACACACGACTCTGTGCACACAGACCTTTAGTTCCCCCTTTCGGAGCCGTTACCTACCAGGATACCTCCGTAGTGGCGGACGGAAGCGGTGGGTTGGGCCTCGCCCACCTCAAAACCAGTAAAAGCACCACTGGTCTGACCTATCGTACGCCTCAACGCTTGGTGCACTAAGCGGACGCCTGGGTACTCTTGCTGGCTGGCGCACCGGACTTCTGTTGGCGAAGTGCTAATCACCCCGCCGAGTCAACGATATCGGTGTCGGTGCAATCGAACTCCCCGATATCGAAAAACCTACCACCTTAACTTTTCCTATCTTATGCACATGCAAGTTTATTCGTAATCACACAAAACCGAGCCGAAGCTCCCCGGACCAAAACGTCCATCTCCAAACCAACCGAGCCGAAGCTCCCCGGACCATCCCGTCCGTCTCTTAACCAACCGAGCCGAAGCTCCCCGGACCATCCCGTCCGTCTCTTAACCAACCGAGCCGAAGCTCCCCGGACCATCCCGTCCGTCTCTTAACCAACCGAGCCGAAGCTCTCATCAATCTTCCTGTGCCATCAGTGTTTATGAAAAGTGTAGCCCTAGTTACTAAGTTACTCTTGTCGGTTTGTTATTACAGTTTACGTTAGCCCAGGACTGCCCCCGGTATTCCCCGTGAAGGGCTCTCAAGGGGCACTAGGAACCAAGACGGCGACATTACGACCCGAAGTTCCCTTTCGCAAGGCACTTATTATTATTGGTTTATCTCCCTTAACCCGATTCCCTTCTCATATTACGATAGACTATCCTAGGGTGATTTTTAACCTTCCTCTCTTCAGGAAAGGCGATCTTTCGTCGGAACCCGAGCACCTCTTAACTCTAGCTATCACCACTTCTCACTACTCTTTATACCTTCCTATTGTGATTTCCTCCACCATTGCCCACCTAGATAATATGATTAACTCCAATGCCTTCCTCAGATCATGTCCTATTGCATTTCACAAATTGCTATATGTAGACCGACCTAGACTACATGTCGAACCGGTTATGCAATGATCCAATACTCATCCAAATGCCCTAAATTATTTACTGGAGACTTACCATGATATAAATGACCTAAATCCAGAAAATGGAAATTTTCATAATTTATTTGGCATTAAATTAAATTCCTCAAAAATCCCAAGGGCTACCGGTTTGAACATGAGCTACCCTAAGTTCTCATGCATGATGTCCAGCAAATTTATGATAAATAGTAGGTTATCTCAATAGGTTAAATTCAAAGTATCATAATTTTTTTATCATCAAAAGGGCATAAAAACTATTTTAGAAATAATCTCTAACTTCTGTTGTTTATGAATCAAGTACAGAAAGTATTCTTCCAAAAATTATAAACAATTTATGACACGCAGATAAAGGCCTAAAATTAGCACTGGCCAAGTTTCATAATTTTCCAGCAAGTATTTTATCCATAATTAATTTCTAAACAATAAAACCCCTTTCTAACATCTGTGAATAAAGTACTAGATTTACTCAACATAAATTCTATAAAAATTCAGGGATCAATGTTCTACTAGTCAAGATCTAAATCTAGAATTTTAACTGATTATAATTAATTTAAAACCTCCAAATAATTGAAACAACAAATCGGGCTAATAATCTTTTAACACATGAAGTATAATACTTATTAATCATAAAATTCCAGGAAAATTACCATAAGTCTAAAACATCCTAAAACTCCCTCCTCCCGAGTTTCATAAATTTTGGTTTAGATTTAGTGCTTAAAATAACTAAAATACATGTTTATCCTAATCCAAAATCTCAACTTCCGAGGTACCTAATTACCTCCAATTCCTTCACTATTTCAACCAGAGGGTTTTCAGCATATCATCCCACTCTCCTCCAAATTTCAAGGGCATACAAGAGCTTTTGCTCCTATGTCCTTCACAAACCTCAAACTCCCACCCACTGGATTTGAGCCGATCTCTTAGGGTAAGATCCACCCTAATCCACACCATTTTCCCCAAGAGGGTAGACATAGACTCAACAAATCAGTGGCCATAACACCAGCCTCATTTGAGATGATTTGACCTTTCCAAACTCTTAGTGCACTTTTTACTAAAAGGTGTCTCACTAATGCCTAGTTAAGGGCAGAAGATTTCCTACCCAAAACTCCTCCAAATCAGTTGGAATTTTGTACAGACCTAGGTTTAATAGCCAGGGACCACTCACCAAACTTTGGGAGGGTTTGGAGGTCGTTTGACCACTTAAATAAATTCCTCTAAGTTTATTAAATTGAAACAAAAACTTTAGGCAAAGTATCTCCAAAAATTCCCATTTTTGGTCTGCCTTTAGGTATTGTTAAGGCTAATCCCCTGCCCAAATTTCAGGTCATTTGGACAAGGGACGAAGAGTGGGCATCCGTTTTAATTTCTACCCAACTCTAGGTACAGCCACCACTAAAACCGGTGCTGCGGCCGAACCGCTTACCCAAACGAGTTGAAACCAATTTTAGATTAATCTAGACTCGAAGGGCTACGACTTTTGTGTCTGGTCACTTTTCCTAAAATGGCCTCTAAGTGCCTCGTTTTGCACCATTAAAATGTGCCCATCCAAGTATAATTTCCATACAAAATTATTTACATAATTTATATATTAAAAACAGTTTTTACTGTTCATCTTCTACAGAACCCGAAAACCAGACACAGAAACTCATATTTCCTGTAGCTCTTTCGTGCTCCGTCACCGGTCGTCCAGTCACTTCCCTGGCCAGCCACCACCACCACCGCCTCCGTTGAGGCGATGGCTATCGGTCGGCGGTGGTTTGGCCGCCGGAAGTGGCGGTTTCCGGCGAACTCAAGAATACACTTTTCATGGTTTTCCATGAAAACGAGAGATGGATCCGGCTCCGTTGAGCACGAACTTCCTTTCTAAGAATCCTAAGATCTACCCATGAAAGAGAAGAAGTAGAGGAGGACCTTGTTCGCGGTTTGGAGGCGAGATGAATGACGGGGTGCCATGGCGCAGTGGTGGCGTAGCCGAACTTCTCCTACAGTAAGAACAAAGATCTGATCCGTTTGCTTGAGCGTGTAACCTTCTCCTCTTGCTCCAAGTGGGCTTTTATAAGTCAGTATGTGGGGAGGTGAAAGGGTAAAGCCTTAATGGTCATGAAGGCTCCTCTCTAATAACATTTCGGTTACAGTGAAGGGATACGAAACGGTGGAAGATGAACAGGTGTGTCCAGCTGGCGGTCTCCTATTGGACCACATCTTCCTCCTTTATTATATAATTACAGAAGGAAAAATGGCCTGTAATTACTCCTGGTGTAACTTCCCACACCAGCATTTATTACCACGCGTGCTAGAATAATTTCGGGCCTGAACCGTCGTTTCGGCCAATGTCACGGGCGTGACACATAGGTCATGGGCGTGACAGGCGCGGGTGACAATTTTGGGGTCGACGATCGTCGAACTGAGATCGACGGTCGTCGAAGGATGGTCACGCCCTAGGTCACGGGCGTGACACCTAGGTCACGGGCGTGACAGGCCCGAACGGTAATTTTGAGGTCGACGATCGTCGAACTGAGATCGACGGTCGTCAAAGGCTGGTCACGCCCTAGGTCACAGGCGTGACACTTAGGTCACGGGCATGACAGGCCCGAGTTCAATTTCGATGATCGTTTTACGGGGATCGACGATCGTCGAAGGAGTCACGCCCCTGGTCACGGGCGTGACACGTTGGTCACGGGCGTGACACGTTGGTCACGGGCGTGACATGTCCGGGCTGCCAGATCGACGATCGTCTCACGGAGATCGACGATCGTCGAAGGAGTCACGCCCTAGGTCACGGGCGTGATACCTTGGTCACGGGCGTGACATGCCCGGGCAGCAAGTTCGACGATCGTCTCGCGGAGATCGACGATCATTGAAGTAGTCACGCCCAAAGTCACGGGCGTGACGGGTCGGTCACGGGCGTGACAAACCCGTGACCCGAAACCTCGATCGATTTATTTCAATTTCTGGGCTTCACAGGGTTCTGTCACGACCAACCGACTCCTAGGGGTCTAGCTGGAAATGGGATGTTACAAATCCCAATAAACAAAACAAAAATTTCGTCCCCGAAATTGAGGTTGAGCCTACGGGGATTTCTATCGGAATAAATTAAACTTGCAACATCCCATACAATCTTTCTATCGGGTTTAGGCGACTATTCGTTTGATAAACGAAGACAATCTCCCCAATAAACAAAAGATTAGCCCCTACCTTTCTGATTGAGTGCGCATGCCTAGGTCCTGAATTTTCCTTATCTAGTCTTAACTGTCCAAAACAAGAAGGCAATCTATAGTATACCAAGAGGTGGTGAGATGTACCTGACTGAACAACTCCGGGTATCTTTGCCTCATCAGGTCCTGCGGTTCCCATGTGTGCTCCTCCTGACCGTGATTCCTCCACAGAACCTTGACTAAGGGGATCTTCTTGTGGCGCAAGATCCGTACTCCTTTGTCGTCGATCCGGACCGGCTCTAAGTGAACAGAACGGTCTGAAGCTACCGGCCCTTCGGTGGTCAAAATCCGCTGCTCCGGGCGTAGTAGAGCCCTTCTCAGTGAAGAAATGTGGAAGACGTCGTGTAGAGCTGCCAACTCTGGTGGCAACTCTAGCCTGTAGGCTAGGGGTCCGATCCGCTCCAGGATCCGGTAAGGGCCCATATACCTAGGGCTGAGCTTCTTCCTCCGACCGCGCACCCGTGAGACTCCGTGCATGGGACGGATCTTCAAGAACACTCGATCCCCTACCCGAAACTCCACCTGACGATGCCGGGCGTCATAGTATTTAGCCTGTCTGCTCTGCGCCTCCAACATCCTATCTCTGATCAGTCTCACCTGAGCCTCGGCGTTTTCGACAAAATCCGATCCCAATGCCTTCGGATCTTCATCCTGAATCCAAGAAAGTGGGGTCCTTTACCTCCTTCCATACAAGGCTTCGTATGGCGCCATTCTGATGCTGGACTGGTAGCTGTTGTTATAGGAGAACTTGACCAAGGGTAGGAGCTTCTTCTATAGTTCCCCGTGGTATCGAACAAACTACTCCACAAATCTCCCCACTAGTACCCCCCCACAGAGTCATCCTTCTTGATCGGAATGAATCTGGCCACCTTCATCATCCGATCGACGATGACCCAAGTCGAGTCGTTTCCCGTCCGTGATCGGGGAATGTCCATGAATAAAATCCATCGTGATGTCCTCTAATTTCCACTCCGGGGTACATGTTCTGAGATACATCATCCTTTTGATGGTACCACCTAGCGATTAAATCTTTACCTTCTCAGATATCCCGAATCGTGTTACCCGTCACCTAATTTCATGTGACAATAGTTAATCCCCGTCATTATTCCGTCTTATTACCATGTCATTGTCTTGGTAACGCTATGGGTCATCATTCCAAACATTTTTTTACAAAAATCTTATGTTTGCCCGAATAACGTCGAATTATATCGACTTCAATCTCACTATGTTTGTTATGCCACTTTCCCTAGACTAGGTCCAAGGAAACCCAAGCCAATACTAATTTGCCCAATAAACAAAAGTTTACCCCCCAATAAACAAAAGATCAGCCCCTATCTATCTTGGGCTAAGTATCCTAGATATCACCCCGTTACATCTGTCCTAGCTGGGTGCACAATCCCTAGGGCATCAATCTTCAACCTGGGGTTCCACCCTAAAACTCGTTAATATACTCCATACTTTAAACTCTCTGAGTCACATTTACGATAACTTTATCCGGGTCAAAATGTTCCAATCTCACATGGGTATCTTCCGAACTTGAATTCCTATCCGACCCTCAGTGTTTGTCTCGGTGGTTGCCTCCAGGTAATTTTATTACCGGTATTGAGGATTAAGACTACTTATCTTTAATCATTCTGCTAATGTACTATTGGTCTCAATTCTCCTTAAAGTAGTCTACCTATCCGAATAATCGTTGATTGGGATAGTAGGGACCCCTGAGTTTTCGTCTTAGGTAGTCATTCTTGTGCTAAACTCCTCCATTATTCTCTTTGGTTACCTCCTTAACTTAACCAAATTCATACCCAAGGTCTATTTTGAACTAGGGCATACTATAGATTGTCATGGTTAGTCACGATTCCTAGTTGGTTGAGTCTAAATCTTTGGTTAGAGGATGATAAGGTGAGATCTTCGCAGCCGGAGGTGTTCCCTGCTGGGGGCAGGGTAGGCCACAGGCTACAAAGAAGGATTCCAATTAACGATGAAGTGGACTTTCACATGTGATTTCCCTTATGGGCACACCACTGCTTCCGCTGCTTAGTTTGTCCCCAAACTAAACTCGAGCGGGGGTGACCCAGGGTTAGTGGACTGCTACTTTTCCGATCGAGGTTTCGCTCTGATACCACTTGTAAGACCCCCCCTTTTTTTTTTCTTTTTCAACCACCGGGGTCTTAGGCCCAGAATCGCCGCTTTGCAGTGACACCTTCACGTCCTGAAGGGTCATCACCACAAGGCTCCGATTCTGCCGGCCAATTCGATCACAGAAAGGTAGCACAATAATAGAAGTAAGAGCAATGCAGTCCACAATAATAAATCACATATATAGAAATAAATCTCCACGAAGGGAGTGTCCACAGAAAACATCAGAGTACTATAAATGCGGGCTTATGCCCGGTACAAAATGTCCTCACTACAAGTCTCTCATGCGGAAGCAAAAACAGGAACTACTCAGGGTCGAGACTTACAGTCCCGGTTGTATGAACTCCGGAGCTAGACTGCCCCATCTCCAGGCGCACCGATCTCTGGGGCTGCTCCTCCATGCTGGGCTCCACGATCCCCTAAATGATGCGGTTCGAAAACCGTTAGTCATAAAGACTAAGTCCTATCATCCCCTACCCCTTCCCCCATGGCTCCTAGGTACCGAGCGGAGAGGAAGAAAGGGAAGGACATGAAGGTAGAGATTAATCAAGAAACAGATGGCAGCGGAACTAATCTAGCAATTCTATAATAGTATGACCGAAACAGAAAGTAAGAAAAGTAACCTTAACTTATGTGCGAAAACGCATAAGCCAAGGGATCTTCTACAAGGCTCCCATCGTATAGAGTGTCCCATACCACCTATACGTTGGGGTGTCGGTTATCAAACAACAGCATATGTTTATATATTGAAATTAACCATTGATTTATAAACTTGCCCACACAAGCTTATAGACCAAGGGGTCGTTTTGCAGGTCCTAATGTATAAGCGTCCCATACCACTTATACTTTAGGTGTCAGGGTTAAATGAATCGATTATGCTATGACATACAAGTGGGTATGATGAAACATGCAAGTGCAACTCGCACACACGACTCTGTGCACACAGACCTTTAGTTCCCCCTTTCGGAGCCGTTACCTACCAGGATACCTCCGTAGTGGCGGACGGAAGCGGTGGGTTGGGCCTCGCCCACCTCAAAACCAGTAAAAGCACCACTGGTCTGACCTATCGTACGCCTCAACGCTTGGTGCACTAAGCGGACGCCTGCGTACTCTTGCCGGCTGGCGCACCGGACTTCTGTTGGCGAAGTGCTAATCACCCCGCCGAGTCAACGATATCGGTGTCGGTGCAATCGAAGTCCCCGATATCGAAAAACCCACCACCTTAACTTTTCCTATCTTATGCACATGCAAGTTTATTCGTAATCACACAAAACCGAGCCGAAGCTCCCCGAACAAAAACGTCCGTGTCCAAACCAACCGAGCCGAAGCTCCCCGGACCATCCCGTCCGTCTCTTAACCAACCGAGCCGAAGCTCCTCGGACCATCCCGTCCGTCTCTTAACCAACCGAGCCGAAGCTCCCCGGACCATCCCGTCCGTCTCTTAACCAACCAAGCCGAAGCTCTCATCAATCTTCCTGTGCCATCAGTGTTTATGAAAAGTGCAGCCCTAGTTACTAAGTTACTCTTGTCGGTTTGTTATTACAATTTACGTTAGCCCAGGACTGCCCCCGGTATTCCCCGTGAAGGGCTCTCAAGGGGCACTAGGAACCAAGACGGCGGCATTACGGCCCGAAGTTCCCTTTCGCAAGGCACTTATTATTATTGGTTTATCTCCCTTAACCCGATTCCCTTCTCATATTACGATAGACTATCCTAGGGTGATTTTTAACCTTCCTCTCTTCGGGAAAGGCGATCTTTCGCCGGAACCCGAGCACCTCTTAACTCTAGCTATCACCACTTCTCACTACTCTTTATACCTTCCTATTGTGATTTCCTCCACCATTGCCCACCAAGACAATATGATTAACTCCAATGCCTTCCTCAGATCATGTCCTATTGCATTTCACAAATTGCTATATGCAGACCGACCTAGACTACATGTCGAACCGGTTATGCAATGATCCAATACTCATCCAAATGCCCTAAATTATTTACTAGAGACTTACCATGATATAAATGACCTAAATCCAGAAAATGGAAATTTTCATAATTTATTTGGCATTAAATTAAATTCCTCAAAAATCCCAAGGGCTACCGGTTTGAACATGAGCTACCCTAAGTTCTCATGCATGATGTCCAGCAAATTTATGATAAATAGTAGGTTATCTCAATAGGTTAAATTCAAAGTATCATAATTTTTCTATCATCAAAAGGGCATGAAAACTATTTTAGAAATAATCTTTAACTTCTGTTGTTTATGAATCAAGTGCAGAAAGTATTCTTCCAAAAATTATAAACAATTTATGACACGCAGATAAAGGCCTAAAATTAGCACTGGCCAAGTTTCATAATTTTCCAGCAAGTATTTTATCCATAATTAATTTCTAAACAATAAAACCCCTTTCTAACATCTGTGAATAAAGTACTAGATTTACTCAACATAAAATTCTATAAAAATTCAGGGATCAATGATCTACTAGTCAAGATCTAAATCCAGAATTTTAACTGATTATAATTATTTTAAAACCTCCAAATAATTGAAACAACAAATTGGGCTAATAATCCTTTAACACATGAAGTATAATACTTATAAATCATAAAATTCCAGGAAAATTACCATAAGTCTAAAACATCCTAAAACTCCCTCCTCCCGAGTTTCATAAATTTTGGTTTAGATTTAGTGCTTAAAATAACTAAAATACATGTTTATCCTAATCCAAAATCTCAACTTCTGAGGTACCTAATTACCTCCAATTCCTTCACTATTTCAACCAGAGGGTTTTCAGTATATCATCCCACTCTCCTCCAAATTTCAAGGGCATACAAGAGCTTTGCTCCTATGTCCTTCACAAACCTCAAACTCCCACCCACTGGATTTGAGCCGATCTCTTAGGGTAAGATCCACCCTAATCCACACCATTTTCCCCAAGAGGGTAGACATAGACTCAACAAATCAGTGGCCATAACACCAGCCTCATTTGAGATGATTTGACCTTTCCAAACTCTTAGTGCACTTTTTACTAAAAGGTGTCTCACTAATGCCTAGTTAAGGGTAGAAGATTTTCTACCCAAAACTCCTCCAAATCAGTTGGAATTTTGTACAGACCTAGGTTTAATAGCCAGGGACCACTCACCAAACTTTGGGAGGGTTTGGAGGTCGTTTGACCTCTTAAATAAATTCCTCTAAGTTTATTAAATTGAAACAAAAATTTTAGGCAAAGTATCTCCAAAAATTCCCATTTTTGGTCTGCCTTTAGGTAATATTAAGGCTAATCACCTGCCCAAATTTCAGGTCATTTGGACAAGGGACGAAGAGTGGGCATCCGTTTTAATTTCTGCCCAACTCTTGGTACAGCCCCCACTAAAACGGGTGCTGCGGCCGAACCGCTTACTTAAACGAGGTGAAACCAATTTTATATTAATCTAGACTCGAAGTTCTACGACTTTCGTGTCTGCTCACTTTTCCTAAAATGGCCTCTAAGTGCCTCGTTTTGCAGCATTAAAATGTGCCCATCCAAGTATAATTTTCATACAAAATTATTTACATAATTTATATATTAAAAACAGTTTTTACTGTTCATCTTCTACAGAACCCGAAAACCAAACACAGAAACTCATATTTCCTGTAGCTCTTTCGCGCTCCGTCACCGGTCATCCGGTCACTTCCCTGGCCAGCCACCACCACCACCGCCTCCGTTGAGGCGATGGCTATCGGTCGGCGGTGGTTTGGCCGCCGGAAGTGGCGGTTTCCGGCGAACTCAAGAATACACTTTTCATGGTTTTCCATGAAAACGAGAGATGGATCCGGCTCCGTTGAGCGCGAACTTCCTTTCTAAGAATCCTAAGATCTACCCATGAAAGAGAAGAAGCAGAGGAGGACCTTGTTCGCGGTTTGGAGGCGAGATGAACGACGGGGTGCCATGGCGCAGTGGTGGCGTAGCCGAACTTCTCCTACAGCAAGAACAAAGATCTGATCCATTTGCTTGAGCGTGTAACCTTCTCCTCTTGCTCCAAGTGGGCTTTTATAAGTCAGCATGTGGGGAGGTGAAAGGGTAAAGCCTTAATGGTCATGAAGGCTCCTCTCTAATAACATTTCGGTTACAGTGAAGGGATACGAAACGGTGGAAGATGAACAGGTGTGTCCAGCTGGCGGTCTCCTATTGGACCACATCTTCCTCCTTTATTATATAATTACAGAAGGAAAAATGGCCTGTAATTACTCCTGGTGTAACTTCCCACACCAGCATTTATTACCACGCGTGTTAGAATAATTTCGTGCCTGAACCGTCATTTCGGCCAATGTCACGGGCGTGACACATAGGTCACGGGCGTGACAGGCGCGGGTGATAATTTTGGGGTCGACGATCATCGAACTTAGATCGACGGTCGTCGAAGAATGGTCACGCCCTAGGTCACGGGCGTGACACCTAGGTCACGGGCGTGACAGGCCCGAACGACAATTTTGAGGTCGACGATCGTCGAACTGAGATCGACGGTCGTCGAAGGCTGGTCACGCCCTAGGTCACGGGCATGACACTTAGGTCACGGGCGTGACATGCCCGAGTTCAATTTCGACGATCGTTTTACGGGGATCGACGATCGTCGAAGGTGTCACGCCCCTGGTCACGGGTGTGACACGTTGGTCACGGGCATGACACGTTGGTCACGGGCGTGACATGTCCGGGCTTCTAGATCGACGATCGTCTCACGGAGATCGACGATCGTCTCACGGAGATCGACGATCGTCGAAGGAGTCACGCCCTAGGTCACGGGCGTGACACCTTGGTCACGGGCGTGACATGCCCGGGCAGCAAGTTCGACGATTGTCTCGCGGAGATCGACGATCGTCGAAGTAGTCACGCCCAAAGTCACGGGCGTGACGGGTCGGTCACGGGCGTGACAAACCCGTGACCCGAAACCTCGATCGATTTATTTCAATTTTTGGGCTTCACAGGGTTCTGTCACGACCAACCGACTCCTAGGGGTCTAGCCAGAAATGGGATGTTACATGATGATTCAACACTCGACGCCAGAGGACATCACACTAAACTCCAGAATGATGATTCAACACTCAACGACAGAGAACATCAAACTCAATTGAAAAATGATGTTTCAACACTCAGCACCAGAAAACAGTCTAAGTCCATAATAAAAACTCAGGTCGACGATCTTATACCTCAGCTACACGAACTCAGTTCTCAATTCTCAGATCGACGATCTTGGACATAAGCTCGACGAACTTGGTATACAGAATAGGAAAGTTGTAAAGCAGCAGTCAGCCATTCAGAGGTCGACGAACTTGGACCTCAGCTCGACGAACAGCTATTCTCAGCTCGATGAACTATGGACTCAGGTCGACGAATCCAGACATGGATGTTTCCCTCTTTTATTCCTATTATATTCCAATGATTCTTGAGTAATTAATGCTCTAATATTCTCTAAATATTACCGTTAGACAAGAGAATTAATTATGGTCTTTAGCAGGATTATTGCCTGCCATTTTCCAAAGGGACAGTTGGGGAAACTAATCAATGCAAATTTTCCAAGGCTGTCAGCATTGAATGCAGAAAGGATTTCGAAATTCAAAATGACGTATACATAGAAAATATAAAAGATGGATTTTTCCTCTTCCAGAAAAGACAACTGATATATACACACAGAAGACCAGCCAGGAAGAGTAGAACACAATCGTCTCGCAATAAGGTTCTCTACGCTCTCTCTCTCTTGACAACAAAGTGCTAGAAAGAAAGAACTGCTAGACCAGAAGAAGAATAGCTTTCAGAAGAAGAACAACTATACAAATCAAGAGTCTTCTTCTTCTGTCATCCCCTCAGGAACTTTCAAAGGACAACAACTACTGCATCAGTCAAAGAAGTTCCTTAAGATCTTCTGGTTGAAGCTAAAAGTTGGAAGGCCTATCACCCTGAAGCAAAGTTCCTTTCACCATGAATAAATTCAGTATTTCAGGGGGAGCTTTTGCCACCATCAAATCCACAGAGTCTTCTCAGTTGAATACTTGAGAAAGAGAAGACATCATAACTTTCTCACCCCCTCTGTAAAAAGGGTTCTCTACTCCCTTCAAAAGTGATTCCTGGTTGCAAGTCTCCTCTCCAAAATACTTGAGGTTTGGTTTTTAAGCAACTTACCAAAAGCTCATTGGTGGCAGTCACCTGAACCAAAACCTTAGTGGATTCCTACCAGGGTGGTAGAAGAGTGGATGTACCAAGGTTGGGGAACCACTGTAAAATTCTTGTGTTGTCTGGTTGACTTTTTTCTTTTGTTCTTGTTGTTGCTGTGATAGTTAGGATTCTGTGATTTTTATTAGTTTAATCTGCTGTGCTGTAATATATGAAAGTGAAGGGATAGATACTACTCTAGAGGGGGGTGAATAGAGTTATCAAATTTTGCACTAGACAAAACTTAATAGTCTACCCAACTCCCTTGGAGTGAAATGCGGAATGAAAAGATTATAGATATGGAGATAACCCTAAAGCCTAACACAAGTGTTGTGCACAAACTCAAGCTAACTGTAATTACAGTTAAGGCTTGGAAATCCTAATCAGCAACTAGCAAACCTAGTTATATCTAATCACAGCCACAATGCAAGTAATTGAATTAAGCAAGCCAGACGACACAAGGAATTTATAGTGGTTCCCCAAACAACTTGGGTACGTCCACTCTTCTACCAACAAGGTAGGAATCCACTACAGGTTTTTGATCAGGTGCCCTGCCACCACAAGATCTGCTTCAGGTAGATCTAGAAACCCTTTAGACTTTTGATCAGGTGTCTAAAAACCAACAACAGGTTTTTGATCAGGTGCCCTGCCACCAAGGGATACTTTTGAAGGGAGTAATAACCCTGTACAGGAGGGGGAAAGAAGGTTAAAAAGTCTTCTCTATTTTACAATAGATTAGAGAAGCACAAAGACTTGCACTGAGCTAGAAAGCTCAAAAGAATCAAGGCTCCCCCTGGCTCAAAGAATGTCCAGGTGAAGTCTTGCTTTAGTGCAGAAAACACTTCAGAAAGTTCTGAAGGAAAAAACTACAAGAAGATATAAAATATAAAATAGAAATCTTCTAGCAGCTATCTTCTTCTTCTTCTTCTTCAAAAGAACTCTGAGTCTGAACTTCCTGGAGGCAGGAGAACTCAGGTTGAAGAAGAGCAGAAGAGCTTAACACTTCTCAGTTGAATGAAGATTGCTGAGAGCAGTGAACTTGGTCTTGATGAAAGCTTGAATGCTAATTGAATAACTCTTAGAATAACTGGTTAGCTAGCTGAAATCCTTCTCTAAAGGATTCCTTTTATAGCAGCAACAAGCAACGGCTCTTTTCAATTTGAACTATTTGTCTTCTTCTGAAACATGAAACCTGGGCTGCAAATATCACAAAGACAAACAAACTCTGCAGCAAAATATTCTATAAAAGGGATAAACCTTTTTCAAGGAAGCTGCAGGAAGCAATCTGATAATAAAGGTACTAAATAAAATCACATCAGAGACAAACTCTTTATAGCAGAAGGAAGACTTTTCAGTCTAACGGCTATAAAGGACTGACAGCAGATAAAGTAAAATACACTGTCAACTAATAAGACAAACAACTTTATCTGAAAAGATTTGACTCAGGCAAAAGGGATGGAGCAGATATTGCCTTGAAATATTATCACAAAACAACTGAAATAAAATGCCAGATAATATATTAATTTATTAAATAGAATAAATAAATATAAAATAAAAAGGCAAACAGAAAACGTCGAATGACCCTCGGAGATCGTCGACCGAAGAATGGAGATCGTCGAACTATCAGACAGATAGTCGAACGATCCAGATAGTCGAACTATCAAAGGAGATAGTCGAACTATCACAACAGATAGTCGAACTATCAGAAGATAGTCGAGCTATCAGATAGTCGAACTATCAAAGCAGATAGTCGAACTACCAAGGGAAAACAGATAGTCGACCTATCAACAAATAGTCGAACTATCAGAAGAAAGCAGATAGTCGACCTATCAACAGATAGTCGAGCTATCAAACAACGCAGATAGTCGACCTATCAAACAGATAGTCGAACTATCAGATAGTTGAACTATCCAAGCAGATAGTCGAACTATCAAACAAACAGATAGTCGAACTATCAACAGATAGTCGAACTATCACAGCACACAGATAGTCGAACTATCAACAGATAGTCGAACTATCCACGCAGACAGAACGTCGAGCAACTGATAGATGATCGTCGAACAGTTAGTCGACGATAGTCGAGCGGCGTTCGACCATAGTCGAACGAACAAACTACTTAACCAAATTCTTATCTGGATAAGCTGGGAACTCTACAGCTAGACAACTAACCTTGACCATAGATATTTCATGGGTCAAGAGACTAAGAAGACAAGACTAAACTCAAATCAAACTAGGGTACCAACAATATAGAATCTGAGTTTAGGAACAAGTTATATTATTCAACAAAAAAATTTAATTACTCAGAAATACTCTATTCACCCCCCCTCTAGAGTATATTAGATCTAACCCTCACTTTTAATTAGTATCAGAGGGGAGTTATTTTGTTTGTACAAGTTAACCCTTGAACCAAAGATCTTAAGTTAGATCTCGATATATTTCTAGTAGATTAACATAGACAACATGGCCCAGAACAAAGATTATGCAAGCACCAGACCTCCAGTGTGCAACCTGAACATGTTTGCCATCTGGAAGGCAAGAATAAAGTTATATAGGAATTCCATTGATTAATACATCTATAATTCTATTTTGACAGGTCCCCCTCAAGCATTAAGCTCAGCAACATCAACCAGCACCAATGCAGTTCCACCACCTGAGTGGACTGAGGCTCAAAAGAAGGCCAAAATTGCTGATGTCAAGGCAATGAACATATTGGCCCAAACAATGTCAGATGATATTTTCCAGAAGGTGGCTGAATGCATATCAGCCAAGGCCATTTGGGATTCCCTGAATCAAATGGTGGCTTGATCTGCTGATGAGAGAAAAGACAGAAGATCAAACCTCATATCCCAATATGAGAACTTCAAGAAGGAGGAAGCTGAAACAGTAGCTGATATGTACAACAGGTTAAACTCAATCATCAATGAGCTAAAGACCTTAGACAAGGACATCACCCTCACAGAGGTGAATGACAAAATCCTCATGTGCTTCCCAAGCTCATGGGATTCAAGGATCTAGCCCATCAAGGAGGCCAGGAGCCTAAATGAGATTTCCACTGAATCTCTTTTAGGAAAGTTAAAGTCCTATGAACAGCTGATCAAGTCCAGGGAAGCAGTTGTGCAAAGAACACCTCCACAACCAAGGAAGGAGCACAGCCTTGCATTCAAGACTACTGAGGAGACTAAGACTCCATCTATAAATGAAGATCTGATGAGCTTCTTGCCAAAAGATTCTACCAGATGGTAAAGAAGGATTTGAGGAGGAAGTCATCCATGAAGGATGATAAGCCCAGGTATGATAAAAACCCTACTAAAGAGGTGGTATGTTTTGGGTGTAGGAAATCGGGGCATTTCCTCTCAGAATGTACAGAGAATCAGAAGAAGGAGAAGAGAAGAGAGAAGGACTCCAGGAGCAAGCATTACAACAAGCCATCTTCCAGCAAGCACAAAAAGAAGGACAGAGGGTTTGTGGCTGAAAGCTGGAGTGAAGCAGAAGATGAATCTTCATCTTCAAGTTCTAGTGAAGAAGAAGAGGAGGCAAAGGCAAAGGATGTTTGCCTCATGGCAATTGATGCCAACAGTACCAGATCAAATACAGATGAATCTGATAATGAAGAAAGCCTGTAAGCTGAAGATCAGGTACTAGCCTCTTATGATTTTGAATCTAATGAATTTAAATTTGAATTTAAAAATTTATTCTTAGATTTGATAAGCTCTGAGAAGGAAATCGAACTTCTTAGAGAAAAATTAAATGCTCTAGATAAGCTCACTTCTAAAAATACATATCTATCTAATGAATTAAAATCTGCAAATGAACAAATTATTTTTCTGAAATCTTAACTTAGCAAAGCCAAAATGTTAGAAGAATCATTAAATGGCAGAAGCTTAAAATTGCTAGATATAACCATCACACTAAATAGTAGAACTAATTACTGCAAACTAGGTTAAGGAGCTTCATCGAGTGAACCAACCCTAATCCAGAAGAATCATTTTTCAAAACCTATAAACTTTGTTTTTGATAAAGGAAAGAAAAAAATTGAACAAGTCAATAAGGTTAATGAAGTCCTTAAACAAATTGAAACTAAGAACAAACTTAAAAAACAGAAGAATAATAAAAGTAGCATTGTTTAGCAGTTATCGTCGAACTCAGATCGACGATATATGAATAGATCATCGAACTCAGAACAACGATATTTGAACACAAACTTCAGTAATAATCATTCTTCGATCTACGATCGACGATACCTGTATGGTTCGTCGACAAGAGATCGACGATTTTGGTGCCCCAAGAATGATTTCCTTCATTCTTCGAGCAGAGATCGACGATCTCATCCAACATCATCGAGCTCAGTTCGACGATCCAACCAGAAATCGTCGATCCCAGATCCTAACAACAAAAACAAAAATTCTAAAAGTAATATTAATCCTTTTAGTTAATGGATAATACCACAAGGAAGATATCAACCTTTCAAAAATAAACCTGAATGCTCTTATATTTCCAATTACAGTTATGTAAATCAGCAAGGACCCAAGGTTACCTGGGTCAAGAACAACTAACTATTTTGTCTGCAGATGAAGATCTGTCCAGCTATAAATCAAGTATGGTACCTGAAAAATGGTTGCTCCAAGCATATGACTGGGAATAAGGAAAGTCTACTCAACTAGAAGTCCAAGCTTGGACCAAAGGTAATCTTTGGAGACTCAAAGTGTGGGCAATCTGAAGGCTATTTACAAATAAGGATTGGAGCAGTCACATTCATAAGGTAACCTATGTAAGAGGACTCAAGCATAACCTCATCTCCATAAGTCAATTATGTGATGAAAGTTATCAGGTACACTTAAACTAAACTGCCTGTATTATTTCTAATAAAGAAAAACAAACTGTTTTAATGGGGAATAGACAAGGAAACATATATATAGTTAATTTTCTATCTGTCAATTAAGATATTTGCTTACTTAACATTATAAGTAATCAGAATGATGTATGGCATAAAAGAATAGGGCATGTTAATATGAAAAACATTGTTAGGCTATCTAAAGACAACCTTGTGAGAGGTTTAACTTTTGGCCCCTATAAGAAGGAAGGCCTTTGCAGGGCTTGTCAACTAGGCAAGCAAACTAAATGTAGTTTTAAATCAGTAAATAAAAGCGATTCACCTTGGATATTGTACTTGTAACACATGGATCTCTTTAGACCCATAGCTGTACAAAGCTTGGAGGGAATTCCTACACCTTAGTCATAGTGGATGACTTCTCAAGGTTCACTTGGGTGTTCTTTCTGAGATTTAAGTCAGATACCTTTAAGGTTCTTACAGATTTTCTCAAGACCATACAGATAGAGTTCTCTACTCATATTGCATTGATCAGAAGTGATCATGGTATAGAGTTTGAGTCTCTTCTTATGCATGAGTTCTGTAAGAAGGAATGTATCAAGCACTACTTCTCAGCTCCTAGAACTCCCCAATAAAATGGGGTAGCTGAAAGAAAAAATAGGACACTGATTGAAGCTGCAGGAACATTACTTGCAGATGCTTACATGCCCCTATCATTTCGGGCAGAGGCTGTAAGCACAACAAACTATATACTGAACAAAAGCCTTGTACATAAACTAAAGAATAGGTGTAACACCTCTACCCGTCAAGAAGAATATAATAGAGGGTCCGGCCGGGGCCCCACATAATATTCCACAAACAGGCGGAGACGCTACGAAATAATATCATAACCAACGCAACCTAACACAGAGCATTCTAGCGGAAGCTTCTGTAACGACCCCATCCGTTAAATGACGTATAGTAGAAGGTCCGGCCGGGGCCCCACACTATATGCCACAAACAGACGGTGAGGTCACAGGATAATATCACACCAAACGAGTCCTAACTCAGAGCATTCTAGCGGAAGCTTATTAAGTGCAAGAACTCATAACAATGAATGTCCACTACGATATAAATATCACATTTATATAGATCACCAGGAATGTTTACAAGACCACACCGCACATGGCCTTAAGGCCTTACAAGTTACTCTTTACAACACATATAATTTCATACATCGGCACGCAGGCCGGCCACACATGAAATCCAACACTTCGCACGGCCTTCAAGGGCCTACCAGCAGCATGGGCTTTTGCCCGCTCAATCCATCAGCCCGCAACACCTGCATATGGACGTCCACCCCATGGGTGATAAACAAAGCAACGGTCAGCATTCAGCTGACCAATTATAACGACCCCACCCCTTACCCGGGGCAGTGGTTCCTTCCCTGCATGTATAGCAATTTCAACATATATATAGCATACACACAAGATCACAAACGCCGGCCTCAATGCCAGGCGCTCCGTGCACTCAGGGCACCTTTTATGGTTTGTACTTGGTAGGCGGGCATAAGCCTCCAAACCCTTGTTGAAGACCTCACGCACCCGTCTCACTCAGAGGTACGCACCACACCAAAACCCGTGAGCACTATCAGTCGACCTACCCACGTAGTGTAACAAGCCTAGGGAATTCGCCCTGCTGCTTTGCTACCAATCGACCGCTTACCCGATCTTAACATTGCCACTTGGTGGACTGGGCATAAGCCTCCAAACCCCTGTTGAAGACCTCTCGCACCCACCCACTCAGAGGTGTCCATCGCCACTTGGTGGAATGGGCATAAGCCTCCAAACCCTTGTTGAAGACCTCACGCGCCCACCCACTCAGAGGTGTCCGCAATCCATCAACCAGCTCTTACAAGCATGCAACCAAAGGAGCTATACAAAGCATCCTATACACCACGCACATCGTCCTCACCATCTCCGTAGGCTAAACGATGAATACACGGAGTCTTCTACGGATCGCAATATAAACATCACCAATCCCGACATACGTCTGGATGGGCTTCACACAACATGCCTATGCCGTACTACAGACTTCCGGCTCTAGATGCAGACTCAACTGCTGGAATCACTTACGCGTTTCCATCTCTTGATGGAGGATCCCATGCACATGCAAAACAAAGGGCTTCACCTGCCCAAGGAAGAAAGATCGTTACCCTTGACGATCGCTTCGGCGCCATAGAAAACTAGACGGATGGAAATCACCGCAGCGGCCTTGCCTCCGCAACGCTGCACTCGGCTCTCTATTCGGCTCGACAAAGCTCCACCGGCGGCCGGAAAGCTCCTCCTCCTCTTCCTCCAAGCTCTCCTCTCTTTCTTCTCTTTAGAGAGAGAAAGGCTAAGTGGAAATGAGATTTCATCTCAATCCACGGCATTAAAGAGGCTGGAACAGCTTTGGACCACACGATCCAAATAGAAGGAAACGAACGGCCGAGATCTGCCCAAAACCCAATTTTTTGGCTGACACGGCCTGTGACACGCCCGTGTCACAGGCCGTGTACCCTTAAGCGGCACACGCGGTTTGGAACCGACTGAACAACACGGGGATCGACACGCCCGTGTCGAACCTGACACGCCCGTGTCATTCTTGAGACACGCCCGTGTCTCCTGCTACACGGCACTCATCGACTTCCAAAACCAGTACACGGGTCAGAACACGGCAGCCGACACGCCCGTGTCCAGCCTGACACGCCCGTGTTCATGGCCATGTTCACGGCCGTGTACGGCTCTGACTCGAATAGGCCAAATTCGAAATTTAAATCGAACACGCCCTGGGACACGCCCGTGTCCCAGGCCGTGTACCCCCGACACGCCCTGGGACACGCCCGTGTCCCAGGCCGTGTCTAACAGCCTGCTACTCAAAATTGTGTACCAACATATTTTGAGATTCTGGGGTGTTACAACCCTCCCCTCCTTATAGAAATTTCGTCCCGAAATTTAGCGCAACGCACAAGGATCAACACAACCACGCTGTTGCGATACAAACCAAAACGATCCAGGTTTAGAGCTCAGAGGCCACAGCTTGGCTCGCCCCATGGAATCGTACCACCACCACTGTTTGTCACAAACAGAAATACATACATACATACAGACAATAGACAACATAATAAAGTGCACACTCCACTTTATTTCGGCTTCTCCGCATCTCGCAGAATCCGTTTAGCGGCCTCCATTAAGTCTAAAGCACGGATTTGCTGTTCTGCTTGATTTGAGCTTTGCGGCTCCTGCATCTCAAGAGTGTAGATTCGCGGTTGCGCCCGCGATGCAGACGACTCTGCCACAGCTTTACCCTTCTCGTCATAAGACGCACCTGTCTTTCTTTCACCCTTGGACGCACCATTCCAGCAAAATCACGCGATATGTCCTGGCCTCCCACAAATGAAACATGTACGCGGCTCAACCCGTTCTTGCCCAAACGTTGCTCCTGACGCAACATCTGAAGAAGTTTGTTCAGCAGGCCTGAACCGCTTCTTATCACGTTTCCTGAAATCTGATTGCTCGGATGGCGGAACTTTGAAGTCAGACTTTTCCACCGCTACGATCTTCTTCTCCCGTACCCGCTTCAAATCCTTCTCTAGCGCACTAGCGGTATGCACCAATGCTTGGAATCCTTGGTTCACTGAACTTGGGAGAGCCAACCTCAGCTCATCACACAGCCCTTCATAGAACCTATTTGTCTTCCGCGCCTGGTCCGCAAACGTCGACCCCGCATAACGACCGAGCTTGGTAAACTCATGCAGGTAATCGTCTACGGTCTTCTCACCCTGCGCCAGACGTTGAAATTCATTTTCCATTGCAATTCTCTGCGCCATTGGCAAATATTTCGCCCAAAATAATCTAGAGAATTCGTCCATCGATATGTCGCCCAGATCTCTACCTCCCAACTGGTGCAACTCGATCTCATCCCACCAAAGCCTCGCCTCTCCTTCCAGGAGGAAAGTGGTTAACGGGACTTTCTGCTCCTCACTAATCCTGAGCGCAGCCAGGATTCTTTTCACTTTAGAGAGCCAATCCTCGGCCTCTGTTGGAGACGTTGCCCCGACAAACATAGGCGGATTAAACTCCATAAAGTGCTTAAGTTGCTCGTCCGCTGCTTGCACAGCAACCGGAACCTCAACATGCTCTTGCCTCGCACCAACCTCAACATGCTCTTGCCTCGCACCAACCTGCACTGGCGCCACAGCGGGCCTTGCTTGCCCAAAAGGTTGTGCCTGAAGCATAGCAAAGATCATCTCCGCAACTAAGCGCACCGTTTCCGCAGAAGGGGGAGGTGTAGGCACCTCAGGTGGTGCCGCACTCTCATCCGAATGCTGGGGCTCCGACTGCCCAGCTCCACTCCTCGTCACCTATAGGTGAACAAGATAGCATTACTTTCCATGGTAATACGGCAAACTCACCGAATAGACACACACACACATTCCTAGTGGACATTCCAGAGTTCATTAGCATTACAGCAGGTCGCACAAACACGTGCTCGCCACCCCACAAAAGAATTCGACCACGAATTCGGAAGGGAAGACCGACAGAAGCGCTGATACCAAAATGTAACGACCCCATCCGTTAAATGACGTATAGTAGAAGGTCCGGCCGGGGCCCCACACTATATGCCACAAACAGACGGTGAGGTCACAGGATAATATCACACCAAACGAGTCCTAACTCAGAGCATTCTAGCGGAAGCTTATTAAGTGCAAGAACTCATAACAATGAATGTCCACTACGATATAAATATCACATTTATATAGATCACCAGGAATGTTTACAAGACCACACCGCACACGGCCTTAAGGCCTTACAAGTTACTCTTTACAACACATATAATTTCATACATCGGCACGCAGGCCGGCCACACATGAAATCCAACACTTCGCACGGCCTTCAAGGGCCTACCAGCAGCATGGGCTTTTGCCCGCTCAATCCATCAGCCCGCAACACCTGCATATGGACGTCCACCCCATGGGTGATAAACAAAGCAACGGTCAGCATTCAGCTGACCAATTATAACGACCCCACCCCTTACCCGGGGCAGTGGTTCCTTCCCTGCATGTATAGCAATTTCAACATATATATAACATACACACAAGATCACAAACGCCGGCCTCAATGCCAGGCGCTCCGTGCACTCAGGGCACCTTTTATGGTTTGTACTTGGTAGGCGGGCATAAGCCTCCAAACCCTTGTTGAAGACCTCACGCACCCGTCTCACTCAGAGGTACGCACCACACCAAAACCCGTGAGCACTATCAGTCGACCTACCCACGTAGTGTAACAAGCCTAGGGAATTCGCCCTGCTGCTTTGCTACCAATCGACCGCTCACCCGATCTTAACATTGCCACTTGGTGGACTGGGCATAAGCCTCCAAACCCCTGTTGAAGACCTCTCGCACCCACCCACTCAGAGGTGTCCATCTCCACTTGGTGGAATGGGCATAATCCTCCAAACCCTTGTTGAAGACCTCACGCGCCCACCCACTCAGAGGTGTCCGCACTCCATCAACCAGCTCTTACAAGCATGCAACCAAAGGAGATATACAAAGCATCCTATACACCACGCACATCGTCCTCACCATCTCCGCAGGCTAAACGATGAATACACGGAGTCTTCTCCGGATCGCAATATAAACATCACCAATCCCGACATATGTCTGGATGGGCTTCACACAGCATGCCTATGCCGTACTACAGACTTCCGGCTCTAGACGCAGACTCAACTGCTGGAATCACTTACGCGTTTCCATCTCTTGATGGAGGATCCCATGCACATGCAAAACAAAGGGCTTCACCTGCCCAAGGAAGAAAGATCGTTACCCTTGACGATCGCTTCGGCGCCATAGAAAACTAGCCGGATGGAAATCACCACAGCGGCCTTGCCTCCGCAACGCTGCACTCGGCTCTCTATTCGGCTCGACGAAGCTCCACCGGCGGCCGGAAAGCTCCTCCTCCTCTTCCTCCAAGCTCTCCTCTCTTTCTTCTCTTTAGAGAGAGAAAGGCTAAGTGGAAATGAGATTTCATCTCAATCCACGGCCTTAAAGAGGCTGGAACAGCTTTGGACCACACGATCCAAATAGAAGGAAACGAACGGCCGAGATCTGCCCAAAACCCAATTTTTTGGCTGACACGGCCTGTGACACGCCCGTGTCACAGGCTGTGTACCCTTAAGCGGCACACGCGGTTTGGAACCGACTGAACAATACGGGGATCGACATGCCCGTGTCGAACCTGACACGCCCGTGTCATTCTTGAGACACGCCCGTGTCTCCTGCTACACGGCACTCATCGACTTCCAAAACCAGTACACGAGTCGTAACACGGCAGCCGACACGCCCGTGTCCAGCCTGACACGCCCGTGTTCATGGCCGTGTTCACGGCCGTGTACGGCTCTGACTCGAATAGGCCAAATTCGAAATTTAAATCGAACATGCCCTGGGACACGCCCGTGTCCCAGGCCGTGTACCCCCGACACGCCCTGGGACACGCCCGTGTCCCAGGCCGTGTCTAACAGCCTGCTACTCAAAATTGTGTACCAACATATTTGGAGATTCTGGGGTGTTACAGCTTCACGGTTGAATTATTGAACTCAAGATAAAGAAAATTGTCCACTAACATAAGAATGTATATATACATCAAAAGAGTCTGGCCTTAAGGCCTTACAACAGTTTCTCTTAACAAGAGTGTGGTTTACAGACATCGGCACGCAGGCCGGCCACACATGAACAAAAGAAACAAAACAATGCCTTCGAGGGCAGCAATGCAGCTTTGGGCTTCAGCCCGCTAAGTCCCGCTTGGGCCAGCACCTCCAGTACCTGTAAGAACCAATCCACCAAGCAGTGGCAAACAGGGCAACGGTCAGCATTCAGCTGACCAATTATAACGACCCTGCCCCTGGCACGGGGCAGCGGAATTCCATCCCTGCATAGCAATCATCCAACATGATATATAGCAATTCAAGCAAGACGTGCACGCCCGCACAGTCACATATCACAAACGTCGGCCCGACGGCCCGACGCTCCGTACACTCAGGGCACATTCCCACCGTTCAGAGGTCCCAGACATAACGGTGCATTATGAGCATTCTAGTCTGATCAGCTCACAGGCCGTCGACTCTCGCTATGTGATCCTAACAGGGCCTTAAGCACCCAAGGTTAGACAACCATAACGCGGGTACAGATCCACCTTTCCCGTTGCTCACATCGTCAGACTCACGCCTGGACTGACGCGGGTACAGTTTCACCTTGCCCGTTCCACCATTTCCTAGTTGCAGCCTCACGGCTCAACCTTCCACAAAGTAGCACTCACGGCCACAAGAGAGTCCAACTCTCATAATTTCCTGGACTTCCTCCAGTACTTTATCCACCATGCATACAAGCAATAATCACGGAGTCTTCTCCGATATGCAACCAAGCATCACCAATCCAGACCATGTCCAGATGGGCTTCACACAGCATGCCTAGATCCGTACTCCAATTCCAGACTCTAATAAGGGGGACTTCACATATCTACCCCAAGGGACGCCACAACCCACCGCACACTCGCGGGGAAGGGTTTTCCCTATGCAATGCAGGAATTAAGGACTTCACATGTCCAAGCAGGAAATCGTTACCCTAGGAGTTCGCTTCGGAGCCATGGAGAGAAATT
Organism: Platanthera zijinensis; assembly: GCA_039513925.1. Classification (NCBI taxonomy): domain Eukaryota; kingdom Viridiplantae; phylum Streptophyta; class Magnoliopsida; order Asparagales; family Orchidaceae; genus Platanthera; species Platanthera zijinensis. The sequence continues at coordinate 94,219,757 of CM077083.1, forward strand.
TGAGACGGATGAAAGCCTTTGCAGCAGCGTTGCCTTCGCAAATCCGAACTCGGCTCGCGATTTGGACCACCGTAGCACCACCGGCAGCTGGACTCCACTTCCTCTTCTTCCTCCTTGCTCTCACCTCTCTCTTAAACTTTAGAAAGAGAAGATGAAAAGAAGAATGAGCTTTTCTTCCCCCTTTTCCGGCCTTATCAGCCCAGAAATGATCTCCAGCCACAGGATCTTATTTAAAGAAAATAAGGGCCAAGATCTAACTGAAAATTCCTTTTCTTTTGGCCGACACGGCCTGTGACACGCATGTGTCACAGGCCGTGTACCCTTAAGCGGCACACGCGGCAGTCGCACCGACTGAAATATTCGAGAACACGGGCATCGACACGCCCGTGTCGAACCTGACACGCCCGTGTCAGTCATGAGACACGCCCGTGTCTCCTGTTACACGGTACTCACCGATCTCCAAAACCAGTACACGGGTAGGGCACACGCCCGTATCAAACCCAACATGGCCGTGTTCCATGCCGTGTTCACTACCGTGTTCAAGGCCGTGTACCTCTCTGACTCAAACAGGACATTTTTCGAATTTAATTGCGCGACACGCCCTGGGACACGCCCGTGTCGGAGGCCGTGTCCCAGGCTCGACGATCGTCGACTATCAATCGTCGACTAGCCTAAACACGCCCTGGGACACGCCCGTGTCCTAGGCCGTGTACACCCGACACGCCCTGGGACACGCCCGTGTCCCAGGCCGTCTCTAACAGCCTCCAACCCAAAATTGTTTGCAAACTTATTTTGAGATTTTTGGGGTGTTACAATCCTCCCCCCCCCCCTTAATAAAATTTCGTCCCGAAATTTGAAGACAATAGGGAGAAAATAACAAAACATTTATATGTTTCTATTACATATACAACGAGCGAACAAGTTACGAAAATAACTCGGGAAACTCGGCTCGCATGGTCTGCTCGCGCTCCCATGTTAGCTCTTCTCGGCCACAATTGTCCCACCGGACTTTGACCATCCCGATCACCTTGTTCCGCAACTGTTTCTCGGCTCGATCCTCGATCCGTATAGGCTTCACCTTTGTCGTTAGCCCATACTCAACCGGCACTCGATCATTGTCAACTATTTGAGCTGGATCCTTGACTGCTTTGCGTAACACCGAGATGTGAAACACATCATGCAATCCATTCAATTCTGATGAAAGAGCTAACCGATAGGCAGCTTCCCCAACTCGCTCCACCACTTCAAACGGACCAAGGTATCGCGGACTTAGCTTTTTCAACCGCCAAATCCGAGATACGCCTTTGAAGGGCTTAATCTTTAGATAGACCCAGTCACCCACCGCGAACTCCACGTTCCGGTGCTTAGCATTGTAATACTTGGCCTGCCGATCTTGGGCTATTAGGAGCCTCTCTCGAATAGAGCGTATTGTTGAGGTAGCATCCTCGACTTCCTTTTTGCCTAAAAGTTTGGTCTCGCCAGTTTCTGCCCAAGCTAGCGGTGTACGACACTTACGACCATACAACACTTCAAATGGGGCCATGCCTATACTCGCTTGATAGCTATTATTATAGGCAAATTCCACCATAACAAGATGTTCTTCCCACTTCTTACCGAAGTCCAGGGCGCACATACGGAGCATATCCTCCATCGTTCTGTTGGTTCGTTCAGTTTGGCCATCCGTTTGCGGGTGAAAGGCCGTACTGAATGCTAACTTCGTGCCCAAAATTTGATGAACTAATCTCCAATCCTTTGAGGTAAAGCGCCCATCTCGGTCACTTACGATGCTCCGGGGAACACCGTGCAATCGAACTATCTGCTCCACATAGAGCTTTGCCAACGTTTCCACTGAATCGTCCCGTTTGTTTGGTATAAAGTGAGCCACCTTTGTCAACCGGTCTATAATCACCCAGATTGAGTCATGGCCACGCTGAGATCTCGGCAAGCCGTGCACGAAATCCATAGAAATATCCTCAAACTTCCATTGTGGAACCGGCAACGACTTCAGGAAACCACTCGGCCGTTGACATTCTGCCTTTACCAAAGCACAAGTACGACATTTAGCCACATACGTGGCTATGTCCTTCTTTAAACCAGGCCACCAGAACAGTTTTTTCATGTCCTTGTACATTTTTGTGCTCCCAGGGTGAATTGAATACTTTGTAAAGTGCGCTTCATATAACAATTCTTCCCGCAATTTACCCGCACTAGGGACGCACAATCAGCCATCTTTTCGTAATAAACCATCATCCCAGGAGAACTGATCACCAGATCCCTCCTTTGCATAGCGTTGGAGACTTTCATCCAACTCCGTTGCCCGCCGAACCCTGTCAGCAAGGTCATATTGAACCTCCAACCAGCTCACGCATGCTTCAGTCGAAGAATCTCTTTCTACACAAGATATCTCCAGAGCTTCCAACTCCTGGACTAACCGCTCATCATGTATCCGCAACCAATTTGCCCGTACTGGAGTCCGACGACTCAAGGCATCAGCGACCACATTTCCCTTTCCGGGAACATAGTGAATGTCGAAGGTATAATCCCCAAGGAATTCCATCCACCTCCTTTGTCGCATATTCAACTCCTTTTGATCGAGCAGATACTTTAAGCTTTTATGATCTGTATAAATATCCACTTTCACGCCATATAGATAATTGCGCCACAACTTTAGCGAAAAGATCACCGCCGCCAACTCCAAATCATGGACGGGGTAATTACGTTCATGCACTTTCAATTGACGTGAACCATAAGCGATCACCTTGCCAAACTGCAGGAGAACGCAGCCTAAGCCGCTTCCTGACGCATCACTGTATATTTCAAATCCATCTGTACCACATGGCGACGTCAAAACAGGCGCCGTGGTCAAACGACTTTTCAGCTCCTCAAAAGCTCGTGCGCACTCCGGCGTCCAAACGAACTTCTGGTCCTTTCTCGTCAACGTAGTCAGAGGCAAAGCAATCCGGGAGAAGTTCTCCACGAACCTTCTATAGTAGCCCGCTAGTCCAAGGAAACTCCTGACTTCGGCCACCGAAGACAACACTGGCCAATCACGAATGGCACTTATCTTAGCCGGATCCACCGCTATGCCCTCTCCACTTACCACATGGCCTAGAAAAGCCACCGACGAGAGCCAGAACTCACACTTAGAGTACTTGGCATACAGCTTATTCCTTCGCAAGGTATGCAATACTAATCGCAAGTGGTTTGCATGATCTTCCTCCGATTGTGAATATACAAGGATATCATCAATAAACACAATCACAAACAAATCCAGGTATTCTCGGAACGTCCGATGCATGAGATCCATGAAGACCGAAGGCGCATTACATAAGCCGAACGGCATCACTGTGAACTCATAATGACCATAGCGTGTGCCAAACGCTGTCTTGGGAATGTCACCTTCCCTAATCCGCAACTGGTAATACCCGGACTTCAAGTCCAACTTCGAATAGACGGTTGAGCCTGCTAGCTGATCGAACAAGTCATCGATCCGAGGAATTGGATACTTGTTTCTCTCCGTCAGCTTGTTTAGTTCGCGATAATCAATACATAGTCGCAAATCACCGTCTTTCTTTTTCACAAAAAGAACAGGCGCGCTCCAAGGTGACATACTTGGGCGTATGTATCCCTGCTCCAACAACTCTTGCAACTGAACTTTCAGTTCGGCCATTTCTTTTGGCGCTACCCGATACGGCGAACGAGCCATGGGTTTTGCACCCGGCACCAGCTCGATAGCGAAGTAAATTTCCCTTTGGGGAGGTAACCCCGGAAGGTCCTTTGGAAACACATCCGCATATTCCGACACAATCGGCACTTCACTCATACTGGCCTTCGGCGCCACCGCCTCTATGAGTGTGAAGAACAACTCCGCACCCTTCCGAACTGCCTTAACAACTTGGAGAGCGGATAACAACATCCCACTCATCCCTTGCATACCAATAAACTTGGTCTCTTGTTCGGTATTTTGCCCAAGTGTGACCTCTTTTGAAGTGCAATCGATACAGGCACGCTGCTCTGAAAGCCAGTCCATACCAAAGATTATATCAAACTCTTTGATTGGCAATACTAGTGTTTCCACCTTGAACTCCCGACTTCCTATCTTGACCTCAAGACCGCAAGATCGATCCGCGCACATCAAACATGCGTTAGGCAACAACACCTTTACCCTGTCTGTCTTGGTCCGGATCGGCACCCCGACACGAAAGACAAAGTCCTCAGACAGAAACGAATGTGAAGCACCTGTGTCGAACAGTGCTCGCGCCGGATACTCTCGTATAAGGACAAACCCTATAACATTACAATTAAAACAAGCACAGCACACCAAAAGTTAAAACATTAAAACTTATGCGCACCTGTGACGACATCCGCCTGCTTAATGGCCTCCTGTTGTCCAAGGTTGAAGACCCTGGGCTGCGCGTGCGAGGCAGAAGACTCCACCACAGCCTTCCCCTTCTCCGCATAAGACGCTCCCGTCTTCTTATCACCCTTTGGAGGACCAAATCGGCATTCACGTGCGAAGTGTCAAACCTTCCCGCACGTATAACAAGCACGAGATCCATACCCAGATGTATCTGTCACAGTCGCAGAAGGAGCTTGTCAAGAAGACTTAGATTTCTTATTCCATTTCCTTCGGTAGCCAAACTTGTCCGAACGCGGCGGCTTAAACTCTGGCTTCACCACCGCCAAGTTTCCCTTTGCTTGCCCCCGTTTCATGTCCGTCTCCAAAGAACGAGCCATACAGACTAAGGCTTGGAATCCCTGACTCACAGAACTCGAGAGCAAATACCTCAGCTCATCTCGCAGTCCCGCATAAAACCGACTAGTCTTACGCTCTTCTTCGGCGAAGATCGTGCCCGCATATCTTCCCAAACGGGTGAACTCATGGAGGTAGTCATCCACACTTCGATCTCCTTGTGCTAACCGTTGAAACTCCATTTCCATCGATATCCTTTGCTGCACCGGCAGATGTTGTGCTAAGAACAACCGAGAAAATTCGTCCATTGTAATCTCTGCCAATTGCCTACCAGCCAAGTGATGCATTTCAATCTCATCCCACCATAATCGCGCCTCTCCTTCCAGTAGGAAAGTGGCTAACATAACTTTCTGTTCCTCCTCAACCCTGATAGCCCTCATAATCCTCTTGATTCTTGCAAGCCAATCCTCTGCTTGGGCCGGTGTACCCGCCCCATGAAACTGCGGAGGGTTAAAGCTCAAGAATTGCTTCCATTGTTGATCTGCTACCCGCGGATCAACTTCGGCTTCTACCGGTTCTTGCCGTACCCCAGCTTGCGTTGGCACCACTACATGACGTGCCTGCCCCGCCTGCTGAGCATTCATCACCGCAAGCACCGTTTCCATGATGAGACGGACTGTTTTAGCGGATGGAGGAGTTGTGGGCACCTCGGCTGGTGCCGTACTCTTAACAGAACGTTGTGGTTCGGACTAACCCGCAACACTTCTGGTCACCTATATGTGTAAAATACACAGGTTAACGACCAATAAAACCGGCAACTATACAAAAAGAATACACAAGTTCAACAAACAAGTGTATTTTCATTCCTAAGTGGACAATCTTGAGTTCAAATTAAGTGTTATAACGACAGCACTGACACGTGCTCGCCACCTCTCAAAAGAATTCGTCCGCGAATTCGGAAGAGATCGACCAACAAGCTGATACCAAATTGTAACACCTCTACCCGTCAAGAAGAACATAATAGAGGGTCCGGCCGGGGCCCCACACCATATTCCACAAACAGGCGGAGACGCTACGAAATAATATCATAACCAACGCAACCTAACACAGAGCATTCTAGCGGAAGCTTCACGGTTGAATTATTGAACTCAAGATAAAGATCATTGTCCACTAACATAGGAATATATATATACATCAAAAGAGTCTGGCCTTAAGGCCTTACAACAGTTTCTCTTAACAAGAGTGTGGTTTACAGACATCGGCACGCAGGCCGGCCACACATGAACAAAAGAAACAAAACAATGCCTTCGAGGGCAGCAATGCAGCTTTGGTCTTCAGCCCGCTAAGTCCCGCTCGGGCCAGCACCTCCAGTACCTGTAAGAACCAATCCACCAAGCAGTGGCAAACAGGGCAACGGTCAGCATTCAGCTGACCAATTATAACGACCCTGCCCCTGGCACGGGGCAGCGGAATTCCATCCCTGCATAGCAATCATCCAACATGATATATAGCAATTCAAGCAAGACGTGCACGCCCGCACAGTCACATATCACAAACGTCGGCACGACGACCCGATGCTCCGTGCACTCAGGGCACATTCCCACCGTTCAGAGGTCCCAGACATAACGGTGCATTATGAGCATTCTAGTCTGATCGGCTCACATGCCGTCGACTCTCGCTATGTGATCCTAACAGGGCCTTAAGCACCCACGGTTAGACAACCATAACGCGGGTACAGATCCACCTTTACCGTTGCTCACATCGTCAGACTCACGCCTGGACTGACGCGGGTACAGTTTCACCTTGCCCGTTCCACCATTTCCTAGTTGCAGCCTCACGGCTCAACCTTCCACAAAGTAGCACTCACGGCCACAAGAGAGTCCAACTCTCATAATTTCCTGGACTTCCTCTAGTACTTTATCCACCATGCATACAAGCAATAATCACGGAGTCTTCTCCGATATGCAACCAAGCATCACCAATCCAGACCATGTCCAGATGGGCTTCACACAGCATGCCTAGATCCGTACTCCAATTCCGGACTCTAATAAGGGGGACTTCACATATCTACCCCAAGGGACGCCACAACCCACCGCACACTCGCGGGGAAGGGTTTTCCCTATGCAATGCAGGAATTAAGGACTTCACATGTCCAAGCAGGAAATCGTTACCCTAGGAGTTGGCTTCGGAGCCATGGAGAGAAATTTGAGACGGATGAAAGCCTTCGCAGCAGCGTTGCCTTCGCAAATCCGAACTCGGCTCGCGATTTGGACCACCGTAGCACCACCGGCAGTCGGACTCCACTTCCTCTTCTTCCTCCTTGCTCTCACCTCTCTCTTAAACTTTAGAAAGAGAAGATGAAAAGAAGAATGAGCTTTTTCTTCCCCCTTTTCCGGCCTTATCAGCCCAGAAATGATCTCCAACCACAGGATCTTATTTAAAGAAAATGAAGGGCCAAGATCTAACTGAAAATTCCTTTTCTTTTGGCCGACACGGCCTGTGACACGCCCGTGTCACAGGCCGTGTACCCTTAAGCGGCACACGCGGCAGTCGCACCGACTGAAATATTCGAGAATACGGGCATCGACATGCCCGTATCGAACCTGACACGCCCGTGTCAGTCATGAGACACGCCCGTGTCTCCTGTTACACGGTACTCACCGATCTCCAAAACTAGTACACGGGTAGGGCACACGCCCGTGTCAAACCCAACACGGCCGTGTTCCATGCCGTGTTCACTGCCGTGTTCAAGGCCGTGTACCTCTCTGACTCAAACAGGCCATTTTTCGAATTTAATTGCGCGACACGCCCTGGGACACGCCCGTGTCGGAGGCCGTGTCCCAGGCTCGACGATCGTCGACTATCAATCGTCGACTAGCCTGAACACGCCCTGGGACACGCCCGTGTCCCAGGCCGTGTACACCCGACACGCCTTGGGACACGCCCGTGTCCCAGGCCGTGTCTAACAGCCTCCAACCCAAAATTGTTTGCAAACTTATTTTGAGATTTTTGGGGTGTTACAATAGGACTCCCTATGAATTACTTAAAGGGAAGAAACCTAGAATCACTTATTTTAAAGTATTTGGCTGTGTTTGTTATATACATAATAATGACAAGAGATATATTAGAAAGTTTTAAGCTAAGGCTGAAGAGGGAATTTTTCTAGGATATTCCCAAGTAAGCAAAGCTTATAGGGTATTTAATAAATCATCCTTGAAAATTAAGGAATCAGTTCATGTTACATTTGATGAAGCTAACATGTCTTGTAAGGAGAAAGAAATTTCTACCAATAATCCTTTGTAGGTACCTCACTTGTGTGAGAATATGGATGGTCTATGCCTCACCAATGAGTACCCAACACATCCTTCTCCACAAGAAGAAGAACAAAGTGAAGAAGAAAGCACAGAAGTAGCTGAGTTTCAACTAACATCAAACATAATTCCACAGGAGGAATTAAATCCAACTGCTGTTGCTGAACCAACTCCACCTACTAATCTTGTCACACTAAGGGATCACCCCAGATCCCAAGTGATTGGACACATAACAACAGGTGTACAGACAAGGCATCAACTCAACCAAGACTTAATTCATGTCTGTTTCCTCTCTCAAGTTGAACCTCAAACCTTAAAAGATACTGAGCAAGATCCCCACTGGATCATTTCTATGCAAGATGAACTCAACCAATTTGAGAGATGTAGAGCTTGGGATTTGGTTCCAAGACCCCAAGACTACCCAGTTATTGGAACCAAATGGGTATACAGAAACAAACTAGATGCCCAAGGTATAATTGTGAGAAACAAGGCTAGGCTTGTTGCTCAAGGTTATAGGCAAAAAGAGTGAATAGACTATGACCAAACATTTGCACCAGTTGCAAGATTGGAGGCAATCAGAATATTTCTTGCCTATGCAGCCTACAAGAATTTCAAAGTATATCATATGGATGTGAAGAGTGCCTTTCTGAATTGAGTGCTAAAGGAAGAGGTTTATGTTGAAAAACCTCCAGGTTTCATCTCTCCAACTCATCCTTATCATGTGTTTAAATTGCATAAATCCCTCTATGGTCTAAAGTAAGCTCCAAGAACTTGGTATGATACTTTAGCTAGTTTTTTGATAGAGCATAAATTCATTAGAGGCATTATAGATAAAATATTATTCACTTGACATCATAAGGATCAAACCTTGTTAGTACAAATATATGTGGATGACATTATATTTGGGTCTACTGATCCCAAATTATGCAAGAGGTTCTCTGACCTCATGCATTCAAAATTTGAGATGAGTAGCCCGGGTGAGCTCTCCTACATCCTTGGTCTCCAAGTGAAGAAGCTCCCTGAGTGCATCTTCATTTCCCAGGCTAAGCATGCTAAAGAGCTTATTAAGAAGTTTGGGATAGCTGATGCCTCAGCAAAGAAAACACCTTTGGCTACAAATTCTGTAATAGACTCTGATGCACATGGTAAACCTGTGGATCAAAAATTATATAGGGGCATTGTTGGATACCTACTATACCTTTTAGCTAGCAGACCTGATATCATGTTTGCCACAAGCCTTTATGTCAGGTTCTAGGTGAACCCTAAAGAATCTCATCTAATTTTTCTAAAAAGGATTTTAAGATATATAAAGGGTTGTCCTTGTCTAGGTCTATGATATCCTACTAAATCAGAGTTTGAGTTAACTGGATACTCAGATGCTGACTTTGCTGGATGCAGAGTGGACAGAAAGAGTACCTCAGGAACTTTCCAGTTCCTTTGTATGAGATTAGTGTCCTGGTTTTGCAAGAAGCAATCATCTGTGTCCACATCAACTGCTGAAGCAGAATATATTGCAGCTGGCAGTTGTTTTTCCCAGATACTGTGGATTCAAAACAAACTCCTAGACTATGGGTTCAACTTAAATAATTCAACTCTACTATGTGATAACACAAGTGCTATTGCTATAGCAAAAAATCTAGTCCATCACAGTAGGACTAAACATATAGACATTATGCATCATTTCATTAGAGAGAGTATAGACAAAAACATAATTAAACTTGTATATATCTACACTTATTTACAAAGAGCTGACATATTCACAAAACCCTTGGATGAAAGAAATCACTTGTTCTTTATAAATCAACTTGGCATGATCAATGAAGAAGACTTAGTTTAGTTTCTTTCTGCACTCGATGAATTTTTCAGAGTTCATCGAACTGAGGTCGACGAACTAGGAAAGGTTCTTGAGATATTCGTCGACCAGAGATCGACGAACTGTCTGTGAGTGAAGTTAGTCTCGTCGAACTGAGATCGACGACATTTCTTCAGCAAAACTTTCGTCGACCAGAGATCGACGAAATGTCTTCAAACCTTCAGACTTAGAGCGACGAATTGTTTAACTTCAAATTATTTCGTCGACCTTAGATCGAAGATCTATTTCTTTTTCGTGGAACGGAGTCTGTCGATTCATATTTCGGAAAACCTTATATTTATGTTTTCTTTGACCTCCTTCCCGTGCTTTCAGTTCTCTTGCACTTGATCCTCATTTTCTCTTGCAGGTGCTCTCATGGAGATTCCTGCAGGAAATCTAGCGGCGATGAAGTTTGACACTGGATTCGACCTGGACTTCGAATCTTTCCAATACTCAGATCCCATCTTCCTGAATATTCTACAATTACTTGAAGACCAACAGTTGAAGACTCTGCTCTCTTCCCGCATCAAGATATCAGGAACAGAGATCAGGTAATGGTTTTACATAGCTTCTACAGAGGAAAATACGATGACTTGAATATTTTGGATTGAGTAATGGTGATGAAGAATTACTGTTTGTCTTATCAGGAACATTTTGACTTGAACTACTGTTTGTCTTACCCTTGATGTTTTAACTGAAAATTTTGGATTGAGTAATGGTGATGAAGAATTAGATATAAATTCGTAGCAATTTGATATGATGCTTAGCATGATGGGGTATTCGGGACAAACCCCCAATTAATTGCTCAAGAAATATTTGTCTGCAAAGAACAAATTTCTTATAAACATTGTGGGGAAGGTGATGCTAGGGAAGCACACTGCACATGACTATATCACTAGGCATCAGTTCCTGGTCATGTGTGCTATCGTGAATAAAAGAACAGTGAACTGGGAACAGATCTTATTTGATCTGATTAGAATGACGAACAACAAAAAGGAGGTTTTCTTTTGAAGGATCCTAGGGATCTTCCTCAAGGACAAGGAAGCTGAATCACTGGTCTCCCCGACCATATTCATTAATGCTAGCAAGAGACTAACTTGTGCTCTATTTAGCAAGTTGGAGAGGACAATCACTAAGCCAACCAAGGCTCCCTCCTCTTCCACTAGAACTTCTGAAAGTACCAGGGCTATACCAGCCACTCCCCACCCTATTGAAGAGATCCCTTCCACCCCTCCACCACTTCCAGCTCCTCAGGTTCCATCCCAACTAACTATACAACCAACCCTACCTTCCACTACCATTACAGTCACTACCTTTACACCTCCAACATCCCAACTTCCTGCCTCTCCAACAAACATTCCCTCTAATACTCCATCCCCCCAGCCTGATATATATGTACCCTCACCACCCCAATCTCCTCTTCCACATCATCTTGCTGATATCCCCCAAACCTACCTATCATCCATCCTATCCTTCAACCTCTAATCATCCCCACTAAACACTCCCTCTTCTCCAAATGACTCTCCCCTAGACACTGAAATTATACCTCCACCTCTAAATCCCCCAGCACCTACCATATCCACTCAACCAACCACTGCCACAACATCTACCTCTCCACACTTGGATCCCTCCCTTGTCTCCCAACTCATTACCCTCCTCACACCCCTCCTAAAATCACTCATAGTAGAGACTATCTCTCCTCTTGCTGCTTCCATCTCCTCTCTAGCTACACAATTACTTCCTTAACTACTGCTCCCTCTTTAGTAGGGGGCCTGGCTTTAGTTCCTCCTTAAATCAGGCAGGGGGAGATACTTGATGAAGAAGAAACAACAGTTGTAGCAGAAGCAGTAGCACCAGCAGAATCAGTTGAAAAGGATATGGACATAGTAGAAGTAGTAGAAGATGTAGCAACAGAAGGCAGCAACAGTTATAATAGAAGCAGTACCACCAGCATAATCAGTTTAAAAGGATATGGACATAGTAGAAGCAACAGAAGATATAGCAATAGAAGAAGAAACAGCAGCAGGTGTACAAGAAGAAGTTATAGCAGAAGATGTACAAGAAGAATTTATAGCAGAAGATGTACAAACAGACAGCACTAAGCCATCTATGGCTATAATTCAATATACCACACCAATTTGGCTCAAAGCCACTTTTGCAGCTCTAGAGTCTCTTCCCAGAGTTGCTTCCACCACCATCTCATCCCCTATAACACCAGTTTATGTTATGGATGATTCTCCAATGCCTGATTTAGATGCACTGGTCATGGATGATATGGAGGAAGAAAATAAATCAGCTGCTCAAAGCACTGATGTACACAGTTCTTCAGTTTCACCTCTAGTTCCTTCAAAGACAGAAAAGACAACAATTTTTGATGACACAATAAGAGAGATTGATGCCATGTATGACAATCCTATGCCTTCTGATGATGATGATGATTATGATTCTGATGAGGACCCAAAGAGGAAGAAAGTTTCAAAGAAAAGGAAAGCTCCTCCACCTCCTTCCCCAAAACCCAATCCAGGAAATGACACACCCTATTACATTCTGCAGAACATAACTCCATACAAGGGTATGCCAGCTTGGATGTGGCTATCCAAAATGAACAAAAGGCAAGGATGAAGGGCAGAAGATATTCTCCTCCCCCATAGAAATTCAAGAGAGGTCCTCCTCCTCCTCCTCCTACTGCTGGTGCTTCAGGAACTACTTCTCAAGGGACAGATGCACCTTCCAAGCATACATCCTTCTCCAGAACATATCAAAGGCAGGAAAGGTCATCTAGACATCATTCTTAAGGAAGCAGTCAGCAAAGGAATGTCAGTTCTACGGAGCAAATAAAGGAGGTAGTTTATTAGAAACAAGAGTTCTTACCTCCCAAACAACAAGCTCAACAAAGAAGGCACACAAAGTCCTATAAGCCCAAAAGAAAATATAGTGAGGCTGCTCCTCCAAAGTCCCTATACACTCAAAATGATGAAAGCCAAAAAGTGACAAGTTTCAAAGCACAATCCACACAATTCAAGCCTGTTACCCTGCTACCTTAACAAGATGATCAGTCATCTATCAGTTAGGATATTGATCCCAATTTCAGGATGGCTAGGCTCCAAGAGTTGATTGGTTTATCACAAATAAGAAGGCTAGAGAAGAGGGTGAAGATCAAACAAAGTCACAACTATGTCTTTATACAAAGAAAAAGAACTGGATAAACTTGAAGTGAGCAAGAAAGTGTTTAATCCTACAGAGTACATGACAATACACCCAGAGACTGTAGTACCCAGAACCTCCACCCTGACAGTGATTGGAGCAGCAGATAGGTACATATCAAAGAAAGAAGCTGCTAATCCTAACAGGGAAATCATCTTTACTCAGCCCGGGGATAAGAACAAAGAAGCAAAGAAACAGAAGAAATATAACCTGAACTCCAATGTGTATGGAATACTTTTGAAAAAATGTGTTCTATGATACAAAGCTAACTGTATAAATATATCTGCTGCATATATATTATTTAATTCTCTGCCAAATATATATTTTCTTGCTTTGTACATCTCTTTTTTATCATTGAGTCTGTAATTAGTGACCTCACCCAAATAGGGGGAGAATGTTGGATCCCTAGTTGGATTTGGGCTTCGTTCACTAAGTAAGGATATGACCCAACATGTATAGCCAGGGTCATGGTTTTGTCTTAGAGTCTAGGTCTAGTCCTCAGAGTCAACAATGTCATGGACCAGCCTCCAACACTACTAGAGACTCAAGACTTAGAGAAAAATCAAGACATAGAAAAAGAGCTCTATGTTCGTTTATCTCAGGTCAACGATAGTCGTGCTCAGCTCGACGAACTTGGTTCTCAGCTCGATGAACTCTGGGCAAAGTGACAACACTTATACGTCAAACTTCATTCGACAAACTTGGAAAATCAGCTAGACGAACTCTGTTCTCTTGTCCCAGATCGACTAATTCTAGATCAGATGTTTCAACACTCAATGCTAGAATGATGATTCAACACTAAATGCCAGAGGACATCACACTCAATGCCAGAATGATGATTAAACACTCAACGACAGAGAACATCACACTCAACGACAAAATGATGTTTCAACACTCAGCACCATAAAACAGTCTAAGTCTAGAATCAGAACTCAGGTCGATGATCTTGGACCTCAGCTAGATGAACTCAGTTCTCAGGTCTCAGGTCGACGATCTTGGACATCAGCTCGACGAACTTGGTGCACAGAATAGGAAAGTCGTCAAGCAAAAGTCAGCCATTCAGAGGTCGACAAACTTGGACCTCAGCTGGACGAATAGCTATTATCAGCTCGACGAACTATGCACTCAGGTCGACGGATCAAGACTTGGCTATTTCCCTCTTCTGTTCCTATTATATCGCAATGATTCCTGAGTAATTAATGCTCTAATATTCTCTGAATATTACCGTTAGACAAGAGCATTAATTATGGTCTATCAGGATTATTGTCTGCCGCTTTCCGAAGGGACAGTTTGGGAAACTAATCAATGCAAATTTTCCAAGACTGTCAGCATTGAATTCAGAAAGGATTTCAGAATTCAAAAGGTCGTTTACATAGAAAATATAAAAGATGGATTTTTCCTCTTCTAGAATAGACAACTGATACAGACACACAGAAAACCAGTCAGGAAGAGTAGAGCACCATCATATCGCAATAAGGATTCTCTCTGCTCTCGCTCTCTCTTGACAACAAAGTGCTAGAAAGAAAGAACTGCTAGACCAGAAGAAGAATAGCTTTTAGAAGAATAAGAACAACTATTCAAATCAAGAGTCTTCTTCTTCTGTCATCCCCTCAGGAAATTTAAAAGGAGAACAACTACTGTACCAGTCAAAGAAGTTCCTGAAGACCTTCTAGTTGAAGCTAAAAGCTTGAAGGCCTATCACCCTAAATCAAAGTTCCTTTCACCCTGAATAAATACAGTATTTTAGGGGGAGCTTTTGCCACCATCAAATCCACAGAGTCTTCTCAGTTGAATACTTAAGAAAGAGAAGACATGATCACTCTCTCACCCCCTCTATAAAAAGGGTTCTCTACTCCCTTCAAAAGTGATTCCTTGTTGCAAGTCTCCTAAACAAAAGACTTGAGGTTTGGTTTTTGAGCACCTTACCAAAAGCTCATTAGTGGCAGTCACCTGAACAAAAACATGAGTGATTTCCTACCAGGGTGGTAGAAGAGTAGATGTACCCAGGTTGGGGAACCACTGTAAAATTCTTGTGTTGTCTGGTTGCCTTTTTTCTTTTGTTCTTGATGTGGCTGTGATAGTTAGGATTCTATGATTTTTATTAGTTTAATCTACTGTGCTTTGATATAGCATCTGAGTTTAGGAATAAGTTATATTATTCAGCAAAGATTTTAATTTGTCAGAAATACTCTATTCACACCCCCCCTCTAGAGTATATTAGATCTAACTCTCACTTTCATATTCGGATGCCTTCTGACAGATGACAGTCTTCCTGCCTCGATCAATGAAATTTTGGCTTGCCAAAGCAAGGGGAATTAATCTATTTTGGTAAGGGTGAGAGCGGATAATTATGATATCCCATTGTCGACATCGGGTCAAGCTTAACCGGGTGACCTCAAAGGTTGAGTGCCCAGAGCCATAGGGTTGGCATGCACCATATGATGGATGCGAATAAAGATTTATTCGCCAACCATATCAGAGTTGCATAATGATGCAATCGACAAGCTTTTCCTACCTAAATAGATGCATTGTGAGAAAAAAGCAAAAGCTGTCTCATAGTATTAGTGAAAAATGGATCTTGTCCACTAAGAGAGTTACTCGCATGAACTCTTCGAATTGATATCAAGGGTTATTGATTTGATAAAAATAGTGGGAGTTATTTTGATTAAATTCCTAATCGAAAGAGAAAATTATATTTTGAAATGTAGTACTAATTTTCTTTGCTTGTATTCTTGTAGAATATCCATGGCAAGTGGATCACACTCCACCCTATCACTCAGAGCCATCCTTGAGAAAGAATAACTGAGTGGAACAAATTATTTGAACTGGTACAGGAACCTGAGAATTGTTCTCAGGCAAGAGCGCAAGCTCTATGTTTTGGAAGAGGTATCCCCTAATGAGCCTGCCTGGAATGCGCCCCGTACTTATAAAGATTCTTTCACGAAGTATCTCGACGACTCCTTAGACGTCAAATAGCTTATGCTTGTGACCATGAAATCTGAGCTTCAGAAGCAATATGAGAGCATTGGTTACAAGGAAATTGATGAGAATCTCAAAAAAATGTTTCAAGGGCAAGCTCGTCAAGAGAGATTTGACGTCACCAAGGCATTGTTCCAGTGCAAGATTGGAGCTTGGCACCTAGTAGGGACTCACGTACTTAAGATTATTGGGTATATAGAGAACCTTGAAAGACTAGGGTTCGCTCTGGGCCAAGAGTTGGCTACAGATCTAATCCTGCAATCATTGCCGAACAGTTATGAGCAGTTCATCTTGAACTATAACATGAATAAAATAGACAAGATACTGCCCGAGTTCCTAGGAATGTTGCGAATTATCGAGATAAGTATGAAGAAATTCAAGCCTACTAGCCCCATACTGATGGTGTATTAAGGCAAGGGCAAGGCCAAGGGCTTCAAGAATACTAAGGTAGGAACTATGTCAGCTCTAGAGCCCAAGTCTTCTGCATTGAAAAAGAAAGGCTTAGGGAAAGAGGGAAAGTGCCACCATTGTGGCAAGACTGGTCTTTGGAGAATGAATTTTCCTTCATACATTAAGGGTCTGCAAAAGATAAGGGGAGGTTTGACTTTCGCTTCAGTATTTATGTTATAGAGATAAAACTTTATGCTCCTTCATCCTGGGTATTAGATACTGGATGTGGTTCTCACATTTGTATAAATGTGCAGGAATTGGGAAGGAGAAGAATGCTGAGTAAAGGAGAGGTGTACCTGCGTATTGGAAATGGAGCAAGAGTTGTTGCTATCACCGTGGGGGTTTACCGTCTTTCTTTGCCCAGTGGGCTTGTTTTGGAACTTGATAACTGTTATTATGTTCCTGCAATAACTAGAAACATTATTTCTATTTCATGTTTGGACATGATTGGATTTTATTTTATTATTAAGAAAAATCATTGTTCTATATTTAAGAATGTTGTTTGTTATGTTATTGACCAAATGTTTAATGGTCTATATTTTTTGAACTTAGACTATCAGATCTATAATATAAAAAATACTAAAAGACTAAGAACGAATGACTCGAACCCTACATACCTTTGACATTATCGTTTGGGCTATATAAATGAGAAACATATATCAAAGCTCCATAAAAATGGGCTACTGGACTCATTAGATTATGAATCATTTTAGAGATGTGAATCTTGTTTATTATGCAAGATGACTATAAACCCTTTCACTGGCTTTAATGAGAGGGCTGATGATCTCTTGGGTATAGTACATAGTGATGTATGTGGACCATGAGTTCTTTGTCTAGGGGTGTGTACTTTTATTTTGCAATATTTACTGATGATTTCAGTAGATACTGATATGTGTATCTATGAAATGCAAATCCGAAACCTTTTAAAAGTTCTAAGTGTTTAAAAACTAAGTAGAGAACTAATTGGGCAAGAAGGTTAAAGCGCTCCGATTTGATCGAGTGGAGAATACCTAAGTCTTGAGTTTCGTGATCATCTGATAAAGTATGGTATTGTATTACATCTCACTCCACCTAGAACACCACAACATAATGGTGTGTCTGAGCAGAGGAATCGCACTTTGTTAGACATGGTGTGGTTGATGATGAGTCATGCAGATCTGCCTGTTTTCTTTTGGGGTTTTGCTCTAGAAACTACTGCTTTAACACGAAATCATGCTCCAAAGAAAACGGTTCTAAAGACACCTTATGTGATATGGACTAGGAAGCATCCTAGTATGTTGTTCATCAAGGTTTGGGGATGTGAGGCATACGTGCAACGTCCAATGCCTGACAAGCTGGAGCTCAAATCAAATAAGTCTTATCTTGTGTGGTATCCTAAGGAATCTAAAGGGTACTACTACCTACCATTTGAGGGCAAAGTTTTTGTCGCGAGAACTGGTGTATTTCTTGAGAAAGAGTTCTTAAGTAGAAAGACTGCTAAGGTAGAACTTGAATAAGTTCAAGAACCACAAGTATTGAATGAAACGGAATTAGAACCTGAGCAAGGACAACAAGTTGTTTTAGATGGAGAACCTGCTCAAGAAACATAAGTTCCACATAGATCTGGTAGACAAAGGTTTGAGCTTGAGATATATCGATTTCTCATATCTCAAATAGGTAATGTGTTTCTTATGCATCATGATGATGAGACAGTAACCTACCAAGAGGCTATGAGTGGACCAGACTCTGAGAAGTTTCTTGAGGCCATCAAATCTGAGATGGACTCCATGCATGAAAACTAAGTATGGACTTTGGTGGAACCACCTGAAATAGTATGACCCATAGGGTGCAAGTGGGTCTTCAAAAAGAAGACTGACATGGATTGGAGTGTACATGCATTTAAAGGGCTACTTGTGGCTAAATGTTTCAAGAATATTCTTGGTATTGACTACGATGAAACTTTTTCCCCTATTATTATGGTTAAGTCCTTCAGAATTCTGCATGTTATTGCTGCGTATCATGACAATGTGATCTGGCAGATGGATGTAAAAATGGCTTTCCTTAATGGGAACCTCCTTGAGGAAGTGTATATGACACAACCCGAGGGTTTTGTATCTCCAGGTGAAGCCACTAAAATATGCAAGCTAAAGAGATCCATTTATGGATTAAAACAGGCTTCTCGAAGTTGGAATCTTCGTTTTGATGAAAAGATCAAAGAGTTTGGTATTATCAAGAATGAGGATGAACCATGTTTTTACAAATAGATTAGTGGAAGCATAGTTTTCTTCCTGATATTATATGTGAATGACATACTGCTGATCAAGAATGACAAACTGACCCTACATGTTGTTAAGAATAACATAGGGAACTGCTTTTCAATGAAATACTTGGGATAAGCGACTTATATAATTGGTATTAAGATCTATAGAGATAGATCGAAGAAGTTGCTGGGTTTGACCGAAAGTACATATATTGATAAGGTGTTGAAACAGTTCAACATGCTTGAGTCTAAGAAAGGATTCTTACCCATGTCTCATGGTATGAGTCTCTCTAAGGACCAATGTCCCAAATCTTGTGAAGATAAGGACCGCATGAAGTTAATTCCATATGCTTCGGTAATTAGGTCAATCATGTATGCAATGATATGTACCAGACCCGATGTCTCTTATGCCTTGAGCATGACTAGGAGGTATCAGACTAATCCTAGTGAAAGTTACATGATAGCCATCAAGAACATCCTAAAGTACTTGAGAGGACTAAGGATATATTCTTGGTATTCGACAGAGAGGAAGAGCTCGTTGTAAAGGGTTACACTGATGCTAGCTTCCAAACTGATAGGGACAATTCAAAGTATCAGTTAGGGTTTGTATTTTTCCTAAATGGAGGAGCTATTAGACGGAAGAGTTCCAAGCAGGAGACAGTTGCTGATTCTACAACTGAGGCTGAGTATATCGCCGCTGCAAATACAGCGAAGGAGGCTGTATGGATTAGGAAATTCATCGGAGAGTTAGATATAGTTCCTAGCATTGTTCGTCCCGTAGATCTCTACTATAACCACAATGGTGCAATTTCACTTGCTTCAGAACCTAGATCTCATCAGCGCTCCAAGCACATACTTTTGCGATTCCATCTAATTAAAGAGATTGTCGATCGAGGAGATGTGAACATATGAAGAGTGCCGACTGAGGAGAACATTGCAGATCCACTGACAAAGCCTCTCGCATAGAGAAAGCATGATGGTCATGTTAGATCAATGGGAATACAATACTTGAATGATCAACTTTAGTTTGATTCTTGTGGATTGTATGTTTATTGGTTGTTAGATATTTCAATTGATGAATAAAGTACTGTATACATTTCATTTATTTATTTTTGCAAGTTCTTTTATTGTGTAATTATTTCTATTATGATAGAGTAGTTAACTGTATAAATGTCCTTAGAGTGTTTGCTTCCATAGGTCAAGTAATGACATTGAAGTGAGAACTTATGATTTTAGAAGCTTCATTCTTAAAGTTCCCTAGTCGTTGTATCATCTTAGAAGCTATGAGTGATAATAATACCTTTAAGACTAGAATGTGCGTTGACTGATGACCTATCCTCATAGGTCATGATATTGTGATATAGAGTTATCACATGGGTACTTGTTATGAAAAAGTTGTACTGGACAGACCCACAGTGAGAATACTTTGTGGATTGTAATATGAACGTGTCACAAGTATGGCTCAAGTGGCTATGGTGTTTTTGGTTCTTTGACCTAAAGTCGCAGCACTCACTGAGTGAGGAAGAGTGCACTTTGATGCTATCAAAAGTCCAGTCTTTAGAAAGTTGGATGATAAAGATTGTTATTGGGTACGTTATGAAACATTTAGGTGTTTGCATGTGAGAAGAGATGGGTTTTGTCCTCCTATATGATAGGATTTGCATCCATGGGCCCCATGATGGAATTGGATAAAGAAATGCATGATCATATTTGGTTAAGTCAATATATGATATTGGACTCCCAAATTTCTAGAAGTCCATTCTAGATCAAGAAAACTAGGATTGAACAATTACGAAGGTTACATGATCTGTACCTCTAGTTCTATCCGGATGCAAGGGACGAAGGTACATGACAACACTGATACATTGGTCACAATGACTTTCGAGTTTTAAACTCTAATTGTTTTGGGAGCAATGATGCTTTGCTAGATGCCACTAATTTTTTGTGAAGCTTTTGTTGGATACTTTCATGATCAACTGGGAGACAGTTAGTGCTACCATGGTGATTTAGAAGTGATCAAGCATGTAGCCTCACTTCTAACGCAGTATGGGCCTATGTGGGGTGCACATAAGAGTTTTGGAGAAGTTGGATAGGTTTGTGTTTTCCTCGCTCATATGCGATATGACTGAAGGACCAATCCTATGATGATCTGGACGTGGTGGAATTTCATTCTGGGACCTATTTTGTGAATATTGGTTGACTGGTATGTAGTTGGCTGAAACTAAGGGAAATTCATCGAGTATGGGTAAGGGGTTTCGATGAATGGGCTGGATTCATCGAGTATCATCGTGACCTCTCGCTGATTCGTCGAGTATCGTCCTGGTCAATCGTCGATTCATCGAGTATCGACATGGATCCTTCACGATTCGTCGTGTATCATCATGGTCACTCGTCGATTCGTCGAATATTAGGCTGATACTCGCCGAATTTTGCTTCGACTGGTTTATTTCTTCTAAGTCTAGTTTTTAGCGGGTCTGCGGGTATGGCTTGGCTCGGTTCTCCATATAAATAGAATTTGTACAGTAGATCCAATAGACGACTGTTCATTCCGACCTAATTTCGCGACGACGTCTTTCTTCGCGATGGAACTGTTCCGACTTTATGACCGACGCTGGACCCGCCGACCGCTGCTGTTCCTGCTGACCGCTATTGTTGCCTTCGACCTCTGCTTGTCACCGCCGTCTGTCCGCCATCACTAGCCGCCGCAGGAAAGTTTTTCCAAGGCATCGCTATCATCATTACCGCCTCTCCATGAACGAATGTTGTACTCCGTGGAGACATTAAGTGCAAGCCTCTTTCTAACATACATCTTGTGCGATAAGAGACT
This sequence comes from Platanthera zijinensis, assembly GCA_039513925.1. NCBI lineage: Eukaryota > Viridiplantae > Streptophyta > Magnoliopsida > Asparagales > Orchidaceae > Platanthera > Platanthera zijinensis. The sequence goes on from CM077083.1 coordinate 94,241,312, forward strand.
AGGGTTCTCTGTGCTCGTATGGATACTTATAGAGGGGTGGACATTATTCTATGCTCCGAACTTTGGCCATTGCCGTTTGTTGGAATCAATCAGAGCACCTAGGTTGAGTATTGACTTAATCCCGCGAAGGTATAAATTTATTTATTGCAACATTACTTCTTGATTAATGGTCATCGCAAGATCCAAAACATACTTTTGTGTTTTCCTTATTTCCTCATTTTGCTATGCACAATTGTTGTGGCGTATAGCAAAACACAACACACACTGGGTGACTTAGAAGAAGAACATGTTTCTTCTCCTACTACCCCCGCTTCTTCTTTTATTCTTGAATTTTCGTACATAGCCTATGAATATTTAGAATTCAAAATTCATGAAAATGTTGTGTCCAATATTTTTATTTTAAATGAATTTTTAGATAACAATATTAATTTCGAAAAGAAATAACCGGAGCCTAATTATATAGTTACACAAGAGCCTCATCCTTGCAGAATTTTTTTAGACACGCTTCTTTTTTATTTTTCCTATACTAATAACTTTCAGGAAGAAGATGAGTCGTTGCAATCAAATATTATCCCTGATCCATTTGTCGCTCATCTACAAAGATTCAAATCACCTCAAGTATTGATAGGTGATTTGAATTTACATTTTTAAGTCAATTGCAGGAAGGGAAATCAAGAAGGAAAATCAAGAAGTTAGCGGAGGAGAAGCCGGGTGAGCGACTTCAGCACATTTGCCGAAGCGTAAATTAAGGGAGTTGCATGTTCATTTCAACGTTTATTTTCCTTTTTCTTAACAATAACCGTCTAGCTTAAAGATGAGAAAAACAAAAGCTCTCTTGGGAGACACCCCTTTCTTATCATTTACTTTCTTGCATTTTTTTTACAAAACTCAATTAATCTATTTTCCTTTTTCTTTCCCCCTTACTTGGTATATAAACATTGGGGACAATGTTTATTTTAAAGTATGGGGGTGGAATCTCCTTTATTATTTTTATTTAAATATAAAAAATCAAAAAATTTTGAAAAATCTTTAAAATTTTTAAAATTTATGTTTTCTTCTTATTTTAACAAAAAAATATAAAAAAAATAAGAAATAAAAAATTATCTTCTTGGAAATGGCCGTGTAGGGCTTTCATTCCATAAAACCGTCTAGTACCTTGCGAACCCATCAATGGGTAGTCCTCGGGAAGTCCAAGAAATAAAAATATTTTAGGATTATAATTTATGTTTTTGATATTTATGTTTAAAAAAATCAAAATAATATAATAAACACCAACTTAATTTTTTGTGATTTTTAGAAATTTATTTTGAGTTTATTTATAAGAATTTTTATAATTTTTGATTTTATAATCTTTTATTTCATCATTGTTAGTTAGATTTAATTTTTAGGTGATTTGATTTTAAGAAATACTCTATGAATTAAATTTGTTTAGAGTAATTTATTTTGTTCTTTTTTCTCTCTAATTCTAATAGTGTCAATTTTGTAGTACTTAGCTAAACAATTTCTCGATTTCAATTATAGTCACTTATGTTTTAAAATTCTTAGGAAATATTAATTTACTATAGTTGCTCTCTAATTATTTTAATTTAATCTAAATTTGTTTAGCCTTTCCCTTTGTTTTTTTTAATTTTTTTGTTAGATCATATGACATACGGATAAGCGGATAAAATGAATTATCCCCTGGTAAACATATGCAATTTTTTCTTTTTGGTTAAATCATATATCATGGGTATAAAGCATTCCTTGGTACACATATGCAACCCCAAAATTAAAAGATGGAGTAAGAGAATAAAATTCATTACTCCAAATTATTTTGTTTTTATTTGAAGAGAAAAAAAATATTTTATCATATATCATGGAAAATAAGAGGATAAAATTCATCATTTTCTTGGTAAACATATGCAAATATAAAAAAGAAAACAATTATGTGGGGTAAGAGGATAAATTCATCACCTCCAGTCTAAAAACCTCTTCAATTTCCCTATTCCCAAAACCTAATAGCCAGTTTAATTACATTAGACTTAAATTAAAATACAAAGAGAGCATAAGTAGTAGTTTAAATTTTCCTTTAAGTATCTTTTTAGTTAAAAGTGTTAATAATTTTTAATCTAATTTTGTTGCTTAACTACTCAATTTTGAATTCTAATTAATTTATATGAGAAATTTTTGCTAAATATATTTGGCTCTTCAAATTTTAATTTCATATTTTAGGACTTAATCTTTAATTCCCTAAATTGTATTTTTAACTTTCCTTTGATTTAATAATTTTTTTGTTTAATTAAAAAATTATATTAATCTTTTATAAGTACTTCTCATATTTTTTGCTCTGGAATAGGAAAAGCTTAAGTATGAGGGTATTTGATAAGTCAATATTTATAGTTATTTTAATATAGTTTTTATTTAATAAATAGTTATATTTTTATTTAGTTTTTATTAATATTTGTATTAATTCCTTTATTTTCTTATTTTAGGTCAATATGTGCTGCCAATATCAATTTGGAGCTTGCATGACTGATCAGGAGAAGGACTAAACAATTCTGGAAAAATTACATTTACATGCCCAAGTCATTTGTGTGACAAGCAGGCACGACCCATCCAGGACCTCTAAATTTCAATTCCGCGACAAATTAAAGTTACACGCCTTGGACATGGGCGTGACCTCAAAGTAAGGACCGTGACTCGAAGGCATGATGATCAAGCGTGACGCGATTTATGACACAAGTTTCAGATCCAGACAGTTTTTAGCTTACACGCCCTAGGTCACGGGCATGACCTAGGGGTGTGACCTCTTTAGCAATTCCAGATTAAATCCCGTCATTCCTCCCTCCCACTGTTTTCCAGTAACAGTATAAACATGCCCGAGGTCACGGGCGTGACCTAGGGATGTGACCCGCAGAAGGATGAATTTTGGTGGTTTTCTCCCAATGTTCCCGAGCTTTCAAGGGAACGGTTCCGTACCTTACACACCCTCTAGTCACGGGCGTGACCGAGGGGCGTGACTCTCCAGAAAAATTCTTATAAATTCTAGATTGTGCCAGGAGCTGAGGAGTCATCTAGGAGTGATCTAGATGTTATCTAAGAGTGATCTAATAGTTAGCTAGGAGTCGATTTTAGGATCTTTTTATAGCTTAAATTCAAATTCTTGCATTCCTTTATTGTAATTTTAATCTCATAGATTAGCTTTGCTTTGTCTATTTCAATTCAAGCTCTTTTTCTATCATGTCTTCATTTATATGTAGTTTTTACATCATATCCAGTAGCTAATTTCAATTAACACTTGATCATGATGATCTTTGAATGAAATAAACTTATTTTTCAAGCTTTCTTTATTTATCGCTTTGATTTACCTTTGATTTCAATTATGTCTAATTCACTTTTTGATATCGTGACATCCCTCAAACAACTAGACCCCTTAACAAAGATTAGGGTAGGACATGTGGTGGATGAATGGGGATAGACTAGGTTTGACCCAAGGGTTAGGGTGGATTCACATAGGACCCACTATAGGGTTCATTCAACTCTATCTTAGGAAAAGAATATTCTAGAGTCAATAAGCGTCGAGTGCGTTGACTGCACTCAATGCCATTCAATGAGGCGTCGAGTGCGTTAAGTGCACTCGACGCCATTCAGCGAGGCATTGAGTGGAATCAACGCAGAGTTGAGTGGTCTCAACGCCACTCAACCGTTTTGAATTAGAAATATTCTGGATGCTAAGGCATTGAGTGGACACAACGCGGCATTGAGTGATCTCAGTACCACTCAAAGCGACATTGAGTGGTCTCAATGCCACTTAATGACACTCAACACGGCATTGAGTGGTCTCAACAACACTCAACGCCACTCAATGAGGCATGGGGTGGCGTCAAAGCCACCCAACAAAGCGTTGAGTGGTCTTGACACCACTCAACGCTTTTGGACGTAGAGTATATTCATCTGGTTCACCTGTATTACTGAACCGTGTTTTCGGGATATGTGTTGATGCCACATTTGAACCCGATTCTCTTCAACTCAACCCTAAATTGGGTCAAATTAGCTCAAGTTGGCCCAACCTTGCCCAACTCACTTGGGCTAAGCCCAAGTTGAGTGACCCACTAGCTTAAGGAGGCTGATATTTACCCAAAATGCCACTCAAATTCTAAAGGGGGTGACTAGGAGAGAGAAACCTCTTTTGCCCTTTAATGGAGGAGAGAGAAAGGGAGAGGAAGAGTCCATTCGTGGCTAGGAAGGCCAAGGGCCTCCCCAATTACTGTAGATTCATTTCCCCTTTAGTTTTTAAGAGAACAAGAGCCTCTCAGGGAAAATCAGAGGTTGAGTTTAGTGGATCCAAGTGTGGCCAAAAAGAGCTTTCATGGCCATTAATGGACATTGAAGCTTAGACCCCTCCTTTCCCCCAACTGATCATTTTAAAAGCTTCCCTAGACCCTAAGCAATGGGTTCCAAAATTCCCTTGATGATTTTGATCCCTCTGGTAGTGTGGTTGAAGAGCACCTGAAATCACCACCACTAGTAATGGCAATACGGTGATCGGCCGACTCCAGCCACCCTAGAAGGTCCTGTCTTCCTCCTTTCTCTCTATGCATAGATCTCCATCTATTAGCCCCAAGGTTTTGGTCCAATTGGAACGAGATAAAGAGATCAGAGAGCTTAGTTTTTCATGCTTTTCTTCCATCCACCATTCACTGTTCTGGCCATTTCCAGTCGGTCTACCACCATGAATCACTGGCCACCACTTCAACGAGGGTGGTGATTGTAGTGGCCAACCGGGAAGGGGCGTGGGTGGAAGGGAAATCACCAGCCAAAGTGGCCCAAGACATGTTAATCAGGCCATTGGCACGCTGGTGAAGTTTAATTGATTCTGTCGGTCAACGCATCAAGATTCGTGTTGCCCGATTATATTTAGGATTACAATTATTTCATAATGTCACATTTATTGTAGGGTTTTGAATTAAATATTAGAAATACTTAGAGCACTCTACTGGGAAAATAACAAACATGAAATTTGTAGCCCTTGAAGTGTAGTTTAATCTAAAATTTGATTCAACCCATTTGGGTAAGTGATCTGACCACAACAACAAAAATAGTGCAATCTATATATAGGGTTAGCCAGAGACTAAATTGAGTGCCCCCATCAATCCAGCCCTTCGAATGAATCTAGATTTGGACTAGGGGTCTCTTTTACCTATACCTCTGACATATCCAAATTGGGAATTTTTGGAAAAAAATTTCTAAAGTTTTTGTAAATATCTAATAATTCATGTATGGGTTAATTAGAGAGTGACCTCATAATCCCCAAAAGTTTTGGTGGATGACCCTTAGGATCATGATAAGTCACTGGTAAAAATCACAGCCCATTTGGGATTGACTTGAGTAGGTATTGGTGTGACCAAAGTTTGGTCCCTAAGGGGAAAATTAGTTCAAATGTGTGTTTGATGGGTTGAGTGGCCAATCCTCATCCAAAAGGGTTTAACCTTTGCCACTGACTTAATGTCATATAAAACACCCGCACAAGTGATTTTTGGTGGTTTAGGGTTGGAATGCCCTTGAACCCTAGTGTGAACCCTAGGGTTCACTTTTGAGCTCAAAGAAGGACATGGGACCATATGTCCTTGGAATGTATTAAACTTTGTAGTTGAGTTCCTAGGGTAGAAATAAGCCCTAGTTAATGATTTTAGAATTTTTCGGAACTTACATTCCCTTGGAAATAGTTTAGGACCAAATAGGGTACTTTCACTCATAATTTTATTAAATGATTATAGGATCTTGGATGTTCATGAAACTTAGGCAGTGATCTTATATAATGGTTAATAATCTCTTCAAATTTTGGTATGTATTTTGGAATAATATTTATAGTACTTCATTCACAAACATAGTAATTGACCTATTAGTAAGAAAAATTATTATTAGTTATTTACACACTAGAAAATTATGAAATTTGGTTTGAAGACATCTTAAGGCTTCATAATGCTCTGTGAATGTTTATAAAATTATTGGAAGCTTTTTCATATAGGATGCTTAACAAAGTGCCTTGTGTAAAATATTCTTAAATGATTTATTATGTGGCCAAATGTGTATGGAAAATTACTAAATTTGGTCATTTGTCTTTTCTGGTCACTTTTAACATCTGGTAATTTTTATTTAATTTTTGGATGATTATTTCTATTACTTCCTTCTTTACCCTATTAATGAGGTTATTTAATCAATAATTAGTTTGGAGGTCAAAACTTTTTGGAAAAATTGTGAATTTCAGTATTTACTATTATTTGGATGATATATTTATCACAATTTTGTTGAGGCCATACCATGTCAGAAAAGTATATTTGATGTTTAAAAGCATAGGTGGCCTGATTTTGCTTTAAATTAAATAAATGTTAAATAAATTAGAAAAAAATATTATATTTTGAATTTATCTTTAAAATATCATGTTAGAACCACAGTAATAATCTTAGGTCATTTGGGTGAATATTTAGAGGGGGTCATCATTCATGCACATCATGTAGCTAATTAGGTCTACACATAGTAAAGCTATAGAAATAAGATAATATGTAAGCCTTGGAATGGGAAGGTGGGATAGATGGTGTACTTGGTCTAATGTGGATATGAAAGAGGAGTCCGGTTGTGAGAACCTGGTTGGCTAAGTTAAGGTCATGCTCGGGATCGACAATGGATCGTCTTTCCCTTGGAGTTTTGATACGAGAAATGGGCGCACCAGCAGATAACGGGTGTTCGGTCTCACGAGTGAGGATGAAGAGATTGCGGGGATAGATGAGAGGTTGATGAGGATACGAGGGATAGCAGGGAAGGTTGATGAGGAACTGTCGAGTAGACAGTTAATTTGACAGTTAGCTTTTTTGGTTAAGACCGAGAGGGTGAAAGAGAGAGAGAGAGGGGGCCGCTGGCAGTGGTAAACGCAGTGTTCTTCCGCCGCGGCTTAAATACCAATCCTATGCCGGGCTTTCCTTTGATTATGAATCAGATATTATAGATTGAGTTGAGTCCTTTAAATAAGAATATAAAGGGTACAAAGGGGAGCTGGCGGCTAGAGGAAAGAAGTTCCAGAGGCCGTGCGGTTTGACCAAAGTGCTCGGCAGACCGCGCGGACAGGTGATCCCGCAGCTCGGTACAAAGCCGACCCGACTGTGCGATCAGGACGAGAAGACTGCAAAGGTCGTTGAAGCCAAGGCTGGGAACCAGGCCGAAAGGGCTTAACCAAGGAGGACCCGCAGACTGGAAAGTTGTGTCCGCAGATTTTGACGCCTTAGATATGTCATGTTTGCCGTGCCCCCCAAATGAGAGGTATCGGGAGCCTATTTATAGGCACGCGATGGAGATGATCCAGGTAACTTTACCCCCAATAGGGAAGTGAGTTACGATTGAGTACACGATATGCTGCAGACTGAAGAGGCAGGTGGCAAACTACTGAGAAGAAGGTGGCACTAGCGAAGATGAAGTGCCTCTGGCGGACTGCATAGCAAGTCCGACAAGCTCACGGTGGACAGGTTGTGTCCGCCTTTGCTGCTGGATGGAGCAAGTTTGCTACCTTCTAGCAGGTAGATGGAGAAGATCGCCCCTATAGGAGGAGCGAGCTCACCAACTTTTGGCGAGCTGGAGTTGAATCCACTCTGTGTTGTGCGGTCTAGTGAAGAGTTGTCGGTCCTACTACCAAGTCCTTTCTCAGTCGGACTGAGACCGAGTCTGCCACCTGCTGGCGGACTGAAGGGTTGGTCACCGACTGGGAGACCTGGCGGATTGAAGGAGCAGGTCGCTGGATACTGTGCGGGTTGACAGTCCTACTGCGAAGTTAGGCTTGTCTCCCCTACTGGGCGGCCTGACGCTTGTCGCTTGGGTGACCTAAGGAGTTGTTATTGGGTTTTTGGGGATGGCACAACACTTATGCACGCAGTGAAATAATAACAAGAAAAACTCAAACGAGTTTGGATCTTACAATATTCATGAATCAAGAAGTAAAGCATGTTGTAATAAAAATTACCTTTGAGGGATTGAGTCTCAAATCAACCTAGATGCTTCAAAAGAATCGGGCCGGTCACACAGGGGCTTGAGTATTGAGAGTAGAAAGCCTCTATAGTAATCCACACGATCGGGAGAACACGTAGAAACTAGTTGCAGAAGTTATAGGTTGGGAGAGGACACTCAGCGACTCCACAGACTACTTGATCTATTGTAGGAGAGGCGGTGGCGACACTCGCCGGGATGGGGATCGGGATTGGCGATAGGATTGACAGAATGCTTCCATCAACTTTTAGGGTTACCAGTATTTTCTACACAGTACGGCTCGTGTGCTTAGACAAAAGTAACCTTCAACAGTAAACCCTAAAACATATAATTTATACTCCAAGAGATAAGTAGAAAAACTTCCGTCGTTATCAGCCGACCCGATACTTTCATTCCAAAATTCAGCTAGTCAACATTTGACTCAGTACAGGCATTTGTCAAATTCAGCTCGACGAACTCAGCGCCGAAGGCCAGCATTCGTCAAACTCAGCTCGACGAACTATGCACCAAAGCCCAACAGCTATTGAACATCATTCGTCGAACTCAGTGCTTAGAATCCAGAATTCAACTAGACAATCATTGTCTCGATGAATCGTCGAGTATCTACAGCATACACGAAGAATCGAAGATTATCATTCTATACTCGACGAATCGTCGAGTATCCATAGGATACACGATGAAATCAACGCTAACCTTCAGGTGAATCAACACTTTACTCGACGAAAGCGTTGAATGGACTCAACGCTGTCAACACCTTTTGCGCCATGGCATTGAGTGATCTCAATACAATCAATGCCGAAGACTAAGATCCGTCAAGTCAACACTTTGACTCGACGAATCATTTAATGGACTCAACGCACTAAACTCTTAAGTGCAATACTCGACGAATCAACTCCTTGACTCGACGAATCGTTGAACACACTCAACTCACTCAACGCCACCATTCGATGAGTCAACCCTTAACTCGACAGAGGAGTTGAGTGGTCTCAATATACTCGATGCATTTGCCTTAGAATATTTTAAGTCCATTTGCTCATCATATGAACTATACCATACAGATCCAAACTCCCAGTTTCTCCACAATCTTATGTGCGACCCTAATATGCTCATACTGAGTTGGCAGTGAGGCTATATGCTTGATCACTTCCAGATCACCATTGTAACACCAACAGTCTCCCACTTGATCTTGAAAGTATAAAAAAAAAGCTTCAAAATAAAGAGCAGCATCTAGCAATACATCATTGCTCCCCAAAAAGTAATAGTTTATAAACTCATAAGCCATTATGACCAATGTTACAGTGTTGTCATGTCCCTTTGTCCCTTACATCCGAAGAGAACTAGAGGTATAGACCGTGTCACCCTCATAACTGTTCAATCCCAGTTTCCTGATCTGGAAAGGACTTTCAGAAATTGGTGAGCCCAATATCATATATTGACTCAACCAAGCATGGCCATGCATTTCCCAGTCCCAATCCATCAAGCGGCTCATGGTTGCAACTCCTGTCATATAGGAGGACAAATTCCATTTTTGATCACACGCAAACACCGAAATGACTCGTAACGTACCCAATAACCACCTTTATCATCCAACTTTCTCAAGACTGGACTTATGATGGCATCAAAGCACGCTCTTCCTCACTTAGTTAGTACTATGACTTCAGGTCAAAGGACAACAAACACCATTACCACTTGAGCCATACTTGTGACACATTTATGTAACTATCCACAAAGTATTCTCATGGTGGGTTTGTCCAGTACAACTTATTCATAACAATTACCCTTGTGATGACCTGATATCACAATATCATGACCTATGAAGACGGGTCATCAGTCAACGCACATGCTAGTTTTAAAGGTATCATCATCGCCCTTAGCTTCTAAGATGATACAACAACTAGGGACTCTTTAAGAATGAAGCTTCTGGGATCAGAGGTTCTCACATCATGTCACTACTTGTCCTATAGAAGCAAACATTCTAAGGGGATTTATTTTTTAGTTAACTATTCAATCGCAATAAAAATAATAACACAATAAGAGAACATGCAAAATATATAAAATGAAATGTATATAGTACCTTTATTCAAGAAATAAAAATTTAACAGCCAACAAACATACAATCCACAAGACTCAAACTAGAGTTGATCATTCAGGTATCGTATACCCATAGATCTAACATGACCATCATGCTTTCTCTATACGAACGGCTTTGTCAGTGGATCTGTAATGTTTTCTTCAGTCGGCACTCTGCATATGCTCACATCTCCTCGATCGACAATCTCTCAAATTAGATAGAACCGTCGGAGTTTGTGCTTGGAGCGCTGATGAGATTTAGGTTTCGAAGCAAGTGCAATTGCATCGTTGTTGTCACAGTAGAGGTCTACGGGATGAACAATGCTAGGAACTACATCTAACTCGTCGATGAATTTCCTAATCCATAAAACTTCCTTCGCTGCATTTGCAGTGGTGATATACTTAGAATCAGTTGTAGAATCGGTAACTGTATCTTGCTTGGAACTCTTCCAGCTAACAATACCTCCATTGAGGCAAAACACAAAACCTGACTGAGACTTTGAATCATCCCTATCAGTTTGGAAGCTAGCATCTGAGTAACCACTTACAACGAGCTCTTCCTCTCCATCAAATACATTGAATGTATCCTTAGTCCTTCTCACGTACTTGAGGATATTCTTGATGGTTATCTAGTGACCTTCACCAGGATAAGACTGATACGTACTAGTCATGCTCAAGGCATAAGAGACATCGGGTCTAGTACATATCATTGCATACATGATTGACCCAAGTACCGAAGCATATGGAATCAACTGCATGCGATCCTTATCTTTACAAGACTTAGGACACTGGTCCTTAGAGAGACTCAAACCATGAGACATGAGAAAGAATCCTTTTTTGGACTCAAGCATGCTGAACCATTTCAACACCTTGTCAATGTACGTACTTTTAGTCAAACACAGTAACTTCATCAATCTATCTCTATAAATCTTAATACCAAGTATATAAGCCGCTTCCCCTAAGTCCTTCATCAAAAAGCAATCCCCTAGGTTGTTCTTAACAACTTGCAGGGTCAGTTTGTCATTCCCGATCAATAGTATGTCATCTACATACAAAATCAGGAAGACAACTATGCTACCACTAATCCATTTGTAAACACACGGTTCCTCCTCGTTCTTGATAAAACCAAACTCTTTGATCTTTTCATCAAAATGAAGATTCCAATTTTAAGAAGCCTGTTTCAATCTATAAATGGATCTCTACAGCTTGCATATTTTAGTGGCTTCACCTGGAGATACAAAACCCTTGGTATGTGTCATATACACTTCCTCAAGGAGGTTCCCATTAAGGAAAGCCGATTTGACATCCATCTATCATATCTCATAGTCATAATACATAGCAATAGCAAGCAGAATCCTGATGGACTTAACCATGACAATAGGGGAAAAGGTCTCATCAAAGTCAATACCATGAATTTGCTTGAAACCCTTAGCCACCAGTCGCCCTTTGAATGTCTGTAAATTCCCATCCATGTCAGTCTTCTTCTTGAAGACCCACTTGCACCCTATGGGTCTTACCCCTTCAGGTGGTTCCATAAAAGTCCATACTTAGTTTTCATACATGAAGCCCATCTCAGATTTTATGGCTTCAAGACACTTCTCGGAGTCCGGTCCACACATAGCTTCATGGTAGGTTGCAAGCTAATCACTATTATCTATAAGGAACACCTTACATCTTTGGGACACGAGAAATCCATATATCTCAGGCTCAAACCTTGGTATACTAGATCTACGCGGAACTTGTGTTTCCTGAGCAGGTCTCCAGCTACAACAACTTGTAGTCCTGACTCAGGTTGCAATACTGGTTCATTTACTGGTTGTGCTTCCTGAACTTCTTCAAGTTCTACCCTCACTATCTTTCTACTGAAGGACTCTTTCTCAAGAAAGACTCAAGTCCTTACGACAATCACTTTGCCCTTGGATGGTAGGTAGAAGTAGTACCCTTTGGTTTCCCTATGATACCCCCACAAGATAAAACTTATCTAATTATGGTTTCAACTTATCAGGCATTTGACGTCTCACGTATGCCTCACAGCCCCAAACCTTTATGAACGATATACTTGGATGCTTCCCAGTCCATATCTCATATTGTGTCTTAAGAACAGCTTTCGTTGGAGAAAGATTTAGTGTTAAAGAAGTAGTTTCGAGAACAAAGCCCCAAAAGGAAACAAGCAGATTTACATGACTCATCATCGACCGCACCATGTCTAACAAAGTACAATTCCTCCGCTCAGACACACCATTATGTTGTGGTGTTCTAGGTGGTGTGAGTTGTGATACAATACCACACTCATTCAGATGATCATAGAACTCATGACTTAGGTATTCTCCACCTCGATCAGATCGGAGTGCTTAACCTTCCTACCCAGCTGGTTCTCTACTTCATTTTTAAACTCTTTGAACTTTTCAAAGGTTTCAGATTTGCAGTTGATAAGATACACGTATCCGTATCTACTGAAATCATCAGTAAATGTAACAAAGTAGAAAAACCCACCTTTAGCCATAGAACTCGTGGGTCCACATACATAACTATGTACTATACCCAAGAGATCATCAGCCCTCTCATTGAAGCCAGTGAAAGGGACTTTAGTAGACTTACCTAACAAACAAGATTCGCATCTCACAAATAATTTGTTCTCTATGGATCTTGGATATACGTTTCTCATTTATATGGCCAAAACGACAATGCCAAAGATACGTAGTGTTCGAGTAACTTGTTCTTAGTCTTTTAGTATTTTCATTATTATACATAAAATGGTCTAAGTTCAAAACATACATACCATTAAACATTTGGGCTACACCATAACAAAAATCATTCTTAAATATTGAATAACAATTGTTCTTAATAATAAAGGAAAAACCCATCATGTCCCAACATAAAATGGATATAATTTTTCTTATTATGGAAGGAACAAAATAACAATTATCTAGTTCTATTACAAGCCGACTGGGCAAAGCAAGACGATGAACTCCCACGAGAACAACATCAACTCCTGCTCCATTGCCAACATGGAGGTCCATCACTCCTTTACTCAGCAATCTTGTCCTTCCCAGTTCCTGAACATTTATATAAATGTGAGAACCATATCCGGTATCCAATATCCAGGATGAAGGAGCGGAAAGGTTTATCTCTATAACGTTAGTACTTGAAGCGGAAGTCATACCTCCCCTCATCTTGTGCAGACCCTCCATATAAGAATGACAATTCCTCTTCTAGTGATCATCCTTGCCACAATGGTGGCACTTCCCTCTTTCATCAAGTCTTTCCTTTTTAGTGCTAAAGATATGGCTCCAGTCCAGACTTAGTTCCTACCTTTATCTTCTTGAAGCCCTTGCCCTTGCCTTGCCTTTATGCACCATAAATATGTGTCTAGAAGGATTGGCCTTCTTCATGTTGATCTCGGTAGTTCTTAACATTCCTAGGAGCTCGGGTAGTGTCTTGTCTATTTCATTCATGTTACAATTTAAGACAAACTGCTCATAACAGTCCGACAACGATTGCAGGATCAGGTCTGTGGCCATCTCCTTGCCCAGAGGGAACACTAGTCTGTCAAGGTTCTCGATATACCCAATCATCTTAAGTACGTGAGTTCCTACTAGGTCCCAAGCTCCCATCTTATGTTGGAACAGTGCCTTAGTGGCGTTGAATCTCTCTCGATGAGCTTGCCCTTGAAACATTTTCTTGAGATGCTCGTCAATGTCCTCTCAACCCATGTTCACATGTTGCTTATGAAGCTCAGAGTTCATGGTCGATTACATGAGACATTCAACGTCTACGGAGTCGTCGAGATACTTCTTATAAGAATCTTTATCAGCACGGGGTGCATTTCCAGTAGGCTCATCAGGGGATTCCTCTTCCAAAATATAGAGCTTGCACTCTTGCATGAGAACAATTCTCAGGTTCCTGTACCAGTCCAAATAATTTGTACCATTCAGCTTCTCCTTCTCAAGGATCACACTGAGGGACATGGTGGAGTGTGAACCACTTGCCATGGAAATTCTACAATAATACAAGCAAAGCAAATTAGTACCACATTTCAAAATAAAATTTATCCTTCAATCAGGACTTTAATCAAAAGCTCAATGTACAACCCCATATTCGATGGGTAGGACCAAGATCTCCCAAGGACCCGGGCTGGGCTAGCCGTGGGTTAGCGTTAAGCATATTGGTTCAGGCAAGAGGACTAGGAGGGAGGATTCTCGTCGGGAGCTGGCGAGAAGGCTCTCACCCAAGGGTTAAGTAGCGTCAGCTCGTCGAGCTGAGAACGTCGAACTGAGAGCGCTGGTTCATCGAGCTCAGATCATCGAACTAAGGACGATGGTTCATAAATAGGAGAAAAGGTTTCCGCCCTAGGCCGGTGGTAAGGCTCATGACTTGGTCGGGCGAAAGGGCTCGCGCCTCTCTTTAACGGAAGCTCGACACCTCTTTTGTTTTTTGTTCCCGCTTAGGATAGGCGAGAAGGCTCGCGCTCAGAGCAAGAAGGGTTCCAACAGAGCCCAGCAGGAAGAGCTTCTGCCAGGTGAAACCCAGGTGGGACCCAGATGTGGGACGCAGACCTGAAATTACCTAAATATCCCTTGGTCTGCACTTAGCTCTTCATAATAGCGTAGTTTGGCTATTGGCAGATCAACCCAGGGGCTTGATAGTAATTTTAGGGCAGCAGAAGTTTGCTTTTTGCAAATCATACTTTTAAAACTTATAAATATACCCATAGAGTTCTTTAGAAAGGAAGCCATCATCATTTCTATAATTCTCTAGTGTGCTTTCTGAGGTTCTCCTAGCCCAGCTATTTGCTTTGGGGGGAAAGCGCTCAGAGATCTTTCGGGTTAGTGGAGGGACCTCCCAGCTAAGGCTAAGGGTTAGTTCTAGGTTCTTCGTTGCTAGTCAGAGGACAAGGTTTGGGAGATGTAGGTGCTAGTTACACCCCCAAGGGGCGAACTCTCGTTGAGGCCATTTTTGGCTCCAACTTTTCTGGTGCGGTGAGCGTGGACTGTAGCTGGTACAATAAAATTTCAAGCTGAGACTCATGGATGGGGATGAAGGAGAAGGAGCTGGTTCAGGAGGTGCCCCCTCTTCAGGAGGTGGAGTGTTGTTAGGGATGCTAGAAGACTTCAGGCGAGAATTCCTTCAAACCATCCACCTAGCCTTCTCGGCAAGGAGCGAGTGGGCCATGCCTCAAGTCCCAGTGGCTGTCGTTCCATCTTTAGGTGAGAATGCCAGCAGGTAGCATCCTAGGAAGGAGGTTCTGGCAGAAGGAATCGAGAGGGATCTTGCCGGGTGGGAGCTGTTCCCCGGGGAGACCAACGCCGACAGGGCCAGGGATCCGAGTCAGCGTAAGGAGCCTTCTCAGTAGGTTGTGGGCGGGAGCCCCTTTAGTGACCTTATCATTTTAGCTCCAGTTCCATAAGGGTTCAAGGAGCCGGACATGTCATACTACATAGGGAGGGACGACCCTACACAACATGTGCAGTAGTTCGAAGATGTTGTTTCCATAAGGCAAGTGTCATATGCCTTCAAGTGTAGGATCTTTGCAATCACATTGAAGGAGAAGGCGAGGGACTGGTTCCACCAGTTCCTTGCAAGCTCAATCTACTGCTTCAAATATTTGCGGAGAGGATTCCAGTTGAGGTTCTCGACGTCCAAGAAGAGGAGGAAGGGGGCGGAGTGTTTGTTCGTGATCAAGCAGAAGCCGTAGGAGATGCTGGGATGCAATGTTTATAGGTTCCAAGAGGAGATTCTGCAAGTGCAGGAGATGCCAGGGTATACGGTGATGTTTTCCTTCACCTTGGGTTTGAGGCCCAGCTTCTTTAGCATGGAGTTGAAGCGAGTTCCCCCCCCCCCTCTCCTTTGAGGAGTTGATGGAGAGGGAGGAGAAGGAGATCAAGATCGAGGCGTCCAATCCTGCATTCGCCAAGAAGTTAGCCAAGTTGGCAGAGGAGGAAGTGAAGGAACCTTGAGCTTAGAGGCAGAGAGAGCATAGGGAGCAGAGGGAAGATAGGAGAAGAGAAGATCCCACGGGCAAAGGGCATTAGGGGCAGCCCCAAGGGTTGGGGCGTAGGGAGCTAAACAATCGGTTGGGCTTGATTCCCAAAGAATCTCACCCCCAAGGGCAGGGGGGATGGTAGGGTGGAGACAACTTCCGTGAGCAAAGGAGGTTCAATCAGCAAGCTTGGAGGCAGGGACAGAGGGCCCACTCCCGTTGTAGCTGGAGGCGATGGAGATCGCGAGAGGAAGAGGAGGAAGGAGGGGAGCTCGATGGGGAGCAACGAGAAGAGATGGCAGGGGGGAGTTGCCCTTTTATGACTTCCACTAGGATGTGGGTCACGCAAAGGCCACCTGCCTAGAGTTCTTGGAGATCAGAGGGGCTAGGATGCATGTCCAGCAGCCGCCACCTGTGATGATTGAAGAAGTTCAGCCAGGAGGAGGAGAAGATAGATGCGAGGACCAAGCAGATGTGGGGGCCCGAGGAGGGATCAGGGTTATCCATGTGGTGTAGGGATCGAAGCCACTCGCAAAGGGAGCTTCCATACCATATACCGAAGGAGTGTCACCTCGACCTCCCAGACGCCCGCCCCCTAGGAGGAGGAGAGGATCACTTTCTGATCAAAGGATATGCCGGAGTATGAAGACCCATTATGCAACTCCTTGGTTATCCAAACGGCGATGGAAAACTTCACGGTCTCCCGGATCGTGGTGGACAACGGGAGCTCCATGAACATGATCTTCAAGAATGCCTTTGACGAGATGAAGGTGAAAGCTCGGAGGGTTCTAGCCTCGGATGGACCGTTGTTTGGGTTCTTGGGGGACGGAAGGAAGTAGAAGGTGTAGTAGGGCTGCATGTGATGTTTGGGGGGGGGGGGGGTTCGAGGAACTGTTGGTTCATCATCATTGACACTCTGAGAAGTTACAACACAATCATTGGGCGACCCCTTATCAACGCCTTTCGTTGCATCCCCTCCTCATTTCATCAGTGCCTAAAGTTTAGTAGAGGAGGAGTGCAGGTCAGGATCAGGGGAGATCCAAAGGTTGCGAGGTAATGCTAAATAACTGCCGTCAAAACCATATCCTAGATGGCGGAAGAAAAAGAGCTAGAGAGGGAGATAACAAGGGTGGAGAAAGTTGTGGGAGGAGTGGAGAGCCTATGTGAGGCTAGGAGGAAGTTGGGGGATGAGAGAGGGGCCTAAGAGAGGTTGGAGAGGAATATGGGAGAGGAGTGGAGAGCTTAGGTGAGGCTGAAGAGGAAGCAGCAAAGGAAGGAGTGATGAGCTGAGGATAGGCTGGAGAGCACACTGTGAAGGAGCAGGGGGTAGAGGGAGAAATTCGGGGGGGGGGGGACCCAGAGAGGTGAAGAAGTAGAGTTATATGGGAAAGGCTTGTTGGTAGTAATGGAGGTGGAGAGGCTAGAAGATGAGGAGGAGTTGGGGGAAGAGGAGGAAAGGGCCAGCAGAGAGTAGTCTCGGCTCGAACCGACGGAGGAGGTCTTGGAGAAGGAGGTCGTTAGTAGGGAAGGGAAGGTAGAGAAGGTGAGGGTCAGCGGGGGCTTAGGCCCAGAAGACCAGGCAATGATGCGGGAGTGCATCGAAAAGAATGTTGACATCTTTGCTTGGAGCGCAGCGAAAATTCCAGGCATTGACGTCGATGTGGCATACCACCGCCTGATCCTAGACCACAAGATACGCCCCATTCGCCAGAAGATGAGGGAAATCTCCACCATGCTTGAGGATCCCATCCTCGAGTAGGTGAAGAAGCTTCTCGATGCATGTTCCATTTAAGACATCCAGTACCCAGGCTTGTTCTCCAATGTAGTAATGGTAAAGAAGAGTGATGGGAGGTAGCGCATGTGTGTAAACTTTTCTTTATTGAATAAATAATGCCCTAAGGATTACTACCTCCTACCTCAGATCGACGAGCTGGTTGATTAAGCCGTCGGTTTTTCTATTATGAGTTTCTTGGATGCTTTTTCAGGTTATCACCAAATCCGCATGTATCCCCCCAACGTCAAGGATGTCTCCTTCATCACAAGGTAGGGATGCTACAACTATAAAATGATGCCCTTTGGGCAGAAATACAGGGGCAACCAACCAACGTATGATGGACCGGGTCTTCCAAGACCAAAGAGGGAGGCACCTGGAAGTCTACGTCGACGATCTTATGGTAAAGTGCACGGGGTGGACTTGCACGTACATGACTTAGAGGAGACGTTTGCAACCCTGCGAAAGTTCAAGATGAGGCTAAACCCCCAGAAGTGTGTCCTCAGGGAAAGCCAATGCAAATTCATTGGGCACCTCCTAACCCCGGTGGGGGTTGACCCTAATCTATATAAGGTAAAGTCCATCGTGGAGTTGGAGTTGTCTCGCAATGCCAAGGAAGTTTAGCGCTTGATAGGTAAGCTGGCCGGGTTGAGCCATTTTCTCTCCTAAGGTGGGGATAAGTGCTCTCCCTTCTTCAAAATACTTCGGAGGAGCAAACAGTTTGAGTGGACGAAGGAATGTGAGGAGGCTTTCCGAGCATTGAATTTTCAACTGTCCCAATAACCGCTTCTTCAGAGCCCGAAGGAGGGGGAGGACCTGACCCTGTATCTTTTGTTAGGGGTAGAAGTAGTGAGTTCTGTTTTGGTGCGGGAAGAAGGGAAGAAGCAGCTTCCAATCTATTACGTCATTAGGATCTTGAAGAAGGTGTAACTTCGCTACCCCATCCTGGAGAAGTTGGCATTCTCTCTAGTCATCTCGGCCAGAAAGCTCGGGCCATAATTCAAAGCTCATTCTATCAAGGTGGTGACAGACCATCCCTTGCGCAAGATATTTGAAGGGGTGGAGGATTCAGGAGGTTGGCTAAGTGGTCCATTGAACTCAGTGAATTTGACATCTCCTTCGTGCCAAGGCTCTCCATTAAGGCACAGGCCGTGGCTGACTTCTTTGTCAGCTATGTCATAGAGATGGAAGGGGAGGAAGCGCTGCCAAGGGAAGTGTGGAAGATGTACATTGACAGAGCCTCTGGGAAACATTGCATTGGGGGAGGTGGAGTGTTGGTGAGCCCACATGGGGTCACCATAGACCAAGCAGTAGCACTGCACTTCCCGGTCACTAACAATCAAGCGGAGTATGAGGCCGTCATCGCCGGGTTAAGGTTGGCCAAGGAGCTCGAGGTTCACGATGTAGAGGTGGTCACAGATTCACTAGTAGTGGCGTCATAGGTAAGGCGGGAATATGAAGCACGAGAACCCACCCTCCAGAAGTACTTATCCAAGGTAAGAGTGATTATTAGGGGGTTTCGAGGGTTCTCAATACAGCACATCCCCATGGAGGAGAATGAAGCAGCTGACCGATTGGCCAAGTTTGGACCTCGAGGGGGGTGGGGGTACCTTGACCGAGCTATTTCATCCAGCAATCGATGAAGGTGAGTTTATGGAGGTGGATTGGCGACCCTCGTGGGTGGATACCTTCGTGACTTTTCTCACAAAGGGCAACCTCCTCGAAGGAGTCAAGGAGGCAAAGGGCCTTCAGCATAAAGCGGCTCACTATCTTATGCATGAAGGGAGCTTATAATAGAAGATTCTATCGGGCTTTCTAGTACGATGTGTGATGGAGGAAGAGATACAAAGGATTTTGTTAGAGGTGCACTCCAGGAAATGCTGTAGCCATTCAGGAAGAAGAACATTGGAGGCAAGGGTGGTCAGGCAGGGATGCTTCTGGCCCACCCTGAGGAAGGATACAACAGAGTTTACGAGGAGGTGCCAAAAGTTCCAGCTCTACTCCCCCCTTCAGATCTTGCCTGTCGAAAGGCTCCGAAGCATCACAACATCGTGGCCTTTCGCCATTTGGGGGATGGACTTAGTTGGACCTTTCCCTCTAGCAAGCGGGCAGAGGAGGTTCCTCCTAGTCATGATTGATTACTTCTCAAAGTGGATGGAAGTAAAGGCGTTGTCCAAGGTAACCTCTCAAGTAATCAGGAACTTCGTCTGGCGAGAGATAATCTGCAGGTAAGGGTTTCCTCAGGCCATTGTACAGAAAACGGGCCACAATTCGCAAGTGAAGATTTTATCAGCTTCTGCACCTAGTTAGGGGTCGACCTCAGGTTTTCCTCTGTCCACCACCCCAGGAGGAACGACCAGGTGTAAGCGGAAAACAAGGTCATAGTGATCCTGCTCAAGAAGAAGGTGGAGAACCTGAGGGGGAGTTGGGTGGAGCAACTCCCCTCGGTGCCGTGGGCCCTACGGACAACCCCGAACACGGCAATTGGAGATACTCCCTTGAAGCTCTTGTAGGGATGTAAGGTGGTCCTGCCTGTAGAGTTCGAGGTTCAATCCCATCGGGTTGCAGCTGCTAGTAAGGGAGACGAGCCATGGAGGGAAGGAAATGACGAGGAGATACGTCTCTCATTGGACATGGTGGAGGAGCTTTGTGACATTGCCACCGTCAGACAATAGGAGGTCAGGTGGCGGATGGCAAAGTACATCCATAAGCACGTGAGGAACAAGTAATTCACCGAAGGAGACCTGGTTTGAAAGAAAGTGGATGCGGCTTGAAGATTAGCTCCCGTGGGTAAACTTATCCCCAATTGGGAGGGTCCTTATATTGTGGAAAAAGTCTTGGGGTCGGGGGTATACCACCTCCAGAATGTGGAAGGGGTATCCATGAAGCATGCATTGAGTGGCGACGACATGAATCGCTTCTACCCTTAGTGGGGGACCAGGTTATAAATCTTGTTTGTAATAAATTCATTGAGTTATTTCATGGTCGGTTTCTTTGAGTTATTTGATGGTCATTCTCTCTTAAGAGTGTAAAAAAGAGATTGGCAGTTAGCAAGTCCCCGAGATGATCCCGTTGCACAGGCTCCAACTAGCTGCTCGGTCTTGAAGGCGCGCTCGGCCCCGGGTAGACTTGTCGGGGGGGGGGGGGGGTTAAGGGAATTCTTCGAGTGGTGATTCCACTGCGTAGACTCTCCTAGCTTGCCGGTCTGGAAGGCATGCTCGGCCATGGTAGACTCGCTGACCAGACTCTCATTAGCTGGGCAAGGCAGTAGGAACACCTGGGGGAAAGGATGAGAGTGTTGGGTACATTGGAAAATGTGTACCTGATTTAAAGAAGCCTAACTTAGCATAATGATATACATCAAGGTGTATTTGATGTTGTTTAAGTTGAATGTGTGCAGGTTAAAAGTATGGAAAAATTTCTAAGTCCATGTGTCGACACCAGAAGAAGATGTGTCGACACTTCAGGAAGATTGTGTTGACACTTCAAGAAGGCTGTGTCGACACAGAGAAAATGAGTCGACATCAACTGTGTCGACATCGGGAGGTAGTGTCGACACACACAAGATTATAGTTGACAACAACTGTGTCGACACCAGGAGGCTGTGTCGACACACAGAGGCAAAGTCGACAATATTTGTGTCGACACCAGAAGACTGAGTCGACACATATAGGCAAAGTCGACAAAAGCTGTGTAGACACCTGAAGGCAGTGTCGACACATACTATGTTCTGAATCTACATCAACTGTGTCGACACACAGGACTTGTGTCGACACACTGCCAAGCCTAGAACAAGTCATTTGCTGAAGAATGATGAAGTGTTTGAGTCGACACAAATAATCTGTGTCGACTCACTCTCAAGTTATAGTATGCAGAAGCTGAGTCGACTTAAAGGCAAACTTGTCGACTTCTCCAAAGGCAGTGTCGACACCAAAGTTACTTGTGTCGACACATATAGACAGATGGTCTTGACACATTCTGACAGAGTCTCGACACTTTACTGTCCAAGACAAAGGCACAAGATCTGTTTGAAGACTTGACAGCTGTGGGTTACAACAGGTTAACTGAAGCTGTCAGACTTGTCAGAAGACAGTTAGAAACCTGATCAGCCGGTCACCAAAAAGAAGTTCTATAAATAGACAGATTCAAAAGTAGAAGATAGAGGTTTTTATTTTATTGAGAAGCAACACACATAAAAACTGATTAAGGGATCAAATCAAGAAAGTGCAGGGCACTGAAGAAGATCTTCATCAGAAGATCTAAGAAGACATTCTGAAGGGTTCAATCTCTCAGGATCAGTCTAAGGAGAATTTGTCCTAGAATTCTGAAGAATTTCCAAAGGGATTGGATAGAGAGGGATCTAGCCGTTTGAAGATCAAGAAGAAAGCTATTACAGGTTTCTCAAGAAGCTGTTTGGAAATCAACTCAGCTAGTTCAGATTCAAGAAGCTTTGAAGAAAGCTATGTTTCATTTGATTTCATCCATCAGCTGATCAGTGCTGTCTTGTCCTTTCTCTCTCAACAAGGGCAAGATTCTATAAAACTCTTTTCTAAATCTTGTAGGATCTTTAATAGATCTGAGTTGTAAGCCTAATTTAAAAAGGCTGAGTATAGGAGAGATAATCTCTGAGTTGTAAGCCTAATTTATAAAGGCTGAGTGTAGGAGAGATAATCTCTGAGTTGTAGGTCTTGAATAGGGACTGAGGTAGGGATGGTTTGCCTGAGTTGTAGGAGTGTGGTATCACTCTGAGTTGTAGGAATCCATTTTGGATTCTGGGCTGTAGGATCTGAGGATCTGAGTTAAGGAAGGGAGTTTGGCCGAATCTAGCACACTGCTAGATAGGTGAAGGGGGAATGTGGATGTACCCAGATCTTGGGGAACCACTATAAAACTGTGTGCAATCTGTGATGTGTGAATTTTTGTGATTGTTGTGCTGTGTGTATATATATTCAGTTGTTATATTCTGCCTAAAGTGAAAACAAGCATTAGAACCTATTCACCCCCCCTCTAGGTGTTTAGGTAGTCTTGAAAGTAAAACTATCAGAGAGGTTAAGGAAAGAATTGTGAAACTAAGAAAGACCCCGAGATGATCCCGCTGCTCAGGCTCCCACTAGCTGGTAGGTTTGGAAGGCACGCTAGGCCCCGAGTAGACCCGCTGCCAGGCTCTCACTAGCTGGCTAGGCCGTAGGCTTTCCTGGGGGGTAAGTGAATACCTCGAGTGGTGATTCTGCTGCGCAGAATCTCCTAGCTGGCAGGGCTGGAAGGTACGCTCAGCCCCGGGTAGACTCGCTATCCAGGATCTCATTAGTTGGGCGGGGCTGTAGGCACACCTAGTGGGAAAGGATGAGAGGTTGAAGAAAATATTGAGAAACTAAGCCAGACCTCGAGATGATCCCGCTACACAGGCTCCCACTAGCTAGCAGGTTTGGAAGGTGCGCTCGTCCCTAGGTAGACACGCTGTCATGCTCTCACTAGCTGGCAGGGCTGTAGGCTCACATGGGGGGTGGGGGCGGGGGGGGGGGGGGGGGTAAGGGAATACCTTGAGTGGTGATTCTACTGCACACACTATCCTTGCTAGCAAGGCTGGAAGGCACGCTCGGCCCCAGGTACACTCGCTGACCAGGCTCTCATTAGTTGGGCGGGGCTGTAGACACACCTTGGGTGAAAGGATGAGAGGTTGAAGAACGAATTGAGAAACTAAGACAGACCTCGAGATGATCCCGCTGCTCATGCTCCCACTAGCTGGCAGGTCTGGAAGGCACGCTCGGACCCGGGTAGACCCACTGCTAGCCTCTTACTAGCAGGCAGGGTCGTAGGCTCGCCTAGGGTGTAAGGGAATACCTAGAGTGGTGATTCTGCAGCACAGACTCTCCTATCTATAGGTATGGAAGGCACGCTCGGACCCGGGTAGACTTACTTACCAGGCTATCATTAACTGGGTCGGGCTGTAGGCACACCTGGGGGGAAAGGATTAGAGGTTGAGGAAAGAATTGAGAAACTAAGCAAGACCCTGAGATGATCCCACTGCTCAGGCTTCCACTAGATCGCAGGTTTGGAAGGCACGCTCGGCCCCGTGTAGACCTGCTATCAGGCTCTCACTAGCTGGCAGGGACGTAGGCTCGCCTGGAGGTAAGAGAATACCTCGAGTGGTGATTCAACAATGCAGACTCTCCTAGCTGGCAGAGATGGAAGGTACGCTCGGCCCCGGGTAGACTCGGTGTCCAGGCTCTCATTAGTTGGGCAGGGTTGTAGGCAAACCTAGGGGGAAAGGATGAGAGGTTGAAGAAAGAATTGAGAAACTAAGCCAGACCTCGAGATGATCCCGCTGCTCAGGCTCCCACTATCTGGCATGTCTGGAAGGTGCGCTCAGCCCCGGGTAGACCCGCTACCAGGCTCTCACTAGCTTGAAGGGTCGTATACTCGCCAGGGGGGGGGGTAAGTGAATACCTCGAGTGGTGATTCCGCTGCACTGAATCTCCTAGATGGTAGGGCTGGAAGGCACGCTCGGCCCCAGGCAGACTCGTTGTCCAGGCTCTTATTAGCTGGGCAGGGTTATAGGCACACCTAGGGGGAAAGGATGAGATGTTGAAGAAATAATTGACAAACTAAGCCAGACCTCGATATGATCCCGCTGCTCCGGCTCCCACTAGCTGGCAGGTCTGGAAGGTGCGCTCGGCCCCGGGTAGACCCGTTGCAAAGCTCTCACTAGCTTGCAGGGCCATAGGCTCGCAAGGGGGGGGGGTAAGGGAATACCTCGAGTGGTGATTCTGTAGCGCAGACTCTCCTAGCTGGCAGGGCTGGAAGCCATGCTCGCCCCAGGTAGATTTGCTATCCAGGCTCTCATTAGCTGGGCGGGGCTGTAGGCACACCTGGGGGGAAAAGATGAGAGGTTAAGGAAAGAATTAAGGAACTAAGCAAGATATCGAGTGGACCCACTATCAGGCTCTCACTAGCTGACATGACCATGTGATCTCTTGGGGGGAAGATGGAAGAAGGGGATTTTTTTAAGTGGTCCCAGGTAACCCTGATAACGAAGTTTAAACCAAGCAGATAGGGTAGTTGAAATGATGATAGAGTCACGATGCTCTCGATGACAACTTCCCACACAGCTAACACCAAGCCCAAAGTGAGGATGGTATTACCCAGACCCCTATCGATAGGCCTCTCAGCAGGGGTCTCGATAAGGTTCAAGGCATAAACCTCTCGGCAGGGGTCTTGCCCAGGCTCTTGTCATAGCCCTCCCCCTTGGGGTCCCGGCCAGCACCTTTTGACAAGGCTCTCGGCACAGCCCCCTTTCGGCAAGGCATTCAGCAGGTCCATTCCGTCAAGTTTTACTAGGCCAGCTCTTCAAACGGGCGAAGGCTATCACCTAAGAGCTTAGGGTTTGCGCAGAAGTCATGAACATCCCATCAAAAAGACAGATTTTTCAAAATGAAGTAATTGTGGAAGCATTGGTTGGGGGATCTCACCGCTTACCAAAGTTACAAAAAATATAGCTTTACGTGTTTACGTGTTCACAAAAATAAGATTACAATGAAAGCTCAAAATTGTGGAAGCTATTGTGCAGGCTTGTAAGAGGTCCCGCCGGAGTTTCCTACTTGAGGTCTCGCTGGAAGTTCCGCTAGGGTTGTAGCCAGAGGACTCGCCGGGTGAGATGTCATCAGTTTTCTCGTCTAAGACCACCTCCGCCATGTTGATGATTGGAGAGATATCCTCTCCCACAAGTCTGGGGATGGGCTCGAACAACTAGGGCAAAACCCCTTGCATTGTTAGGGTCTTGCCTCCTTTGTTCAAAAGCTCCGTCTCCCGCAACACAATGATGACCATCTTGGTCGTAGCTTGCTTGTTCTCCTGGATGATCACGTCGAGCTCATATGCGGAATAGTGGCAGAGCTCTACTCTCTCCTCCAGTGACGGCCGGGTCTGCGCCAAGGCCAGTGCCTCCTCCATACACTTCATCTCAGCTTGCAGTAGATGGTTCTTGCACTCGACGCTGGCCACTCTTGCACGAGTCAATTAGGCTTGTGCGGAGTCGTGCGAGAAGGTCCTGTTATACAAAAATGTATGTGCTATAAATACATACTAAGGGAGCGTGAGTGTTGGAAGGTCCTGCTTACCTCGATGGTTGGGCGAAGGGAGAGAAGATTTTGGGCGGCCGCTAAGTCAGCCTTCAGGCTAGCCACCTCAGCAATGCCCACATCCCTCGTCTTGATCGTGTCAACGAGGTTGCGCTCTACGGTGAGGGTGAGGCGCTCAGCAATGTGCGAAAGCTGGACCGCGCAAAGTTGGGCCTGGGAAGCATCAAACACGATGTCCCGGGATATCGTCTGGTCAAACGTGTCAGCATCCTCCCGGTTGTAGAGGTTGTAGCCTAGCGCGAAGGCATGGACAGTGCTTGAATCCCGCTCCCTCCAGGAGGGAAGGGTGGAAACCGTGATGCGGTTGGTGGTGTGATCCCACCAGAGCAAAGGCAGGCCCTCCGTATCCTTGTACTTATCGCCGAAGCTTAAATTTTGGTGACCATTCGGAACCGGCTGGCGAGAGGACTCGGCCGGGGTCTCTGCGGCAGGCTGGATGGCATCCGCCTCGCCGGCAACTAAAGGGATCTCGGTAGGGGTTTCGGCGGAAGCCAGTACGATAGATTTACCCTTGTCGGCAGCCAATTATTTTGATCTTTAGAGAGGAGGGGCAGGGTGGAGACTCGGCTTCCGCTTCTGGGCACTTGGCGCGTAAGAGGATCTCGACTCCTCCCGGCAAGCGGCTGCGGCAGACTTGGCGAGAGCCAAGGGGTCAGCGAGTGCCTTGGTCTCATCAAAAGGTTGGTGGAAGGGGGATTTCTCGTTCACCTGCGAGACCCATGACAAGTAAACCTGTTTCTCAAGTAAAAACAAAGGATTGCGAGAATAGACTGAGATAATACCTTCACTGGGTGGAACAGGCAGGAGAGAATCTAGGTCTCGCCGAAGGAACAGGACATAAAAAATCTTAGTCCCAAAAATTTTTACGAGGGTGCCCTCTCTCCCTCCGAGAGCGGGAGGCTTATAGGTCGCGTCGTCATACTGAACAGGCATGAGCGGAATGTTTCCAAAGTCACCGGAGACAAAAACAAATCTCTATCTCCAGTGGTGGTTTTTGTTGGCGAGACCGCTCGTCTTCACCAATTGCCCCGAGAAGAAGACTACTTCGCCTTTCGCTCGGAAGTTGAACAGTTTCCGGAAGATGGCAGGCTAAATCAGATCCCTTTCGCCCACATGTAATAGATGAAGGTCACCAGAATCGCGACGGAGTTTGGTTTGAGCTGGGCTGGTACCACGCTATAGTACCGAAAGGCCTGGCACACTTTCGGCAAGAGGGGGAGGCGGAAGCCCACCTTGAAGTGCTCCAGGGGAATAGCAAGCTCCCTGGCCGGCGTGAGGTTAACCCTATCGTCGATCCCGGGGTTCCACGCCAAGAAAACAGTGGGGATGAAGATTGTGACTATCATGTCGAACTCCTCCAAAGTCAGCTGGCAGGGAGGTAAATTGTGTTCAAGAAAGGAATGCGCGCACTTGGAGCGACCATCTCGCTCTCCAGGCATTTTGAATAGAAGATGAGATCCTTTGTGCTGCAGAGGTCAGCGAGAGCAGTCAGAAGAAGGACAGGCTTGGAATCAAAGAAGTAAATGCAGAGAAGTTAATGTGGTTGGTGGATCGGCCTATTTATATAGGATATGGTAATTAAGAGTCTTTTCTTAAGAAATGCGGCAGGGGAACTATCAACGAGTCGGAAAATCTTGACGTACTGACCCCTCGATTTCCGTTCTACCTAGTCAGCTCTCCTTGGACCTGTAGGAAGCGAGAACCTCCCAAGAGGGCTCAGGAGAAGACAAACAATCTCAGTGCGTGAGAAGTTTTGAGCAAGGTGTATAGGGAATGTATTCACAAAGTATCAAAGAGAGAATGCAAAGAATATGCGAGAAGGACACAGATACAAAGGGGGTCTCACTGAGCGAGAGCCTCTAAACAACAAAAGGTAAAAAAAGGGAAATAATAGTAACAAATAATACTCATAATAATTGTCAGCTGCCGAAAGGTGTAGGTGGTACAAAGGGGAAGGGGTAGGCTGGGGGGTTGGGGAGAGATGAGATAAAGGAAACAAGGCTCGGTACGACTCTTACCTCCAATGACCCCGATCTCGTCTCCCCTGTATTGGAGGTGCTCGCGAATTGTAGAAGGCCGTCAGAGCAGTCAACCCTTGGTTGGCCATGCGGAGCTGACTCTAGACCCGCGTGATATATCTTCTGGGGGAGGTCTCGGTGGAAAACGTCTCCTGGGACTACATTTTTCCAACAAGGTAGGCTAAGTCTCGGTCGACAGTCGTCAGTCGCTGCTCCATCGTCCCCAGCCGTAGCTCGATTATCTCTTGAATTTGCTTCACCACTGCGGAGTTGGCTCCCTGAAGCCGCGCAAGCTTCGATAGGATTGACGCAATCCTTTGCCGCAGCGCTTTGCCACTCCTGGAGACTTCAAGAAAGTCTTCCATCTCGCCAGGAGAGGCGAGGGGCAAGTCTCCCCCATCTTCTTCTTCCTACTCTTCATGCTCATCTTCATCTTCTTCCTCTTCGACTTCCGCATCCTGCACCCTTGTACCTGAAGGGCAGTTGGTCAGATCAAAGTAGGAGCGAGAGGGAAAATTATAGGTTCCCGCATACATGAGTTATGGTCTGGGGTTCCCACCGATGGTTGGTGAGAGGGACCAGACAGTCCCTCAGGACTCTTTCCAAAGAGCATGTGAAGAAGTTTTCCCCGCCTGGGGTAGAACGTCTACTCTCCAAGGTATCGGCCTCCGACAGTAGGGGTACATAGGCACCCTTTTCGACCGGAGGTTGGGATTCTGGGGTGGAAGCTAATGTTTCAGCAACAGCCCCTCCAGCCACGGGAGCGGTGTCAGCCGCTTTGTTGACGGGATCTTTGATCGTGGAAGCCCTAGGTCTCGGGTCAATGAGGTCAAAGTTTCGAAGAGAAGGAACTGCGAGAAGCATATTAAGCGGAAGGCAAGAGTAGATCAGTTAAACCGAAAGCCACAGAATGAAATACCAGGAGTACTTGGGGGATCGGCCAGAGTAGTTGGAGGGGCGGCCCCCGAGTTGGATGGCGGAGCCTCGAGGAGGTGGCAAGATGCCTCAGCATCCGCCAGAGGGTTGTCGGCGACGCCTTTCGGCACCGTCCCCTACGCGAAGGGTGATACATCAGTACACAACCCGGTTCATTGAGAAAGTTCGCGCCTATGGGAGAGGCGAGAAAAGTACCTCTAGTAGGGAAGGGGGATTCTGATCGTGTTTCAGAGTTGTGGTAGGCGAGGCTTGGTTCTCCTTCAACAGGTCGCGCCTGAATGATTTGGCTTTCTTCTTTTTCTTCTTTATGCGGGAGCTCTCGCCGGCTGGTTTTTCGCTAGCTTACTTCTCTCCCACTACCTTCTGGCTGGTGGGCCTCTTCCCTATCAGCCAAGGGGCAACCTTTGTGTATTATGGGCGGACCTGCGCTTGGACCGCGATGAGGCGAGCCCGTGCCTGGGACGCGGCGAGGCGGGCCTAAAGCTCCGCCGAGAGCGTCTTTTCAGTGTTTTTGGCAGGCATTTTCATGGCCCTGCAGGGGCTCGAGCAGAAAGTAATGAAGGAAGAGATGGACTGAAAGATAAACTCAGCGGTGTATTTATAGGACGGAAGTTGGACGTGTTTTTCGGAGCACAAGGCTAGCTCGCAAAGAGCGGGGATTGTTTACAACCCCATATTCACTAGGTAGGACCAAGATCTCTAAAGGACCCGGACTGTCCAAGCCGTGGTCTAGCGTCAAGCATATTGGGTCGGGTAAGAGGACTGGGCAGGAGGATTCTCGCCGGGTGCAGGCGGGAAGGCTCTCGCCTAGGGGTTAAGTAGCGTCAGCTCATCGATCTCAGAACTTCGAGTTGAGAGCACTGGTTCATCGAGCTCAGATCATCGAACTAAGAATGATGGTTCATCGGACAGGCCAAAAGGCATTCGCCCTAGGCCAGCGGGAAGGCTCCTACCTTGGGCGGGCGAAAGGGCTCGCACCTCACCTTGACAAAAGCCTGACGCCTCTTTTGTTTTTTGTTCCCGCTTGAGATAGGAGGGAAGGCTCGTGCTCAGAGCAAGAAGGGTTCCCACAGAGCCCAACAGGAAGAGCTTCCGCCAGGTGGGACCCAGATGTAGGAGCCAGACCTAAAATTACCTAAATATCCCTTGGTCTGCACATAGCTCTTCAGAACAATAGAGTTTGGCTATTGACAGGTCAACCCAGGGGCTTGATAGTAATTTTAGGGCAGCAAAAGTATGCTTTTGGCTGACCAGACTTTGAAAAATTATAAATAGACCCATGGAGTTCTTCAGAAAGGAAGCCATCATAATTTCCACAATTCTCTAGTGTGCTTCTTGAGGTTCTCCTAGCCCAGCTATTGGCTTTGGGGGGAAGCACTCAGAGATCTTCCGGGTTAGTGAAGGGACCTCCTAGCTGAGGCTAAGGGTTAGTTCTAGGTTCTTCATTTCTACTCAGAGATCAAGGTTTGGGAGAAGTAGGTGCTAGCTATACCCCCCAAGGTCTGAACTCTCGTTGAGGCCATTTTTGGCTCCAACACTCTCACTATTTTTATCAAACTGATAACCCTCGATATCAATTCGAAGAGTTTGGCGAGTAACTCTGTTAGTGGACAAGATCCATATTTCATTGGCAGTATGTGTCAACTTTGGCTTTTATCTCACAATGCAGCTATTTAGGTAGGCAAAGCTTGCCAACTGCATCACTATGCAATTCCTGTATGGCTGGTGATTAACTCTTTATTCGCATCCATCAAATGGTGTATGCTAACCCAATGCCTATGGGCACTCAACCTCTGAGGTCACGTAGTTAAGCTTGACCCGATGTCGACAGAGGGATATCACAATTATCCGCTCGCACCCTTACCAAGATAGATTAATACACCTTGCTTTGGCAAGACCACACTTCTTCGATCGAGGCAGGATGAGTGTCATCCATCGGAAGGCATCCGAATACTTAATATTGCTTAAGGGATTGAAATTCTTGATTAACTCTTTAATCATGGTTATCATTTAACCAGTGTGCACATCAAGCAAAATAAAATACAGCAATCATAATCCAAATGCATCCCAGATGTGCACAAGAAGATCACCAACACTTGATGAGCTGGGCTAAATCTGAACATTTAAGACACTTCTTAATTTTCAGATTTACATGCATAGGACATGAGCAACACTAACTCTACTTACACAGTAGACAAGCTCTTTACTTCATGTGAGACTTGAAATCTAACACATGCTTAGTTTCTCAAACCAACAAAGTGACGGTTACAATTAAGGAGTAAACTCAAGGAAATCAAAAGCATTCTTGGAAATATCCAAGACTAGGTTTGGGCATTTAGAACACTTCTAAATCTCCAAATCCACACGCCATGGATTTAGCAACTTCTGAAATAATGAATATTGCCAGCAACCTCCCTCTGATACCACTATTGGGTTTTTGGAGATGGCAGAACACTTATGCACGCAGCGGAAATAAGAACAAGAAAAACCCAAACGAGTTCTGATCTGAAAACATTCATGAATCAAGAAGTAAAGCTTGCTGTAATAAAAATTACCTTAGAGGGATTGAGTCTCAACTCAACCTAGATGCTCCAAAAGAATCAGGACGGTCACACAGCTGCTGGAGTCTTGAGTGCAGAATGTATATCCGCGCCTCTACAGTAATCCACACGATTGAGAACACCCGTAGCAACTTGTCGCACATGTTCTAGGTCGGGAGAGAACACTCAGCATCTCCACAGACTGCTAGATCTATTGTAGGAAAGGCAGCGAAGACAATCGCCAGGATCGGGATCGGGATTGGCGATGGGATTGGTGAAATGCTTCCCTCGACTTTTAGGGTTACCAGACTTTTCTGCACAGTACGTCTTTTGTTCTTAGACAAAAGGAATCGTCAATAGTAAACCCTAAAACATCTATTTATACTCTAGGAGATAAGTACAATAACATCTGTCATTATTCGTAGACCCATGAATTTTATACCAGAATTCAGCAAGTCAACATTTGACTCAGTACGAGCATTTGTCAAACTCAGATCGACAAACTCAGTGCCAAAGGCCAGCATTCGTCGAACTCATTTGTCGAACTCAGCTCGATGAAGTCTTCTCCGAAGGACAGTATTCGTCGAACTCACCACTTAGAATCCAGAATTCGACTAAACAACCCTTGTCTCGACGAATCGTCGAGTATCTACAGCTTACACGACGAATCGACGAGTATCATTCTATACTCGACGAATCATCGAGTATCCATAGGATACACGACAAACTCAATGCTAACGTTCAGCCGAATCAACACTTGACTCGACGAAAGCATTGAATAGACTAAACACTATCAACGCCTTCTGCACCATGGCATTGAGTGAGTTCAATGCACTCAACGCCTAAGTCTCAGATCTGTCAAGTCAACACTTTGACTCAACAAATCGTTGAATGGATTCAACGCACTGAACGCTTTAGTGCAATACTCTACAAATCAACACGTTGACTCGATGAATCGTTGAACACACTCAACTCTCTCAACTCAACAATTCGACGAGTCAAACCTTAACTCGATGATGGCATTGAGTGGTCTCAATATACTCGAGGAATTTTCCTTAGAATATTTAAAGTCCATTTGCTCATCATATGAACTATACCATACAGATCCAAACTCCCAATTTCTCCACAATCTTATATGCGACTCTGATAGGCTCATACTGAGAAGGTAATGAGGCTACATGCTTGATCACTTCCAGATCACCATGGTAACACCAAAAGTTGTCGCCTTCATGCTGACCTGAAGTTTATCGCATATTATTGGGCAACCTGGAGGCAGGTCGCCTTCTTCTTGGTGGGCTGGGATATATCAGAGAGTTGTCCGCACCTGTATAAAGGTAGGTCGCTGGGCGATAATGTAGCCTTTCTAGCCGGTCGACCTGCTGGAGCTGGCTGAAAAGCAGACCGGGCTTCCTGCTGAGCATGTGGCTACCGAGTGGCCTGGGCGGATCCAAATACAAGTCCGACACCTAGATGGGTAGTCTGTACCTGTTGGAGTAGAGAACCATTGCGCGGTTAACCGATCTAACCGCGCGGCCTGAAGGGGCAGACTGTGGAAGTAGTCCGCAACCCATGCAGAATGAATGGCTATTGCGCGACCTTGGTGGTTAGACGAGGGAGACCGCACTAGACACGCGGCCTGAGCGGATAGAGATGTCTATCCTCCTTATGAAGAGAAGGGTAGAGACAGGCCGCAACCTCTAGGGGGAACCTGGAGCAGGCTGCGACTTGTGTGTTGGTTATCTTGGAAGGGATCGCCGATTTATGGGTTAACATTGTAACATCCCTCGGACTTCTAGACCCCTAGGATGGTTTTTTCATGACTAGGTCATGACAAAACCATGCGAAGCACAAAAGGGTTTGGGTGAACACGGGAATTTGGGTGTGAACCACCTTGGTTTGCAAATAACAAAACATCAAACACTAGCTTAGGGTTGACCCTAGGGCTTCACCATAACTCCATGACCCCACAATAAAATTTTTAACCCATTAGAGCAATAGAGACCCATTAGAGTCATCAATAGAGGCCAAGTTGACCAAGGTCAACCTTAAGCCTAAGAAGGTCAATTTGGGTCAATTGACCACCTAAGTTTCAAATGACCTCACCCTTAGTCTCTTGGCATCATGGGGGACCCAATGGCCCCAAAAGCCCCATGCCTAAGTCACCCAAGTGGGCAATTTGGGCAAACTCAACCCATAGCAAAATTTGGTCAATTTGGGCTAACCTACCCCAATCCAAGTGGACTAAGCCAAAACTAGTGTGTCCCACTGGTCTAGGAGATGGAGAGGCACCATTTGGGCCCACTAATTTCAGAGATTGGTGACTAGGAGAGAGAGAATAAGAGTTTCCCCAATTTGGAGTAGAGAGAAAAAGAGAGCTTAATGGCCATAATGGCCATAGAGGCTCCATAACCCCCTAATTTTATGGGGCTTTTACTCCTCTGAGGGAGAGGAGAATTTTTCAGGAGGTGGCTAGCCATTGGGATGGCTCAACCCCCTCAATTTGGGTGAAACCGAAAAAGCCCCATTATGGCTATTAATGAAGTTTTTTAAAATTGAGGAGTTACAAGTCTCCTCTCCTCAATTCCCTCTTTAAGGACCTTCACCAGAGCAAGGGCAATCATTTCAACAGATCCTTTCTCAATTCCATTGAGGTTGAGGTAGAAGTTGTAGAAGATCCAAAGCTTGGTGGCCGGAAATGGTGAGGAGGCAATGAACACGCATTCAGGCTGCAAACCAGGTCCTCCTCTACTACTTCTTCATGGGTTAGCGCTTTGGAATTGTTAGAGCAAAGAATCAGGCTCAATTGAGCCCGATCGGTTAGAATTTTTACTCTAGTTTTCCGTGAAAATGAGGGTGTTGGGTTTGCCAAAATTCGTCGTCTCCTACGGCCAAACCACATCCAATAGATATCCGCCACCTCAAAGGAGGTTGTGGTGGCGGTAGTTGGCCGGGGAGGTAGCCGGAGGGCTGGGAATTTGGGCTGGGGTTGGCTCCAGGTCGGGCAGATCTGGGCCGTTGGCTGGAGGAAGAAGAAAGCCAGAAGCCGTCCGGTCCTGCTTTAAAATCCATGCAGATCTAAATATATTAAATTTGTTATAT
Source organism: Platanthera zijinensis (assembly GCA_039513925.1). Lineage (NCBI taxonomy): Eukaryota > Viridiplantae > Streptophyta > Magnoliopsida > Asparagales > Orchidaceae > Platanthera > Platanthera zijinensis. The sequence goes on from CM077083.1 coordinate 94,275,874, forward strand.
GTATATTTCTGTCACATAATTTCACCTATTTTGGATTTTAAATTGAAAATACATAGAGGCCTTTTCTAAAAAACTGGTCAACATGAAACTGGTAGCCCTATGAGTCTAGTTTGGGGTGCCCCCACCAATCCTGACCTCCAAATGACTTGAAATTTCGAGCATGAGCTTTTCATATCTAGATCTATAATATATCCAAAAATGGGTATTTTGGAAAAAAATTTCCTAAAGTTTTGGAAATCATTCCATGTTTTCATGTAAGGTTTAATTAAAGGGTCTAACGACCTCCAAATTCTCCAAAATTTTGGTGAGTGGTCCTTGGGGTCAATATAGGACTATGTATAAAATTTATCAAATTTGGAGATGATTTGGTTTGGAATTTAGTAGACCCTAGCCTAGGCCTAAAAGGGTTATTTAGGTCAAAGTGTCCCTTGTGGGTATTGATTTTCCAAATCACCTCAAGAGAGATTGAAACTTAGGCCACTGATTTGATGTGACATTAAACACCCTCACATGAAGTTTGGGGTGGAATAGGGTGGATTTTCCCTAGGACCTATTTCAAATCCTAAGGTTGAACTTTGGGGGTTTGTGAAGGACATGGGGTGATATGTCCTTGTATGGAATTTGTGTTTAGTCCAAGAGATCTTAAGGTGGTGAAATACCCTAGGAAGGAATTTGGTGGTATTTGGACACATGAACCCCATTTTAATCACTTGGAAATTATTTAGATCTATACACCTTATGGAATAATTAAGGGGTCCTATGAACTTGGATCTTCATAAGATTTTTGTAGGGGTAATTTTATAGTAATATTAACCTATGAAATTTATTATAGAATGTTTAGATAACAGTTGCTCATACTTGTAGATATAACCTTCACCTTACCCTTATTGATGATATTGAATTAACTGTGGTTTAATTGTCTTAGAATGATATTTAAACTCTGGAAAAGTTAATCAAATACCATTTTTATGCACTAATAAATTATCCGGAATAATTGGGTAATTCCTTTTAGTACTTCACATGTAAAGTGAACTAGTGCACCTTGTTTTGATGAATAGCTAATAAATACTATATCTTGCTATAAAATTATGTTACTTTGCTAGAGAACGTTTTAGGTCATATTAATGATTAGAAAATTATTATATGTTATTTGGATGAGTTTACAAGAATGTTTCTTCACAAAGTGCACTATCATGGATTTATTTGAGGTATTTTTCTATATAGCTCATTGACCTTGGAATTACGTGAAACTTAGTCAGTAATGTTTTATGAACATAATAAGGCTCTGGTAATTTTAGTATAATTTTTGGTCTATGAATTGTGGTACTCCCTTCATTACCTCTAATTATTTGAATTACCTTAAATTAATTATTTAGAGGTTAATACATTTATTAAAATCTAGGAAATTTGGTATTAACTAATATTTTCCTATCATATAGTGTTCAAAATTTTTGGGTGGGTCTAACTTATGAAAATCTAGTACTTTATGTTCAAAATTACCCATGGCCTAATATTTGGGAAAATTAAATAAATGCCAAATTAATTAGGAAAATTGCAAGTTTCTGGATTTGGACTAAATGTGTCATGATAGACCGCAAATAATTATCTTAGGGCTTTTGGATTAAAATTTGGAGTACCTCCTATCATGTACATCATATAGCTTAGGTTAGTCTGCATATAACAAAACTAAAGAAATGGTAATAACATGTGGAATGGACATAAGGAGTTGGGATTAATAGTTTACTTATTTTAGTGAAGTTAAAATGAGTTCATCTTTAGGATTCATGATGTGGAAGTATTGTGTTGACGGGTGTTAAATTTTGCTTGGGATCGACGAAACATCGTCCTTCTTGTGGAGTGAGAGAGAGTCAAAATACACTACGGTTAGATTAAGTATAACTTTCAATGGGGTTGGCTATGAGTAGATACCAATAATAATAAGTACCTTGCGAAAGGGAGCCTTGGGCTTCAGCCCATCGTAACTCCTAGTACCCTCGAGAGCCCTTCATAGTGAATGCCTTGGGCAGTCCAAGGTTAACGTAAGTCGTAAAACTAAATGGATAATAAGAGTAATTAGAAGTGTAATGCCCCAAAACTCAAAAAGGAACGAATAGCATTTTAAGGCCATAGTGGTACCTGAATAGGTTCACACGACTAGTGACACAGGCGTGTCTGAGGCCGTGTCCTGCTCTATATTAGTAACATGGCCGGGGACACGGGCGTGTCCAGGGCCGTGTACTGCTATGAGTTCAACGTGTTTCCGTGAGTTCGACGAAATACATTCGATGACCCTTGGAGACAAGCCATATTATGAACATGGCCTGTGACACGGGCGTGTCAAGGGTCGTGTCTTGCTCTATGATCTATCGGGCCATGTCGAGTGAGTTACACGGTCTAGGACACGGGCGTGTCCCAAGGCGTGTCTGGCACACGTCCTATGACACGGGCGTGTCACATGGCCGTGTCCTATTCTGGACGCGAAGGTTTCAACAATTATTAAGGCACACGACCTATGACATAGGCGTGCCCATGGTTGACACGGGCGTGTCCCAAGCCGTGTCATATGTCGTGTCCTACTCTGTGTTTGATCATCGTGTTCAGATCGTGAGACACGACCTGTGACACGAGCGTGTTACAAGCCGTGTTCGGCCCCAAGAAATTCTTTTAAGGTCTAATCGAGGCCGTTCGTTCTTATTGGTTATGATCTGACAGTCCGGAATCCTCCTTGGCATGTCAAGTTCGGGATTGTAGGCTTTATTCCTCATTTTACTTTGGCCATTCTCTTTCTAAAGAGTTAAAGAGAGGGGAGAGCAAGAAAGAAGAAGAAGGAGAAATCCGTCCGCCGGTGGAGCTTCAGAGCCCCAAATCGCGAGCCGAGTCAAGATCCGTTTAGGAGAGGCTGTTGTGGTGCTTTTCATCTTTCTAGTTTCTTCTCTTCTTTATGATGCCATAGTGAACCGCTTGGGTAACGATTCTCATCTTGTACATGTGAAGTCCTCTTCCTTTTTGCATAGGAAACCCGCTCTCACGAGTGTGCGGTGAGTGTGAGGTATTCCTTCGGGTGGACATGAATAGTCCCCGTAGTTTTGCATATAGAGTCCGGAATCGAAGTACGGACATAGGCATGGTGTGTGAAGCCTATCCGGACAAGTTGTTATGGATCGGTATTGTTTTCATTATGTAAGGATTGCCGGAGAAGACTCCATGTCGTATGTTTTTTGGTTTATACGTAGTAGATTGCAACAGTGAGCCTTTGGGATTAACTCCAAGGTACACTCGGAAATCTGGGCAGAAGCGAAGTTCTACAATTTTTGTGGCCTGGGAGCCAGCTTTGTATATAGCAAGGCTATGTACTGTTGTATGAGCGATACATTTGGATTCGGTGAAGCTTGACCCGCGCCGATGGCTAAATTACTGTGGAGAGTTGAGCAACGGGCTGGTGGAACCTTACCCACACAAAGTGGTACGGTTAAAGCGACCTAAGGTACATAGGACTTACCGATAGCTTGGAGAGCGAGTCTAGGCTTCGGCTTAAAGGACTTTATTGCTCACGATGTTTTGCCATCCTGGCGGCGGTGGATGAGCTGATGGACGAACCGGGTTTGGACCGGCTTCACCAAGTAAGTGCCCCGATAACATGGGGTGTGTGGCTGTGTGGGCCTACACCTGTGGTGTAATGTGTTGATGTTGTACTTTCACTATAATATTGGGCTATGCTATTAATATGTAGGGAAGGAGCACCGCCACCCCAAGTAATGGGTGGGGTCATTATATTTTGGTCAGTATTAGCTGGCCGTTGCTTTTGTTTGCCACCGCTGTGGTTGAATGTTGTTTGCAGGTGCTGCGGAGCCTAGTGGCAAGTAGCGGGCTAAAGCCCTTATTGTTGAGCCGGCCCTTGAAGGCCAAAGCGAATGTTTACTCTTTACGTTGATGTGTGACCGGCCTGCGTGCCGATGTATAGAGGAAACTTATTGTTTAAGTAAACTCTTATAAGGCCATAAGAATAGCAATTTGGTGTATTTGTACTGCCATTCCTACTTTTGATTTTAGTGGACATTCATGTTGTGGTTTGGGTTCTTTACTCTTCAACCTTTAACATACTTCCGCTAGAATGTACTCTGTGTAGGACGCATTATCTTGGTTGGATGGTTTCATTTAGTAATCCTTCGGTCTGTCTGTAGTATATGGCGTCAGCCCCCGGCCGGACCTACTGCTATATGCCATGTGACGGATAGGGTTGTTACAAGAAGTACTCTAGGATTAAACTTACACTCACACTCCATGGTGTTGTGGTAGTTAGGTTGGTTCTCACGAGCGGTAGGCTAGATGGTTTTGGTGATAGACAGGTTAGCCCGATGAGTCGATGACTTAGTAGATATTTATTACGGACCAGTTAGTTCGGGGAACTTTGGCTTGGGGGCGGGGGGAAATACATCAATGTTGCATGTGCATAAAATATAAGGTGGTGGGTCTTCGGTATTGGATGGACGTCTCACCGACACCAATACGTTGACTCGGTAAGTGTGGTTTTGCACTTAGCCAAATAAAGTCAGGTGCGCCAGCCAATAAGAGTACGCAGGAGCTCTGCTTAGTGCACCCGCATTGAGGCATACGATAGGTCTTATTGGTAGTGTATATACCGATTTAGAGGTGGACGAGGCCCAACCCACCGCTTCTATTTTCCACTATGGAGGTATCCTAGGAGGTTAGGCTCCAGAGAGGGGGAACTAAAGTTCTGTGTGCACAGAGTTGGGTGTGTGTGTTGCACTTGCATGTTATTATCATAGTATACTTGCATGGCATAGCATAATCATTGCATATAACCCTTGATACCTATTGTATAAATTGGTATGAGACACTTTATACAATAGATCTCGCAAAACGACCCCTTGGTCTATAGGTTTGTATGGGCTTTCCTATTGGTCATGGTTACTTACATAGTTTAACAACTTGTACTTTACTTGCTCACATTGTTCATGTGTATACTCATATTGCTTACCTACTATTTGCTTACTTGTATTTGTTGTGATTTTATGCTCATGATAGACTAGTTCCTACGTCACCTGCTTACTTTTGTTACTCTCCACCTTAAATACCTTCCCTTTCCTTCTCCCCGCTCGGTGCCTAGGAGCCATTGGGGGAGGGGTGGGGGATGGTAGGACTTAGTATTTAAGACTAACGGTCGTTGAACAAATCATTTTAGGGGATCATGGAGCCGAACCTGGAGATGTAGCACCAGAGGTCGGTGCGCTTGGAGACAAGACAGTCTAGCACGGGATTTAGGCAGCAGGGACAGTGAGTCCCGATCATTAGTAGTTACTATAGATTTTCTTCCGCGTTGAGTGACTTGTAGTGAGGATCATGATGTATCGAGCAGGAGCCCTCTTATTATTACTTTGATTTATCGTTACTGTGGACTCTCCCTTATTGGGATTTATTTTATATTCATGTAATTTCTGGTGGACCAGTATTTGAGTTTTACTTTACTCTTTGTACTTACTCTTCTCTTCTACGAATGGTATGTCCGGTTTGATCGGCATTTTGTAGTGACGATTTTCCAGGGTGTGTTGGTGTCACCGCAAAGCAACGGTTCTGGGCAAAAGACACTATTGGTTTTGCAAAAAAAAGGGGTCTTACAAACTGGTATCAGAGGGATCCTCAATCAAAAGAGTAGAAGTCCACTAACCCTTGGTCACCCCCGCTCGAGTTTAGTTTGGGGGACAAAAAAGCAACGGAAGCTGTGATGTGCCCATATTGTGGATCACATGTAATTATCCACTTTTAACTAGGTTTGGGTCAAATTTCTTACAAGTGGCCTTTGTTATGCAGCCCCCGGTATATCCTATACCGCAGGGCGGAGCCCAGTAAACTCCGAATGTTACACCACCTCCATCGGCTCCCACTCTGTTTCTACAGTTAGAGGTGGGGAAGACCCCGACGACCATTCAATAGTCTTTCAGGGCTCAAAAAGCACCGGCTCCGTAGTGGAACCTGGGTGCCAATTGGATGAACATCTTCCAAGGAATCTCCCCCCATATTACATTGGGACGGAGTCGGCTACACGAACAGAAGAGTTGATTGATATCATGTTCGAGATACTGACCGGGATACGGTGCCCATGGGAGGAGAGGGTTCCTCTGGTGGTCTCCTGCTTAGAGTCTCATGCCAAGAGGTGGTGGAAGACACTTCTGGATACGGTGTTTGTAGATTAGGAGGTTGCTGGCATAACTTGGGAGGAGTAAAGGGACACACTATTGGAGCACTTCGTCCCACAGTTGGCAAGAGACGAGCTATAAGACAGGTTCATTAAGCTGAGGCAATACAACAGGATGGTGCTGGAGTACCATGGGGAGTTCACTCACATAGCCCAGTTTGTAGACTCCTATCAGCTGGATGACGTGGGGTATACCAAGAGGTTCTATAAGGGCCTTCAAGATGATCTGAGACAGGATCTTTTGTTTGTGTCCGACGGGCCTTTACCTAAGATTCTGGAGATGGCAAAGAGGATGGAGGTTGATTTACACATGACTCGAGGCCGGAAGAGGCCAATAGAGGATCAGGGTCGGGGAGGCAGGAATGATCAGCAGAGGGGGCGCTTTATTGAGGAGAGAAGGGTAGAGGACAAACCCCACCAAGAGGTAAGGCAGGAGCCAAGGGGGCCGGTGGTATTGGCCCCTCAAGCTCTACAGATGCGGGAGTATACAAAGAAGGATGGGACACTCAGGTTGTGCATCGACTATCGTGCACTAAACTAGTTGATAGTCCGGAACACATATCCACTGCCAAGGAACGATGAGTTATTTGTTAAGTTAGAGGGAGCACATTGGTTCTTGAAGCTGGAGCTGAGGTCTGGATATTATCAGTTATGGATTCAGGAAGAAGACATCCCGAAGACGGCGTTTAACAACTGATATGGCTTGTATGAGTTTATCGTGATTACCTTTGGGCTCACAAATTTGCCATCAGCTTTCATGAGCTTGAAGAACCGGGTGTTCGAGAAATACCTCGACATGTTTGTCATTGTATTCATAGATGACATCCTCATTTATTCGAGGACAAAGGAAGAGCATGCACAACATCTGGCCTTGACTCTAGAGACAGGGAGCATCAGTTGTATGCCAAGTTCAGCAAATGCCAGTTTTGGCTGATGAAGGTAGCCATTTTAGGCCATATTGTCAGTGGAGCAGGACTGGCAGTGGATCCCGCGAAGATTCATGCAATGCGAGACTGGCCTCAGTTTAAGACGGCCACGGTGTCCGAAGTCTTTTGGGATTGGTCAGGTACTACCAGAAGTTTATGCAGGGATTCTCTCAAATAGACCTTCCACTCACATCTTTGACGAAGAAGGACACTCCATTCGTTTGGACGCCGTAGTGTGTGGTGGCCTTCCAGGAGTTGAAGGGTCAGCTTACGTCGGCCCCTATCCTCGCTCTTTTATATGTGAAGGAGGGCTTCAAGCTGTAAAATGATGCGAAATTTTAGGGGATGGGTGTTGTATTGATGCAGTATGGGCATGTGATAGAATATGCCTCTCGCCAGTTGAAGAAGCACATGCAGAAATACCATGTGCATGACTTGGAAATGGGAGCAGTGGTGTTAGCTCTCAAGATTTGGCAGCATTATTTTTATGGTGTGCACTGCGACATATTTTTGGATCACAAGAATCTAAAATATGTTGATATGTAGAAGGAGTTGAAAATCCGCTAGAGGTGGTGGGTGGAGTTTCTATCTAATTATGAGTACACGATACACTATCACTTGGGTAAAGAGAATGTGGTGGCAAACACGCTGAGACGGAAGACTACCACTTCAGGATCAGAGCCCCAATTGATGGCTATGGAGCTGGTACGAATGATGGAGGTCAGTCCAGGCTTATTTGGGGACCCGGTTGACTTTTAGTACCGCCTTCCACCCTTAGACAGATGGGAAGACAGAGCGCACCAATCGGACACTGGAGGATTTGTTGCGTCTTTGCATACTTGATCGCAGAGAGCCATGGGACAGGCAGCTACCATTTATTGAATTATCGTACAACAACAGCCACCAGTATAGCATCGGCATGGCCCCTTAAGAGGCTTTATACATGTGAAGATTCTTGGCTCCTTTATCTTGGATCCAAGATGAGGATCCGAAGGCACTTAGATCGGAGTTCATCGAGGATACAGATACTCAGGTGCAGTTGATTCAAGATAAGATATTGGAGGACAAGAGCAGAAATGCTAAGTATTACGACGCTCGACATCGTCAGGTAGTTTTTAAGGTAGCAGACCAGGTGTTTCTAAAGATATGACCGATGCATGGAGTCTCACGGGTTCGTGGTCGGAAGAAGCTCAGTCCAAGATACATGGGGCCTTATAGGATCCGGGAGCAGATCGGTCCCTTGGCTTATAGACTGGAGCTACCTCTAGAGATAGCGGGTTTGTATGACGTCTTCCTTGTCTCCTCCCTCAGGAGAGCTCTACTTCGGCCAGAGCAGTAGATTACGACTACAAATGGGCCTATTGCTTCTGATCGATCGGTGAACCTGGAGATGATCCAGATAGATGATACTAGGATACGGGTCTTGCGGCGTAAGAAGGCTCCATTGGTCAAGGTCTTGTGGAGGAATCATGGACAAGAGGAGCACATATGGGATCCACAAGACTTAATGCAGTAAAGGTACCCGAAACTTTTCACGTCAGGTATCCCCTTTAACCTCTCGAGATGTTACATTTAATTTCTCATACTTGAAACCCCGTAGGCATAACCTGAATTTCGAGGACAAAATTTTTATTTTTATGTATTGGGCTTTGTAATATAAATCAGACTTCTAGACCCCTAGGATGGTTTTGTAAAGACTGGTCACGATAAAACCTCGGGAAGCACAAAAGGGTTTGGGTGAACATGGGAATTAGGGTGTGAACCACCTTTGTCTGCAAAAAGCAGAACTTCAAACGCTATGTTAGGGTTGACCCTAGGGCTTCACCATGACTCCAGGACCCCACCACAACATCTTTAACCCATAGAGGGTCCATTAGAGCCATAGAAATCCATTGAGTCAACAATAGAGGTCAAGTTGACCAAGGTCAACATTAAGCTTAAGAAAGTCAACTTAGCTCAATTTTTGTCAATTGACCACCTAAGTGTCAAATGACCTCACCCTTAGTCTCTTGGCATCTTGGGGGACGCAATGCCCCCAAAAGCCCTATGACTAAGTCACCCAAGTTGCTAAATTGGACAAACTCAACCCATAGCACAATTTAGTCAATTTGGGCTAACCTAGCTCAATCCAAGTGGGCTAAGCCAAAACTAGTGTGGCCCACTAGTCTAGGAGATGGAGAGGCACCTTTAGGGCCAACCAATTTCAGAGATTAGTGACTAGGAGAGAGAGAATGGGAGTTTGATAATACGTTTTGTAGCCTAAACTATTATCGTATTTTCTATTTTATATTGTACAAATTATGTCTATTATTAGTTTATTTTTATCATTTTTATGTAAATATTATTGCCACTGACTTTTTCTTGTCTTTTTGCAGGTTTCCAGAAAATTGGCCAAAATGACCTGTCACGCCTTCCTGTCACGCCCTCCCTGGGCATGACTTAGGGCGTGTCACCCGATCCCGAGGGCTCCTGCTGGAAGGGACAGAAAACGGTCAAAACCGCTGTCACGCCCTCTAACACGCCGTCCCTGGGCGTGCCACCAGGCGTGACCATGGGCATGTCGCCCTCTGCCGCAAAGCCTGCCGCCGCATTAAATGCCGTTCCGCCTCAGCACGCAAACAGTACTGTCATGCCCCATGTCACGCCCGTGACATGGGCGTGACACCCTCCTTTTTCGGTGACTGACGGATTTCCGACCAATGATTTGGACATGACGTGCCTGTCACGCCCCCCTGTCACGGGCGTGACCTGGGGCATGACCACCGACGTACCGAAGCAATCATCCCTCCCGCAAGAATCCAGAGCCCGAGGTCAACATAGTACTGTCACGCCCCCGGACACGCCCCCTAGGGCGTGTCGGAGGGCGTGACCAACCCGAGAAAATTTTCTATAAATTGAGCCCCCCCCCTCTCCATTTCAGCAAGCTTTGGTTGAGAGGGGGAGGTGCTGCCCCTTTGGTTCTTGATTTTTTTTTATGCTTTTTCTCTCTCTCTCTCTCTCTCTTCCTTTGTAATTTTTGCTTAATCATGGTTTAATATTTAGTTGCCCTAGCTGTCTTTGTCATCTTTAGTGTTGCTTAGTGCTTAATATAGGGCTAGAATAGGATTTCAATTTCATGCACTTGTAATTTTATTTTCAATAGTGTAGCTTGCCCCTTTGAATTAATAAAAGTGTTTTTTTTGTTTAGCTTGTGTTCCTCTTATGCTTTAATACTCATCCCCCTTCCTCCATTCCATAATGATTAACTAATCCTCCTTTTACTCGATCTTGATGATCCGAGGTTAGAGTGATTATGTTATGATGTTTTAATTAATCTTTTCTTTTTAGGATAGGGCCTTGAATTACTCTTGATTAATCACGGGTTGGAGGTATATTTTCGATATATACTCTCCGCCTTTGCTTTCATTCTGGGCTAGCCGAGAGGCCGAAAGAATGAAGTGAGCATTCAAGAGTAAAGGGAGTTGTACGCACCCCTCGAGAGAGGCAGACGTCCAAATCTCCCGGATTGGAGTAAAATCCAATAGTGGGGTTCACCGCGTAAAGCGAGTTTTAGGCCTCCGATTTAGACGAGAGTCGGTCGGACCTTCCTAAACTCAGTTGGGCACGACTTCGAGAGAAGCGTGTTCAAGCTTTAGGAACCTCCACGGTCAAAGACCTTTATCCTATTAAGTTCAGATTTTTATCGCATTTTCTTAATCGTCTTTAGCCGAGGTGAATCTTGATTGGGTGCATTTCCATTTCATATTTTCTACCTTTCGTAGTAATCGCCTATCATGTGCTCTTTAATTAACTGCAGTAGTTTCCTTTCTAGCATAGTTCTTTGCTTAATAGTTTAACTTAATTGCGGTAGTTCACTTTCTAGTATAGCTTTAATTCCCCCCTTGCCTTTAGATTTTCTAAAACCCTAGTTTTTCCGTCGATAAGATAATAGCGTTCGTGTGAGTAAGCTTAGCCAACAGTTCTCGGATTTCAATACGACACTTGTGTCCCCTTGCTACAATTCGATAGGTATACTTGCCTCATCGGGTTGCTAGTTCGGTTGCATTTATTTTCTTCGAACCCTTGCGCGCAACAAGTTTTTCGCGCCGTTGCCGGGGAAAACCAACTTCCGTTGATATTTTGAAAACACGAACCTATTAATTTTATCTCTTCTCTTTCTCATCCTTTTTCTTTATAATTTTAAAAAAATCAAAAAAATTTTATCACCGCTCTTAATAGAAACCAACCTCACAATTTTTCTACGCCACCTAATTCTCTCGAAAAGGGCAAAGGGCTTTAAGCGCCACTGTCTTGTCTAGTACCTTGCGAACCCTTCACGGGGTAGTCCTTGGGAAGTTCGGGAGTTAATCTATAAAAAAAATATATTTCAAAAAGAAAAAAAATTTCTAATCTTTTTCTAGTTTATCCTTTTTCTCTTCCTCTTCTTCTTTTCTGTTCTTTTAGTGCATGACCCGCGGGAGTCCGTCGGTTATTTTGGACTTGGACCACGAAATTGAGCGTACTCTTCGGAGAAGATCACGATTTCAAGGTCCTACTATCCAAGTGCCGGTTGAGGACTCCGAGTCATTTGCTACTTTAAGAATGGAAGAACCCAACGTAGATGTGGCCATGCAAAGGACTATGTCCTATTATGCACGACCGAACCTCGAGGGAACAGAATCAAGTATAGTCCGCCCTGCTATAGCAAATAATAACTTCGAATTAAAGCCTAGCATAATTCAAATGGTGAAGCAATATGTGCAATTTGACGGACTTCAAGATGAAGATCCGAACGCACATATAGCTAGCTTTCTTGAAATTTGTGACACCTTCAAGATAAATGGTGTCACAAATGATGCGATCAGGCTGAGACTCTTCCCCTTCTCTCTAAGAACTAAAGCCAAGCAGTTGCTGAACACACTTTCGAAAAATAGCATAACCACTTAGAATGAATTAACTAAAAAAATTTTGGCGAATTATTTTCCGCCAGCTAAAACTGCAAAACTTAGGAACGACATCTCTGCCTTCGGACAAATAGACTCTGAAACCCTATACGAAACCTGGGAGAGATTTAAAGAATTATTAAGACGATGCCCACATCACGCGCTGCCTGTATGGTTACAAGTGCAGACGTTTTATAACGGGCTAAATCAAAGCACGAAGCAAATGATAGACGCAGCTTCTGGCGGTACTTTAAATCATAAGACCCCAGAAGCCGCTCTTGAGCTTTTTGAGGACATGGCCATGAACACTTATCAGTGGAATGTGCCTAGGTCCCGCCCGAACAAGCCTGCAGGTATCTATGAAGTGGACAACGTCTCCCAGCTCGCTCTGCAAGTAGAAATCCTAAGCAAAAAAATCACGGAGATGACTGCTGCCTCCGCCCCTCAGGTATGGGAATCTGCAACCCCTACTCCAGAACATTTAGATTATGTTAATAATATGCCTAGAACTGCTTTTAATAATTTTTCTGCTGCGAATTTTCATCCGACTGGTTTTAATTTTCCGAATAATTATAACCCCGCTTTAAGAAATCACCCGAACTTTTCATGGAGTAATCCATCGAATGCGATGCGCCCACCTCCGCAAAATGATTTTTCTGCACCACCACCACCACCACCTCTTCAAAATTACCCAAAACCTCCAAGCTTGGAGGAATTACTTTCTAAATATATCACCACAAATGACGCTACCATAAGAACTTTAACCGGAAGCGTAAAAAGTTTAGAAAATCAGGTAGGACAGCTCGCGAAAATAATTTCTGAGCGAGCCACAGGGTCTCTTCCTTCCAATACCGAACCCAACCCGAGAGAGCAAGCGAAAGCTATAACTCTTCGGAGTGGGAAGCAAGTCTCCGGTATGGTAAGTGAAGAGCCCGAGGCAAGCTCCGCTCCCGCCTCTAAAAATCAAATCTCCGCTCCCGTTTTAAAAATTCCGCCATCTGCTGAAGAAGTAATCACCCCTATTTTAGAAAATAATCTCACTCCACCACCCATCTTCAAAAATAATTCAACTCCTCCATACCCCTCTGAACTTAATAGACAACGTCAAGATGATCAGTACTCCCGCTTCTTAGAAGTCTTCAAACAAATCCACGTTAATCTTCCCTTCCACGAGGCTATTTCACAGATGCCGAAATACGCCAAATATCTTAAAGACCTCCTCACAAACAAGAAAAAGTTAGAGAATCTTTCGCACGTCACGCTAAACGCCGAGTGCTCCGCCGTTTTAACAAATGGTTTGTCGAAGAAAATCAGTGACCCGGGTAGTTTCTCTATCCCGTGTGTCTTCGGTGATATTTTTGTTAAACACGCGTTAGCCGACTTAGGCGCGAGTATAAACCTGATGCCCTTTTCATTATTCAAAAAGTTAGGGATTGGTAGCCTTAACCCCACGCGTATGAGTATCCAGCTAGCCGATAGATCCGTCAAGTACCCGTTAGGAATAGTGGAGGACGTTCTAGTGAAAGTCGACAAGTTCATCTTCCCGGTGGACTTTGTCATTTTGGACATCGAAGAAGACGTCAAGGTTCCCCTAATCCTTGGCCGACCCTTCCTTGCCACCTCCCGAGCCATCATTGACGTAAGCAATGGTAAGCTCTTTCTTCGAGTAGGCGACGACGAAGTCACATTTTCTATCACCCCTTCGATGAAGAACACCTTAGCGAACGATGACTCATGTTTTTTCGTAGATGCCGTGAGTGATGATTCTTCCTACTGCCTCTCCGACTTTGAGAAAGAATTTTCTACTTTTTGCTCCTCTTCTCTTACAAAGGAATCACTACAAGGAAGTGATGAATCTTCTTATTGTCTTTCTGAGTTTGAAAAAGAATTTTCTGATTTTTGTTCTTCCTCTATTCTTCCCACTGAATCGCTACAAGAAGCCGTCTTGGCTGCTAGCCCCACCCCTTATTACGTTCCTTATAAAAAAGTTTATGAAGATATTATTTTTGAAAAAGAAAGAATCTCAAAATCCTCTTATGAAGAACCCCCTACCCTAGAACTTAAAGAACTTCCCGAACACCTTAAGTATGCTTTCTTAGAAAAAGACTCCAAGTTACCAGTTATCGTTTCGGCCTACCTCACGGATACGCAGAACGATAAACTTGTTCTAGTTCTACGTAAGCATCGCCGGGCTATTGCTTGGCAAATTTCTGATATCAAGGGCATAAGCCCATCTTTCTGTACCCATAAAATTTTAATGGAAGATAATTCGCGTAACTCTATCCAACCTCAGCGCCGTATAAACCCAAACATGAAAGAAGTAGTTAAGGGCGAGGTTATGAAACAATTAGACGCAGGAATTATCTACCCTATTTCGGACAGTAAGTGGGTTAGCCCCGTTCAGGTAGTTCCAAAGAAGGGAGGGATAACCGTAGTTAGTAATGAGAATAATGAATTAATCCCGACGCGGACGGTGACGGGTTGGCGTATGTGCATAGATTACCGTAAGTTAAATAATGCTACCCGCAAGGACCACTTTCCTTTACCGTTTATCGACCAGATTTTAGAACGTCTCTCCGGCCATAGCTTTTATTGTTTTCTCGATGGCCTCTCGGGGTACTTTCAAATACCCATCTCTCCCGAGGACCAAGAGAAAACAACGTTTACTTGTCCCTTCGGCACCTTCGCGTACCGAAGAATGCCGTTTGGATTATGCAATGCGCTAGCTACATTCCAGCGATGTATGCTCACAATATTTGACAAGTACGTAGAAAGCATTATGGAGGTATTCATGGACGATTTCTCCGTGTTCGGTGATTCCTTCGATAGATGTTTAGAAAACCTCGAAAAAGTCTTAGAACGATGCGAAGAAACTAACCTTGCCCTAAATTGGGAAAAATGCCATTTTATGGTGAGGGACAGGTTAGTTTTGGGTCATAAAATTTCTGCTAAAGGTATTGAGGTAGACGTTGCCAAGATAGAAGTTATTGAGAAGTTGCCGCCGCCTACAAACATAAAAGCTATAAGAAGTTTCCTAGGCCACGCTGGTTTTTATCGTCGTTTTATAAAGGACTTCTCCAAGATCACTAAGCCCCTCACCCATCTCTTAGAAAAAGACGCTCCATTCATTTTTGATGACTCTTGTATTTCTGCCTTTGAATTAATTAAAGAAAAGTTAATTAACGCACCGATTATGATAGCTCCGGTGTGGGACCTTCCTTTCGAGATTATGCGCGATGCGAGTAGTTTTGCGGTGGGAGCCGTATTAGGTCCACGCATATCTAAAAACTTCCACACCATCTATTACGCTAGTAAAACCCTCACATCTGCACAAGAAAATTACACCACAACCGAGAAGGATCTCTTAGCTGTAGTATTTGCGTTTGATAAATTCCGCCCTTACATTACTCTTTCAAAAATCATTGTTTTTACGGACCACTCGGCCCTCAAGTACCTTCTTGCCAAAACGGATGCCAAGCCTCGCTTGATTCGCTGGGTCTTACTCCTCCAGGAGTTTGACTTAGAGATCCGTGATAAGCGAGGAGCCGAGAACTTGGCCGCCGACCATTTATCAAGATTAGATAACCCCTTTATAGAAAAATTAAATGAAAAATCTTTTAATGATTATTTTCCTGATTAGAAGCTGCTTTTAGTTAACACATCTACTTCTCCTTGGTTCGCGCACATCGCCAACTATCTAGTGGCCCGGGTGCTCCCAAAAGAGTTCTCCTCTCAGCAAAAGAAGAAATTCTTTTCTGAGCTGAAGAACTACTTCTGGGAAGACTCGCATCTTTTCAGAATCTGTGCGGATCAAGTGATAAGGAGATGTGTTTCTTATGAGGAAGGAATCGATATTCTAAAACATTTGCATGAAGGCCCGACAGGTGGGCACTATCAAGCTGCTCGCACCGCTCATAAGGTGCATTGCGCGGGTTTTTACTGGCCTAGCCTGTTTAAGGACGCGCAAGCCTTTGTGAGCAGGTGTGATAGTTGCCAACGGTCAGGCAACATCTATAATAAAAATGAAATGCCGCAAAATTATTTCTTAGAGTGCGAAATTTTCGACCTCTGGGGAATTGATTTTGTTGTCCCCCATCCTTCTAGCTTCGGAAACAAATATATTTTAGTTGCTGTTGATTATGTTTCACGATGGGCTGAGGCCCAAGCTCTTCCTACGAACGACTCCCGAGATGTAGTCACGTTTCTAAAAAGATTATTTTCGAGATTCGGTATGCCACGCGCAATCGTTAGCGATAGGGGTTCCCATTTCTGTAACGCACAATTTTCAAAAATCCTTACCAAATACGGCGTTACACATAAGGTTTCCACTGCCTACCACCCCCAAACTAACGGTCAAGTCGAAGTAGTTAATAGAGAAATAAAAAGAATATTAGAAAAGACTATTTCAACTTCTAGAAAAGACTGGTCAACCAAACTTGACGATGCTCTATGGGCCTACCGAACAGCGTACAAAACCGCCCTCGGATGTACGCCGTATCGGCTGGTCTATGGAAAATTGTGCCATCTGCCCGTAGAGTTAGAACACCGCGCCTTTTGGGCCTTAAAATTTTTAAACTTTGATCCCCACTCAGTCGGTGACCTTCGAAAATTTCAACTAAATGAACTCGACGAGTGGCGCTCTTATGCTTATGAAAATATTAAACTTTATAAAGAGCGGACGAAGCGTTTACACGATAAACACTTAAGGCACCCTAAAAACTTTAAGCCGGGCGACCAAGTCCTTTTATATAATTCTCGTTTACGTTTATTTCCGGGAAAATTAAAATCTCGCTGGTCTGGCCCGTTTTCTGTTTTAGAAGTATTTACTTATGGAACTGCTTCAATTTCTCACCCTGATAAGTGTAATTTCAAAGTGAATGGTCAGCGTCTTAAACTGTATTTTTCTGGTGATGATGATGTCAGTCCAAACATTATTAAGTTTCTGCTTCACGAACTTTAATCTTGAACTTTTAATTTTTTTTGCTAAAGACAATTTTATTTCGGGACAACAATATTTTTGGATAATATTATTTTTTTTGATGCGTCGAGCTCAACGACGCTTTAACCAAAGGGCGCTCTTGGGAGGCAACCCAAGTTATCTTTTTCTGTTTTCTTTATTTTACAATTTTTGCCTCGGACGGCTCCGACAAGCTGAAGCTTCTGCGATCGCCTGCTCCAACATTGCTGAATCCATCACAAAGTCCAAAGAAGACATTCGGAGGAGCGGCATCACTCAGCTTTCGCAACAAATAAATCCGGGGAAGTACCTGTATTTCAATTCTGTCTTTCAATTCTGTACTTTATTTTTCTCTCCTTCTCCAATCCCCTTCTTTAGCCATTGAGGACAATGTCTGTTTTAAGCTTGGGGGAGGATTTCCTCCTTCATTTTTGCGTAGTGTAAATATTTTTCTTTTTGTATATATTTTAAATATTTCCAAAAAAAAAATGAATATCTTAAAATTCCAAAAAAAAAATAGAAAAAAATAAAAAATCCAAAAAAAGAGAATATTTCTCAAAATTAAAAAAAATATATGTGTTTTTGAATAGTTTAGACATTTTGGTATTTCAATAGTACCCCTAGTTTTTAGTTTTGTTTTACTCAAAATCTCCTATAAACAACTTAGTTAATTATAATATTTCTAATCGTTCTTTTTAATTATGTTTCACAAGTAAAATGTTGGCCATGCTGTGTTTCTAATTCACGGTAGCATGTTAAGGTGAAATATTTTTCTAAAACTCGCATTTCTATTATGGTTTTTTGTTGTTTATTTCCTTTACTTTCTTAAAAATTCATCATCCACTATTTTCTTTTTCATTTTTGAATAATTTTTGTAAAGTCAACTTTTGAATAATGTAGTAGATGTGAACGATCCAAGTCACCTATTATTTTTATTTTCAAGTTAATTTCATCAATCTTCTTCTATTATCTAGGACTCGTTTTTTGAAAAATTTTCAAACCTTTGTTTTAAATAAATTCAAAAGCGTGAAAATGATTTAGGCATTTTTTGTTTTCGTTTGAGCTTTCTTGCCAACCTAAAAACTTTTACCACTAGTTAGCCGTTTTTGAGCCTTTTTCCGATTTCATTTGATAGCTCCTCCCTTCATTTCAGTTTCACCAAAGCCAAAATTTCCAACCTATCGAATCACACTAGCCTTTTTGAGTTTCATAAATTATTTTGATGATTTTGATAGGGTATTTTGTGATATTTGTGGGAGAAAGGTTTTCGAAAAAAAGTATGTTCGAAAGTGATGTTTATTTTTGTTTGGCCAACTCAAAAGGAAAATAAAAATATTTATGGCCTTTGTTTTGAAAAAAGAAAAAAAATGAAAAAAAAAATGAAGAAAAAGAAGAAAAAGAATGTGTGTATATATTTTTTTAAAGTTTTTGAAACTCTTTGCTTTGGTTTAGTGTGATTTTAAAACCTTCACGTTTATCTTTGAATTCCACTCCTAATCATTTTCCTAAACCAAACGTTTCTGTCCTATTTAAGTCCTCTTGATTCACGCTTTTTGATTTTTATTTATTAACTAAGAAAAGAAAAACAGTAAATCAGTTTTAGTTTTGGATTTAAACCTAGATTTTTGTTAATTAAATTGATATAATTATAATGCGTTGCTTGGATCTAGTAACAACTCAATGCGTGTTTTTCATTTTCGTTGCTTTACTTAAGTCCATTTAAAAAAATCTCGTTAAAATTTTGGATGATTTGTTTTTATTAATTATTGTTTATAAAAGTTTTACCATACCTAAATAATTGTTTTAGACTTACATTTCACCTTTTCCCTACTTAGAATTTCGCATAGTACTTGTGTAGGCATAATTAGAACTTTTTGATTAGTCCTTTTTATAAATATCTAGTTTTTATATTTTTTCTTGGGGACAAGCAAAGCTTAAGCTTGGGGGAATTTGATAATACGTTTTGTAGCCTAAACTATTATCGTATTTTCTATTTTATATTGTACAAATTATGTCTATTATTAGATTATTTTTATCATTTTTATGTAAATATTATTGCCACTGACTTTTTCTTTTCTTTTTGCTGGTTTCCAGAAAATTGGCCAAAATGACCTGTCACGCCCCCCTGTCACGCCCTCCCTGGGCGTGACCTAGGGCGTGTCACCCGATACTGAGGGCTCCTACTGGAAGGGACAGAAAACGGTCAAAACCGCTGTCATGCCCCCTGACACGCCCTCCCTGGGCGTGTCACCAGGCGTGACCATGGGCGTGTCGCCCTCTGCCGCAAAGCCTGTCGCCGCATTAAATGCCGTTCCGCCTCCGCACGCAAACAGTACTGTCACGCCCCATGTCACGCCCGTGACATGGGCGTGACACCCTCCTTTTTCGGTGACTGACGGATTTCCGACCAATGATTTGGACATGACGTGCCTGTCACGCCCCCCTGTCACGGGCGTGACCTAGGGCGTGACCACCGACGTACCGAAGCAATCATCCCTCCCGCAAGAATCCAGAGCCCGAGGTCAACATAGTACTATCACGCCCCCTGACACGCCCCCCCTAGGGTGTGTCGGAGGGCGTGACCAACCCGAGAAAATTTTCTATAAATTGAGCCCCCCCCTCTCCATTTCAGCAAGCTTTGGTTGAGAGGGGGAGGTGCTGCCCCTTTGGTTCTTGAGTTTTTTTATGCTTTTTCTCTCTCTCTCTCTCTCTCTCTCTCTTCCTTTGTAATTTTTGCTTAATCATGGTTTAATATTTAGTTGCCCTAGCTTTCTTTGTAATCTTTAGTGTTGCTTAGTGCTTAATATAGGGCTAGAATAGGATTTCAATTTCATGCACTTGTAATTTTATTTTCAATAGTGTAGCTTGCCCCTTTGAATTAATAAAAGTTTTTTTTTGTTTAGCTTGTGTTCCTCTTATGCTTTACTACTCATCCCCCTTCCTCCATTCCATAATGATTAACTAATCCTCCTTGTACTCGATCTTGATGATCCGAGGTTAGAGCGATTATTTTATGATGTTTTAATTAATCTTTTCTTTTTAGGATAGGGCCTTGAATTACTCTTGATTAATCACGGGTTGGAGGTATATTTTTGATATATACTCTCCGCCTTTGCTTTCATTCTGGGCTAGCCGAGAGGCCGAAAGAATGAAGTGAGCATTCAAGAGTAAAGGGAATTGTACGCACCCCTCGAGAGAGGCAGACGTCCAAATCTCCCGGATTGGAGTAAAATCCAATAGTGGGGTTCACCGCATAAAGCGAGTTTTAGGCCTCCGATTTAGACGAGAGTCGGTCGGACCTTCCTAAACTCAGTTGGGCACGACTTCGAGAGAAGCGTGTTCAAGCTTTAGGAACCTCCACGGTCAAGGACCTTTATCCTATTAAGTTCAGATTTTTATCGCATTTTCTTAATCGTCTTTAGCCGAGGTGAGTCTTGATTGGGTGCATTTCCATTTCATATTTTCTACCTTTCGTAGTAATCGCCTATCTTGTGCTCTTTAATTAACTACAGTAGTTTCCTTTCTAGCATAGTTCTTTGCTTAATAGCTTAACTTAATTGCGGTAGTTCTCTTTCTAGTATAGCTTTAATTCCTCCCTTGCACTTAGATTTTCTAAAACCCTAGTTTTTCCGTCGATAAGATAATAGCGTTCGGGTGAGTAAGCTTAGCCAACAGTTCCCGGATTTCAATACGACACTTGTGTCCCCTTGCTACAATATTATTGGTATACTTGCCTCATCGGGTTGCTAGTTCGGTTGCGTTTATTTTCTTCGAACCCTAGCGCGCAACAGAGTTTCCCCAATTTTGATGAGAGAGAAAATGAGAGCTTAATGGTCACCATAGCCATGGAGGCTCCATAACCCCCCCCCCACCCACTTTTATGGGGGTTTTACTCCTCTGAGGGAGATGAGAAGTTTTTAGGAGGTGGCCGACCATTGGGGTGGCTCAGCCCCCTTTATTTGGCTAAAACAAAAAAAGCCTCATTATGGCCATTAATGGAGTTTTTAAAAATTGAGGAGTTACAAGCCTCCTCTCCTCAATTCCCTCTTTAAGGACCTTCACCAGAGCAAGGGCAAGTTTTTACTCTGATCCTTTGTCAATTCCATTGAGGTTGGTGTACAAGTTGCAGATGAGCCAAAGCTCGGTGGCCGGAAATGGTGAGGAGGCAAAGCACACACATTCAGGCTGCAAACCAGGTCCTCCTCTACTCCTTATTCATGGGTTAGATCTTAGGAATTATTAGAGGAAAGAATCAGGCTCAATTGATGACAATCAGGTGGAATTGTTTCGCTGGTTTTCCATGAAAATGAGGGTGTTAGGTTCACCAGAATCCTCCGTCTCCGACGACCGAACAACCTCCGGTCGATAGCCCTTACCTCAACCGAGGTGGTGGTGGCGGTGATTGGCCGGGGAGGTGGCCGGAGGGCCGGGAATTTGGGCTGGAGTTGGCTCCAGGTAGGGCGGATCTGGGCCGTTAGTTGGAGGAATAAGAAAGCCAGAAGCCGTCTGATCCTGCTTTATGATCCGTGTAGATCTGAAGATATTAAATTTGTTATATGTATATTTCTGTCAAATAATTTCACCTGTTTTGGAATTTAAATTAAAAATACTTAGAGGACTTTTCTGAAAAATTGGTAAACATGAAACTTGTATCCCTATTAGTCTAGTTTATTTTAAGATTAATTTTAACTAATTTGGAGTTCAGGTGAGACAACATCACTCATTTTTTTGAGGTCTATTCTTAGGGTTGATCAGAGATTGTTTGGGGTGCCCCCATCAATCCTGACTTCCAAATGACTTGAAATTTGGAGCATGAGCCATTCATATCTAGTTCTATAACATATTCAAAAATGGGAATTTTTGGAAAACGTTTTTTTAAAGTTTTGGAAATCCTTTCATTTTATCATGTAAGATTTAATTAAAGGGTCTAATTACATCCAATTCCTCCCAAATTTTGGTTAGTGGTCTTTGGGGTCAATATTTGACTCTGTATAATATTTTATCCCATTTGGAGATGATATGGTTTGGAATTTAGTAGACCCTAGCCTTGGCCTAAAAGGGTTATTTAGTTCAAAGTGTCCCTTGTGGGTATTGATTTTCCAAATCACCTCAATAGAGGTTGAAACATTGGCCACTGATTTGATGTGACATTAAACACCCTCGCATGGAGTTTGGGGTGGAATAGGCTGGATTTGCCTAAGACCCTAGTTCATACCCTAAGATTGAACTTTGGGGGTTTTTGATGGACATGGGATGATATGTCCTTGTATGGACTTAATGTTTAGTCCATGAGATCTTAGGGTGGTGAAATGCCTTAGGAAGGAAATTTGTGGTATTTGGACACATGCACCCCACTTTAATCAGTTTTAAATTATTTAGGTCTATACACCTTATGGAATAATTAAGTGGTCCAATGACATTGGATCTTCATAAGATTTTGGTAGAGGTAATTTTATAGTAATATTATCCTTTGAAATTTATTATAGATAATAGTAGCTCATACTTATAGATATAACTTTCACCTTGCCCTTTTTGATGATATTGAAGTAACTTTGATTTAATTGTCTTAGAATGATATGAAACTTTGGCAAAGTTAATCAAATACCATTTGTATGCAATGATAAATTATTTGGAATAATTGGGCATTTCCTCTTAGTACTTGATGTGTAAAGTGAACTAGTGCACCTTGTTTTGATGAATACATAATAAATACTATATCTTGCTAGAAAATTGTGTTACTTGGCTAGAGAACTTTTTAGTGCACTATCATTGATTTATTTGAGGTATTTTTCTATATAGCTCACTGACCTTGGAATTGCATGAAACTTAGTCAGTAATGTTTTATGATCATAATAATGCTCTTGTAAGTTTTGTATAATATTTGGTCTATGAATTGTGGTACTCCCTTCATTACCTCTAATTATTTGAATTACCATGAATTAATTATTTAGAGGTTAATACATTTATAAAAAACTGTGAAATTTGGTATTAACTAATATTTTGCTATTATATAGTGTTCATAATTTTTTGGGTGGCCATAACTTTAGGAAATCTAGTACTTCATGTTCAAAATTATCCATGGCCTAATTTTTGGGAAATTTAAATAAATACCAAATTAATTAGGAAAATTAAAAGTTTCTGGATTTAGGCTAAATGTGTCATGATAGCCCCAAATAATTTTCTTAGGGCTTTTGGATGAAAATTTGGAGTACCTCCTATCATGTACATCATAAAACTTGGGTTGGGTTGCTTATAGTAAAATTGTAGAAATGGTAATAACATGTGGAATGGATACAGGGAGTTGGGGTTAATAGTAAACTTATTTTGGTGAAGTGAAAATGAGTTCATCTTTAGGAGTCATGATGTGGAAGTATTGGGTTGTCGGGTGCTAAATGGTGCTCGGGATCGACGAAACATCGTCCTTCCTACTGAGTGAGAGAGAGATTCAAAATACACTAGGGTTAGTCCGGGGAGCTTTGGCTCTGGGGGGAATACATTAATATTGCATGTACATAAAATATAAGGTGGTGGGTCTTTCTGATTGGAGGGTCGTCGCACCGATACCAATATGTTGACTCAGCAATTGTGGTTTAGCACTTAGCTAAATAAAGTCCTGTGCGCTAGCTGACAAGAGTATGTAGGGTCTTTGCTTAGTGCACCAACGTTGAGGAGTACGATAGGTCTGATTGGTAGTGTTGATACTGGTTTAGATGTGGATAAGGCCAAACCCACAACTTCCATTTGACACTACGGAGGTATCCTGGGAGGTTAGGCTCCAGAAAGGGGGAACTAAAGGTCTAGGTACATAGAGTGGTGTGTGTGTGTTGCACTTGCATGTACTTATCATAGCATATTTGCATGAAATAACATACTCATTATATATAACCCTTGACAACTATTGTATAAATTGGTATGAGACACTTAATACAATAGGCCTTGTAAAATGACCCCTTGGTCTATAAGTTGTATGGGCTTTCCTATAGGTCATGGTTACTTACTTAGTTTACCTTATTGTACTTTACTTGTTTTACTTGTTCATGTGTATACTCATATTACTTATCTACTATTTGCTTACTTGTGCTTGCTATGATTTTATGCTCATGATAGACTAGTTCTGCCGTCACCTGCTTGCTTTTGTTACTCTCCACCTGTAATACCTTCCCTTTACTTCTACCCGCTCGGTGCCTTGGAGCCATTGGGTGAGGGTTGGGGATGATAGGACATAGTCTTTTATAATAACGGTCATCAACAAAATCATTTTAGGGGATCGTGGAGCCGAATCTGGAGATGAAGCCCTAGAGGTCGATGCACTTGGAGATAGGACAGTCTTGCACTGGAGTTCAGCCAACAGGGACAGTGAGTCCTGATCATTAGTAGTTACTATAGATTTGCTTCCGCGTTGAGTTACTTGTAGTGAGGATCATGATGTATAAGGCAGGAGCCCTCTTATTAGTACTTTGATTTATCATTACTGTGGACTCTCCCTTCATGGGGATTTATTTTATATTCATGTGATTTTTGGTGGACCAGTATTTGAGTTTTACTTAATCTTTGTACTTACTCTTCTCCTTTACTATCAGTATGGCCGGAAGGATTGGCATTTTGTAGTGATGACCTTCCCGTGTGTGTTGGTGTCACCGCAAAGCGGCGGTTCTTGGCATAAGACCCTTTTTGTTTTGCAAAAAAATGGGGTCATACAAGCATAATCCCCGCACTTTTTTAAGTCCTGAAGGGAACTTCGAAAAAGTTAGAGACCCACGAAAAAAGTGATCCTCCCCTCGGAAACTTGGTAGGAAAAGTAATGGGCAAGGAGAGATAGAACCTGATGTTTCTCCTCAAGAAGGCCTGGAGATACTTATTTTTCTCCTGCAAAGGAAAAGTTATTATAAGTGAAGAAAGGTACATCTTTTGTGTACCCGAGGTTCTTTTTGCAAAACGAAGAAGACGTGAATGTCTTCCATTGAGCTCTGAAAACAAACATGAGAGCAAGGCGTAGAGGAATAATAACTTGCAAGTACCTGAAGGAAACTTGCAAGCACCTATTATCCTCTACAAAAAGAAAGGTAAACAATAGATATGAAAGAAAACTAAGTTGCAAGTACCTGAAGTGAACTAGCAAATATCTGATAATCTCTGCTAGAAAAGAGTAAGCAGCAGATATGAAAGAAAACTAAGTTACAAGTACCTGAAGGAAACTTGAAAATATCTTCTAATCTCTGCAAGAAAAAGTAAGCAACAAATATGAAAGAAAACTAAGTTAAAAGTACCTGAGGCGAACTTCCAAATATCTGCTAATCTCTACAAGAAAACAGTAAGCAGTAGATTTGAAAGAAAACTAAGCTGTAAGTACCTGAAGGGAACTTGCAAATATCTGCTAATCTCTGCAAGAAAAGAGTAAGCAGTAGATATGAAAGAAAAATAAGTTGTAAGTACCTGAAGGGAAATTGCGAATATCTACTAATCTCTGCAAAAAAAGAGTAAGCAGTAGATATGAAAGAAAATTAAGCCTAAAGTACCTGAAGGGAACTTGCAAATATATGCTAAACTTTACAAGAAAAGTGTAAGCAGGAGATATGAAAGAAAACTAAGTTGCAAGTACCTGAAGGAAACTTGCAAATATCTGCTAATCTCTGTAAGAAAAGAGTAAGCAGTAGATATGAAAGAAAACTAAGTTGTAAGTACCTGAAGGAAGCTTACAAATATCTGCTAATCTCTGTAAGAAAAGAGTAAGCAGAAGATATGAAGGAAAACAAAGCTGCAAGTACCTGAAGGGAACTTGCAAATATCTGCTAATCTCTGCAAGAAAATAGTAAACAGTAGATATGAAATAAAAATTATCATACACATACCTGAGGAGTTTGTGGTTAAATCTTCTGCTAAAAATTAGTGCGATAAGATCGATATGACTTGACTGCAGAAGGAATATCCTTGAAATCCTATTGTTGACTAAATAAGCAAAATAAAGTAGGTATTAAGCTACAATAATAAGCTTCTTGCTTGGTCAGATATGATATCCCAAAATGAAATCCTAATCAGTAATATGAAAGCACTGATAAGACTTAAGCTGAATAGTTTGTCAATAAAGGGAACCAGATTCTCTGACTATCAATTAGTGCCAGAAACAACCAATAAGAGTAGTAGATACATTGTTAACCATCATCTGATAAAGCTTTATGCAAGCCGAGTATACAAGATGAGCATAAGCAAAAAAGATATTGTAAATCCTTTGGATAGGTTGGATTTAACCTTTTAACCTATAAGAAGGCAGTTGATAAAAGGAGGTCTACACCCAAAGATAACCCAAAAAGGCCGGATGCACCCAAGGTGTTTGCCGGGGGCCTAAAGCATAGCCTGCCTAAGAAAGGTCATCAAGAGTGTAGTCCTACCTAAAGCAGACTTATCACATTCTCTTAGAAGGGCACAAAAGAGAAAAATACACAAAATCCTGAGAAGGAACGGTAGATACACTGCTCTCATGCCTCAGGTTACAAACAGTGCTGATAAGTTATACTAGATGCGCCAAGTGGTCTATAGCATTTCTTGTCTTTGGAAAGAACAACAACGTTGTGGGCCCCGCAAAAGCACGGACTGAGAGTACCATAGAGTATTCAACTATTACAGTCTTGAGATGGTCGAAGAGACAAGGCTACACTTGATAATTATTGCTTGTCAAGCAAAGATCATCTTAGTTGTAATGTATCCCTAGCGAAGCACATCAGAGCTAACACATTGGGACATCCCTTGATACACACTGTGTGTTAGATACCGGTTAGGATCCAAAGCCTGAAGTCCACCTGCTTTGATTGAACAGCACCCACTGTACATACGCAAACACTCCACACTATATATGGTCATCATGGTCTTACGCCCGAGAATAATCTTTGGAGGGAACAACAAGACTCGGCGATATCTCAGTGGTTTTGCGATCTCTTTGGCAATGAGAAAATAGAGGAGGAGGCACTCCAAAAAGGGAAATGTGTCAGTACGGGATCTCTGACGTAAAATTTATTGAAATGAATGAAAGAACACTTATAAGTGTTTTTAGAGAGAAAATGTTTGAAGAGTGAAAAATAAAAGCAATCGAACATGGTTGTCAGGAGTTATGGGGACTGCGATGTACTTCTTCAGCTTAGAATAGGTCTCCGAGGGTGTTTACACAATCGTCGTCGATGCTTTCGGTGCCAAGACCGAAGTTCATGTTGTTGATTTGGTTTTCCTCTTTTGAGCCGAGATGATTTCTCACTACGTCTTTGCTTTTTGAAGTGGGCCGGTCAGAATAGTCATTCTCCTGGAGCAAATGTGGGTATTTACCTTCTTTCAGCATTTTCTCTACTAGTTGTTGAAGAGTTCTGCAATGTTCTATCGAATGACCATTTCTTTTATGATGTTTGCAATACTGGTCTGTGTCTTTGGATCTTTGGTCTAACTCAATTCAAAGTTCTTGGGGCTCAGCTCGACAAAAGAGAGGATTGAGTTTGACGATCTTGGATCTCTGATCGACGAAATCTATCAGTTCATTATTTCTATTCTCTATAGTTAATTTCCGGATTAATAAAGGCTTATATAATATATTATTGCTTATACTGCTCTGAGTAATTAAATGCATTATTCTTATGAATATAGCCATTCATTGGCATCATTAATTACTCGATTTCACGGAGAAAATATTCGGCTTAATAACTGGGACAGTTAAGGAATCAATTTATTGCCCTTCTAGCCATTTGTCCGAGTTCCAAGATTTCAACAGTCAATCAAGGAGTAGAATTCAAATTCAGAGACAGAATTTCTGCAGGAAATATAAAAGAGTTTTTAAAAAGATTGAAGACAAGAAGTTATAGAATTCAGAAAGGGATACAGGCAGACAGAGAAAGATATTCAGTCTGCATACTTATACAGTCTTCATCATCTGTAACTCTTCTCCAAGCTTTCGAGAGACATCAACACACAATCAGTCTAAAAGCTTCTGGAGATCATCAAAGAAGACCTATACCCTACAAAGCTTCCAACAATTTCCAGAACAATAATCATCTCAGGGGGACCTTTGACAATTTCAAGCAATCCACTAAAGTCTTCTCAAATTTTTGAGAAAGAGAAGACAATATAACATTTTCACCCCACTATACACAGGGTTTCAACTCCCTTCAAATGATAACCACCTGGTTCTTAAGTCTCCTTATCAAAAGACTTAGCTTGGTTTTTGTGCACCTGATCAAAAGCCTAAAGGGTTGTGAGATCTCTCTTCAAATAGATCTTATGGTGGCAGGGCACCTGAGAAAAAACTTGTTGGTGACAGGGCACCTGATCAAAAACCTATAGTGGATTTCTACCTGGGTGGTAGAAGGGTGGATGTACCCAAGTTTAGGGGAACCACTATAAATTTCATGTGTCGTCTGGTTGCTTGTTGTTTTCTTATTGCTGTGTGCTGTGTGTTATGTTAGTTAGCTTTTTAATCCTGCACTTTCTTAAAATATATATATCACTATTTTTAATTCTACTATAAAAACCAATTAAGTTTTTAAAATACTCTATTCACCCCCCTCTAGAGTTAAATAGATCTATCTGCTCAAGTTGTAAAGCTTTTACCATACTTCAATTGGTATCAAAGGGATGTTTCTTTGGTTTCACAGATTTACATCTGAACCAAGATCCTTTGATAGATGTTTTTCTCTCTATACTCTTGTTTATAGCATGGCACAGAATAAGGAATATTCTAGCACCAGTCCTCCAGTATGTAACTTGAATAAATTTGCACTCTGGAAGGCGAGAATCAAACTTTACATGAACTCTATTAATGAGGACATTTTTAACTCTATTTTGATTGGTCCCCCTCAACCTACAGCTGCAACTACAACTACCAATACACATGAAGTTCAACCACCTGAGTGGACTGATGCACAAAAGAAAGCCTAGTTGGCTGGTGCTAAAGCAATGAATATTCTGGCACAGACAAGGTCAGATGACATCTTTAAGAATGTGGCTGAGTGCACCTTCGCAAATGCAAATTGGGACTCACTGAACAAAATAGTTGTTTACTCAGAAGATGAAAGAAAATACAGGAGACCCCTCCTCATATCACAGTATGAGAATTTCAAGAAGGAGGAATCAGAGACTGTTACTGAGATGCATAATAGACTCAGTGTCATCATAAATGAACTGAGAACCCTGGATAAGGGCATCTCATTAACTGAGATAAATGACAAAATCCTAATGTGCTTCTCCAAAACCTGCGATTCAGGAAATAGTTAATTAAGGAGGCCAGAAGTTTAAATGAGATTTCTACAGAATCTCTCCTTGGGAGGCAGAAGTCTTATGAGCAATTGATCTAGACAAGGGAGGCTGCTGAACAAAAGGATTCTACATCTTCAAGGAAGGAGCACAACATTGCTTTCAAAGAAACAGAAGAATCAGAAGCTCTTCTAGTAATGAAGAACTGTTGATCTTGTTGGCTAAAAGATTCTATAAAATGTCTAAGAAAGACTTTAGAAGAAGATCATCCAAGAATGATGACAAACCAAGATATGATAAGACTCATACCAAGGAGATTGTTTATTTTGGATGCAGAAAACCTGGGCACATTCTACCTGAATGACCAGAGGCACAGAAGAAAGTCAGAAGAAAAGAAAAGGAGAATAAAAGGCAATCAAGCAAACACTCTAGCAAGCACATACCAATTGAGTACTCTACTCCAGTTGCATTGATCAGAAGTGATCATGGTACTGAGTTTGAGTCTCTTCTTAAGCAAGATTTCTGTTAGAAAGAAGGTATCATGCACTGCTTCTCAGCTCCTAGAACTCATCAACAAAATTTGGTTGTTGAAAGGAAAAATAGAACCCTAATTGAATCTGTAGGCACATTTCTTGCAGATGCTTACATGCCCCTATCTTTTTATACAGAGGCTATGAGCACAACAAACTATATAAGGAATAGAAGTTTGACACACAAGCTTAAGAATAAGACTCCTTATGAGTTAATTAAAGGGAAGAAACCTAAAATCACATATTTTAAAGTATTTAGATACCTATGTTATATTCACAATAATGACAAGAAATACACTAGAAATTTTGAAGCAAAAACTGCAGAGGGAATTTTTCTAGGATATTCCCAAGTCAGCAAATCTTATAGGGTGTTTAACAAATCCACTTTAAAAATTGAGGAATCTGTTCATGTTACATTTGATGAGGCTAACATGGTTTATAAGGAGAAATAAGTTTCTACCAATAACATTTTGCAGGTACCTCACTTGTGTGAGAAATTGGATGATCTAAACTTCACCCAAGTGGTTCCATCACATCCTTCTCCACAAGTTGAAGAAAAATGTAAAGAAGATTATTTGGAAGTGGCTAAACTTCCTCCAACAGCTAAAAGAATTCCACAAGAGGAATTAATTTCACAAGCTGTTGTTCAACCAACTCCTCCAACTGATCTTATCACACTTAGAGATCACCTTATATCTCAAGTGATTGGAGAAATTTCAGTTGGTGTGCAAATAAGGCATCAACTCAACAATGATGTGATGCATGCTTATTTAATTTATCAACTTGAGCCCCACTCCATCAAATATGCAGAGCAAGATCCCCACTGGATCATTGCA
Organism: Platanthera zijinensis; assembly: GCA_039513925.1. Taxonomy (NCBI): domain Eukaryota; kingdom Viridiplantae; phylum Streptophyta; class Magnoliopsida; order Asparagales; family Orchidaceae; genus Platanthera; species Platanthera zijinensis. The sequence goes on from CM077083.1 coordinate 94,306,484, forward strand.
ATGCAAGAGGAGCTCAATCAGTTTGAGAGGTGCAGAGATTGGGATTTGGTTCCTACGCCCAAAGACTATCCAGTCATTGGAACCAAATGGGTCTTCAGAAACAAACTGGATGCAGAAGGAAATATTATAATGAACAAAGCAAGGCTAGTAGCTTAAGGATATTCACAGGCGGAAGGAATAGATCATGATCAGACCTTTGATCCAGTGGCAATACTTGAGGCTATATGGATTTTCTTAGCCTATGCATCCTATAAAATATTCAAAGTCTACCAGATGGATGTAAAGAGTGCTTTCCTAAATGGAGAATTAAAAGAGGAAGTGTATGTGGAGCAACCACAAGGTTTTATCTCTCCAACTCATCCTTCTTATGTCTTTAGATTGCATAAAGCTCACTATGGTTTAAAGCAAGCTCCAAGAGCTTGGTATGAGACCTTAGCTAGCTTTCTTATAGAGCATAAGTTTTCTAGGGGCATAGTAGATAGTACTCTTTTTATCAGGCATCATAAAAATAAAATTTTGTAAGTTCAAATATATGTAGTTGATATTATTTTTGGCTCTACTGATCCCAAACTATGCAAAAGATTTTCTGATCTAATACATTCAAAGTTTGAGATGAGTAGCATGAGTGAACTTTCATACTTCCTTGGTCTCCAAGTCAAGCAATCACCTAATAGTATCTTTATCTCCCAATCCAAGTATGCTAAGGAGCTTGTTAAAAGGTTTGGGATATGTGATGCCTTGACAATGAAAACACCTATGGATGCTAATGTTGTGATTGATTTTGATGAACATGGCAAGCCTGTTGATTAAAAAACTTATAGGGCTATTGTTGGGTCTCTATTATATCTCACAACAAGTAGGCCTAACATAATGTTTACCACATGTATTTGTGCTAGGTTCCAAGTGAACCCTAAAGAATCTCACTATATTTTATTGAAAAGGATTTTGAGATATATAAAGGGTTTTCCAAGTCTAGGATCCTATATCCATTAGAGTCAGAATTTGATTTGACTGCATTTTCTGATGAAGCTGAATACATAGTTGTAGGCAACTGCTGTTCACAGATTTTGTGGATACAAAATAAATTGTTGGATTATGGTCTCAACTTAAATAATTCAACTATATTTTGTGATAGTACTAGTGCAATATCTATTGCACAAAATCCAGTCCATCATAGTAGCACCAAGCATATAGAAATTAGACATCATTTCATTAGAGATTGTGTAGACAAAAAGAAAATTAATCTTGTCTTTATCTTTAATGATTTATAAGGAGTAGACATCTTCACCAAGCCATTGGATGAGAAGAAATATCTGTTCTTCTTAAATAAGCTAGGTATGATAAATGGGGAAGAATTAACTTTATTTTTGTCTATGGTGGACGATTTGGCACAGTTCATCGAATGGAGATCGACGATCTGTAAACTCCTCGTGAAGAGTTCGTCGAACGGAGATCGACGAACACTTCTTAGTGAAACAGATTTCGTCGAACGGAGATCGACGATCCCTACTTCAGTGAGTACTTCGTTGAACGACGATCGACGATTTATTCTTGTTCTTCAAACTGTGATCGACTAACTCATTTATTAATAAAATATCTTGTCGAACTCAGATCGAAGTTATTTTTTCTTTTCGTTAGACTGAGATCGTCTTTTCATCTTCTAAAAACCTTATTACTAGGTTTTTGACGAAATCTATCACGTGCTTTTAGTTTTCTTTGCACTTGATCATTGCTTCTTTCTTTGCAGGAAAACCTCCATGGCGATTCCGGCTGCCGTTCTCTCCACAATGAAATTTGATGCAGGCTTTGACATCGATTTGGAATCATTCAGTCACACTGACCAATTCTTCCAGGATATACTGAAATTGTTTGAGGAGCCGCATTTACAGAAGTTCTTGACAATAAGAATCAAACTTCCAGTGCTCGAGATCAAGGAATGGGTTTATTCGTCCTCGTCTCTTAATGCCCAAACCCTTATCGGGACCATTGTAGGACAACATGTAACTCTTACTCCTGCAATTTTGTCTGAAATTTTCGGTTTATTAATGGAGAAGATGATATAGAGATGAACTGTGATAAATTTTCCACTATGCTGGCTGCGATGGGTCACTCCGCTAGAAACCTTAAAAAGCTATTGAAGAAGGGCTTATTTGTTGAATATAAGTTCCTTGCTGATATTGTTGGTAAAGTCTTGTTGGGCAAGCACACTGCACATGACTATATCAGAAGGCATCCATTTCTTGTGATAAGTGCCTTGGTGAATAGAAAAGCAGTCAACTGGAGTATTTTGTTATTTTATTTGATAAAGAAAAAGAATAATAAAAGAGAAGTTAGCTTTGGATGGGTACTAGGGCTTTTCCTCCAGGAAAAGTGCCCTCAGCTGCTGGTCTCCCAGACCATTTTTATTAATACTTCAAAGAGTTTAACACCAACCATCTTTGGAAAATGGGAGAGGACCATTATCAAGCCTTATAGGGCCTCCTCTTCCTCTAGGACCTTTGAGGACCCAAGGACTGAAACAACCACTCAACAACCTGATGTCGAGGCTCAAGTCCCTCCTCCTCCTTCTTCTAAACTACCTTCTCCTCCTGAAATTCCATCCCCAACATCTGTTTCCACCTAAATATCCCCTTCTTTCACTCTCATTACAATACCTACACCATCTCCATCTCCAACCCACACTCCACAACCATCTCCACATCTTGATGACATTCCAATTGACATCCCTCAAACTGTCACCCCTCACGTCATCACCATACTTTTCTTACCACCATCTATACCTCCAACTACATCTACCACCTTCAACATATGCACTTCTTGTAGTAATACAACAACCACTTTTCCATCATCATCATCTGATCCCACATCCACCATCATTTCTATACTAACTCCTACCATAAAATATCTAATAGAGGCTGTCATTGCACCTCTAATTTCTTCCATTAATGCTCTCTCTTCTCAACTTGCTACCTCTACTGGTCCCTCCTCATTCAGGGGCCTGGCCTCAGGAATTCCTTATACTATGCAGGGGGAGATGTTCTATGATGAGGTCCCCTTTCCAGTAGCATCATCAGTTTATGAAGCAGCAGCATCAACAGTTGTAAATTTAGATACAACAGTTATAGAGCTTGTAAAAATATATACAGAGTTATCAGCTTTTCTTGAGATAGATTTTTCAGATTGTAGAGCCTCAGGCTACACAATTCTTTTTCCTAGTCTTTTCTGTGGACCTAGCTAATTTGTTAAGAGATTTTGATATTCTGTATCATTCTCTTCCTATTACTGAGCAAATTTTTTCTAGGGCTATAGTATGTTATACTGCCCATATCAGCTCAGAGATTATAGATCAAATAAGATGCAGATTTGCAGAACCTTTAGTTTCCCCTTCAGGACTAGAGGATGAGCCAAAGGATTTCTCTCTTCCAACTTTTGGTTGGGTAGAATTTCCTCTTCCAAATATGGATCATCTTTTTGAGGAAGATATGATTACAGACGATTCAGATGTTCTTCCAATGTCCGAATGACATTCCATATTATATCTTGTATAATTTTCCTCTAACTCCAACTACTCCCTACTAGATGAAGCTTTTAAAGAATCAGATGAAAGCACATAAGAATAAGAAGAAGTTTGGATCTGCTCCCACTAAGAAATTAAGAAAGGATCAACCTCCTCCTCCTCCACCAGCTGCAGGTGCTTCAGGAAATCTACCCTCAAGAACCACATCTTCTCAGCACTCAAGGCAATTTTCTTATCAGAAATATGACAAATCTGTTAAAGAGTGACTATAGAAGCCGCCACAGCAGCAGTGGAAGGAAGAACTCTTCTAAATTTTGAATATAAGGAAAGACCTTACTCTCCACCAGTTCTATTTGTTGATCCAGAATAGGAAATTTTTTCTAAAATTGCTAGATTTCAAGAGCTGGTTGGACTTTTTCAAATAAATAAATCTTAAGAAGAAGGAAAGATGCTTCTCAATAATTACAATGTCTTCTTACAAAAGAGAAGAATTGAAAAGGTATGACAAATCTAAACACATTAGGAGTGGAAATGTTTACTATTTAAACTTTCCATATTTGGACTCAGATTCTCTTATTTGTCTTGTAGCAAATGAAAAAGTCTCATATTGTGTCCAGTGGTACAAGAGACTAGCTCACTTGAATTATAAGACTATTAACAAGCTATTTAGTCAAGAGTTAGTCAGGAATTGTCCAAATATGAAGTGTACCAAGGATTGCATTAGCTCAGCTTTCCAAAAGGGTAAGCAGACCAAAGCTTCCTTCAAGGGAATTAGTTCCAAAGACTCTGTGAGGTGCTTATACCTCTTGTATATGGACCTATTTGATCTTATGCCTATTCATAGTCTTGGTAGGGAAGTATACACCCTTGTGTTGGTTGATGATTATTCCAAGTTTACTTGGGTGTTCTTTCTCAAGAAAAAGAATGAGACCGTTGATATCTTCATCAAGTTTGTCAAGCAAGTTCAGAATTAGTTTAACAGATCTGTGGTCAAAATCAAAAGTGACCATGGAACTGAATTCCAGTCTAAAGGCATGACAGAGTTCTATGAAGAGTAAGGGATTCATCAAGAATTTTCTTCTCCTAGAACACCCCAGAAAAATGGGATTGTTGAGAGGAAAAACAGAACTCTCATAGATGATGGAAGAACCCTATTATGTGACACATCTCTCCTAGAATATTTCTGGGCTGAGCAGTAAATATTGCATGTCATGTCCTCAACAGGGCCTCTATCACCAAAAGCCACAAGATGACTCCCTATGAGATCTTGAAGGGTAGAAAACCAAATCTGGGCAATCTCAGAATCTTTGGTAGTAATTGTTATGTGCTTCATAATGGAATGTCCTATGTGACTAACTTTGCTGCCAAATCCTTTGATGGCATTTTTGTTGGGTACAACAATCATAGTAAAGCCTATAGGGTATACAACTTGTAAAGCTAAGTTATAGAATAGCCTGTGCATGTAGTCTTTTATAAGTCTAGCATGATTAACAGGGAACTGCTAAGCTCCTGATCCAGTACTGTAGGTACAGAATAGATGATGGACAATCTGACCATCAAGGAAGCAAAACCAGTTATCCAAGATGAAGTGGATACTCTAGAAGGTCTACTAGACACACTTGGAGCAGAGGATTATCAGCAAGAGGCTGTTCCTAAAGTTGTTTCTAAAAGAAGATTACCTCTAGCAATTAGGCATTTAAGAAACCATCATGTTCACAAAATCATTGGTGAACCAAGATGTGGAGTAGTGACAAGAAGCAGAGATCTGAATACATCTATGTATGTAAGCTTCCTATCACAAGTGGAGCCAAAGAAGTTTGAAGGGCAAACATAGATCAATTCTGGATAGTGGCTATACAAGAGGAACTTAACCATTTTAAAAGATGTAAAGTCTTGAAGATGGTTCCCAAACCTCTTGGACATAATGTCATTGGAGTCAAGTGGATTTATAGAAACAAACTTGATTAAAATGTCATTATAATCAAGAACAAAGCAAGATTAGTAGCTAAGGGGTACAGATAGGAAGAAGGAATTAATTTTGATCAAACTTTTTTCCCCTATAGCATGGTTGGAGGCCATAAGATTGTTACTTGCATATGCTGCACACAGGAGATTCAAGATCTACCAGATGGATGTGAAGCCAGCCTTCCTGAATGGTGACTTAAAAGAGGAAGTCTATGTTGAGCAACCTTCAGGTTTTATTGTTTCTAACTCACCTGATTCTATTTATAGACTTAAGAAAGCTCTATATTAGCTAAAGCAACCCCCTAGAGCATGGTATGAGACTCTGTCTAGCTTCCTCATTGAGAACAAATTCTCAAGGGGGAAGATAGATAAGACCCTATTCCTAAGGGAATCTAATAGGAAGATCATCCTAGTTCAGATCTATGTAGATGACATCATCTTTGGATCTACTGATGACAACCCTTGCAGGAAGTTTGCCAAACTTATGTAGAGGAAGTTTTAGATGAGCAGTATGGGTGAACTTAAATTCTTCTTGGGTCTACAAGTAAGATAGATTGATGATGGCTTTTCCTTATCCCAGTCTAAGTTCACCAGGTAGTTTATTATTAAATTTGGTATGGAGACTTTCTCCACCATGAGAACTCCCATGGGGTCAAGTATGCCCATATGTAAAGATGAGGCAGGGAAACCTGTTGATGAAATATTGTATAGGGGGATAATTGTTTCCATTCTGTTTCTAACTGCAAGTAGGCTATATATATTGTATGCTATATGTGTTTGTTCTAGGTATCAGGCTTGCCCCAAAGAATCTCATTACTCTGCTGCAAAGAGAATTCTGAGGTATCTTAAAGGCACACCAGATCATGGCCTATGGTACCCTTGGAATGGGGAGTTTGAACTGACTAGATATTTAGATGCAGACTTTGCAGGCTGCAAAGAGGACAGAAAGAGCACTTTTGGCACCTATCAATTCCTAGGTTGAAGACTAGTTTCATGGAGCAGTAAGAAGCAAACTAGTTTTCAATTGTAGAACCAGAGTATATCTCAATAGATAGCTGCTGTGCTCAGTTGCTGTGGATCCAACATTAGCTCCAGGAATACAACCTTCAGATAAGTAGAAGTCCTCTATTATGTACAGATGTAGGCATTCAGAGAAGCATCTAAATCCAGAAGCATTTAAGTCCAGAAGCATTTAGTAAAGGCAGTTCACTCAATTCCTTAACAAGATGTAGACATTCAGAGAAGCAGCTAAGTCTATAAGCATTGAGTGATGAAGGCTCACTCAATGCACTCAACGCCTAGCAGTACAGAAGTAATTGGCTAGATAAAAATGCATTGAGTGATGAAGGTTCACTCAACGCACTCAATTCCTAACAGTACACAAGTAATTGGCTAAGGCCAAATTTATTGAGTGATGAAGGTTCACTCAACACACTCAACTCCTAGCAGTCTAGATTATCTTGCTAAGGGTGTTTACACTGAGTGAAGGCTATTCACTCAATGCAATCAATGTGTAACACCTCCATCTGTCACATGAAATATAATAGAGGGTCCGACCGGGGCCCCATACCATATTTCACAAACAGGCAGTGGGATTACAAGTTAATATCAAAGAACTACTCGAATCCTAACTCAGAGCATTCTAACAAAAGCTTTAGGGTTGCATGAACTCATACCAAATGAATGTCCACTATATGTAAACCAAACCATTTATATATAAAAGTGGAATGTGATGATGCATATATTAGCTTAATTTATTAGGGTAAAAATATGTTATTTTCGTTTTAAATCCCTTTCTCTATGTTATTTTATGCTTCTTTTTATGTAAATATTATAAATAATAATTATTTTTTGTTTTTGCAGGTTTCAACAAGTTTGTGGCCAAAAATGCCTTGTCACACCCACCTGTCATGCCCTCCCCGGGCATGACCTAGGGCGTGTCACCTATTCCCAAGGAACCCAGCCGCAAGAGCGAGTTTCCCGCCAAAAATCCCCTGTCACGCCCCACTGACACGCCCACCCCAGGCGTGTCCACGGGCGTGACACGGGGCGTGTCGCCCTCTGCCCGAAGTCTGCCGCCTTCTTCAATGCATTCTACAACACTGCATGCAACAGTACTGTCACGCCCCATGACACGCCCCCCTAGGGCGTGTCACCGAGCGTGACCAACCCGTGGGAAAAATCTATAAATACAGGACCCCCCTTCCATTTCAGCAACTTTTGGGGAGAGGGGGAGGTACTGCCCCTCTATTTCTTGGCCCCTCTTATGCTTTCTCTCTCTCTCCCCCTCTCTCTCTCCCTCTCTCTCTCTCTCTCTCTCTCTCTCTTATTTTGTAATTATTTTCTTAACCTAGCTTAGTGTTTTGCTTTTAGCTCTTGCATTTCTTCTGAGTAGCTTGTTGTAGGGCTAGAATAGGTTTTACTTTGATGCACCTGTAATTTCCATTTTGTAGCTGTAGCCCTCTTTTTCATTAATAAAAGTGCTCCTTTCTTATTCCTGTATTTTTATGCTCTACTACTCATCCCCCCTCCTCCACTCCATTATGATTTACTAATCCTCCTTGTACTCGATCTTGATGATCCGAGGTTAGAGCGATTAAGTTATGATGTCTTAATTAACCTTTTATTTTTAGGTTCTGGACCTTGAATTACTTTTGATTAATCATGGGTTGGAGGTATATTATCGATATATACTCTCCACCTTTGCTTTCATTCTGGGCTAGCCGAGAGGCCGATAGAATGAAGTGATCATTCAAGAGTAAAGGGAGTTGTACGCACCCCTCGAGAGAGGCAGACGTCCAAATCTCCCGGATTGGAGTAAAATCCAATAGAGGGGTTCACCGCGTAAAGCGAGCTTTAGGCCTCCGATTTAGACGAGAGTCGGTCGGACCTTCTTAAACTCAGTTGGGCACGACTTCGAGAGAAGCGTGTTCAAGCTTTAGGAACCTCCACGGTCAAGGACTTTTACCCTATTAAGCTTAGGTTTATTTATCGTCTTTTTAATCGTCTCCTGCTGAAGTGATTCTTGATCGAGTGCGCCTCTTTATTATTAGCTCTAACTCTTTTTTATCCTGCAAGTAGTTTAGTTTTCTTTTTATTTTAGTGCTTTAATTCCTGTTTTTTTAGTTTAACATTTAATATAAATATCATTTGATAAAATAATAGCGAACGCCTTTGAGTAGAAGTAGTCATTACACCCCAGGGAAATACGACCTTGATACTAATCTTTAGTATCCTATACTATAACCGATAAGGTACGCTTGCCTTTATCGGATATAGAATCGGAAAATATTCTTAACCACCACATCAACTTTCCCCTCTCTAACCCTCTCTCCGCAGTTGCGAACTTTTTGTATCAAGTTTTTGGCGCCGTTGCCGGGGAATGTTTTGATATTTTGAAAAAAGGATAGCTATTAATTTTATAGTTTTTGTTTTGTTTTTTTTTCTCTCGTCTCTTTCACCCCACTCTCGCGGTTGATTAATTTTATTTTGTAATGTGTAATCTTTGTTTTAATTGTGGATAGTTCGGTCACTCTCGCGAGGAGTGTTGGGTAAGGTATCCTTCATCCTCCCATGATTTTATCCCTTCCGGATCGAATCAATTTGGCCAAATTTATCCGTCCGCGAATTTTTTTCATGGGGTTACGATGGTTTTCAAACGCCTTCCTACCCCTCTCCTCCGAATTTTTCTGATTTTAATTCTTACAGAAATTTCTTGAATGGACATTTTGATCCTAGCCCTACTTTGAACTACTCAGGGTGGCAACACCCTGATCATTCTTGGGGACAAGGTGATCATCAATCCATTCCATCTCAAGATTTTTCCGCTTTTTCTCCGCAAGTTTGCGCGCCTCCCGTTTTTGATTCTAGCGAAAATGAAGTCATTTTTGATGGTGTAGCATTTGATGCACGCATCAATGCTCACTTCAAAGTGATTTTTGACGCTTTGGCTGCTGAGGCCGCATCTTTTTCTTCCCCTCCTCCCCTATTTATCTTTCGAATGATGAATCTTCGGATATTCCGCAGTGCCTTCAATCACTTGCGGAAGACGATTATTCAGAAATTCCATTGTGCCTTCAACCTCTCGAGGAGGAAATTTCCCCCGATATTCCGATTTTTTTTCAAGTTTCCGAGGAAGACGAACTTTCTTGTGTTCGATCTTCTGAAGAGATTGATTATTCGGATATCCCGGTTTGCTCCCAATCTACCGAAATGATTGCCATTCAGGTGGAGCAACCGGATTTTTCCATCCAACCATTCCCTTGTAATCAACCGCCGTCGCCTTCTTCTTTTTCTTCTCTTCCCCCTCCTTGCGAAAATTCTGTTTTCTTTTCTTGTTTTATTTTTCCTTCTAGTTTAGTTTCTTCTTCTTCTTCGCCCCCTTCTAATAGTATAGTTTCTTTTTCTAGTTTTTTTCTTTTTCTAAATTTTCTTGTTTTTTGTTTTATTTAAAAAATAAAAAATTACAAAAATATATTTTTATTTACTTAAAAAATGTTTTGGCACTCGCGCCAAAACGCGTTTTGCGCGAGCTGCCATTACATTTCTCTTTTTATTTTCCTTTTAGCTAACAAAAAAATGTCGAGCTCAACGACGTTTTAAACAAAGGGCGCTCTTGGGAGGCACCCCTTGCTTATCTTTTTCTTTTTTTGTTTTTCCGTTTTTTTTTTATTTTTTGTTTTGTGCAGGAATAAGCTCCCGCGTGTTTGTGCAGCTTATCGCCTCGCAACTTGGACTGAAGCCGATCTTTAGCTCAAGTTTGGGGGACATAATTTCAAACGTCTGGGCATCAAACGCTAGGGAAGCATCTTTTCCCTCTCTTTGCATTTTTTTTCTCTTCTCTTTTCTCTCTCTTCTCACTCTCTTTATACTTAACTTTAAACATTGGGGACAATGTTTAACTTTAAGTATGGGGGAGTGTTCCCTTAATATTTTACTTTAGAAAAAAAATTGTATATATAATATTTTTTTTAAAAAAAAAATCCAAAAAAAAAATATATAAATATTTTTTTTTAAAAAATCGCAAATTAAATTTAGTTAATTTTTGCCAAATACATTAGTACCCCGCTACTTTGCTTTTTATTGTTTTTTTCAAGTTCATGTCTACTTGCTTAGTTAGAATAAATTTGATTAACTTTCTGTTTAAATATGTTTAGCGAGTAGTATGTTAACTCATGCAGTGTTCCTATTTAGGGTAGTATGCTATTTTTGAAAAAATTTTGAATTTTTCTTTACTTTTCCATAGCCTTTTTTTTATTTCTTTTACTTTTATAAAATCCATCATCCCTTATTTTTCATTATTAAAATCTTGTTAAACGTTAAATTGTATTAAGTGTAGTAGACACAAACCGGTCTAGACGCTTATTATCATTATTTTCATGAAAGCAAATTCTCTATTTTTTATTTTTTTTGTGCTTATCCTCTTTTGAAATTTCAAAGCTTTACTTTGAGTAGATTTAGGAAGCATGAAAATGATTTAGGCATTTCTTTTGTAACGCTTGAGCCTTTGCACCTCACCTAACAATAACCATTGCTAGCCATTTTTGTGTCTTTTCCTTTCCTTTTTGTAGCCCCACTTTTTATTTCACCACGACCAAATAGCCTACCTACATGCACACTTTAAATTATTTTTGAGCTTTAATTGTAAATGTGCATCTTTTTGAAAAAATTTGTGGAAAATCTTTGTGTTATCTTTTGCTACAAAAGTGAAAAGTTTTGAGTATAAAAAAAATGAAAAAAAATGATGAAAATTATTGAGAAAAAAAAAGTAAAAGAAAAGAAAAGTATTTATTTTGTCTAGTTTTATTTTGGCAAAGCTCATTTTCTTTTTGTTTTAAGTGTGCAAATATCGCTCGTGTTTATCTTTTTGAATATCGCACCCTTAAAAACCTAAGCCTAATTATACGCCTAATTAAAGCCCTAATGATTCATGCTTTCTACGTTTACTTTTTAGTATAGTAGCGAGAAACTAGATTGAGTAAGTATTTTTGATAGAAATATTGAATTTTGTCTTGATTGACTATGATTTTAATTTGTCTCTTAGGCTTTAGTAGTGACTCAATGCACTTTTTACTCATTACTTTATTAAGTTTTAATTCTGTAAAAATTTGGGATGATTTGTTTTTATATTTAGTAAAATTTATAAAATTCTGTGCTAAGTTAAAGTAGGACTTTTCGGTTCTTTTTCAAAAATTTCTCTACCTCTAAATTCCAGTCTTACTCGTTTATAGCATTTTTAAAATTTTCAATTAATCCTCTTTATTTTCTCTAACTCGTAGTCTTTGCTTGAGGACAAGCAAAATAATAAGTATGGGGGAATTTGATGATGCATATTTTAGCTTAATTTATTAGGATAAAAATATGTTATTTTTGTTTTAAATCTCTTTCTCTATGTTATTTTATGCTTCTTTTTATGTAAATATTATAAATAATAATTATTTTTTGTTTTTTCAGGTTTCAACAAGTTTGCGGCCAATAATGCCTTTTCACGCCCACCTGTCACGCCCTCCCCGGGCGTGACCTAGGGCGTGTCACCTGTTCCCAAGGAACCCAGCCGCAAGAGCGAGTTTCCCGCCAAAAATCCCCTGTCACTCCCCACTGACACGCCCACCCCAGGCATGTCCACGGGCGTGACACGGGGGGTGTCGACCTCTGCCCGAAGTCTGCCGCCTTCTTCAATGCATTCTACAACGCTGCACGTAACAGTACTGTCACGCCCCATGTCACGGGCGTGACGTGGGGCGTGACTGCCCCGATTCCGACGTCTGATGGACCTGCGACTGCTGACTTTGACTTGACACGCCTGTCACGCCCCACTGTCACGGGAGTGACCAAGGGCGTGACCACCATCGTACCGAAATAATCATTATTCCTGTAAGAATTCAGCTCCCGAGGTCAAATCTGTACTATCACGCCCCCTGACACGCCCCCCTAGGGCGTGTCGCCGGGCGTGACCAACCCGTGGGAAAAATCTATAAATACAGGACCCCCCCTTCCATTTCAGCAACTTTTGGGGAGAGGGGGAGGTGCTGCCCCTCTATTTCTTGGCCCCTCTTATGCTTTCTCTCTCTCTCCCCCCCTCTCTCTCTCTCTCTTATTTTGTAATTATTTTCTTAACCTAGCTTAGTGTTTTGCTTTTAGCTCTTGCATTTCTTCTGAGTAGCTTGTTGTAGGGCTAGAATAGGTTTTACTTTGATGCACCTGTAATTTCCATTTCGTAGCTGTAGCCCTCTTTTTCATTAATAAAAGTGCTCCTTTCTTATTCCTGTATTTTTATGCTCTACTACTTATCCCCCCCTCCTCCACTCCATTATGATTAACTAATCCTCCTTGCACTCGATCTTGATGATCCGAGGTTAGAGCGATTAAGTTATGATGTCTTAATTAACCTTTTCTTTTTAGGTTCTGGACCTTGAATTACTTTTGATTAATCATGGGTTGGAGTTATATCATCGATATATACCCTCCACCTTTGCTTTCATTCTGGGCTAGCCGAGAGGCCGATAGAATGAAGTGAGCATTCAAGAGTAAAGGGAGTTGTACGCACCCCTCGAGAGAGGCAGACGTCCAAATCTCCCGGATTGGAGTAAAATCCAATAGAGGGGTTCACCGCGTAAAGCAAGCTTTAGGCCTCCGATTTAGACGAGAGTCGGTCGGACCTTCTTAAACTCAGTTGGGCACGACTTCGAGAGAAGCGTGTTCAAGCTTTAGGAACCTCCACGGTCAAGGACTTTTACCCTATTAAGCTTAGGTTTATTTATCGTCTTTTTAATCGTCTCCTGTTGAAGTGATTCTTGATCGAGTGCGCCTCTTTATTATTAGCTCTAACTCTTTTTATCCTGCAAGTAGTTTAGTTTTCTTTTCATTTTATTGCTTTAATTCCTGTTTTTTTAGTTTAACATTTAATATAAATATCATTTGATAAAATAATAGCGAACGCCTTTGAGTAGAAGTAGTCATTACGCCCCAGGGAAATACGACCTTGATACTAATCTTTAGTATCCTATACTATAACAGATAAGGTACGCTTGCCTTTATCGGATATAGAATCGGAGAATATTCTCAACCACCACATCCACTTTCCCCTCTCTAACCCTCTCTCCGCAGTTGCGAACTTTTTGTATCAAGTTTTTGGCGGAATGCCACTTACACATACAAAGAAGTTATGGCCTTAAGGCCTTATAGTTATAGTTCACAAATATGGTTTACAAACATCGGCGCGCAGGCTGGCCACACATGAAAGCAGTATAAATTTTCCACTCGGCCTTCGAGGGCCAGTATAGCAGTAAGGGCTTCAGCCCACTATTTCCCGCTTGGCTCTCCAGCACCTGCATAGGGATAATCCACCGCAAGGGTGGCAAACAAGGCAATGGTCATCATTCAACTAACTAATTTAAAACGACCCTACCCCTTTCCCTGGGTAGTGGTATTCCTTCCATGCAGGCAAAGTATTTTCACAAGTAGATATATCATAAAAACGTGCACTCACGCACAGTTCAATATATCACAAATGTCGGCCTCATGGTCCGACGCTCCGTGCACTCAAGGCACATTATCGGTGTACCGGAAAACCTGGGTCCCACCACCATTTAAAGGTTCCAGACATAACGACAAGTTTGAGCATTCTAGTCTTAATGGCACGCAGGCCTTAGACTATAATTATGCGCTCCAACGAGACCAATAACTTCGGTCTACTAGTAGGTCAGACATAACGCGGGTACAGTTCACCCTTTCCCATTGCTCAAATCGTTAAACGACACGGGTCAGCTTTCCCATTACCCGTTCGGCTCACTGCCTTTAAGAGCTTGCAGATTACAGATTAGCCTCATATTCTCTCAGAGACAGGCTTCATAATAGGTTTTCTGGGAGCTATCGCCAGCGAGAACTACTGTCGTCGGGCGTTAGCGACAGATTTCAACTTCTGTCCCCAACCTTAATCATAACTGGACCACCGATATAGAAAACCATGCAGTAACCTGCAGTGCCAGAAAACTGGTCTTTCATACCATAAATAGCTCTCCAAGAGCTATCACCGTTGGCCATACTAACTGTCGCCTGGCGACATCCAACTGGTCTTAAACTATGGATTTCTAGGGCATTTTCCTGGAATGTAACTCCAATACCCCGCAAACCCTGTATATTACTCGTTTATACTCAGAGTTTTCTCCGGCATGCAAAATAAACTTCATGAATCTTGACCAACCTGTCTAGATAGGCTTCACACAACATGCCTATTCCTTACTACACATTTTCGTATCTATATGCAAGACTCACTGTGGATTTAATGAATCAACCCAAAGGAATTCCCTCGATTCTCCACCTTTTTGTGGGGGATTCCATGCATATGCCAAAAGAAGGACTTCACTTGTCTAAGAAAGAAGGTCGTTACCCTTATAGTTCTTTTTGGAGCCATAACGTTAGCATTCTATCTGGTTGGAAACGAGCACATCAATTTCCTATTTACGGATCTAGTATCATATCTTGATTCCAAGCACAAGCATACCTTGGATCAATCTTCAAAAGAGCTTCTGGACTTTTCCTCCTCTTCCCTCTCCAGAACTAAGCAAGAGAGTGTGTGGGAGAAAATGATAATGAATTCTCATGTCCAACCTTTATCTGAAACCTACCGCCGTGCAGTAATATAGGTGGCAACCGCTTTGACCAGCTGGCGCCGCTATTCTTAGCTAGCACCCCGCGATAACTCTTTTGCGCCTGGCGGTAGACTGGTTGCTCGAGAAATCCTTTTGAAGTTCGTCGAGAGGCTAGCGCGGCGTGGTAACTTCTATTTCCTGGAAGTAGCGATCTCGATGATTCCTCGAAAGCTTTGAGTTGTCTACCGCGACGTGATACCTTCCAATTGCTAGGTAGTAAAAACCCGAGCACATGGTATTTTAATTCACCAGGCAATCGCCAACGATAAGACTATCACCGGGCAGTAACCTTCAATGATCACTTCTCATTTTTGGAGTGTTACAACCCTCCCCTCCTTACAGAAATTATGTCCCAAAATTGTACACATCTATTTGGAAAAACCAGCAATTAATATGTTATAACATATTTTACTAACAACTCGGTGTATTCCTCACGCATTGTCTTGTCATGCTCAGATGTAAGCTCTTTATGGCCAAAGTTGTCCCACCAGACTTTGAGATTCTCGATTGTCTTGTTTCGGAGTTGCTTGACGTCCGAATCCTTGATCCTAATAGGCCGAACTTTCGTCATCAGCCGATGATCGACCGGTACTTGATCGTCCACAACCATTTGAGCTAGCTCTTTGACAGCTTTTTGCAACACCGATATGTGAAACACATCGTGCAAACCATTTAACTTCAAAAATAGAGCTAAATGATAGGCATCTTCTCCAACTCGCTCAACCACTTCGAACTGACCAAGATACCTTGGACTCAACTTTTTCAAGCGCCAAATCCCGGATACGCCATTGAATGGCTGGAATTTTAATGATACCCAATCGCCAACCGCAACCTCTACGTTTCGGTGGTTGGCGATGTAGTAATTCGCTTGCATGTCTTGGGCTATCAGTAGCCGCTCTCTTAATATACGTATGGTCAAATTTTCATCTTAGACCTCTTTACGTTTATATAGTTTTAACTCACTTGTTTTCGCCCAAGCTAACGGTGTACGGTACTTCCTACCCTATAAAGCTTCAAAGGGCGCCATTTGTATGTTAGCTTTATATCTATTATTATAGATGATCTCAATCTTATAAAGATAGTTTTCTTACCACTTCTAAAATCCAGGGTGCACATAAGGAGCGTATCCTCCATCGTTTTATTGGTCCTTGCAGTCTAACCATCCATTAGAGGATGAAAGACCGTACATAACTTTTAGTCTTTTTCCAAACCATTGATATATTTGTATCCAAACATTTGTAGCAAAACGTTTGTTTTGGTCACCAACGATGCTCCAGGAACACCCTGCAATCTAACTAGGTTGTCTACGTTTATCATAGCCAACTTTCCACAAAATTATCCTTTTATTCGATATGAAGGGCATTACTTTTATCAATCGGTCAACGATCACCCACTCAGCATCGTTTCTGTTCTATGATCTTGGTAGTTCGTGTATGAATTTCACAGGGACCTCATCGAACTTCCGTATCGGATTGAGTTCATGCACATATCTGTGCTCACTGGATGAATTGAGTACTTTGTAAAATGTTCTTCGTACATTAATTCCTCACGAAGTTTACCCACATTCGGGATGCACAAATGACCATCTTTTCACAAAAGTTCGTCATCCAAGGAGAATTGAGCATTTGATGAATCCACTGTATTGTGTTGTAGACTCTTATAGAGTTCTGTCGCATGTCAAACTTTATCCGTAAGGTCATATTATATATCTATCCAGTTTAGGCATTCATTTACAGTGGTATTCTTGTCAACACAAAAATAAATGTCTAAGTTATCCAATTCCTAGATCAGATGTTCATCATGCATCCGCAACCAACTTGCCCTTGCCAGAGTCCTACCACTCAAGGCATCTATGACCACATTTCCCTTCCCGTGTGTGTAATGAATCTTGAAGTTGTAGTGCCCGATGAACTCCATCCACCTCCGCTGTCGCATAATTAGATTTTTTTCTGATCTAGAAGAAACTTAAGGCTCTTATGGTCCGTGAAGATGTCAACTTTAACGCCATATAAGTAATGATGCCATAGTTTAAGTATAAATAACACCTCCTCCAACTCTAAGTCGTGGACGGGATAGTTTTGCTCAAGTACTTTCAACTGGCGTGAGCCATAAGCTATCACTTTTCCAAACTAAAAAGAACGCAGCCTAAGCCGCTCCCAGATTCATCACAAAATACCAGCCGTCTGAACTACATGGCGAACTCAAAATAGGTGTCTTGGTCAAATGACTTTTAAGCTCATCAAAAGCTCGTGCCCACTCCGGTGTCCAAACAAACTTCTTATTTTTCTTCATCAATGTGGGGAGAGGTACGGCTATCCTTGAACAGTAGACATCAAATCCAAGGAATTTATAACTTAGCTATAATAAACAACACAGGTCACTGCTGTATCGTAACAATCTTCGCAGGATCTACTGTAATACCTACGAAACTACCCGCATGGCCAAGAAAACCCACCAAAGATAGCCAGAACTCACACTGAAAGTGAGGGATATCTCTACTTTACACTAGAGGGGGGTGAATAGGGTATTTTAAAATCTTGATTTAGTTTTATAGCGGATTTAAAAACTAGTGATATATATATATATATATATATATATATATATATATATATATATATAAAGAAACAATCACAACACACAAATAAAGAGAATAACAATCATAGACAATAGAAGGAATTTATAGTGGTTCCCCAATAAACCTGGATACATTCACTCTTCTACCACTCTGATAGGAATCCACTGCAGGTTTTTGATCAGGTGCCCTGCTTCCACAGGTTTTTTCTCAGGTGCCCTGCCACCACAAGATCTATTTTTCTAAGGGAGATCTAACAACCCTTTGAGCTTTTGATTAGGTGCCCAAAAACCAACTTAAGTCTTTTGATCAGGAGACTTAGAAACCAAAAGGGTAACTTTTAAAGGGAGTTAAGAACCCTGTACATAGTTTATTAAAATAAACAAAAAGAATGATGGTGTCTTCCTTATGAAGAATCTCTGAGAAGACTGTGGATGTTGAAGTAGAATGCTCCCCCTAATTTGAATAGAGTTTATGATCAGGAGAGGGAGTCTTTTCTTTAGGGTGTAGGTCTTCTTATATCTGAGAAAATGAAGACTTTGCACAAGCAGAGATTGAAGATCTAATTCTGTAAAAGTATGTGTTGATCTGCAAGTCTCTAAGTCATTATCTCAAAGTCTGTATATCTTTGTGAGTATCTCTAAGTAAGTAACCTTGGTGAGTAACCTTGGTGAGTAACCTTGAGGTAGAAATCTTCTGTACATATATATATGATGTAGAGAAGAATTCAAACATTTGAATTAGTCAATTCAGAAATGTTTGAGAGATTTCTCGAGAATGGTAACTGTCTTGAAAATAGACCATCCTTAAACTCTAGGATAAATCCATATTTAATGATGCCTCTAAATGGCTATATTCATTAGAATATTTGGCATTAAATATCATAGTCATAACTGTCTATAATTAAGCCTTTAAATCATTCTGCCTTTAGAATATAATCAGCCTGAAATTAAGCCTAAAACTTGTTCTACCTTCTATAAACAAAATTGCCTAAAACACTAAAGAGATTTAGTCGAACTCAACAAGCATTTTGTCGACCTGAGCTTGAAGTTTGTCGAACTGAATCTGCTTATTTGTCAACCTGACATCAGAGTTCATCGAGCTGAGTTTGACTTTTGTCGGGCTTAGTTTCTGAGTAGAGATAAGAGCTCATTGACCGAAGCTCAAAGTTCATCAAACTAAACTCATAGTTAAAACTCTGAGTTCGTTGAGCTGAGCTCAGCGATCGTCAAACTGCGCTCAGCTTTCGTCGACCTAAAGTCTGCATTCGACTAACTGCATTTTTGCTGGAATTCTTCCGAGGAAATAGACCTGGAAATAAACCTATGACCCTAGACTATACAAAATGGGTAAAACTAAACATCCTAATAGTAATCTTAGCAAAAATCAGTAATATGGTTCCAACAATCTCCTCTTATTTGGGCGAGGATACTTTTATAAAGAAAAAACAACCCAAAGAATAAAATATGTACCAGAAAAACTTTTAGCAGATATAAAACAAAGTGCTTCGAGAGTACAGAAACATAAACACAGTTATAATAACATAAAATTAGAAATCACTTGCCTTTCTTAAGAGCATTAGAGGAATATTCTGAAGAATTTTTGTTGAAGATTAACTTCCTGTTAGGATCTGCAGCTTCCTTTTGACTCATCTTCAAATCTTGAGAGACAATAATCTTTAAAGAAGTAGTCCTAGGCACCACTGCCTCTGGATGTAAGTGAATGTAATGATCAACATTGAATACATTCTTTACCTTGTATTTATCTAGTTCCTTCTTTCTGTAAGAGGACATAGTGTAGAACAGGGAGGTGTCCTTTCCTTCAGCTTTAGCATTCTTAATCTGAGATAAAGCAATAACTTTATTAAATCTAGCCTTTCTGATGTTTGGATCTAGTTCTGGATCATAAATTGGTGAAGGAGGCTTTTCTTGATCTTTTTTTTATTGACTGCTGCTTTGAATTCTTTGAAAATCAGACCATGAGGGCCTATCATGTCTGCTCTGAGTTTGTTTAGATTGATAATGAGAAGAAGTAGACCTTTGAGAAATGGTTCCTGCTGCACCTGCTACTGGAGGAGGAGGAGGTCCTCTACTAGACATTGGAGGTGGCTGATATCTCTTTATTTTCTTCCTCCTTTTCTGTTAATTTTTACATTATCTCATCCAGTGGGGAAGGTCTGGAGTGAGAGTTAATCCATGCAAGATGTAGTTTGGAATGTCAGCAGTAGAGAACGTTGAGGAGCAACCTTTGCAGGAACTTTATTTTTCTTATACTTTATTTTCTTGGAACTAAAGTCATCTGACACATCTGATTCATCATCATCATCAGAATCTTCTACAAGTTGATCATATAGATCATCTAGCTATTTAAGCAAATCTGACTGATCAGTAATTGAAGCTACTGGCAATGTATTTACAATATCTGTATCTACTGCTTTAATATGTCCATGATCATCATCTTGTTCCATATCTTCAAAAATAATATCATCTAAATTAGGCTTTGGGGATTCATCCCTTGCATAATTTGGAGGGGAGCAGGCTTGCTCTATAATATCTATTATATTATCAGCTGCTTCAGTCTTATGAACTGGATTATTACTGGTAGAATAATCTATAAGACTGTTCCTTAGCTGTTCTAAAACTGAAGAATCAACTGGGGCAGTATAGCATACTATAGCCTTACAAGAAGAATGCTCAAAAATTGGAGAATAACTATGTAGAGTATCAACTAGCGATCGTCGAACTGCGTTCAGCTTTCGTCGACCTGAATTCTGCATTCGACAAACTATATTTCTTCTGGAATTCTTCTAAGGAATAGCCTTGGAAATAAACAATTGACCCTAAACTATACAAAATGGGTCAAACTAAACATCCTAATAGTAATCATAGCCCAAATAAGTAATATGGTTCCAACAATCTCCTCTTATTTGGGTGAGGATACTATTTACAAAGAAAAAACAACCCAAAGCATAAAATATCTACCAGAAAAACTTTTGGCAGATATAAAATAAAGTGCTTTGAGAGTATAGAAACATAAACACAGTTATACGAACATAAAATTAGAAATCACTTGCCTTTCTTAGGAGCATTTGAGGAAGATTATGAAGAAGGTTTGGTGAAGATTAACTACCTGTTAGGATCTGTAGCATCTTTTTGACTCATCTTCAAAACTTGAGAGCCAATAATCTTCAAAGAAGTAGTCCTAGGCACCACTGCCTCTGGATGTAAGTGAATGTATTTATCAACATTGAATATGTTCTTTAATTGGTATTTATCTAGTTCCTTCTTTCTGTAAGGGGATATAGTGGAGAACTGGGAGGTGTCCTTTCCTTAAGCTTTAGAATTCTTAATCTGAGATAAAGCAATAACTTCATTAAATCTAGCCATTCTGATGTTTGGATCCAGTTCTTGATCATAAATTGGTGAAGGAGGATTTTCTTGATCTGTCTGTTGTTGACTGCAGCTTTGACTTCTTTGAGAATCAGACCTTGAGGGTCTATCATGTCTTCTCTGAGTAGGTTTAGATTGATAATGAGAAGAAGTAGACCTTTGAGAAATGTTTCCTGCTGCACTTGATGCTGGAGGATGAGGAGGAGGAGGTCTTCTACTAGACATTTGAGGTGAATGATATCTCTTCATTTTCTTCCTCCTTTTCTGTTCATTTTTAGAATATCTCTTCAAGTGGGGAAGGTCTGGAGTGAGAGTTAATCCATGCAAGATATAGTATGGAATATCAGCAGTAGAGAATGTTGAGGAGCAACCTTTGCAGTAACTAAAATTTTTCTTATACTTTCTTTTTTTCGAACTAGATTCATTTGACACATCTGATTCATTATCATCATCATCAGAATCTTCTTCAAGTTGATCATATAGATCATCTTGTTGTTTAAGCAAATCTGACTGATCAGTAATTGAAGCAACTAGCAATGTATTTACAATATCTGTATCTACTGCTTGAATATCTAAATTATCACCATCTTGTTCCATATCTTCAAAAATAATATCGTCTAAATTAGGCATTGGGGATTCATCCCATGCATAAGTTGGAGGGGAATAGGCTTGCTCTATAATATCTATTATATTATCACCTACTTCAGTCTCAAGAACTTGATTATTACTGGTACAAAAATCTATATGACTGTTCCTTAGCTATTCTAAAACTGAAGAATCAACTGGGGCAGTATACCATGCTATAGCCTTAGAAGAAGAATGCTCTAAAACTGGAGAATAACTATGTAGAGTATCAACTAGCGATCATCAAACTGCTCTCAGCTTTCGTCAACCTGAATTCTGCTTTCGACTAAATGAATTTTTGCTGGAATTCTTCTGAGGAAATAGCCCTAGAAATAAACCTATGACCCAAGACTATACAAAATGGGTCAAACTAAACATCCTAATAGTAATCTTAGCCCAAATAAGTAATATGCTTCCAACAATCTCCTCTTATTTGGGTGAGGATACTATTTACAAAGAAAAAACAACCCAAAGCATAAAATATCTACCAGAAAAACACAGTTATAAGAGCATAAAATCAGTTATCACTTGCCTTTCTTAGAAGCATTAGAGGAAGATTCTGAAGAAGGTTTGGTGAAGATTAACTTCCTGTTAGTATCTGCAGCTTCCTTTTGACTCATCTTCAACTCTTGAGAGCCAATAATCTTCAAAGAAGTAGTCCTAGACACCACTGCCTCTGGATGTAAGCGAATGTATTTATCAACATTGAATAAGTTCTTTACCTGGTATTTATCTAGTTCCTTCTCTCTGTAAGAGGATATAGTGGAGAACTGGGAGGTGTCCTTTCCTTCAGCTTTAGCATTCTTAATCTGAGATAAAGCAATAACTTCATCAAATCTAGCCATTCTGATGTTTGGATCCAGTTCTAGATAATAAATTGGTGAAGGAGGATTTTCTTGATCTGTTTGTTGTTGACTGCTGCTTTGACTTCTTTAAGAATCAGACCTTTAGGGTCTATCATATCTGCTCTGAGTAGGTTTAGATTGATAATGAGAAGAAATAGACCTTTGAGAAATGTTTCCTGCTGTACCTACTGCTGGAGGAGGAGGAGGTGGTCCTCTGCTAGGAATTTAAGGTGATTGATATCTCTTTATTTTCTTCCTCCTTTTCTGTTCAATTTTAGAATTTGTCATCAAGTGGGTAACGTCTGGAGTGAGAGTTAATCCATGCAAGATGTAGAATGGAATGTCAGCAGTAGAGAACGTTGAGGAGCAACCTTTGCAGGAACTTTCTTTTCTTGGAACTAGAGTCATCTAACACATCTGATTCATCATCATCATCAGAATCTTCTGCAAGTTGATCATATAGATCATCTAGCTGTTTAAGCAAATCTGACTGATCAATAATTGAAGCTACTGGCAGTGTATTTACAATATCTGTATCTACTGCTTGAATATGTAAATTATCACCATCTTGTTCCATATCTTCAAAAATAGTATCATCTAAATTAGGCATTAGGGATTCATCCCATACATAAGTTGGAGGGGAATAGGCTTTCTCTATAATATCTATTATATTATCAGCTACTTCAGTCTCAATAACTGGATTATTACTTGTAGAAAAATCTATAAGACTGTTCCTTAGCTGTTCTAAAACTGAATAATCAACTGGGCAGTATAACATACTATAGCCTTAAATAAGAATGCTCAAAAACTGGAGAATAACTATGTAGAGTATCAAAAACTTATAGTAAAGAGTGCAAGTTAAATGTGGGATGGATAAATACATCACCAATAGTAACAACTTCTGCTTCTGCTGCTACTGAACTTATCATCTCGATATCTGAATCAAAAACTGCTTCTGCTACTAGGATTGAAACTGCAAAATTGTTTGGAGCTTCTTCATAAAGCATCTCCCCCTGCCTAGATCCAGCGAGACCTGAATCTAGGCCCCTAAAAGAAGGGACAGTTAAAGAAGAAGACAGCTAAGAAGAGAGAGCAGAAATGGAAGCATCAAGAGGAGCTATAGCTCATTCTATTAGCTTTTTGTGTGTGGGGGTAATAAATTCAAGAATGTTAGCAGAAATAGAAGAAAAATCAACATACATAAACTCATTAGAATTCTGAGTAGATGTTGAAGGTTGATTGGAAGTATAGGGAATGGAGGTAGAAGGGATGAAGCTGTGAGCACAGGTTGAGCAGAGATAGAATGTTTGTGGAATGGATGACGGAGGAATGACAGTTTTAGTGTCATCAGGAATAGTTTCTTCCTATATAGGGGAGTGAGGTGGAGATGGAGATACATTAATTAGAGATGAGTGAGGTGGAGATAGAGGAAGTAGATTGAAATTAGGTAGATTAGAAATTATAGGAGATGAGGGTGACTGATTAATGGGTGATTCTGGATGAATGGAAGTGGATGGTATATCTTCAGATATAATGGGTGGTATAAGTGACTGAATAGGTGATTGAGGATTGAGGGAGTCATCATATGGAGTTGATGAATGAATAGGTGGACGAGATAGAGATGGTAGGTTAGATAGTGGAGATAGTTGTGCAGAGGAATGGTGTGGAGATTGAGGAGGAGAAGAAATATGAGGAGCAAACACTTCTTCTGGGGTTGAGAGAGTAGCTATTATAGCCCTTGTGCCTTCAGAAGCTGTTCTAGAAGAGGTAGCCCTGGAAGGCTTTGGGATAACCCTCTCCCATCTTCCAAACAAGGCAGAGGTAAGCCATTTGGATGCATTAATATGGGTGGTATGTGAGACTAGGAGTTCAGGGCACTTAATTTGTAGGAAAATTCATAGTACCCTACGATAATAGGTATCCTTCTTATTAATTTTCTTCTTAATTGAATCAAATAATATTGTTCCCCAATTCACAGATTTCTTATTAACCAAGACACACATCAACATAAATTGTTGTCTAGTGATATAATCATGTGCAGAATGTTTTCCCAACAAAACTTTACCAACCACATTCGCGAAAAACTTATATTCAACAGAAAAATTCTTTTTCAGTAGGTGATTTAGGTATCCCTGATTATGTCCCATTCTATCTAGCATCTCATCAATTCTAGTACTAGATATTTATATTTCATCTTCTCCATTAACAAAGGCAAAAACTTCATAAAGAATTTTTGGTGATAAAGTAACCTGATTTCGAGAGATTGATACAGTAATTGTTGTCTTATCAGGAAACCTTGCAGTGTGAACCCATTCTTTGATTTCAGCAACTGAGAGTTTGATCCTTATGGTCATGAAGTTCTTCAAAGTCTGGTCCACAAACAATTTCATAATGTCCTGGAATATTTGGTCAGAATGGCGGAAGGAATCCATGTCTATATCAAAACTAGCATCAAACTTCATCGCTGAGAGGGTTGCCTATAAAATTCCATCTTCCTGCAAGACAATGAGATCAAGTGCAAGGGAAAATAGAGAAAGCGTGGGATAGAGTTTGATGAGAACCTAAATATAAGTTTTCAGAAGTCGAAACAACAAAATCTATCCGACAAAAAACAAAGCATCGAGCTCTTGTTCGATGAGAAATTCTCAAAAGAAATGCATTTCGTCGATCTCAGGTTGACGAAAGTTTTGCAAAAGAAATATGTTTCGTCGAGCTCTGTTCGACGAAAAATACTTGAAACTAATCCATCGCTCTCCGTTCGACGAAAGTTTCTAAAGGAAAGTTTGTCGATCTCTGTTCGACGAACGATTCACGAAAAGAACACAGTTCATTGAGCTCCGTTCGACGAAAGGTGTGTAATTCGTCGATCTCAGAAACAAAAGATTAATGATTCTCCATTTATCATGCCTAGCTGATTTAGGAAGCTCAAATGTTTCTTTTCATCTAAGGGTTTAGTGAAAATATCCGCCCTTTGTAAATCAGTAGAAATGAAGACAAGATCAATTTTTTTTATCTATATTATCTCTAAGAAAATGATGTCGTATTTCTATATGCTTAGTCCTACTATGCATAACTGGATTGTGTGTAATAGAAATTGCACTGGTATTATCAATAAATATAGTTAAATTATTTAAGTTGTATCAATAATACAATAATTGATTTTGAATCCACAAGATCTGTGAACAACAACTACCATCGTTCATGTATTCAACTTCAGTAGTTGAGGTAGGCACAAAGATTTGCTTCTTGCAAAACCATTACACAAGCCTATCACCAAGAAATTGACAAGTTCATGATGTGCTTTTCCTATCACTCTTCATCCAGCATAGTCCGTATCTGAGAATCCAGTTAATTCAAATTTTGACTCTATTGGATACCAAAGTCCTAGATTAGGGAAACCCTTTATATATATCAAGATCCTTTTAGCTAAAATTAGATGAGATTCTTTAGGATTTACTTGAAACCTAGCACAAATACATGTAGCAAACATTATGTCTGGTCTACTAGCTATTAGGTATAATAGAGACCCAATGATGGTCCTATATAATTTCTATCAACAGGATTGCAATGTTCATCATTATCAATAACAACATTGGAGGGCATGGGTGTTTTCATATCTGAGGCATCAGACATCCCAAATCTTTTAATTAGCTTTTTAGTATATTAAGATTGGGATATAAAAATACCATCAGGAGTTTGCTTCACTTGTAAACCAAGGAAGTAGGATAGTTCACCCATGCTACTCATTTCAAACATTGAATACATTAGGTCAGAAAACATTTTGCATAGTTTGGAATCAGTAGAGCCAAATATTATATAATCTACAAATATTTGAACTAGCAAAATTTTATTTTTATGATGTCTAACAAATAATGTTTTATCTACAATGCCCCTAGTAAATTTATTTTCTAAAAGAAAACTAGCAAGAGTCTCATACCAATCTCTTGGAGCTTGTTTAAGACCATAAAGGGCTTTGTTAAGTCAAAAAACATAAGAAGAGTGAGTTAGAGAGATAAAACCTGGTGGTTGTTCAACATAAACTTCTTCTTTGATCTCTCCATTTAGAAAGTCACTCTTCAAATCCATCTGATATACTGTGAATTTCTTGAATGCTGTATATGCAAGAAAGATCCTGATAGCCTCCAATTTTGTTACAAGAGCAAATGTCTTGTCATAGTCTATGTCTTCCTCCTGTGAATATCCCTGAGCTACCAATCTTGCCTTATTCCTTTCAATAATACCTTGAGCATCCAGCTTATTCCTATAGACCCACTTGGTTCCAATTAATGGATAGTGTTTGGGTCTAGGAACTAAGTCCCAAACTCTCGATCTCTCAAATAAATTGAGTTCCTCTTGCATTGCAATGATCTAGTGGGGATCTTGTTCTGCATCTTTGATGGATTGAGGTTCAACTTGTGAGATAAAATAAGCATGCATCTGATCTTGAATCAATTGATGCCTTGTTTGAACACTATTTTATATGTCTCCAATTACTTGAGATCTAGGGTCATACCTATGTGTGACAAGATCAACATGTAGAGTTTTTTGTTCCACTCCTTGTGGTGCTAATTGCTATTGTGGAATTTCATTAGCCACAATTTATTCCGCATGAATTTCATGATTTTCTTCATCACTGTCTTCATCAGCAATCTGTTAAGAAGGTTGTACTATATCCTCTTGTGATAGGAATAATTCATCCATTTTCTCACACAGATTTGGTACCTGAAAAAATTCTATAGTAGAGACATTTCTCTCCTTATAAAACATATTAGTCTCATCAAAAGTTACATGTACAGATTCTTCCATTTTAAGAGTAGATTTGTTATAAACCCTATAGGCCTTGCTAACAAGAGAATATCCAAGGAAAATTCCTTCTGCAGCTTTAGCTTCAAATTTTCTTAAGTATTTCTTGTCATTATTATGAATATAACACTTACAACCAAAGACTTTATAATAATTTACTTTAGGCTTCTTAGATTAAAGTAATTCACAGGGAGTCTTACTCATAAGTTTATGTATTAGACTTCTGTTATGGACATAGTTTGATTTTCTTACCGCCTCTGCCCAAAAGGATAGGGGCAAGTGAGCATCTGCAAGTAATGTACCAGCAGATTCAATGAGGGTTTTATTTTTCATTTAGCTACCCTATTTTTTTGAGGAGTTTTCTAGGAGCAGAAAAACAATGCCCGATAACTTCCTTCTCACAAAATGCTTGCATCAGAAGAGATTCAAATACAGTGCCATAATCTCTTCTGATCAATGCAATCTGAGTAGAGTACTCAATCTTGATACTCTTTAGAAAATCTGTAAGAACTTTAAAGTTATCTGACTTGTTTCTCAAAAAGAATACCCAAGTGAAACTAGAGAAATCATCTACAATAACAAAGGTATATGACTTTCCTCCCAAACTTTGTATTGCAATAGGTCCAAAAAGGTCCATATGTAGCAAATAAAAAATCCTGGGTGAATCACTTTTAGAAATGGATTTAAAACTATTTTTAGTTTGCTTGCCTAATTGACAAGCCCTATAGAGTCCTTACTTCTTGTAAGAATAAGAAAGTAGTCCTATAACAATGTTGTCCTTAGATAGTTTAGCAATAGTCCTAAGGTTACATATCCTAACCTTTAATGCTAAAGTTTATTGGTTTTACTAAACTGATTAAATAAATAGATTTCAGTTTTTGCAGAGTTAAAATTAACCAAGTAAATATTACCTTTTCTAACTCCAGTTAAAACTTTTTTATTTAAACTAGAAGTAATTGAACATAAGGACTTATTAAAGGTTTCCTGATAACCTTCATCACATAATTGACTTATGGAGATGAGGTTATGCTTGAGACCATTCATATAGGCTACCTTCTTGAAAATAACTGCTCCAACCTTGACATTTCCATAGCCTTCTTTCTGGGCACAGTTGCACTCTCCAAAGATAACCTTTGGTCAAAGCTTTGCTTTAAAATCCATTAGATTAGCCTTGCTTCCTGTCATGTTTTTTGAGAAACCACTATCCCGATACCACTATTCCTCTATGGTAGGATAGTTCTTTACCTACATAAAAACAAATTAGATGTTCATGACCAAGGTTATATTGGGTCCTAATTTTCTTTCATAATGATAATTGGAAATG
Organism: Platanthera zijinensis; assembly: GCA_039513925.1. Classification (NCBI taxonomy): domain Eukaryota; kingdom Viridiplantae; phylum Streptophyta; class Magnoliopsida; order Asparagales; family Orchidaceae; genus Platanthera; species Platanthera zijinensis. The sequence continues at coordinate 94,335,173 of CM077083.1, forward strand.
TAAGAACACTCAGTTTGATCTTTATAATGAAGTGGATGATATCTCCTAGGAGGGATGCTCCACTAAGTAAATAGGTTTTTTAATATTTGTTTTGATTATTGTTTTGAAAATAAGTAAAATTTCTGTTTGAGGAAATAGGGTTTGACAAGTTATAATTATTTTGTCGAGCTTGGTTCGACGAATAATACTGATTTCGTCGAGCTCGGTTCACAAAATGATAGTATTCATTTTCTGCATTCCACGTTCGTCAATCTCTGTTCGATGAATCATATTGATTTCATCGAGCACTAGTTGTTGAATAATTATACCCAAATTCTGGGTTCAGAGTTCGTCGATCGTCGTTCGACAAAAAATATTGATTTTGTCGATCTTGGTTCGATGAATTTTGTTGAACATGATTTTTATGTGAATTTATATTTTGCTTTGATTTATTATTTTGTGAAACTTTATTAATTTTATCTGTAATTTGTAGAACATTTTTATTTTAGCTGATATGAAGTTTATAGGGGTTGATAAAATATTTTTCTAAATAAGATGAGGCTGACTAGATGAAGCCCTCAAGCCTAGTTTTCCATTGAGCCTGACATTTACTGTACTTGTGATATCCATCAGTTTGATGCTTCTCCCATTAAGGGATTCTTCAAAGTTTTTATCCTCATTTAGCTTGTTTTCAAAGGAACCTATTTGTTCGATATCAATTTTTAAATCTTCTTTTAGTTCAAGGTTTTCTGAGGAAAGATTTTCAAATTCAGTTAGTTTCTCTCTGAGAAGTTTTATTTCCTTCTCAGATTTTATTAAATCTTTACATAGTAATTTATAATCTATTATAAATTGATCCGAAGTAAAATAAAAAAGAAGATATTACCTGATCTTTGTCAAATTCTTACTAAGACTCAGAATTGCTGCATGATGCATTGATTGCCATCAAACAGATTTCTTTAGCCTTTGCTTCTTCTTCATCTTCACTTGAGCTAGATGAAGATTCTGAATAAGATTCACTCCAAGTCTCAGCAACAAATCCTCTCCCCTTCTTCTTGTGTTTATTGGAAGAAGGTTTGTGTGAGTGCTTCTTGTAGTCTTTCTCCTAATTCTTGTCTTTCTTCTTGTTATAAGGACATTCTGGAAGGATATGTCCTAGTTTCCTGCAACCATAACAAACTATTTCTTTAGTGGGATTTTTATCATACCTTGGTTTGTCATCATTTTTGGAAGATCTTCTCCTAAAGTATTTTCTTTCCATTTTGTAGAATCTCTTAGCCAAGAGAACAATAAGATCTTCATTCTCTGGAGATTTTTCTTCCTTTTCTATTGCTTGAAAAGCAATGCTTTTCTCTTTCCTTACTGGGGGTGAAGACTTCTGTTCAACTTCTCTGGTTCTGATGAGCTGCTCATAAGACTTGATCTTGCCCAACAGGGTTTCTGTTGTAATCTCATTTAAACAACTGGCTTCCTTGATTAGCCAGATCCTTGAATCCCATGTGCTAGGGAAACATATGAGGATCTTATAATTGACTTTTATCAATGTGATGTTCTTCTCTAGTATTTTCATCTCATTGATAATTAGACTGAGTCTTGTGTATATCTTAGGAACTGATTTAGATTCTCCCTTCTTGAAATTCTCATATTGAGAGATCAAGTGGGATCTTACGTCCTTTCTCTCATTAGTAGATCAAGCAACCATTGTGTTTAGAGAGTTCCAGATGTCCCTTACTGAAGAGCATTCAACAACATTCTAAAAAAGGTCATTTGACATAGTTTGGGCTAAAATGTTCATAGCCTTGGCATCAACAATCTTTGCTTTCTTCTGGGCTTCTATCCATTCTGGAGGTGGTAAAACACTTGTACTTATTTTTTCCACTGGTAGAGGTGGGCCTATCAAGATGGAATTTTAGATATCTTTATCAATAGAGTTCATATACAGCCTAATCCTTGACTTCTATAATACAAACTTATTTAGGTTGCACACAGGAGTTCTAGAGCTTGAATATTCCTTATTTTGTGCCATGATAGATCTGTAGGTAAAAGTTAAATCTATCAGATATTATGGTTCAGGTGTTAGCCTGTAAAACCAAAGAACCAACTTTTGATACCAATTGAAAGTGAGGGATAGATCTACTTTACACTAGAGGGGGGTGAATATGTTATTTTAAAATCTTGATTTAGTTTTATAGCGGATTTAAACACTAGTGATATATATAAAGAAACAATCACAACACACAAATAAAGAGAACAATAATCATAAATGACATAAGGAATTTAGTGTGGTTCCCCAATAAACCTAAGTACATACACTCTTCTACCACCCTAGTAGGAATCCACTACAGGTTTTTGATCAGGTGTCCTGCCACCATAGGTTTTTTCTCAGGTTCTCTGCCACCACAAGATCTATTTTTCTAAAGGAGATCAAGCAACCCTTTGAGCTTTTGTTCAGGTGCCCAAAAACCAACTTAAGTCTTTTGATCTGGAGACTTAGAAACCAAAAGGGTAACTTTTGAAGGGTGTTAAGAAACCTATACACAGTTTATTAAAATAAACAAAAAGAATGATGGTGTCTTCTCTGTCAAGAAACTCTGAGAAGACTAGTGGATGTTGAAGCAGAAAGCTCCCCCTGATTTGAGTAGAGTTTATGATCAGGAGAGGGAGTCTTTTCTTCAGGGTGTATGCCTTCTTGTATTTGAGAAAATGAATACTTTGCACAAGTAGAGATTGAAGATATAATTTTGTAAAAGTATGTGTTGATCTGCAAGTCTATAAGTTAGAATCTCTAAGCCTGTATATCTTGGTAAGTATCTCTATAACACCCCAAATACCAAAATTGAGCTCAGGATGGGCAACACGGCCTGGGACACAGTCATGTCTCAGGCTATTTCCTGCTCTGTGTGGTCGAGTTGACACACAGCTGTCGAGTGCTCGATGAAATGCACTCGATGAATTTCGAGAGGGAACACGGCCTGCGACACGGGCGTGCCCTAGGTCGTGTCCTCCTATGGGTCGACAAACTCCACTCGACAAAATGCACTCGACGATTCTCGAAAGGCACTCGAGTTGGGCACACGGCCTGTGACACGAACGTGCCAGAGGCCGTGTCCTTCTCTATATTTGGCCAGGGATGTGAGGCTTGGTGAACACGGGCTAGACACGGGCGTGTCTGAAGCCGTGTCAGGACACATAGCCTGTTACACGAGCATGTCACATGGCCGTATTTTATTCGGGTTGAGTCGGTTGTGTGCTGCTTAAGGTACACGACCTATGACACGGGCGTATCATAAGCCCTGTCAGCCCAAAAATAGAACTTTCAAGGCGATTTGTGGCCGTTCATTTTCTTCATCTTGGATACAATGGTCCAAGCTTCTCCCTGCTGAGTTAAATCGAGGAATTGAGAGATAACTCTCATTCCATTTTGACCACTCTCTTTCTAAAAGAGGTAGAGAGAATGGAGAGCAAGGAGGAGGAGGAGAAAGGATCCGGCCACCAGTGGAGCTTTAGAGTTCCGAATCGAGATACGAGGCTAGATTTGTGGAGGCAAGGCCGCTGCGGTGCTTTCCAACCGGCGAAAATTCCATGGATCCAAAGAGATTGTCAAGGGTAATGATCTTCCTTCTTGGACATGTGAAGTCCTTTTTGCATATGCATGGATTTCCCCAACCAAAGGGTAGATGCTTGAGGGATTTCCCTTGGGTTGATTCTTGGAATCTCCAACAAGTCTTGCATATAGATCCGGAAATGTGTAGTACGGAATAGGCATGCTGTGTGAAGCCCATCTGGATAGATTGTTCTGGATTGGTGATGTTTCATTTTACGCATTTGAGAAGACTCCGCGTTTAAACATGTAATTGTAGAGTTGATGGGTTGTACCTGTGAAGGGCAGTAACAGGAAGTACTGGAGTGGAATTCCAGGAAAACACCCTCATAACGCTTGTGTTGTATGCTTTGAAAGTCTAGTTTCTTACGTTGCAGGATAATACAGGGTTTTGCTTGAGTTTCGGTGCAGATATAGAGTTCTGCTGAACCCGCCAAGCGATCGCAAGGCACCCTGGCACTAGCCCCTCTTTTTGGATTGTGAAGACAGTCCTTGGTGGACAGTATGGCTATTGTGATCTGTGTGCTCTTAAAAATGCTTCGTGCTGAACAGGAAAGGTGAAACCGACCCGCGTATATAAATTGGCCATTAGTACTTTGGTATTCGGTGAGGGCATGGCAATTTTAGCAGGGGGGGGGGGGGGGGGTGGCTGATTTGTACCTTTGTTATGTCCGACCAACTGGTATACCTAATTTATTGGTCTCATTGGAGCGCATAATGAGAGTCTTAGGTCTGCGTGCCAGTAAGACTAAATGCTCAAACTTTACCATTGGGTTTCGGACCTTGCGGTGGTGGAAACTTGGAGTACACCAAGAATGTGCCCTGTGTGCACGGAGCGTCGGGCCGGGTGGCTGGAGTTTGTGATGTATTGGTTGTGCGTGAAAGCACATTATGTGATATATCCGCTTGTGAATTGCTATGCCTGCAGGGAAGGAATACCACTGCCCTCAGAAAGGGGTGTGGTCAATATAAATTGGTCCGCTGAATGATGATCGTTGCTTTGTTTGCCACCGTTATCGTGGGCTTTCCCTATACAGGTGTCAGAGAGCCGAGTGAGAAATAGAGGGCTAAAGTCCCTGCTACTATTGCTGCTGCTGCGGTTGCTGATGCTGGCCCTCAAATGCTGAGCAAAGAATGTAGTGATGTTCATGTATGGCCGGCCTGCGCGTCGATGTTTGTAATCCACACTTATAAAGCGTAACTGTATGGCCTTAAGGCCAAACTTTTGTGTATTTGGTGTACATTTCTTTGGGAGTATATAAATGTGATTATTTATATATGTAGTGGACATTCATGGTCGTAAGATAAATATTAAAGTTAAAATCTTCCGCTACCATGCTTTGTGTTAGGATGCGAATATGTTTTGGTATTAACCTATAACTTCACTGTCTGTCTGTGGCATATGGTGTGGGGCCCCGCCGGACCTTCTATTATATGTTATGCAATGGATGGAGTCGTTTCATTTTGGTATCAGCTTGTCTCGGTATTCCTCTTTCAAATTCATGGTCGAATTCTATTGTGGGGTCGTAAGCACGTGTACGTGCAAACCGCTTTAACATTAATAAACTCAAGAATGTCCACTAAGGAATGAAAATAAACATATTTGGGGTATTGCGTTGTGCAATATTTTAATTGCTTACTTGTGTGTTTCACGATTGTAGGAAACTAGTAGTAATGAAGGACAGCTACAATGCTAGCATTTAATGGGAATTAATGAGCCAACTACGGTGCCAACACCTCCTCTTTTGGTAGAGACGGTCGGGTTGATCGCTAATGTGGTCTTTGTATTGATCAAATCCCACCATGAGGGACTTGTACAACCCTCTGTTTTGGTGGTGCATCCCATGCCAGTTGGTATACATGAGCAGATGGCAAGGTAAAGAGCATCGACCCCATCGTTGAATAAGTGTCTGATCCAAGGACCATATACGGTCGAGGAGTACTTCATGCATTTGTTGCATTGAGACAACATGCAGAGTTTGTGTTTGAAACTGAGGAGACTAAGACCAACAGATTTTATGATAGTCTGCGCGATGAACTACGACGTTTATTGGTGGGTCCAAAGTTAATCGGATTTTGTGCCTTGGTAATGGCAGCTAGGTCTTTGGAAATGGACTTCAATCAGTTCAGGGCGAGTAATGATTTCAATATGCCAACCTTTGCAAATGTGTCAAAATCAAACTCTCGTAAGTGGAAGAAGAAGTTACATCTGTTGAAATCAGCCTCTTCCACCATCATTGGAACAAAGAAAAGGTGTGGTCCATATGTTTGTTTTTCTTGTGGAATTATAGGACATCTTGCCCAAGACTGCCATGGTAATACGCCAAGGGCAAAGAAAGCTAAGGCTGGAGCAGTGGCAGGGCGAACTCCACCCATTTGCTACTCGAGTGGCAAAGGACATAAAGCCTGAGACTACAAAAGTGGCCCTTAGACAAGACTAAACAAGAAGAGAAAGCATTTATGTCCATAAATAATTGTAATTATGTACAGTACATACCTTTTTTTGTAATGATGTATCCAATACATGTTTTGCATATATATATAAATATGTTGTGATGCATAATCAAAAAGTTGTTGGTTTAAGGCATTTTCTGCCCTATGTACTTATCTTGGTATAACAGATACGAGTGGAACGACCTGGACGTAGTGGAAAGAGTGCATTTGGGTAGAAAATGATCTGGAAAGAGGTTGCTATGATGTCATATCAGGACATAGTAGCGTCTGTGCTGACCATAGTTGTGTTTATTATGATCATAGGTATGGGCTAGCTCATTGAGCAGCGTACTAGTGTAGATTACACATTCATGGAAGATACCCTAGGAAAGAACAACGAATGAGGGACCAAGTTTGCTTGTATGCAAGGATTGAGCAGGATGTTGATATCTGCTCTCCAAGTTGTCAAACTTGTTCGGTCATGCACGAAGCGAGTCTTCATGCTTATAGCAGCCATTAGGTCAAAGCCGAGTTGAGTGACACTTCTATTGTTTCGGCTTTTACAGATGTGTTTCCTAATGACCTTCATGAACAGGAGACCTACGATACTATTGCGGAGGTGCCAGGTGTGAAACCTGTGGCCCGCTTGCCATATCGCGTAGCGCCATAGGAAATGGCTGAACTGAAAGTTAAATTTCAAGAATTGCTAGAATAGGGATACATATGCCCAAGTATGTCACCTTGGAGCGCACCTATTCTTTTCGTGAAAAATAAGGACGGTAGTTTGCGGTTGTGTATTGATTATCGTGAATTAAAAAACTGACGGAGAAGAACAAGTATCCGATTCCATGGATAGATGACTTGTTCGATCAGCTAGTGGGTCAACCATCTATTCTAAATTGGATTTAAAATCTGGATATTACCAATTGAGGATTCAGGAAGGTGACATTCTGAAGATAACATTTAGAACACGCTACGGTCATTATGAGTTCACTGTAATGTCGTTTGGGCTACATAATGTGCCATCTGTGTTCTTGGATTTAATGCACCGAACGATTCAAGAGTACTTGGATTTGTTTGCTATTGTATTCAGTAATGATATCGTGGTGTACTCTCAATATGAAGCTGATCATGCGAACAATTTACGATTTGTGTTGCATGCCTTACGGGGAAATATGGTCTCTGCTAAGTTCTCAAAATGTGAATTTTGGGTATCGTCAGTTTCTTTTCTTGGCTATGTGGTTAGTTGAGAGGGCATAGTAGTTGATCTATCAAAGATAAGAGCCAGACAAGAGTGACCAGTGTTGTCCTCGGTGGACGAGATTAGGAGTTTCCTTGGGTTGGCATGTTACTACAGACATTTTGTAGAAACCTTCTCACGGATCGCTTTCCCTCTTACCACATGAACAAGGAAGGTTTAGAAGTTCGTTTAAATGCCGGAGTGTGCGCGAAATTTTTGACGAACTAAAGAATCGTTTGACCACGGTGCCTGTTTTAACTTCGCCATGTGGTACAGACGGCTATGAGATCTATCATGATGTATCAGGAAGCAGCTTGGGTTGCATTCTTCTGCAGTTTGGAGAGGTCGTTGCTTATGGCTCATGCCAGTTGAAAGTGCATGAATAGAAATATCCCGTCTATGACTTGGAGTTGGCGGCGGTGATCTTCGCGCTTAAATTGTGGCGGTACTATCTATATGGCGTAAAAGTGGATATATATATATATAAAGAGCATAAGAGCCTAAAGTATCTGTGGGATCAGAAGGATCTCACTAAGCGACAACAAAGGTGGATGGAGTTCCTTGGGGACTACACCTTTGATATTGATTATACTCCCAGGAATGGAAAAGTGGTCGAAGATGTATTTAGTCGTAGGGCTCTATCCAGAGCAAATTGGTTGTAGATGCGTAATGAGCATCTGATCCAGGAGTTGGAAGCGTTAGAGATTTCTTGTGTTGATAAGCATTACAGAGCCGATGTATGCTTGAACTGGACGAAGGTATAATATGACCTTGCGGAACGGGTTCGGTGAGCAACGGGACTTGATGAAAGTCTCCAACGCTATGTTAAGGATGGATCAAATGACCAATTCTCCTGGGACGACGGCCTTTTACAGAACGATGGTCGGTTGTGCGTCCCAAGTATGGGTAAGTTAAGAGAAGAATTGATAGATGAAGCTCACTTTATAACATACCCAATTCACCCATGGAGCACAAAGATATATACAGATATGAAGAAGTTTTTCTGGTAGCCAGGATTAAAGAAAGACATAGCACATTATGTAGATAAATGTCAAACATATTCCTTGGTAAAAGAGGATTGCCAGAAGCCCGGAGGTTTCTTGAAGTCGTTACCTATTTCGGGATGGAAGTTTGCTGCCATGTCGATGGATTTCGTGCACGGGTTGCCGAGATCTCAACATGGGAATGATTCGACCTTGGTGATCGTAGACAGGTTAACTAAAGTGGCTCACATAATTCCACAAAAGAAGGACAAATCAGAGGAAACCTTGGCAAAACCTTTATGTGAGAAAATTGTACGATTACGCGGTGTTCCCCGTATCATCGGAAGTGACCGTGATGAGCGGTTCACATCGAATGATTGGGGGTTAACCAACCAATTGTTGGGAATGATGTTAACGTTCAGTATGTCCTTTCATCCCCAAATGGATGGCAAGACTAAGAGGACCAATAGAACGATGGAGGACATGCTCCGAATGTGTGCCCTGGATTTTGTTAAGAGATGGGAAGATCATCGCTATATGGTAGAGTTTGCTTCTCAAAATAGCTACCAAGCGAGCATCGGTATGGCATCGTTTGAAGCTTAGTATGGTTGGAAATGGCGTACACTGCTAGCTTGATCAGAAGCAGGCGAATCCAACCTATATAAGCGTAAAGAAGTCGATAAGCAAAATACTACAATGCCAAGCATCGAAACATAGAATTTATGGTGGGAGATTGAGTATATTTGAAAATCAAGCCCTTCAAAGACGTGTCCATGATTCAGCATTCTAAAAAGTTACGTTCGAGAAATCTTGATCCATTTCTAGTGGTGGAGCAAAATAGGGAAACTGCCTATTGGCTAGCTCTTTCGGCAGAGTTGAGTGGATTACCTAAGGTATTCCACAGATCCGTGCTTCGATAAGCCGTAAAAGATCAAGCTCAAGTGAGTGCGAATGATCGCGTACCAGTCGAATATGGTCTAACGACGAAAGTTAGACCCTTTCAGATCGAGGATTGAGCCAATAAATAGTGCGAAACCAGAAAATCGGGATGATCAAGGTTCAATAGGACACCTGTGGCCATAAGGAGGTAAAATGGGAGCGGAAGCAGACCATGCATGCTAAATTTTCCCGAACTGTATGTCTAAACTGTTATACTGTACATCTCCTGTTGGAACACATTGTGTTGAAGTTATACTATCTGGATTGTTGTGTCCTTACTCTCTGCAAATTTTGGGATGAAATTTCTTGTAAGGAGGGGAGGGTTGTAATACCCCAAATCCTAAAATTAAGTTCAGGCTAGGCAACACGGCGTTGTACACGGGCGTGTACCAATCCGTGTCCTGCTCTATATGGTCGAGTTGACACACTTCCTGTCGAGTGCTCATTGAAAAGCACTCGACGCATTTCGAGAGGGAACACGGCCTGCAATACGGGCATGTCCTAGTCCGTGTACTCCTATGGGTCGACGAACTCCACTCGACGAAATGCACTCGATGATTCTAGAGAGACACTCGAGTTTGGCACACGGCCAGTGACACGGGCGTGTCAGAGGCCGTGTCCTTCTCTGGATTTGTCCAGGGATATGAGGCTGGGTGAATACGGGCTAGACACGGGCGTGTTTGAAGCCGTATTAGGACACACGGCCTATGATACGGGCGTGTCACATGGCCATGTCCTATTCGGGTTGAGTCGGTTGTGTGCCACTTAATGAATGAGAGTTAAGTCCAATAATTGAGAGTTAACTCTCATTGTATAAGCTTCTCCATACTGAGTTAAGTCCAATAATTGAGAGGTAACTCTCATTCCATTTTGACCACCCTATTTCTAAAAGAGCTAGAAAGAAGGGAGAGCAAGGAGGAGGAGGAGAAAGGATTCGGCCGCCGGTGGAGCTTCAGTGTTCCAAATCGAGATCATAGGCCAGATTTATGGAGGCATGGCCGCTGCGGTGCTTTCCAACCGACTAGATTTCCATGGATCCAAAGAGATCGTCAAGGGTAACGATCTTCCTTCTTGTACATGTGAAGTCCTTATTTTGGCATATGCTTGGATTTCCCCCACCAAAGGGTGGATGCTTGATGGATTTCCCTTTGGTTGATTCTTGGAATCCCCAACAAGTCTTGCATATAGATCCGGAAATGTGTAGTACGGAATAGGCATGTTGTGTGAAGCCCATCTGGACAGGTTGGTCTGGATTTGTGATGGTTCATTTTATGCACCGGAGAAGACTCCGCGATTAAACTTGTAATTGTGGAGTCGATGGGTTGTACCTGTGAAGGGCAGTAGCAGGAAGTACTAGAGTGGAATTCAAGGAAAATAACCCCATAACGCTTGTGTTGTATGCTATGATAGACGAGTTTCTGGCACTACAGGATACAGCAGGGTCTGGGTTGAGTTTGGGTGCAGATAGAGAGTTTGCTGAACCCGCCAAGCAATTGCGAAAGTTGCTAGAACTAGCTCCACTTTTTGGATTATAAATCCATTCCTTGGTGCACAGTATGGATATTGTGAGTTGTGTGCTCTTAAAAAGGCTTTATGCCAAACAGGAAAGGTGAAACCGACTCGCGTCTTTAAATTGGCCATGAGTACTTCGGTATTCGGTGATGGCATGATGATTTTTGCAATGGGGGGTGGCTGATCTGAACCTACGTTATGTCCGACCAAATGATAGACCTAAGTTATTGGTCTCGTTGGAGCTCATAATGAGAGTCTTAGGCCTGCGCGCCAGTAAGACTAAATGCTCAAACTTTACCGTTTGGTTTCAGACCTTGTGGTTGTTGAACCCAGGGGTACACCAAGAATGTGTCCTGTGTGCATGGAGCGTCGGACTAGGTGGCCGGCGTTTTTGATGTATTGGTTGTGCGTGAAAGCACACTGTGTGATATATCTGCTTGTGAATTGCTATGCCTGCAAGGAAGGAATACCACTGCCCCGGAAAAGGGATAGGGTCATTATAAAATGGTCAGCTAAATGATGACCGTTGCTTTTTTTGCCACCATTATGGTGGGCTGTCCCTATACAGGTGTTGGAGAGCTGAGCGAGAAAAAGAGGGTTGAAGCCCCTACTACTACTGTTGTTGCTGCTGCTGGCCCTCGAAGGTTGAGCAAAGAATGTTATGATGATCATGTGTGGCCGGCCTTCACGCCAATGTTTGTAATCCATACTTGTAAAGCGTAACTGTAAGGCCTTAAGGCCAAACTTTTGTGTATTTGGTGTACATTCCTTTGGGAGTATATAAATGTGAATATTTATATATGTAGTGGACATTTATGGTCGTGAATTCAATATTAACGATAAAATCTTCCGCTAGCATGCTCTGTGTTAGGATGCGAATATGTTTTGGTATTAACCTGTAACCTCGCCGCCTATTTGTGGCATATAGTGTGGGGCCCCGGCCGGACCTTCTATTATATGCTAAGTAATAAATGGAGTCGTTACAATCTCTAAGTGAGTAACCTTGGTGAGTAACCTTGAGGCAACAATCTTCTGTACATATATATATATAATGTAGAGAAGAATTCAAACATTTGAATTAGTCGATTCTGAAATGTCTGAGAGATTTCCCAAGAATTGTAACTGCCTGGAAAATAGATCAGCCTTAAACTCTATAATAAATCCATATTTAATGTTGCCTCTAAACGGCTCTATTCGTTAGAATATTTGGCATTAAATATCATTGTCATAGCTGTCTGTAATTAATCCTTTAAATCATTCTGCCATCAGAATATAATCAGCCTGAAATTAGGCCTGAAACTTGTTCTGCCTTCTATAAACAAAATTGCCTAAAACACTGCAGAGAATTAGTCGAACTCAGCAAGCATTTTGTCGACCTGAGACTGGAGTTCGTCGAACTGAATCTGCTTATTTGTCGACCTGAGCTCAGAGTTCGTCGAGCTTAGCTTGACTTTCGTCGAGCTTAGTTTCTGAGTAGAGATTGGAGTTCAACGACCAGAGCTCAAAGTTCGTGGATCTAAACTCAGAGGTAAAACTCTGAGTTCATCGAGCTGAGCTCAACGATCGTAGAACTGTGATCAGCTTTCGTCGACCTAAATTTTGCATTTGACTAACTGCATTTTTGCTGGAATTCTTCTGAGGCAATAGCCCTGGAAATAATCCTATGACTCTAGACTATACAAAATGGGTCAAACTAAACATCCTAATAGTAATCCTAGCCCAAATCAGTAATAGGGTTCCAACACACACTTTGAGAACGTGGCCTAGATTTTGTTCTGTGACATGGTATGCCAAACCATACTTTCGTGATTATTTAGCTAAGTGTACACCAATTTGTCGTCAATCAAGATGACATAAATGGGTCCAAGTACTCCTTAAAAGCTTAAAGTAATTCGTCCTTAAAGACCGATGTCGTATTGGTTCGCCCAACCGACAGTATCGTGGACTCATAGTGATCATAGCATTTTCCACACGTCAACTTAGGGAATGTCATGTCCCCGAATTCTCCACTGGTAATAGTCGGACTTCATCTCAAGCTTTAGTTATATCATTGATCCAACTAGCTGATAGAACACGTTATCACTCATGTTCTTCTCCGACATCTTACTCAGTTCTCTATAGTTGATGTATAGATACAAGCTACCGTCCTTTTATTTTCCCTAAAGGGGCCAGTGCACCTCAAGGTGACACCCTGGGACTCCAATAGCCTTATCTTAGCAATTCTTATAGTTGAACTATTCATTTTGTCATCACCTCTAGCTATTCTTAATATGGTGAGCGGGCAACAGGTTTCACACCTTGCATCACAGTAATAGTGTCATTGGTCTCCTGTGGGGACATCACCCATGAAGGTCATTAATAAAACACATCTTTATAAGCCTTCACAATAGAGGTGTCACTCAACCGGGCTTTGGCATAATGACCTCTATAGGCATGAAGAATTACTTCGTGCATAGCCAAACAAGTTTGATGACTTGAAGAGCAGACATCAATATCTTGCTAGATCCTCTAATACAAGCAAAATTAGTCCCTCGTTCGGTGATCTTTCCCAGTGTGAATTCCGTGAAGGTGTAATCTATACCGGCATGCTGCTCCAAGATCTAGTCCATACCCATGATCACATCGAACACAACTATTGTCAGCACAGACGCTCCTACGTCATGATATGACATCATAACGACATCATAACATATCACTTTCTACCCATATTCACCCTTTTTACTACGTACATGTCATTCCACTCTTATCTGTGATACCAAGATAAGCACACAGGGCATATATTAAGACTTAATCAAACAACTTCTTGATTATTCATCACAACATGTTTATATATGCAAAACAAGTATTGTATACATCATTACTTACTAGGAAATGTACGGTACATAATTATAGTTATTTTTGTACATACATTCAATATTCCTTTTTTTGGTGTCGTCTAAGGGCCACTTCAGTAGTCTCGAGCAATATCTCCCTCTTTGCCACACGAGTAGCAAGTGTTTGGAGTTCGTCGTGCAACTGCTCCTGCCTTAGCTTTCATTGTCCCAGGCGCATGACCATGACATTCTCGGGCAAGGTGTCCTACCATACCATAAGAAAAGCAAACATATGGACCACATTATTTCTTTGTTCCTATGATTATTGAAGAGGTTGATTCCAACAAATGTAACTTCTTCTTCCACTTGCTAGAGTTTGATTTTGAAACACTTGTAAAATTCGGCATGTTGAACCCTTTCTTCGCCCTAAACTTTTTCAAGTCCATTTCAAAAGACCTAGCAGTCCTTACCAAGGCACAAAATCCAAGTAACTTTGGACCCACCAATAGATTTCATAGTTCATCACGCAGACCATCATAAAATCTGTTGGTCTTACTCTCCTCAGTCTCAAACACAAACTCTGCATGTTGTCACAGCACAATAAATGCATGACAGTACTCCTCGACCATTTATGGTCCTTGAATCTGACAAATATTCAACGGCGGGGCCGATGTTCTTCCCCTTGCAATCTTCTTAAGTACACCAACCGACATTAAACTCACCACCAGAATAGAGGGTTGTTCATGCCTCTCATTTTTGTCCTTGATCATTGCGAAGACCACATCCGTGATCAATCAGACCGTCTCTACCGAAGATGGAGGTGTTGGAACCTCATATAGCGCATTACTCCCCATCGAGTGATGGGGTTCATGCTGCCCCTCATTACTTCTAGTCGCCTACAATCGTGAAACACAATATGAAGCAATAAAAATATTGCAAAAAGCAATACCAGGAACACACAAATTTCCCAAATATGTGTATTTTCATTCCTAAGTGTACATTCTTGAGTTTATTTATGTTATAAGGATAAGCACTTACACGTGCTCTCCACCCCTCAAAAGAATTCGACCACGAATTCACAGGAGGAAGACCAAGACAAGCTGATAGCAAATTGTAACACCTCAATCCGTCACAAGAAATATAATAAAGGGTCCGACCGGGGCCCCACACCAAATTCCACAAACAGGAGGTGGGATTACAGGTTAATATCAAAGAACTACTCAAATCCTAACTTAGGGCATTCTATCGTGTTGTAGTATGGAGACAGGGTAGTCTGGCGGTCTGACTCTGGCAAATTAGGGACCGCGCGGTCTGGCGGTTTCTCTCAAGCGGTTTGGTAGACGGACTATGATAATACATTTTGTAGTCTTAACTATTATCATTTTTTCTAGTTTATAATGTACGAATCTTGTATTTTTAAGCTTTATTTTTATCTTTCTTATGATAATTTTATTGCCCCTAACTTTTTCCTCTCTTTGTGCAGCTTTTCTGAAAATTAGTCAAAATTGACCTGACACGCCCCCCTGTCACGCCCTCCCCGGGCGTGACCTAGGGCGTGTCACTTGTTCCATAGTAATCAAGAAGACAGAGGAAAATTCAAGGAAAAATGGTTGTCACGCCCCCTTGACACGCCCCCGCCAGGGCGTGTCCCCGACCGTGACACAGGGCGTGTCGCTTCTGCCCGAAGCCTGCCGCCGCATTAAATGCCATTTCGACTAGGCACGCCAACAGTTTTGTCACTCCCCCCGTAATGGGCGTGACACAGGGCGTGACCCCTCCTTTTCCGATGACTGACAAATTTCCGACCAATGATTTCGACGCGACGTGCGTGTCACGCCCCCTATACAGGCCTGACCCAGGGCGTGTCCACCGACATACAGAATCAATCATCCTTCCGGCAAGAATCTAGAGCCCAAGGTCAACCCCATACATGTCACTCCCACTGAAACGCCCCCCTAGGGCGTGTCAAAGGGTGTGACCAACCCGTGAACTTTTCCTTTAAATTCATACTCTCCCCTTCCATTTCAGCAAGCTTGGGTTGAGAGGGGAGGTGTTGCCCCTTTGTTTCTTAATCTTTTTCATGTTCTTCCCTCTCTCTCTCTTCTTTATTTTGTGTTTTCCCTTAACCCTAGTTTAGTTTTAGCCTTTGTAATAGCTTTTATTGTAATTTATGCACTTGTTTTAGTTGATTATTGTAGGGCTAGAATAGGATTTTAATTTCGTGCAAGTGTAATTTTTCATTTCGCGTAGTGTAGATCTCTTTCATTATTAATAAAAGTGCTCTTTTCTTACTTGTGTTCTTATTATGCTTTACTACTCATCCTCCCTCCTCCACTCCATTATGATTAACTAATCCTCCTTGTACTCGATCTTGATGATCCGAGGTTCGTGCGATTAAGTTATGATGTTTTAATTTACCTTTTCTTTTTAGGTTTTAGGCCTTGAATTACTCTTGATTTTTCATGGGATGGAGGTATATTATCGATATATACTCTCCATCTTTGCTTTCATTCTGGGCTAGCCGAGAGGCCGATAGAATGAAGTGAGCATTCAAGAGTAAAGGGAGTTGTATGCACCCCTCGAGAGAGGCAGACAACCAAATCTCCCGGATTGGAGTAAAATCCAATAGTGGGGTTCACCGCGTAAAGCGAGCTTTAGGCCTCCGATTTAGACGAGAGTCGGACGAACCTTCCTAAACTCAGTTGGGCATTACTTCGAGAGAAGCGTGTTCAAGCTTTAGGAATCTCCATGGTCAAGGACCTTTACTCTATTAAGTTTAGGTTTTATCGCATTTCTTAGTCAACTTTACCCGATGTGATTCTTGATCGAGTGAATTTACATTTCATATTTTCAGCCCTTCGTTGTAATTGCTTCTAATAGCCCTTTAATTAACTGCAGTAGTTCTCTTTCTATCATAGTTTTATTTCCTTTATTGCAATCAGTTTCTTTAAACCCTAGTTTTTCCATCGATAAAATAATAGCCTTCGTGTGAGTAAGTGTACTCAACAGTTCCCGGATTTCAATACGACACTTGTGTCCCCTAGCTACGGTTTGATAGGTACACTTGCCTTATTGGATTGCTAGTTCAGTTTCTTTTATTTTCTTTGAAGCTTAGCGACCATCAAGTTTTTGGCGTCGTTGTCGGGGAGCAACTTTCGTTGATATATTTAAAACACGAACTTATTAATTGTCTCTCTTCTCTTTCTCATCCTCTTTCTTAAAATTTTTAAAATATTTTTTTTTTATTACTGCTCTTAATAGTAACAAACATCAAAATTTTTCTACGCCACCTAATTCCATCGGAAAGGGCAAAGTGGCTTTAAGTGCTGCTATTTTGTCTAGTACATTGTGAACCCTTCACCGGGTAGTCCTTGGGAAGTTCGGGAGTTAATCTATTAAAAAAAATCTATTTCAAAAAAATTAATCTAGTTTTTCTTTCTAGCTTTTTTTATATTTCTCTTCCTTTCTCTTCTCTTCTTTTAGTGCATGACCCGAGGGAATCCGTTAGCTATTTTGGACTGGGACCACGAAATTGAGCGTACTCTTCGGAGAAGTTCGTGATTTCAAGGTCCTACTTCCCAAATACTGGTTGAAGATTCCGAGTCATCTTCTACTTTAAGAATGACAGAGCCCCCAGTGGAGGAAGTCGTGCAAAACCTATGTCTTATTATGCACGACCGAATCTAGAGGGAACAAAATTTAGCATAGTTTGCCCTGCTATAGCAAATAATAACTTCGAATTAAAGCCTAACATAATTCAAATGGTGCAGCAGTATGTGCAATTTGACGGACTTCAAGATGAAGATCTGAACGCACATATAACCAGATTTCTTGAAATTTGTGACACCTTCAAGATAAATGGTATCACAAATGATATAATCAGGCTAAGACTATTTCCCTTCTCTTTAAGAACTAAAGCTAAGCAGTGGCTGAACACTCTACCTATGAATAGCATAACCACCCGGAATGAATTAACCGAAAATTTTTTGGCGAAATATTTTCCGCCAGCTAAAGCTGCAGAACTTAGGAACGACATCTCTGCCTTTGGACAAATAGACTCCAAAACCTTATATGAAACTTGGGAAAGATTTAAAGAATTATTAAGATGATGGCCACATCATCCGCTGCCTATATGGTTACAAGTGATGACGTTCTATAACGGGCTAAATCAAAGCACAAAGCAAATGATAGACGAAGCTTCTGGCGGTACTTTAAACATAAGACCCCGGAAGCAGCTCTTGAGCTTTTTGAGGACATGACCATGAATGTAACGCCCCGTCTTTTCAGCGATTATTTTTATTCTCGTTTGGCGTTACGATGACGCGTTTCCGTGGCTTGTGCCATGTGTGGAGTATGGTTTAGCTCCTTGGAACTGAGTGCCCTGGTTGGTAGCCTGTTGGCAAGATCTCCCTAGCAAACCGAGTCGTTTTGGTGACCCGGTGTGGCCTCTCGGGGGGATGTTTGTGTTTGGCTTTGTTTGGGCATAACTCGAGTTCTGTTCGTCGAAAGTTAATTTCGACTTCGCCGTTGTGTTCGTAGCGTGGGTATTTAGCTACGGTGCGAATTTCGTCGAATTCCGAGGTGAATCGGTTTTCGCGTCGATTTGGTGCTTTATGTAATTTTGTAATTAATTATATAATTATATAATTATATATATATATATATATATAGAATGAAAGCCCCCATCATCTTCTTCCCCGATAGAAAACCGCCGGTCCTGTACGAGAGAAACGAGTAACCGCCGAGCCTTCCCTTCGGACGCCGATTCCCGGAGCGTTTGTGGACGGAATTCGATTCCGAGAGTGGATTCGGATTGCTCTCGTCGAGACCTTCATTCCTGCGGTAAGAAATTCGTTTTTCGTGGAATTTTGGAAGGATTGGAATTTTCAGTTTTGGAAGTTTTCCGCCATTAATGGCCGAGTCTTTGTCCTAGGTGTTGCGGCCGTCTTGATCCGTGCGAAGAGGAGGAAAGCAGTCCAAAGCTTCGCTGAGATTTGAGGCAAGTGGTATTCTTGCCCTTGCCAAGTGTTTTCTTTGATTTTATTTGCTGAAATTGAAATCCCGGTTAGCCCAGGTTAGAGGCCTTGTTGTTCTCGTTTTCTTGCTAACTATAGGGCTTAGTTCTTCCTACTGAAACCCCCCCTATGTTGTGATGTTTGGAATCCAAATTGTCGGCGCGAAGACGTTGTTTTCCTTTAATTTTGATTGATGCTCTGGTTCGGGCGTAGCCGAGAGGGAGAGTTAGGAGGGGGTGTGGTTGCCAATTTCCTTCGTTATGGTATTATTCGAATGGTTAGGCATAATTTGAACGGTAGTAGCGTGCGACGTTGATAGTTGTCTACTGCTACTGCAGTGGCGTGAGTCGTGTGCGCGTTCCGGTGTCGTTCGGAAAATTCCAAACGGTACAGGTTTGCCGCGCACGGTCATTAACCTTTAGGGCGCACGACCACTGGTCGTGTGTCTCTGTTCGTGCGCGTATAAACTTCAGTTTCCAAAGTTCTGTCTCGGGCAATCGCACGAGCGCTGGCAACAGTGCGCACGACCACTGATCGTGCGACACTGATCGTGCGCAGTTGCTAGGTTTTCTGTCAGGTTTCCAGGTTCGTTTCGCACGATCATCAGCCGATGAGTGCGCACGACCACTGATCGTGCGTCACTGATCGTGCGCTTTGTATATTTTCTTTTGATATGCGAATTTAGGTGATTTCGAGTGCGGGAGTTTAGTTACTCAAGTGGCAGGCAATTACTTGAGTTCTGGATCTTCTGCCTTGGTCGTTCGACTGTCGTCGAGCTCCGTTTTCTTTAGTGGGCTTGTGGGTAGTAACTTAATTTTGGCGGCGAGTGAGGCTAGCTCACTCAAGGCCAAAGTTTAGGTAGGCACTGAGTGCGTTTCACTCAACGCCTAGTCGTGTTGGTTTATTTCAACACACTTCCTTTACCTCGTATTTCGTTTCCGAGTGGTTTTCCAGTTGTATTTCTGGGTTTTTCTTGTCGGTCGTTTTCTTTATTTTCCTAAAGGCCGAATCGTGGGTCGTGGATAGTAGTGGTGGTTGTAGCTCTTTATGGGGGTGCAGTTGTGTGATATAGCCAAGGCCACCCATGGATTTCTTGCTCCAGGTACGGGCTGGGCATGTCGGGTGGAAGGTCCCTTGTGTTTTCACGTGTTGACCCTCGAGCTTTTGACTTGGACATAGTGGATTGGGGGGCTGCGTTTGCCTTCGATCCGGTTCCTCGTTGTTGTTTTTGCTACTATCACTTCCCGCAGTTTAGGGTGTTAGAAGTTTCTTCTTGGGTAGTTTGCAGCATTCTGGCTCTTGGTAGTCTAGTAGGCCATGCAGGATGTTATTCCTGGGCTGGGTCGTTGCTGTTTCTTCGCACGTTGTGCATTTCTTGTTGTCCTGTTTTGGACAGTTGTGACTCTTTCTACTGCATGTTTTCTGTTATTTTGTCCTTTTGGTTGACTCTTTCATGCAGTTTTACCTTGATTTTTGCTTGCTGAGGTATTCTGTTTTCTTTTGGAATACCCCAGGTTCTGAGCTGTAGCCGGTCTGGTGGCTAGTTGGAGGTGTTGTTGTTGGTGGACTCCCGGACTTTGGAGTTTCGTTTACCTTGTTTGTGAGGTTGTTTTCAGTACTTTTTTACAGACATATATGTGTGCTAGTGGGTTCGTGTCAGGTTGTTGGCGCCCACTAGTAGTTTTTACCTTGTACTAGATATACACTATTGCTGCTACCATTTATTTTTCTGGAGATAGTCTACTTGCTTTGAGAAGGTTTTATGCTAGGTTGCTAGTTATTTTTAAACTATAAATACTATTATAAATGAAGCTCATGATCAGCATGTTTTTATAAACTTAATCACTATTTTCCAAATCACGTACAGAAACCGTTTTCTTATATATATATTATATAAACTAAGTGTGGTGTCTTGCATAGCATGAGTGGTTCTCTTGGGACCCTTATGCGCTCTTTAGGGTGTAAAGCCTAATTAAAGTAATTTTCCGCAGCGTTTAAATATAGTTTTCTTTTGTGGACTAGATGATCCACTGAGCCGAGGGATACGGACTCTAAACATAATTGATTTTCTATTCATTAAGCACATGATTTTCTTGCATAAAGATTGTAGTTGGATTTGCCTGAGCGTCAGCAGTTATCCCCTGCTTGACGTGGCATCATGACGCGTGTTTTCTCTTACTCTGATAATTCTTAATTCAGAGAAAATGCGGGTTGTGACAGTTGGTATCAGAGGGAGGTTGCTTGACAAGTTAGTTGGGCAACCTTCCTTGGATGCTGTTAGTAGTTCAGCATCATGTCATTCACACACCGATATGTCATCAGCACGTCTTGACAAAAGCACGAACACTACACTCATAGCATAACATGAAGTATACGGGGCATATTATGTAGTATGGGATGCATAATATGTGTTCGTATATGGATCCACCATAGGGGCTACATGTGAGGGTTATGTAGTATGGGATGCATAACCTCACCACATGACTGCGACTAGCACGTTTCTTTTTCGTTGCATGAAAATGTTGTGTAGTATGGGATGCATAACATTTTCATGTATACGCCGCTCATATCATGCATTAGGGCCTTCTTTTTAGAATGCATAGCACAATCATGCATATCATATCATTGCATAAGCACAACGCGCCGAGCTAAAGATTTGCAGGATGACATATGTACACACATAAGTTTTCAAACTAACATAAGTTCATGCATCCGATCTAGGCACAAGAGTTAGTGAGGTGGTGGTTAACCATCCTAGGTTAGGGCATATCACCTAATTATTGTGAAGAGGATAAACTCTCAGAGCAAGTTTAGCAGCTTTAAGTCTATATCTACATATGTATTGTCTGTACTGGTAGTCGGTTCTAGTCGTGGGATTTGGTTCTGATTTGCGTTATATTGATTTTTTTTTTTAGGATGGCTAGGCGTCCTGCGACCGATCGACTCCCCTGTCTGAGGGTGAATCTTCTGGAGCTCAGAACGATGCGGTGATCGAGGGTCTGCGTCAGAGTAGCGAAGCTATGGGGAGGCAGTTGGAGGAAGTGCAAGCCCAGATTCAGTCTTTGGTGGCAGTTGTGGCAGGGCAGGCTCAGGGTGCGCAAGTTCCTGCAGGGGGGTTAGCTGTTCCTCCTCCTCCTGCACCCTTGAGGCCTCCAGTGGTGGTGCCAGCAGAGATGGCCTTCATCTCGCAGTTTCAGAGGCTGAGCCCTCCCACTTATGATGGGAAGGCAGATTTCATGGTGATAGACGATTGGCTGATCTCCATGGAGGAGATGTTCTCGTACTCAGGGATTGCAGATGATCAGAGGGTGATGATAGCCGCCTATCAGCTTAAAGGATTGGCTAAGAGTTGGTGGCTGAGAGAGAAGGAGAGCTTAGTGGCTGGATGCTCTTGGGAAGTGTTCAGGGAGATGCTGTTGAGGAAGTTCTTACCCTCGGTCGAGCGTGACCGCCTCATGAATGATTTTCTCTATCTGAAGCAAAGGCAGCTCACGGTGGGTGAGTATGAGATAGAGTTTAGTAAGTTGAGCCGTTTTGCCCCTGGATTGGTCAGCGTGGAGGCTGATCGAGTTAAGCGATTCCTCGGTGGTTTGAGGAGTGAGGTGCAGCAGTTGGCCAGTGCTTATGGGTCGGTGACTTATGCTGGAGTTGTAGAGGCTGCTCTTAAGGTTGAGGCCATTGAGACGGCGAAGAGCAGAGGCCAGCAGTTGAGGAAGGATAAGAGGAAGTTGGTAGAGGAGAAGAAACCCCTGGTACCCGATGCTGTTCCGGGAAAGAGGAGCAGGGTGGTGTGCAGTTTTTGTGGCCGGTCAGGCCATCCTGTTGAGAGGTGTTTCAAGAAGGCGGCAGCTCAGAAGAAGGAGCAGGTTCATGCTATTCAGGGTGCTCCTGGGAGAGATGTCTCCTGTTCAGTTTGCAAGCGATCCGGGCATGATGCAGCCCAGTGTTGGTCCAGGGTTAGAGTCTGCTATCAGTGTGGGCAGAAGGGTCACGTTAAGTCGAGGTGTCCTCAGGTCCAGTCAGCTCTTCCTGCAGTTCCATTGCAGGCTTTGCCTCCACCTCAGCATGTGGACAAGGGAAAAGGGAAGCTGAACGTGATTTCTTCCGAGGAGGCTCAGACTTCGACCCAGGTGATCTCAGGTTAGTAGTTGGTTGTTTTTTTTTTGTTTTTTCTTTCTAGCTTGGTAGTTTAGTTGCTAGATTATTTGCGGTACTGTCGTGCTAGTTCCTTAGCTTTGTGCGTTCCTATAGGGAAATTTAAGGTGCGGAACCGCTGGGCGCGTGTTCTGTTTGACTCCGGCGCTACCCACTCGTTCGTGGCTAGAGCCTTTGTGGAGCGTCATCGGTTGTCTCTAGATCGTGTTCGGGATTCCTTCCGTGTCAAGTTTCCCTCTGGTGAATCTGTGTTGTCAGATTTGGGTATTTTGGATTGCCCGGTTTTGTTGGGGGATTTTCTTGCGAAGGCGGATCTGAAGATGATTGATCTAGAGGACTTCGATGTCATTTTGGGCATGGAATGGCTCTCTCGGTATGATGCGGTCATTCAGTGCAAGGGAAAGTGCTTGGACTTCATCAGGGACGACGGTCAGCCCGGCAGCGTGTATGCTGATCCGTGTCAGGATTCTCCTGTTCTCTCTGCGGTATGTGTTCAGAGATTGTTTCTTTCTGATTGTTGTGTTTGTTTAGTCTCGGTGGTTGGAACCGTTGTTAGCGTGCCACGCTTGGAGGAGATTCCTATTGTTCGTGGATTCGCCGATGTTTTTCCTGATGATCTTCCTGGTATCCCTCCTGAGCGGGATGTGGAGTTTGTTATTGATTTGGAGCCGGGTACGCGTCCTATTGCTAAGGCGCCGTACCAGATGGCCCCTCGTGAGTTAGAGGAGTTGCGAATTCAGTTAGATGAATTGTTGGCTAAAGGTTTTATCAGGCAGAGTTCGTCGCCTTGGGGTGCTCCTGTTTTGTTCGTAAAGAAGAAAGATGGGTCGATGCGGCTTTGCATCGACTATAGAGAGTTGAACAAGGTCACTATCAAGAACAGGTACCCTCTGCCGAGGATCGATGATTTATTTGACCAGTTGCGTGGTAGCACGGTGTTCTCCAAGATCGATCTTCGTTCGGGCTATCATCAGCTCAGGATCCGTGAGGCAGATATTCCACGGACTGCGTTTAGGTCGAGGCATGGGCACTTTGAGTTTTTGGTGATGTCGTTTGGTTTGACCAACGCACCATCAGCCTTCATGGATATGATGAACAGGGTGTTCAAAGATTTCCTAGACAAGTTCGTTGTGGTCTTCATTGATGACGTGTTGGTTTATTCTCGCAGTGCTGAGGAGCACGAGCAGCATTTGCATTTGGTCCTATCAGAGTTGAGGAACCACAAGTTATTCGCCAAGTTGAGCAAGTGCGAATTTTGGTTGCCTCAGGTTTCTTTTCTAGGCCACGTGGTGAACAAGGATGGGATCTCGGTTGACCCAGAAAAGATTGCAGCAGTGACGGATTGGAGTAGGCCGAATACTCCTAAGGAGATCAGAAGTTTCTTAGGGTTGGCTGGCTATTACAAGAGATTCGTGGAAGGTTTCTCTTCTCTAGCCGCACCATTGACCAAGCTGACTCAGAAGAATGTGGCTTTTGTTTGGAGCGAGAAGTGCGAAGAAGCTTTTCAGGAGTTAAAGAGGAGATTGTGTACTGCTCCCGTTCTGACCCTACCTACTGAGGGCGTGGATTATGATGTGTATGTGGATGCTTCGCATTTAGGTCTGGGATGCGTATTAATGCAGGTTGGAAAAGTAGTTGCTTATGGGTCAAGGCAGTTGAAAACTCATGAGCGGAATTATCCTATGCATGACCTTGAGTTTGCAGCGGTTATCTATGCATTGAAGTTGTGGAGGCACTTACTTTATGGGGCTCAGTGCAAGATTTTTACTGACCATAAGAGCCTGAAGTACGTGTTCACGCAGAAGGAGTTGAATCTGCGTCAGCGGCGGTGGCTTGAGTATGTAGCGGATTATGATGTGGAAATCCAGTATCATCCGGGCAAGGCCAATGTGGTGGCCGACGCCCTGAGCCGAAAGACGGGAAAGATCTTTAACCTCTCCGCCGATCGATTAGTTGAGGAGTTCCTCCTTATGGATATTTCAGTGGGATGTTGTAGTTTACAGAGTAGCTTATCAGTGGAAGAGCCGTCCTGGATTTCTTTGACTAGATTGCATCAGAAGGACGATCCGGATCTGTTGCACCTTTTTACCAGGACAGAGAAGGGAGAGTTGCCAGATTTTTCTATTGATGATGCGGGTACTTTGAAGTACCGCGGCAGGTTTTGCGTTCCCGCTGTTGGGGACATTAAGAGTATGATTTGTAGTGAGGCTCATGGTTCCAGCGTTGCCTACCATCCAGGATCTACGAAGATGTACCGTGACTTAAAGCAAATTGCTTGGTGGTATGGTATGAAAGGAGATATAGCCCGATATGTTGCTGAGTGTCACACTTGCAAGCGTGTGAAGGCCGATCATGGAAGGCCTGGTGGTAAGTTGACTCCGCTAGAGATCCCGACTTGGAAGTGGGAGAGTATATCTATGGACTTCATTACGGGTTTGCCAAAATCCCCGAGAGGATTTGATTCTGTTTGGGTTATAGTGGATAGATTGACGAAGTGTGCTCACTTCGTGCCTTATAAGATTGATTACCCGATGAAGAAGATTGCGGAGTTGTACTTGAATGAAGTCATCCGACTCCACGGTGTGCCAGTTAGCATCATTTCTGATCGAGACTCCCGGTTTACTTCTCGTTTTTGGCAGAGTCTGCAGGAGGGTTTGGGTACGGATCTGAGGTATTCTACTGCGTACCACCCTCAGACCAATGGGCAGACGGAGCGGGTCAATCAGATTGTTGAGGATATGATCCGGTGCTATATTTTAGACCACGGTGGAGCGTGGGATGAGCGTCTGCGACTCATGGAATTTGCTTACAATAACAGTTATCAGGAAAGCTTGCAGATGGCTCCGTTCGAAGCCTTGTATGGGAGGCGCTGTAGGACTCCGTTGTTTTGGGCTGAGGCTGGTGAGAAGCCTTTGTTGGGTCCTGATGCTCTAGAAGAGATGGAAGTCGCCGTGAAGCTTATTCGGGAGAAGCTTCGTTTAGCCCAGGAGAGGTATGAAAAGAACGCCAATCGGCGTAGGTCTGCTTTGGAATTTTCAGTAGGGGATCATGTATACCTCAAAGTTTCTCCAATGGTTGGTGTGAAGAGATTTGGTAAAAATCGGAAATTGGACCCAAGGTATGTGGGCCCGTTTGAGGTCTTGGAGCGGATTGGTGTGTCTGCATATAGATTGGATTTGCCAGCGAACTTCCCTGGTGTTCATAATATTTTTCATGTTAGCCAATTGCGGAAGTGTGTGCGCAGCAGTGGGCAACTCTTGGATGTTGTACCCCAGTTAGAGCCCAACCTCTCTTTCGTTGAGGTGCCAGTTCGTATTTTGGATACTCAGGAGCGTGTGCTGCGAAAGAAGTCCATACCGATGGTGAAAATTCTATGGAAAAATCAGGATTTGGAGAGCGCGACTTGGGAGCTAGAGTCGGCCATGAGGAGGGCGTACCCTCACCTGTTTCTCTGATTTGATCGGTATGTTTCCCTTTGTAACTTCCGTTTGTTATTTTTTCCTTCTTTTGTAGGAGGGTTGTGCGTAAAGTTTCGGGACGAAACTTTCTTTTAGGGGGAGTGACTGTAACGCCCCGTCTTTTCAGCGATTATTTTTATTCTCGTTTGGCGTTACGATGACGCGTTTCCGTGGCTTGTGCCATGTGTGGAGTATGGTTTAGCTCCTTGGAACTGAGTGCCCTGGTTGGTAGCCTGTTGGCAAGATCTCCCTAGCAAACCGAGTCGTTTTGGTGACCCGGTGTGGCCTCTCGGGGGGATGTTTGTGTTTGGCTTTGTTTGGGCATAACTCGAGTTCTGTTCGTCGAAAGTTAATTTCGACTTCGCCGTTGTGTTCGTAGCGTGGGTATTTAGCTACGGTGCGAATTTCGTCGAATTCCGAGGTGAATCGGTTTTCGCGTCGATTTGGTGCTTTATGTAATTTTGTAATTAATTATATAATTATATAATTATATATATATATATATATATTTAGAATGAAAGCCCCCATCATCTTCTTCCCCGATAGAAAACCGCCGGTCCTGTACGAGAGAAACGAGTAACCGCCGAGCCTTCCCTTCGGACGCCGATTCCCGGAGCGTTTGTGGACGGAATTCGATTCCGAGAGTGGATTCGGATTGCTCTCGTCGAGACCTTCATTCCTGCGGTAAGAAATTCGTTTTTCGTGGAATTTTGGAAGGATTGGAATTTTCAGTTTTGGAAGTTTTCCGCCATTAATGGCCGAGTCTTTGTTCTAGGTGTTGCGGCCGTCTTGATCCGTGCGAAGAGGAGGAAAGCAGTCCAAAGCTTCGCTGAGATTTGAGGCAAGTGGTATTCTTGCCCTTGCCAAGTGTTTTCTTTGATTTTATTTGCTGAAATAGAAATCCCGGTTAGCCCAGGTTAGAGGCCTTGTTGTTCTCGTTTTCTTGCTAACTATAGGGCTTAGTTCTTCCTACTGAAACCCCCCCTATGTTGTGATGTTTGGAATCCAAATTGTCGGCGCGAAGCCGTTGTTTTCCTTTAATTTTGATTGATGCTCTGGTTCGGGCGTAGCCGAGAGGGAGAGTTAGGAGGGGGTGTGGTTGCCAATTTCCTTCGTTATGGTATTATTCGAATGGTTAGGCATAATTTGAACGGTAGTAGCGTGCGACGTTGATAGTTGTCTACTGCTACTGCAGTGGTGTGAGTCGTGTGCGCGTTCCGGTGTCGTTCGGAAAATTCCAAACGGTACAGGTTTGCCGCGCACGGTCATTAACCTTTAGGGCGCACGACCACTGGTCGTGTGTCTCTGTTCGTGCGCGTATAAACTTCAGTTTCCAAAGTTCTGTCTCGGGCAATCGCACGAGCGCTGGCAACAGTGCGCACGACCACTGATCGTGCGACACTGATCGTGCGCAGTTGCTAGGTTTTCTGTCAGGTTTCCAGGTTCGTTTCGCACGATCATCAGCCGATGAGTGCGCACGACCACTGATCGTGCGTCACTGATCGTGCGCTTTGTATATTTTCTTTTGATAGGCGAATTTAGGTGATTTCGAGTGCGGGAGTTTAGTTACTCAAGTGGCAGGCAATTACTTGAGTTCTGGATCTTCTGCCTTGGTCGTTCGACTGTCGTCGAGCTCCGTTTTCTTTAGTGGGCTTGTGGGTAGTAACTTAATTTTGGCGGCGAGTGAGGCTAGCTCACTCAAGGTCAAAGTTTAGGTAGGCACTGAGTGCGTTTCACTCAACGCCTAGTCGTGTTGGTTTATTTCAACACTCTTCCTTTACCTCGTATTTCGTTTCCGAGTGGTTTTCCAGTTGTATTTCTGGGTTTTTCTTGTCGGTCATTTTCTTTATTTTCCTAAAGGCCGAATCGTGGGTCGTGGATAGTAGTGGTGGTTGTAGCTCTTTATGGGGGTGGAGTTGTGTGATATAGCCAAGGCCACCCAAGGATTTCTTGCTCCAGGTACGGGCTGGGCATGTCGGGTGGAAGGTCCCTTGTGTTTTCACGTGTTGACCCTCGAGATTTTGACTTCGACATGGTGGATTGGGGGGCTGCGTTTGCCTTCGATCCGGTTCCTCGTTGTTGTTTTTGCTACTATCACTTCCCGCAGTTTAGGGTGTTAGAAGTTTCTTCTTGGGTAGTTTGCAGCATTCTGGCTCTTGGTAGTCTAGTAGGCCCTGCAGGATGTTATTCCTGGGCTGGGTCGTTGCTGTTTCTTCGCACGTTGTGCATTTCTTGTTGTCCTGTTTTGGACAGTTGTGACTCTTTCTACTGCATGTTTTCTGTTATTTTGTCCTTTTGGTTGACTCTTTCATGCATTTTTACCTTGATTTTTGCTTGCTGAGGTATTCTGTTTTCTTTTGGAATACCCCAGGTTCTGAGCTGTAGCCGGTCTGGTGGCTAGTTGGAGGTGTTGTTGTTGGTGGACTCCCGGACTTTGGAGTTTCGTTTACCTTGTTTGTGAGGTTGTTTTCAGTACTTTTTTACAGACATATATGTGTGCTAGTGGGTTCGTGTCAGGTTGTTGGCGCCCACTAGTAGTTTTTACCTTGTACTAGATATATACTATTGCTGCTACCATTTATTTTTCTGGAGATAGTCTACTTGCTTTGAGAAGGTTTTATGCTAGGTTGCTAGTTATTTTTAAACTATAAATACTATTATAAATGAAGCTCATGATCAGCATGTTTTTATAAATTTAATCACTATTTTCCAAATCACGTACAGAAACCGTTTTCTTATATATATATTATATAAACTAAGTGTGGTGTCTTGCATAGCATGAGTGGTTCTCTTGGGACCCTTATGCGCTCTTTAGGGTGTAAAGCCTAATTAAAGTAATTTTTCGCAGCGTTTAAATATAGTTTTCTTTTGTGGACTAGATGATCCACTGAGCCGAGGGATACGGACTCTAAACATAATTGATTTTCTATTCATTATGCACATGATTTTCTTGCATAAAGATTGTAGTTGGATTTGCCTGAGCGTCAGCAGTTATCCCCTGCTTGACGTGGCATCATGACGCGTGTTTTCTCTTACTCTGATAATTCTTAATTCGGAGAAAATGCGGGTTGTGACAATGAACACTTATCAATGGAATGTGCCTAGGTCACGCCTAAACAAACCTGCAGGTTCTTTGAAGTGGACAACGTCTCCCAGATCGCTCTACAAGTTGAAATATTAAGCAAAAAGATAACGGAGATGACTTCTGCCTCAGTCCCTCAGATATGGGAATCTACAACTCCTGCTCGTGAACAATTAGATTTTGTTAACAATATGCCTAGAAATGATTTTAATAATTTTTCTACTGCGAATTTTCATCCTCCTGGTTTTAATTTTCTGAATAGTTATAATCCTGCTTTAAGAAATCACCCGAATTTTTCGTGGAGTAATCCATCAAACGCAATGCTCCCGCCACCAAAAAATGATTTTTCTCCACCACCACCACGACCTCTTCAAAATTTTTCAAAAACTCCAAGCTTAGGGGATTTACTTTCCAAATATATCGCCACAAATGACGCTACGATAAGAACCTTAACTGGAAGCATTAAAGTCTTGAAAATCAAGTAGGACAGCTCGCTAAAATTATTTCTGAGCGACCCGTAGGGTCTCTTCCGTCCAATACCGAGCCCAACCCAAGAGAGCAAGAGAAAGCTATAACTCTTCGGAGTGGGAAGCAAGTTCCCGGTATGGTAAGTGAAGAGCCCGAGGCAAGCTTCGCCCCCGCTTTAAAAAATCAAAGCTCCGCCCCCGTTTTCAAAAATTCCACCCTCTGCTGAAGAAGTTATCACCCCCGTTTTAGAAAAAGATCTCACTCCAATACCCATCTTTAAAAATAATCCAAATCCTCCTTACCCTTCTGAATTAAATAAACAATGTCAGGACGATCAATACTCCCGTTTCTTAGAGATGTTTAAGCAAATCCACATAAATCTACCCTTCCATGAAGCGATTTCCCAGTTGCTGAAGTATGACAAGTACCTTAAGGACCTCCTGACCAACAAGAAGAAGTTAGAGAACCTTTCGCATGTTACGTTAAACGCCGAGTTCTCTGCGGTATTGACAAAGGGCTTACCAAAGAAAATCAGTGACCCGGTTAGTTTTTCTATTCCGTGTGTCATTAGTAATCTTTTTGTCCAGAATGCATTAGCCGAATTAGGTGTGAGTATAAACCTGATGCCCCTCTCATTGTTTAAAAAGTTAGGAATTGGTAGCCTATACTCCACAAGCATGAGCATCCAGCTCGCTGACAAATCCGTTAAGTACCCGTTAGGAATAGAGGAGGATGTCTTAGTAAAAGTCGACAAGTTCATCTTCCCGGTGGAGTTTGTCATTTTGGACATTGAAGAAGACGTCGAGGTTCCCCTGATTCTTGGCCGACCCATCCTTACCACCTCCCAAGCTATCATTGACGTAAGCAATGGTAAGCTCTTCCTTCGAGTAGGTGACGACAATGTCACTTTCTCTATCAATCCTTCGATGAAAAACACCTTAGCAAATGATGACTCCTTCATTTTCGTAGATGCCGTTAGTGATGAATCCTCCTATTGTCTCTCTAATTTTGAAAAAGAATTTTCTGCTTTCTATTCCTCCTCTTCTCTTCTAACTGAATCGCTACTCCTAAGTGAAGAAAGCATAGAATCCTCTTATCTTCAATCTTATTGGGAAAAAGAATTTTCTTATTTTTGTTCCTCTTCTAATCTTCCAACTGAATCACTGTAAGAAGCCGTCTTGGCCACCAGCTCCACCCCTTTTAAATTTTTCGTCTAAAAAATCTACGAACATATAGTATTTGAAAAAGAAAGAATTTCTCAAACCTCTTATGAAGAACCCCTTACCCTAGAACTTAAAGAACTTCCTGAACATCTCAAGTACGCCTTCTTAGAAAAGAACTCCAAGCAGCCAGTTATAGTTTCGGCCTACCTCACGGATGTCCAAAATGAAAAACTTCTTTTAGTTCTACATAAACATCGCCGAGCTATTGCTTGGCAGATTTCCGATATCAAGGGAGTAAGCCCATCTTTCTGCACTCATAAAATTTTAATGGAAGATAATTCGCGTAAATCCATTCAACCTCAGCGCCGTATAAACCCAAACATGAAATAAGTAGTTAAGGGCGAGGTTATGAAATTATTAGACACAGGAATTATCTACCTTATATCAGTTAGTAAGTGGGTTAGCCCTGTTCAGGCAGTACCAAAGAAGGGAGGGATAATGGTAGTTATTAATTAAAATAACGAATTAATCCCAACACGGACGGTGACGGGTTGGCGTATGTGTATAGATTATAGGAAGCTGAATGACGCCACCCGCAAGGACAACTTTCCTTTGCCGTTTATCGACCAGATTTTAGAACGATTATCCGACCATAGCTATTATTGTTTTCTCGATGGCCTCTCGGGGTACTTTCAAATCCCCATCTCTCCCGAGGACCAAGAGAAAACTACGTTTACTTGTCCCTTCTACACCTTCGCCTACCGAAGAATGCCGTTTGGATTGTGCAATGTGCCATCGACATTCCAATGATGTATGCTCGCTATCTTTGACAAGTACATAGAAAGCATTGTGGAGATATTTATGGACGATTTCTCCGTGTTCGGTGATTCCTTTGAGAGATTTTTAGAAAACCTCGAAAAAGTCTTAGAATGATGCGAAGAAACTAACCTTTCCCTAAATTTTGGAAAATGGCATTTTATGGTGAGGGAAGGGTTAGTTTTTTATCATTAAATTTCTTCGAGAGGTATTGAGGTAGATATTAGGAAGATAGAAGTTATCGAGAAGCTACCGCCACAAACGAATATAAAATCTATAAGAAGTTTCTTAGGTCACGCTGGTTTCTACCGCCACTTCATAAAGGACTTCTCCAAGATCACCAAGCCCCTTACCCATCTTCTTGAAAAAGATGCCCCATTCATTTTTGATGACTCTTGTCTTTCTTCCTTCGAATTAATAAACGAAAAGTTAATTAACACACTGATTATGATAGCTCTAGTGTGGGACCTTCCATTTGAGATAATGTGCAATGCGAGTAGTTTTGCGGTGGGAGCCGTACTAGGTCAACGCATATCTAATAACTTCCACCCCATCTATTACGCTAGTAAAACACTCATATCTGCATAGGAAAATTACACCATGACCGAGAAGGAGCTCCTAGCTGTAGTATTCGCTTTCGATAAATTCCGTCCTTATATTACACTTTCGAAAATTATTGTTTTTACGGACCACTCGACCCTCAAATATCTTCTTGTAAAAATGGATGCCAAGCCGCGCTTGATTCACTGGGTCTTACTCCTCCAGGAGTTTGACTTAGAGATCCGTGATATGCGAAGAGTCGAGAACTTGGCCGCCGACCATCTCTCTAGATTAAATAATCCCTTTATATAAAAATTAATTGAAAAATCTTTTAATGATTATTTTTCTAGTGAGAAGCTACTTTCAATTAACACATCTACTTCTCCTTTGTTCGCACACATCGCCAACTATTTAGTGGCCCGGGTGCTCCCAAAAGAGTTCTCCTCTAGGCAAAAGAAGAAATTCTTTTCTGAGCAGAAGAACTATTTTTGGGAAGACCCGCATCTTTTCAGAATCTGTTCGGACCATGTGATAAGAAGATGTGTTTCTTATGAAGAAGGAGTTGATATTTTAAAACACTTACATTATGGTCCGACAGGTGGGCACTATCAAGCTGCTCGCACCGCTCAAAAGGTTCTTTGCGCGGGTTTTTACTGGCCTTGCCTGTTTAAAGATGCACAAGCCTTTGTGAGTAGGTGTGATAGTTGCCAACGGTCGGGCAACATTTAAAATAAAAATGAAATGCCGCAAAATTATTTCCTCGAGTGCGAAATTTTTCCCTCTAAGGAATCGATTTTGTAGGCCCTCTTCCTTCTAGCTTCGGAAATAAGTATATTTTAGTTGCCGTTGATTATGTTTCACGTTGGGCTGAAGCCCAAGCTCTTCCTAAGAAGGACTCCCGAGTTGTAGTTACCTTTTTGAAAAAATTATTTTCTTGATTCGGAACTCCGCGAGCCATCATTAGTGATAGGGGTTCCCATTTCTATAACGCACAGTTTTTAAAAATCCTTACGAAATATGGTGTTACGCGCAAGCTTTCAACTGCCTACCACCCAAAACTAACAGACAAGTTGAAGTAGTGAATAAAGAAATAAAAAGAATATTAGAAAAGGCGATTTCAACTTCTAGGAAAGACTGTTCAACAAAATTAGACGATGCTCTATGGGTCTACCAAATTACGTACAAAACCGCCCTCGGATGTATGCCATATCGACTGGTCTATGGAAAATCATGCCATTTACTCGTAGAATTAGAACACCGCGCTTTTTGGGCCTTAAGATTTTTAAACTTCGATCCCCATTCAGTCGGCAACCTTAGAAAATTTCAACTCAATGAACTCGACGAGTGGCGATCTTACGCTTACGAAAATAATAAACTTTATAAAGAGCAGACGAAGCGTTTGCACAATAAGCACTTAAGGCATCTGAAACCTTTAAGCCCGGCGACCAAGTTCTTCTATATAATTCTCGATTGCGTTTATTTCCTAGAAAATTAATATCTCGTTGGTCTGGGCCCTTTTCTGTTCTGCAAGTTTTTTCGTATGACACTGTTTTAATTTCTCACCCTGATATGGGTAATTCCAAAGTGAATGGTAAGCGTCTTAAACTTTATTTCTCTAGTGATGATGATGTCAGTCCAAACATTATTAAGTATCTGGTGCACGAACTCTAGCTTTGAACTTTTATTTTTTGTAAAAAACTATTTTATTTCTGGACAAAAATATTTTTGGACAATATTATTTTTGATGCGTCGAGCTCAACGACGCTTTTAACAAAGGGCGCTCTTGGGAGGAAACCCAACTTATCTTTTTTTTATTTTCTTTATTTTACAATATTTTTCCCAGACGGCTCCGACAAGCTAAAGCTTTTGCGATCGGCTGCTACAACATTGCTGAATCCATCATGAATTCCAAAGAAGAAGCTTGGGGGAGCGGCATCACTAAGCTTTCGCCGCAAATAAATCCAGGGAAGTACATGTTTTTCAATTCTGTCTTTCAATTATGTACATTAATTTTCTCTCCATCTCTAATCCCCTTCTTTTGCCATTGAGGACAATGTCCATTTTAAGTTTGGGGGAGGACTTCCTCCTTCTTTTTGCTTAGTGTAAATATTTTTTCTTTTTATGTATATTTTTTTCAAAAAACCCAACAAATTGAATATCTAAAAATTCCAAAAAATTTAAAATATTTCCAAAATCCAAAAAAAAAAGAGAATATTTCAAAAATTTAAAAATATATATATTTGCTTTTTTTGTTCTTACTTTAATAGTTTAGACATTTTTGTATCTCAATAGTACCCCTAGTTTTTGTCTTGTTTTACTCAAAATTTCCTATAAACAACTTAGTTAATTATAATATTTTTAATCGTCCTTTTTAATTATGTTTCACAAGTAAAATATTGGTCATGGTGTGTTTCTAATTCATGGTAGCATGTTAAGGTGAAATTTTTTTCTAAAACTCGCATTTCTATTATGGTTTTTCCTTCTTTATTTTCTTTACTTTCTCATAAATTCATCATCCACTATTTTCCTTTTCATTTTTGTATAATTTTTTTAAGGTCAACTTTTGAATAGCGTAGTAGATGTGAACGATCCAAGTCACTTATTATTTCTATTTTCAAGATAATTTCATCAATCTTCTTTTATTATCTAGGACTTGCTTTTTGAAAATTTTCAAATCTTTGTTTTAAATAATTTAAAAGAGTGAAAATGATTTGGGCCGTTTTTGTTTTTGTTTGAGCTTTCCTGCCAACCTAAAAAATTTCACCACTAGTTAGCCACTTTTGAGCCTTTTTACAAATTCATTTTGAATGCTCCTCTTTTCATATCATTTTCACCATGGCCAAAATTTCAAACCTATCTAATCACACTAGCCTTTTTTAGTTTCATAAAATATTTTCATGATTATGATAGGATATTTTGTGATATTTTTGGGAAATGTTTTCTGAAAAAGTAGTGCTCAGAAGAGATGTTTGCTTTTGTTTGTCCAATTCAAAATGTAAATAAAAGTATTTATGGCCCTTGTTTTGAAAAAGAAAAAGAAAAAAATTGAAAAGAAAGAAAAAGAAAGAAAAAATATATTTTTTTTTAAATGAAATTTTTTGAAACTCTTTGTTTTGGTTTAGTGTGATTTTAAGCCTTCATGTTTACCTTTGAATTCTACTCCTAGTCATATTCCTAAACCAAACATTTATGTCCTTTTTAAGTCCTTTTGATTCACGCCTTTTGAATTTTATTTAATAACTAAGAAAGGAAGAAAAGTAAATCAGTTTTAGTTTTGGATTTAAACTTAGATTTTTGTTATTTAATTGATATAATTATAATGCACTGCTTGGATCTAGTAACAACTCAATGAATTTTTTCATTTTTGTTGCTTTGCTTAAATCTATTTAAAGAATTTAATAAAAATTTTGGATGATTTATTTTTGTTAGTAAAGTTTATAAAAGTTAAACCGTACCTAAATAATTGTTTTAGATTTATGTTTCACCTTTAACCTAATTAGAATTTTGCATGGTACTTGTGTTAGCATAATTAGAACTTTCTGATTAGTCCTATTTTATGTTTATCTAGTTTTTATATTTTTGCTTGGGGACAAGCAAAGCTTAAGCTTGAGAAAATTTGATAATACGTTTTATAGTCTTAACTATTATCGTATTTTTCTAGTTTATAATGTACGAATCTTGTATTTTTAAGTTTTATTTTTATCTTTTTATGTTAATTTTATTGCCCCTATCTTTTTACTCTCTTTGTGCAGCTTTTCTAAAAATGAGTCAAAATTGACCTGACACGCCCCCTGTCAAGCCCTCCCCGGTCGTGACCTAGGGCGTGTCACCTATTTCAGAGGAATCTAGAAGACAGAGGAAAATACCAGGAAAATTGGTTGTCAAGCCCCCCCCCCCCCCCCCCCGGGCATGTCGTCGGGCGTGACACGGTGCGTGTCTCCCTCTTCCCAAAGCCTTCCGCCGTATTAAATGCCATTTTAACTTAGCACGCAAACAGTACTGTCACGCCCCCCATTATAGGGGTGACAAAGGGCGTGACCCCTCCTTTTCTGATGACTAGCGGATTTCTGACCAATGATTTCGACGCGACGTGCGTGTCACGCTCCCCTACACGGGCGTGACCCAGGGCGTGTTCACCGATGTATAGAAACAATCATCATTCCCTCCAGAATCCAGAGCCCGAGGTCAACTCCATACATGTCACGCCCCCTGCCATGCCCCCCTAGGGCGTGTCGATGGGCGTGACCAACCCGTGAACTTATCCTATAAATTAACACCCCCCTTCCATTTCATTAAGCTTGGGTTGAGATGGGAGGTGCTGCCCCTTTGTTTCATGGTCTTTTTCATGTTCTTCCCTCTCTCTCTTCTTTATTTTGTGTTTTCCCTAAACCCTAGTTTAGTTTTAGCCTTTGTAATAGATTTATTGTAATTTATGCACTTGTTTTAGTTAATTATTGTAGGTCTAGAATAGGATTTTAATTTCGTGCAAGTGTAATTTTTCATTTCAAGTAGTGTAGCTCTCTTTCATTATTAATAAAAGTGCTCTTTTCTTACTTGTGTTCTTATTATGCTTTACTACTCATCCTCCCTCCTCCCCTCCATTATGATTAACTAATCCTGCTTGTACTCGATCTTGATGATTCGAGGTTCAAGCAATTAAGTTATGATGTTTTAATTTACCTTTTCTTTTTAGGTTTTAGGCCTTGAATTACTCTTGATTTTTCATGGGCTGGAGGTATATTATCGATATATACTCTCCACCTTTGCTTTCATTCTGAGCTAGTCGAGAGGCCGATAGAATGAAGTGAGCATTCAAGAGTAAAGGGAGTTGTACGCACCCCTCGAGAGAGGCAGACGCCCAAATCTCCCGGATTGGAGTAAAATCCAATAGTAATGTTCACCGCGTAAAGCAAGCTTTAGGCCTCCAATTTAGACGAGAGTCGGTCGGACCCTCCTAAACTCAGTTGGGCACGACTTCGAGAGAAGTGTGTTCAAGCTTTAGGAACCTCCACGGTGAAGGACATTTACCCGATTAAGTTTAGGTTTTTATCACATTTCTTAGTCAACTTTAGCCGAGGTGATTCTTGATCGAGTGCATTTCAATTTCATATTTTCAGCCCTTCGTTGTAATCGCTTCTAATAGCCCTTTAATTATTTGAAGTAGTTCTCTTCCTAGCATAGTTTTATTTCTTTTATTGAAATCAGTTTCTGTAAACCCTAGTTTTTTGGTCGATAAAATAATAGCCTTCGTGTGAGTAAGTGCACTCAACAGTTCTCGAATTTCAATATGACACTTGTGTCCCCTAGCTACAGTTCGATAGGTATACTTCCCTTATTGGATTGATAGTTCGGTTGCTTTTATTTTCTTCAAAGCTTAGTGACCTTCAGACTATTGCCCTTTGGTGTCTGGTTGGTTTGACAATTTGTCTCAGACGACTTGGAGACTGGGCGGTCTAGCGATCTCCTATGGCGGCTTGTTCTCTCCTTCTGGTAGTTGTCGAGCGGTTCGCCTATTCGTCTAACCGCGTTGCCTGTTCGGCTTGTATTTTTGTTAAACCGTTTATACCTGTAATTATTAAGTCCCACATTGCATATTTGTAATCTCTCCCATCCCCTCCATTCTATAAAAGGAAGGCCATACATTTGTAATACTTACTTTTTTGGATAATAAAATTTTCTGTTATTCCAATTTCTTGTTTTTTACTTGTCTGTTCGAAAATGGTATCAGAGGACTCGACCTTTTCCGCCTGATTCGGTGCCTTCTTCTATCCGCGCAGTTTGCCAATCTTCTTGTGGTCTGTTCGTGCGGCCTCTCTTCCCTTCTTTATAGCTGCCCTTTGTGTGCGCGACCTCTCTTCTCACTTTGTCTTTCTTTCTATCCGCGACCTGTTTTCGCAGTTTCTCTGCCTCTTTTATCCCCGTGATCTCCTTTGATTCATGCAGCTCAGTTTCTGTTCGTGCGGTCTCTGCCCTATTCGCACGCCCTATTTGACTTTCTCGCGAACTCCTTCAAGTTCGTGTGGTCTTCTCTATCTCCTGTTCGCGCGGCCTTCTCTCTATCCGCACAACTTCTTACCCTCTGCTTGGTTATGCTTCTTTGTCGTGGCCTTCCTTGTCGCTGGTGTGTTGACACCGTGACTGCTGTAGAAAATCATCTTGTGTCCACTGTGATTTCTTTTCTTTGACCATTGCGGTCTCTTCTTGTTCTTGTGATCTTCTTTTTTGTTCGTGCAGTCTCCGCTTCTTGCTGTTCGTGCGGACTTTCTATACTCGCACGACTTCATGTATCTTCTCTTCCATAGCTCTTTCTGTTACCTCTACCACCACCACTACTCCCGTGGCCAATCCGCCTCCTCCTACTACTCCTTCTGGGAACCTTGGCACCGTCTCAAAACTCATCGGTTATCACTACCCGGATTGGAGTGTCTCCTTCACTTTTCTTCTTCACTAACAATGCAAATGCCACCATCTCACTACTGACCCTCCTCTCACTTCCACTCAGTTTGACACCTAGGATGCTAGATATATGCTTGTGTGCACTTGGCTAGCTAACAGCCTTTCGGATGAATGTCTTCCCATCATCCGTCATGATGAGACGGTCAAGGCGTCTTGGCTTCCTCTTGCTGCTCTGTACTGGAATGGGGCTCAAACATCCCGTATCTATACTTTGTATGCGGACCTCTTTGCCCGTCTTTCCATGTCTCCTACTGGTGCTTATCAATAGGTTTATGCTCTCGGGGCTGAGATTCTTCAGAATGTCCCTTCTCTGTAGATTTCGCCGAGCAGCACAAGCACTTCCAGGAACTTCTAGTTGTGTGCTATCTTCTACGATTTCCTGAGTCCTATGACATGATCCGCCAGCAAATTTTGGGCGAGGAGGACTCTCCCACCTTGGATGCCACTACTGCATGCATTGCCGTATTAACCTCTCTACTTATGCGTCCTCTTCTGTCCTCTACTTCTCCACCGGACAACTATGCTCACCAAATTCAATGGAGTGGCTCTGGTAGCCGCAACCACCAGTCCGGCAGGCATGGCCCTTCACACTTCCTCTGCTCTCACTGTGTTCGCAACAGACATACCGTGGATCTCTGCTGGATGAAACATCAACATCTTCGCCCCTATGGTGACTCTTTCATCTCCTCTTCAAAGTTGTCTGCCTCGGTTTTCACGTCATCAGGTAGTGCCAACGTGGTTACTCAAGCTAAATGGCTGATAGACTCTAGTGCGGCTAATCATATGACGGGCAATCCTATGTGCTTTTCTCTCTTAGAAACATATGATCGATTGCCCCGGTCCTCGTTGTAGACAGCTCTCCCTCCCCAGTCCATGGGATGGGAGTGGTTCATGTCACTCCATCTCTTAGCTTGGCGGACACACTCTATGTGCCAAATTTTTCGTGAATTTATTGTTGGTTACATCTTTATGCAAGCAATTTCAGTGCATTATCACATTCACTCCAACTTCTTGTTCTTTTTGAGATCCGAGCTCCCAACGAATTATTGCTACTAAGACTGAGAGCGGTGACCTCTACTTCCTCAATAATGTTTCCACTCTGTCCTCCTTCTCCTCCTCCTCTACAGATCTTCTATAATGGCATCTCTGCCTTGGTTATCCTCCACCACGGATTCTTCGTCAGCTTCTACCCCACCTACCTCCTCATAGTTCTCCTCTCAACTGCGATGCATGTCAGCTTGGCAAGCATCATCGTTCCTCGTTCCCGTCGAAGCAAGGTTTTGTCTCTACCTATCCGTTTGATCTCATTCACTCCAATTTCTGGGGCCTGGTCATACCCTCACCATTGGTTGGGGTAGCTCTTATTTTGTTACCTTTATTGATGACTATTCTAGATGTACTTGGGTGTATCTCTTACGAGATTGCTCTTAATTATTCAATGTATGGACATCTTTTTATCATTTAATTCACAATCAGTTTATTGTTTCAATTAAAATCTTTTGCTCTGATAATATTAAGCAGTATATTAATCAAGATTTTTCATCTTTCTGTATGCAACATGGGATTATTCAACAAACTAGTTGTTTCTATACCTCACAACAAAATGGAGTGGCGGAATGCAAAAACTGTCACCTCCTTGATGTCACTCGTATTCTGATGACGCAGATGCATGTCCTGCGCTCATATTGGGGCTATGCAGATCTCATTTCCTGCTATCTCATCAATCGCATTCCCTCCACGGTTTTCCTCCGTCAAACCCCATTCTCCGTTCTCTATCTGGGCAAGGATCCTTTTCCTCTCCCTCCGTTCTCTATCATTGGGTGCATGTCTTTTGTACACGCTCCCCTGCCACCCGTGACAAACTCTCCCCTCGCTCCACCAAATGTGTCATTCTGGGGTACTCTGCCACTGAGAAAGGCTATTGTTGTTTTGATCCCATTCTAGGCAAGAAGTTTGTCTTCGCTAACGTAACCTTCTTCGAGAATTCTTCCTATTTTTCTAATGAATTCTCTTTTCTTCCTACATCTTCTGATTCTCCTACTGTTCCCTCCAAACCTTCATCCCCTACCGAGGTTTTTCTACCTCCACCGTCTCCATCGTCTCCACCTCTCTCTTCACCTCCACTATCTCCCTCTTCTTCGCCGCCGTCGCTCTCTTCTCCTGGGCCAGCTCTCTCCACCACAGATGCTCCGGATGCTGAGGAACCCGCTGACCTAGATCTTCCCATTGATCTTCGCAAAGTTGTGCGGGCATGTACCTAGCACTTGCTTGCTGTTGTTGTTTCCTATGATTGTCTTACCCATTCTTGTAGGGCTTTTGCACTTGCTATCTTTGCCACTTCCACCCCCGTTCCTACCAGGAGGCCCTTACTATTCCTCATTGGAAAGCTGTCATGGATGAGGAGATTACTACTCTCACTAAACGGGGTACGTAGAGCCTTGTTCATCCTCCCTTTAGCACAGATGTTGTTGGCTATCGCTGGTTATTTATGGTGAAGTTTAGTCCGGACGACAGTGTTAATCGTTACAAGGCCCACCTTGTTGCCAAAGGCTTTGCCCAGACTTTTGGTGTTGATTATTTTGACACCATATCTCCAGTTTATCGTCTCAGCACTATCAGGGTCCTCCTCTCTATGGCTGTCAACAGGGATTGGCCCATTTCCCAATTGGAGGTCAAGAATGCTTTTTTATATAGGGATAATCAGGAGGATGGTTACATGGAGCAACCTTTAGGATATATTGTTCAGGTGGAGACACAGGTATGCAGACTAAAGAAGGCTATCTATGGCCTAAAGCAAAGCCCTCGGTCTTGGTTTGACAAGTTTTGCGGGATTGTGGCAGCCGTGGGTTTTACGAGAAGTTTTGCCAATCACTCTTTGTTTGTTCGCAAAAACTGCCTGGGTTTGGTGGTTCTTGTAGTATATATGGATGATATTTTTCACACTAGAGATGACCAGGCTTGGATTGGCTTAAATTGAAGCATCTTCATCAACACCTGGTCACAAAGGATATAGGCTCTCCAAAATACTTTCTGGGGATAGAAATCTCTCAGAAGCCTAATTCTTTAGTCCTCCTCCAAGGCAAGTATGCTCTTGATCTGCTAAAAGAGGCAGGGTTGACTGGGGATAAACCTACTCGATGCCCCATGATGACTAGAGAAGATAAAACCTGGACGGATGACTCTCCTCCTCTTTCAGATGTTACGATACAGATTCCTGGTTGATAAACTCATCTATCTCACGGTGATAAGACCCGACATCTCCTATATTGTAGGTAAGGTTAGAAAATTCATGCAAGCTCATAGGGAGTTCCATCTACAGTATGTCATGAGGATATTGGAATATGTTAAATCAGCGCCTGGGAAAGGACTACTCTTTCAGAAGAATTGTCATTTGAGGGTTGAAGCATACTCAGATTCGAGCTATACTGATGACAAAGGAGACCGCAAGTCAACATCGGGATTTTTCAACTTTGTGGGGGGGAAACCTTATAAGCTGGAAGAGCAAGAAACAGTCCGTCGTCTCCAGGTCCTGTGCAGAAGCAGAATATCGAAGTATGACGTCGACCACATATGAGTTGAAATAGTTACGGGCTCTCATGCTTGACTTAAGAGAGATCTACAACAATCCTTTACTTATATTTTGTGATAATAAGGCCGCTATATACATCTCCAAAAATCCGGTCTTCCATGAGAGAACAAAGCACATTGAAGTCGACTGCCACTTTATTCGGGAAGAGATTTTGAAGGATCAAATTTATACTCTGTTTGTCACCTCAGATAAAGTGTTAGCTGATATCTTCACCAAGCCGGTGTCCGCCTCCTTTCTTCACATTTGCGATAAGCTGGGCATGATCGATATATATGCTCCAGCTTAAGGGGGAGTGTTATAGTATGGAACCCGGGCGGTGTAGCGGTCTAACTCTTGCAGATTAGGGATCACACGGTCTGGCGGTTTCTTTCTAGCAGTTTGGTATCCAGACTATTGCTGTTTGGTGTCTGGGTCGTCTGACAGTTTCTTTCAGGAGACTTGGAGACCGGTCTGGCAGTCTCCTTTGGCGGCTTGTTCTCTCCTTCTGGTGGTTGCCGGGTGGTTAGCCTATTTATCTAATGGCGTGGCCTGTTCATCTTATTTTCTATTAAACCGCTTATACCTGTAATTATTTAGTCCTACATTGCATATTTGTAATCACTCCCATCTCCTCCATTCTATAAAAGGGGGGTCATACCTTTGTAATACTTACTTTTTTGGTTAATAAAAATTTCCGTTATTCAAATTTCTGGTTTTAGTTGTCTGTTCGCACAAAGCGGAAGCTTTATGGTTGCATGAACTCATACCAAAAGAATGTAAACTATATATAAACAAAACCATTTATATATAACCGGAATTTCACTTACAAAAGTTATGGTCTTAAGGCCTTACAATTATACTTCACAAATGTGATTTACAAACATCGCCGCACATGGTCGGCCACAAATGAAAATAGTAAAACTTTTCCACTCGGCCTTCGAGGACCAGCATAGCAGCAAGGGCTTCCGCACGATATTTACCGCTCGTCTCTCCAGCACCTGCACATGGAAATCCACCACAAGGGTAACAAATAAGGCAACGGTCACCATTCTGATGTTCAATTTATAACGACCCTACCCCTTTCCCGGGGTTGTGGTATTCCTTCCCTGCAGGCATAATATTTTCACAAGCAGATATATCATAAAAACATTCTCTCGCGCATAGTTCAATATATCACAAATGTCGGCTGCACGGTAAGACACTTTGTGCACTCAGGGCACATTATCGTTGAACCGGATAACAAGGGTCCCACCACCGTTCAGAGGTCCCAGACATAATGGCATGTTTTAGCATTCTTGTCTTAATGGCATGTAGGCCTAAGACTATCATTATGCGCTCCAACGAGACCAATAACTTCGGTCTACCAGTTGGGAAGACATAACGCGGGTACAGTTCAGCCTTGCCAGTTGCTCAAATTGCCAAATTACACAGGTCAGCTTTCCCCTTACCCGTTTAGCTCACTGGACTTTAAGAGCTCGCCGCTCATAGATTAGCCTCACATTCTCCCAGTGACAGGCTTCACAATTGGTTTTCTTGGAGCTATCACGAGCGACAACCATTGTCTCCGGGTGTTAGCGACTAATTTCAATTTCTGTCCCCAACCTAAATCATAACTGGACCAACAATCTATAATACCCTACAGTAACCTGTAGTGTAAAAAAACTTGTCTTTCATACCACAAATAGCTCTCTAAGAGCTATCATCGTTGGCAATACTCATTGTCGCCCGGCGACATCCAATTGGTCTTAAACCGTGGATTTCTAGGGTATTTTCCTGGAATTCAACTCCAGTACCTCGCAGACACTGTATATTACTTGTTTATACTCGGAGTCTTCTCCAACAGGCAAAATAAAAATCACCAATCCAGACCAACTTGTCTAGATGGGCTTCACATAACATGCCTATTCCGTAATACACATTTTTGGATCTATATGCAAGATTCACTGGGGATTTCATGAATCAACCAAAAGGAATTCCCACGATTCTCCACCTTTTAGTGGGGGATTCCATGCGTATACCAAAAGAAGGACTTCACATGTCCAAGAAGGAAGATCGTTACCCTTATAGTTTGTTTTGGAGCCATGGAGTTAGCGATCCATCCAGTTGGAAACGAGCACATCACTTTCCTCTTCACGGATCTATTATCGGATCTTGATTCCTAGCACAAGCTCACCTAGGATCGATCTTCACAAGAGCTCCTAGACTTTTCCTCCTCTTCCCTCTCTAGAACTATGCAAGAGTGTGTATGAGATAAAATGAGAATGAATTCTAATGTCCAGCCTTTATCTGGAAGCTACCGCCGCACGGTAACTCCTACCGCCATGCGGTAACATAGGAAGTAACCGCTTTGACCAGCCGGCGCTGCTATCCATAGATAGCGGCCTGCAATAACTCTTTAGTGCCTGGCGGTAGACTGGTAACTCGAGAAATACTTTCGATGTTCGTTGAGAGGCTAGCGTAGCGCGAAAATGCCTATCGCCTTGCGGTAGCGCTCTCGACGATTCCTCAAAAGCATTAAGTGGTCTACCGCAGCGCGATATCTTCCTATTGCCAAGCAGTAAAAACCCGAGATCTTGGTCTTTTAATTCACCAGGCTATCGC
This sequence comes from Platanthera zijinensis, assembly GCA_039513925.1. Lineage (NCBI taxonomy): Eukaryota > Viridiplantae > Streptophyta > Magnoliopsida > Asparagales > Orchidaceae > Platanthera > Platanthera zijinensis. The sequence continues at coordinate 94,379,995 of CM077083.1, forward strand.
CAGGCGGTAACTTTCAATGATCACTTCTCATTTTGGGGTGTTACACAATGTCTGGGTTGAATTAGCTGAATTTGGCTTAGTACACAGATGCTGACGTCAACAAAAGTCAGCAAAATTTAAACTCGTTGCGGGAAGTCTACAGTGCATGACAAATGGTGCCGCATGCCTACTGTATGACTTTTCCTTTAAAAGAAACGTTGCAGCCAACAACTTCAGGTTGGACCACCGGTCAAAGAGCCGTTGTATGGCGTATGAAAAAAGGGATTGAGATTGGCGGAAGCAAATCAACTTTTAAGGCATTATCTGTTCAAAAAGAGGCAAAACTTCATCTTCTTACTCTCTCTATTGTTACAGAGCTTGAAGCTAATGTTCAAACCCGCTGATCTAAAAGTTCCAGTACTTAGTTGTAGCGATCTTCACCTGCCACAGTAAGTTTAGAAGAGTTTTCTGAGAAAGAAGAAGAAGCAGAGCTATCTAGTTTCTGCAGTCAAGGTTAGCTGAGTGAAGAACACAAAGAACTGTCAATTTATTTGTCTTCATCAACAAGGTCAGAAACTTGGGTTTTTGAGTTACTTCCAGCATATGCAGCAGTTTTTTGAAGATCATCTGAGAAGAAGTTAGGGCTGATTTCATCTCAACTCAAGAAGCAGTAGACTCAGAGAATATTTCTTTGGAGTCAAATCAACTTCAACACCAATAGTAATTTTTATAGGATCTTTGGATCTGAGTGTAGGACTTATTATAAAGGCTGAGTGTAAGATCATTTATTGATCTAAGGTAGGATCCTGTGTGGATCTAAGGTAGAGCCCGTGTGCCTGACATAGGTCTGTTTGCCTGAGGTAGGAGAGTCATTCTCTCTGAGTGGTAGGGACTTTGTTCCTGAGTGGTAGGATCCTTCTGTGGATCTGAGGCAGGGCCTTTGTGCCTAAGCTATAGGAGTGTTGATCTCTTTGAGTTGTAGGGCTAAACTCATAGCTTGAGCTGTAGGACTATTAATTTAGTCTTAGGTAGGTGATCTTCGGATCACTGAGTTGTAGGAGCAAGATTGCTCTGGGGTAAGTCTTCGAGGAGACTTGGAGATCCTTAGGGATATGTGTTGTAAGCTCATAGGAGCTGAGTTTTAGAGAAGTGGTGTTGGAACCCTAGGTTTGATTTGGGCTAGGATCACTAATAGGATGCTTAAACTAACGCAACATGTATAGTCTATGGTCATAGGTTTTTCTATGGTTTTGCATTAGAAGATTTCAAAGATCAGGAACTCAGTTTAATGAAAGTTGAACTCAGTTCGATAATAGCCCATCTCAGCTCGACGAAAATGGAGCTCAGGTCAACAAATATGAAGAATCAGATCGACGAATTCCAGGCTCTGGTCGACGATTTATTTACTGAGTTCGACTATTTCTCTTCAGTTATCTTAGACAATTATATTGGCAGAAGCAGAATAATTTGCAGGCTTAATTTATGGCTAATCATTCTAGAAGATTGAATATTCTAATGAGATTAATTTCTGTCACTTATGACTCTGACATTTAATGCAATATATTCTAATGAATATAGCAGTTTAGTGGCAGCATTAAATGTGGATATTATCATATAGTTTATTGCTAATTAATTCCCAAGGGCAGTTTCCTTTCTCAAGGAATGTTCCAGCTGTATCAAAATTAAAGATTTCAAATATTTGAAATCAAATTAGCATTCTATATATTCTCAGAAGTTTTTCTATCTCTAGGTTATAGAGATACAAACTTACAAAACAACAAACTGTCATTCATACTTTCTGCCTCATTTTTCTTCCAGCTAACAATCTTCATTCTGAGATCATCTTCACAATCTCTTAAATATATCTACAGCAAGGAGAAGTTTTCAAAATAAGTCATACACCATTAAGATAAAAGGACTCCCTCACCTGATCATCAACTCTATTCATATCAGGGGGAGCATTCTGCTTTATTAGATCCACTAGTGTTCTCTCAGATTATTGACAGAGAAGAACATCTTCAACTTTTTATTAATTTCATCCAACTGTGTACAGGGTTTTCTTAACTCCCTTCAAAAGTTATACTGTTTGTTTTTAAGTCTCCTGATCAAAAGACGTAGATTGGTTTTTGGACACCTGATAAAAAGCTCAAAGGGTTACGATATAATGCCCCAAAACCAAAATTAAGGTCACACGGCCAGGGACACGGGCGTGTCCAGGGCTGTGTCTTGCTCTATGTTAGCCTGGCTGTGTCGAATGTGGAACACAGCTGGAAACACGGGTATGAACAATACTAACACGGGCATGTCGGTTAGTGACACAGGCATGTCAAATACCCATGTCGTTCTCGGGTTGTGCCAGGCGGTGCAGACTGAAGTACATAGCCTAGAGCACGAGTGTGTACTGGTCGACACGGGCATGTCAAAGTTAACACTGTCGTGTTGGGGACCCGTGTCTTTTTCAGGAATTGTTGGTCCTATGTCAATTGAGGGACACACCCCTCAACACGGGCATGTACTTGGTGACACAGGCATGTCATGTGCTTGACACGGGCATGTCTAAGCCCGTGTCCTGGTCTGGTTTGAGTCGGTTGTTTGCCGCTTAACGTACACGGCCTGTGAAATGTTTGTGTCACAAACCGTTTCAGCCCAGGGAAGATGCTTTTCAGAGCAAATCTGAGCTGTTCATTTCCTTTGATGAAGATCTAACGGCCCTGGGGTTTTCCTAAAGGGATATATGCGGGAATTGATGAGTTAATTCTCATTCTATCATCACCATTCTCTTTTTAAGAAGAAGAGAGAAAGAGGAGAGCAAGGGAAGGAAGAGGAGGAGAAATCCGGTCGTCGGTGGTGCTACGGTATTCCAAATTGCGAGCCGAATTCAGATCTTCGGAGGCTAGAGCGTTACGGAGCTTTCCAACAGTGTAGTTTTCTCCATGGAGCCAAAACGTCCTCTATGGGTAACGATTTCCTTCTTGGACAAGTGAAGTCCTTCTTTCCTGCATTTACATATGAATCCTCCACCAAAGGGTGGATGGCGAAGTGATTCCCTTGGGATCGGTTGTTCATCCCATATTATATTGCATTAGAACCGGAAGTGAGTAGTATGGCTAGTCATGCTGTGTGAAGCCCATCCAGATGAGTTGGTCTTGATTAGTGATGCTTTGTTTGCAAATCGGAGAAACCTCCGAGTAAATTGATTGTCTGTATGGAGTCCTTTGTGGATACCTGTGGCAAGATGAGTGTTGGTACTTGGTGTTCAACTCTTGTAGCCGTGAGTGCCATTTTGTGTGAAGTTGAGCCATTGGGCCGCAACTGTGGAATGCTTGGGGATGAACGGGAAAGGTGAAGTTGTACCCACGTCAGTCCAGTCTTGAATGTGATGAATTTGAGGAATGGGAAAGGTGGATCAGTACCTGTGTTATGGTTGTCTAACCTCTGGTGCTTAAGGCCCTGTTAGGATCACATAGCGAGAGTCTTAGGCCTGCGCGCCATTAAGACTAAATACTCATAATGGACCGTCATGTCTGGGACCTCTGAACGGTGGTGGGACCTGGTTTTCGGTACACTAATAATGTGCCCTGAGTGCACGGAAGGTCAGGGCATCATGCCAGCGTTTGTGATATGTATTGACTTGTACTGTTGTGCACGTCCATGGTGGATTGTTACATATATATGCTGTGTGAATAAAATGCTGTGCAGGGAAGGAATTCTGCTGCCCTGTACAAGGGGCAGGGTCTTTATAATTGGTCAGTTGAATGCTGACTGTTGCCCTATTTTCCACAACTTGGTGGATTTATTCTTTGCAGATGGTGCTGGCCCAAGCGGGAAATAGCGCACTGAAGCCCAGGTTATGCTGCTGCCTTCGAATTCTATGTTTTGTTTACTCTAGTTTATGTGTGGCCAGCCTGCGCGTCGATGTTTGTAAACCACACTTTTATTAAGAGAAACTTGTAAGGCCATAAGGCCATGTACATTATGTGTTTGGTCTTAAACATTCCTAATTGGTAGTAATGGACATTTCTGTGATTCTTAAGTTCAAGTTTTCAACCATGAAGCTTCCAATAGAATGCTTTGTGTTAGAATTCGATGGACTTTGATATTATTTAGTAACTTCTCTCCCTGTTTTGGAATATGGTGTGGGGCCCCGGCCGGACCCTCTATTATATTACATTTGATGGGTAGAGGTGTTACAATTTGGTATTAGCATGTTGGTCGATCTCATCCGAATTTGTGGTCAAATTCGTTTGAGTGGTGGCGAGCACGTGTAAGTGTTGCCATTATAACACATAAACTAACTCAAGAATGTCCACTTAGGAATGAAAATACACATATTTGGGATTCTTGTGTGTTCCTGATATTGCTTTGTGCAACATTTAGTTGCTTCCTTGTGTGTTTCACGCTTGTAGGTGACTAGCAATAATGAGGGACAATGAGAACCCCAGTATTCAATGGGGATTAATGAGCAAACTGCGATGCCAACACATCCTCTTTCGGTAGCGGCAGTCCGGTTGATCGCTGATATGGTCTTTACAATGATCAAAGCCCACCATTGTGGACATGTAAAACCCCTGTTCCGATAGTGCGTCTTATGCCGGTTGATGTGCCTGAGCAGATGGCATGGGAAAGGGCATCAGCCTCGCTAGTTAATATGTGTCTAATCCAAGGACCATATACAGTTGAGGAGTACTTTCATGCATTTGTTGTGTCTAGACAACATGTAGAGTTTGTGTTTGAAAGAAAGGAGATGAAGACCAACAGATTTTATAATGGACTGCGCGATGAACCATGATGTCTATTGGTGGGTCCAAAGTTACCAAGCTTTTGTTCTCTGGTCACGACAGCTCGGTCTTTGGAGATGGACTTAAATAAGTTCAGGGCAAGGTACGGTGTCAATGTGCCCACCGTTACAAATGTGCCAAAATCAAACTCTTGTAAGTGGAAGAAGAAAAGACATTTGCAGGAATCGACCTCTTCCACCACCATGGGAACAAAGGAAAGGTGTGTTTGTTTTTCATGTAGACACGTAGGAAATCTTGCCCGAGACTGCCATGGTAATGCGCCAAGGACAAAGAAAGCTAAGGCTGGAGCAGTGGCAGGGCAAACTCCACCCATTTGCTACATATGTGGTAAAGAAGGACATAAAACTCGAGACTGCAGAATTGGCCCTTAGATGAGACGTAACAAGAAGAGAAAGAACTGATGTACATAAATAATTGTACTTATGTACTGTACATATCCTCGTTCGTAATGCTGGCTCCAATACTTGTTTTGTATATGTATAACTATGTGAATATTCGAAACGTTGTTGGTTTAAGGCCCTGTGTGTTTATCTTGGAATCACAGATACCAGTGGAACGGCATGGCCGTAGTGTAACGAATGAATATGAGTAGAAAATGATATGGTAAGAGGTCGTTATGATATTATTTCAGGCCGTAGGAGCGTCTGTGCTGACCATAATTGTGTTTGTTGTGCCTCTAGGTATGGGCTAGCTCTTTGAGCAGCGAGCCGGGGTAGAGTACACTGTCACGGAAGTTACCCTAGAAAAGATCATCGAATGAGGGACCAAGTTTGCTTGTATGCTTGGCTTGAGCAGGATGATGATATTTGGTCTCTAAGTTGTCAAACTTGTTCGGTCGTGCTCGAAGTGAGTCTTCATGCGTATAGCGACCAGTAGGAAGAAGGCGGTTGAGTGACCCTTCTATTATGTCGGTTTATGTCGGCTTATACAGATGTGTTTCCTAATGACCTTTATAAGTGATGAAGTCTGCAGGAGATCGAATTCATTATTAAATTGGTGTTAAGTGCGAAACCTCTGGGCCGCTCGCCAAATCGAGTTGCGCCAAAGAAAATGGTAAAACTGAAAGTTCAGTTGCAAGAGTTGATGGAACAGGATTATATACGCCAAAGTATGTCTCCTTGGTGCGCGCCAGTTCTCTTTGTGAAAAAGAAGGACGATAGCTTGCGTCTATGTATTGACTATAGAAAACCGAACAAACTGACGGAAAAGAACAAGTATCTTATTCTACGGATTGGCGACTTGTTTGATCAGTTAGTTGGCTTGACTGTATACTCCAAGTTGGATTTGAAGTCAGGTTATTATCAGTTGAGAGTTCGTGAAAGTGACATACCCATCACAGTGTTTTGAATACGCTATGGTTACTATGAGTTCACGGTAATGTCGTTTGGGCTGTCTAATGTGCCATTGGTATTTATGGACTTAATGCATCAGACGTTTAGGGAATACTTGGACCTCTTTGTGATTGTCTTTATTGACGATATCCTCGTATACTCCCAATCCGAAGAAGATCATGCAAATCATTTGAGGATGGTGTTGCACACCCTGAGGAAGAACAAGCTCTATGCCAAGTTCTCTAAGTGTGAGTTTTGGCTATCGTCAATGGCTTCCCTTGTCCATGTGGTTAGTGGAGAGGGCATTACGGTGGATCCTTCCAAGATAGTTGTGATATGGGATTTCCCTGTTCTCACTACAGTAGTAGAAGTCAGGAGTTTTCTTGGGCTTGCGGGCTACTACATGTGCTTTGTAGAGAACTTCTCAAGGATAGCCTTGCCTCTCACTACACTGATGAGGAAGGATCAGAAGTTTGTTTGGACGCCCGAGTGCGTACTAGCTTTCGAAGAGCTAAAGAGTCGTTTGACCACGGCGCCAATCTTGACATCACCATGTGGTCAGGACAGCTTTTAGGTTTATAGTGATGCGTTAGGGCGCAACTTAGGCTGCGTTCTTCTAAAGTTTGGAAAGGTGATAGCATATGGCTCACGCCATTTGAAGGTGCACGAACGGAATTACCCCGTCCATGATTTGAAGTTGGCAGCGATGATATTCGCACTTAAACTGTGGCGTCAATACCTATATGGTGTGAAAGTGGATATATTCACGGACCATAAGAGCCTGAAATATCTGTTGGACCAGATGGAGCTCAATATGCGACAGAGAAGGTGGATGGAGTTTCTTGGTGACTACACCTTCCAGATTCATTATACTCCTGGTAAAGGGAATGTAGTCGTGGATGCCTTGAGTCGTAGGACTCTGACAAGGGCAAATTGGTTGTTAAGGCATGATGAAAGCCTAATTCGAGAACTGGAAGCATTAGACATTTCTTGTGTCGAAAAGAACTCCACTTTAAATGCATTCTTTAAGTTGACGGAGGTACATCATGACCTGGCAGAAAGAGTTCGGAAAGCAACAACACTTTATGAAAGTCTATAATGCTATGCAGCGGAGAGTTCAAATTCTCAGTTTTGCTTTGATAACGACCTTTTTCGGAAGGACGGTCGTTTGTCTGACCCAGATAGGTGTAAACTTTGTGAAGAATTGATCTATGAAGGCCACTTCACCAAGTATTCGATTCACCCTGGGTGCACAAAGATGTATAAGGATCTGAAGAAAAATTTCTGGAGGCTTGGAATGAAGAAGGAAATAACGCACTATGTTGCTAAATGTCAAACCTGTGCCTTAGTAAAGGGTGAATGCCAAAAACAAGGCGGTTTTCTTAAGTCACTTCCTATCCCTGTGTGGAATTTGTTGATATTTCCATGGATTTCGTGCATGGGTTGCCGAGACCACAGCATGGAAATGATGTAGTTTGGGTGATTGTGGACCGGTTAACTAAGGTGTCGCACTTCATCCCGAACCTGAAGTACGATTCAGTTGAAAAGTTGGCAAAGATGTATGTGGATACTATTGTACGATTGCACGGTGTGCCCCATAACATTGTTAGTGATCGAGATGGGCATTTCATTTCGGGGGATTGGAGATTAGTCTACCAACTATTGGGTACGAAATTACATTTCAGCATGACCTTTCATCCTCAAACGGATGGTCAGACCGAAAGGACCAATAAGACGTTGGAGAATATGCTCCGAATGTGTGCGCTGGATTTCGGGAAGAGTTGGGAAGATCATCTCTTTATGATTGAGTTCGCCTACAATAATAGCTACCAAGCTAGTATCCATGTGGCGCCCTTTGAGGCTTTATACGGTAGGAAATGTCGTACACCTTTGCCTTGGGCAGAGACTGGCGAAGCAAAGTTTTATAAGCGAAAGGAGATGGATGATTCCAACTCAATTATACGGTCGATACAAGAAAGACTGTTGGTGGCTCAAGATGGCAAGCTAAGTATTACAATTCCAAGCACCGAAACGTGGAGTTTGTGATGGGCGATTGGGTATACTTGAAGATTAAACCCTTTTAAGTTGTGTCAAAAATACAATATCTGAGAAAGCTGAGCTCGAGGTATCTAGGACCGTTTGAAGTGGTAGAGCGTGTTGGTGAAGCGGCCTATCGGTTAGCACTTTCGCTACAGCTGAGCGGTATACATGATGTGTTTCATGTATCAGTGTTGTTGAAAGCGGTGAAAGAACAATCACAGGTGGTTATTGCAGATCAAGTATCAGTCAATAGTGCGCTAACGACGAAGGTTAGGCCTATTTAGATCGAGGATACGGAGGTTAAACAGCTACGAAACAAAGCTATCAGGATGGTCAAGGTACGGTGGGACAACTGTGGCCGTGAGGAGTTGTCAATGGAGCAGGAGCAAACCATGCGTACTAAATTTCCCGAGCGGATTATGTGAGGCTGTTGTAATCTTATGATTTGAACAAAGGAAATATTTTGTAAAATATTTTGTTTGCTGCCAACTACTTGCGTTAGCAATTTCAGGATAAAATTCTCTAAAAGAGGGAGAGTTGTAATGCCCCAAAACCCAAATTAAGGTCATACGGCCTGGGACACGGGCGTGTCCAGGGACATGTCCTGCTCTGTGTCATCCTGGCTGTGTCGAATGTGATACACGGCTGGAAACACGAGTATGAACAGTACTAACACGGGCGTGTCGGTTGGTGACATGGGCATGCCAAATACTCGTGTCATTCTCGGGTTGTGTCGGGTGGTGCCGACTGAAGTTCACGGCCTGGAGCACGGGCATGTAATGGTCGAAACGGGCGTGTCAAAGTTGACACGACCATGTTGGGGACCCATGTCCTTTTCGGGATGTTTTGGTCTTGGGTCTATTGAGGGACCCACCCCTCAACACGGGGGTGTACTTGGTGACACGGGCATGTCTAAGTCCGTGTCCTAGTATGGTTTGAGTAGGTTGTTTGCCGCTTAAGGTACACAGCCTGTGACACAGGCGTGTCACAAGCCGTTTCAGCCCAGGGAAGATGCTTTTTAGGGCAAATTTGAGCCATTCGTTTCCTTTGATGAAGATCTATCGGCCCTGGGGTTATCCTGAAGTGATATATTAGAGAATTGATGAGTTAATTCTCATTCTATCATCACCATTCTCTTTCTAAGAAGAAGAGAGAGAGGAGAGCAAGGGAAGGAAGAGGAGGAGAAATCTGGCCGCCGGTGGTTCTACGGTGGTCCAAATCGCGAGCCGAGTTCGGATCTGCGGAGGCTAGAGCATTGCGGAGCTTTCTAATTGTGTAGTTTTCCGCATGGTGCCAAAACGTCTTCCAAGGGAAACGATTTCCTTCTTGGACAAGTGAAATCCTTCTTTCCTGCATTTGCATAGGAATCCTCCACTAAAGGGTGCATGGCGAAGTGATTCCCTTGGGATCGGTGGTTCATCCCTTGTTATATTGCATTAGAACAGGAAGTGAGTAGTACGGTTAGGCATGCTGTGTGAAGCCCATCCGGACGAGTTTGTATGGATTGGTGATGCTTTGTTTGCAAATTGAAGAAAACTCCGAGTAAATTGATTGTCTGTATGGAGTCCTAGTTAGATACCTGTGGCATGGTGAGAGGTTGTACTTGGTGCTCAAATCTTGTGGTCGTGAGTGCAATTTTGTGTGCAGTTGAGCCGTTGGGCTGCAACTGTGGAATGCTTGGTGATGAACGAGAAAGGTGAAGCTGTACCTACGTCAGTCCAGTCTTGAGTCGGACTAATTTGAGCAACGGGAAAGGTGGATCTGTACCCATATTATGGTTATCTAACCATGGGTGATTAAGGCCCTGTTAGGATCACATAACTAGAGTCTTAGGCCTGCGCGCCATTAAGACTAAATGCTCATAATTGATCGTCATGTATTGGACCTCTAAACTGTGGTGGGACCTAGTTTTTTGTACACCAATAATGTGCCCCTGAGTGCATGGACCATTGGGCTGTCGTGTCGGCATTTGTGATATGTATTGACTTGTGTTGTTGTGCACGTCCTTGGAGGATTATTACATATATATGCTTTGTGAATAAACTGCTGTGCAGGGAAGGAATTCCGCTGCCCCGTATTAGGGCAGGGTCGTTATAATTGGTCAGCTGAATGCTGCTGTTTCCCATTTTTCCTCTGATTGGTGGATTGATTCTTTGTAGGTGGTGCTGGCCTAAGCGGGAAATAGATGGCTAAAGCCCAGGTTGCGCTGCTGCCCTTGAAGGCTATGTTTTGTTTACACTTATTCATGTGTGGCCGGCCTGGGCACCGATGTTTGTAAACAACACTTTTATTAAGAGAAACTTGTAAGGCCATAAGGCCATGTACCTTATCTATTTGGTTGTATACATTCCTAATTGGTAGTAGTGGACATTTCTGTGATTATTGAGTTCAAGTTTTCAACCATAAAGCTTCCACTAGAATGCTCTGTGTTAGGATTCAATGGTCTTTGATATTATTTAGTAACTTCTCTGCCTGTTTGTGGAATATGGTGTGAGGCCCCGACCAGACTCTCTATTATAATACATTTGACGGGTAGAGGTGTTACAATTTTAGCTCAGTTGGTTATAAGGAGTTGGAAAAAATCCATTGTTAAGCGTGCTCGGGCTGAAGTAGTACTGGGATGGGTGACCTCCTGGGAAGTCCCTATGGTGCACGCTTGACTATCAAGTTTGCCTTATCAAAGGGAGGCTGTGTCCACCAACAACCTGCCTGTTGATGGAGAGGGGTTGGGGTGCTTGGGATGTAGCCTGGTAATGTCACCGATAGTGGAGCCAAGACATTATCATGTTGGATCGGCTAGGGGAGTTACATGCGAGGTCTCCCTTAGAAAATAGATCTTGTGGTGGCAAGGCACCTGATCAAAAACCTGTAGTGGATTCCTACCAGGGTTGTAGAAGAGTGGATGTACCCAGTTTTATTAGGGAACCACTATAATCTTTGTGTCTTCCGTGTTTGTTTATTTCTTTGCTTGTGTGCTGTGATATTCTCTGTTTATACTTATATATATATATCACCATATTTTAATCCGCTATAAAAACAAGTTAATAATTTCTAATACTCTATTAACCCCCCCGCCCCCCCCCCCCCCTCTAGAGTAAACTTTTGTCTATCCCTCACTTTTAATTGGTATTAGAGGGTCAGGTTTCTTGGTTTCATAGGCTAACACCTGAACCAAAAGATCTGATAGTCTTTATTTAACTTTAGATTTTATCATGACACAAAAAAAAAATTCAAGCACTAGACCTATAGTGTGCAACTTAAATAATTTGGCACTTTGGAAGGCAAGGATTAGGCTCTACATAAATTCTATTGATGAGGACATCTAAAATTCTATTTTTTCAGGTCCCCCTACTCCATCTGCATCAATAAGCACTAGTGAAGTTCCACCTCCTAAGTGGACATAAGCTTAGAAGAAGTTGAAGATAGCTGATGCAAAATCTATGAACATCTTAGCTAAGACAATGACTGATGACTTATTTAAGAGAGTTACGGAATGCTCCTTAGCAAAGGACATCTAGGATTCCTTAATGGATTGGTTGCTTGTTCATCAGATGAAAGAAAGGACTGAAGGTCCCAATTAATTTCTCAATATGAGAATTTCAAGAAGGTTGAATCAGAATCAGTTGCTGATATGTACACCAGACTCAGTCTCATCACCAATGAACTGAAAACCCTTGAAAAGGACATCACAATGACATAAGTCAATGATAAGTTCCTTATGTGCTTCCATAGTACATGAGACTTAAGGATCTAGCCAATAAAAGAAGACAGAGCTTAAATGAGATTACAACTAAAACCATGTTCGGCAAGCTTAAGTCTTATAATCAGCTCATCAAGTCAAGGGAAGCTGAGCAAAATGCTTCACGTTCACCTAGGAAATAAAAGAGCATTTCTTTCCAAGCTACAGATAAAGCAGAAGCTATTCCAGGAAATGAAGACATCATGAGTCTTCTGGCCAAGAGATTCTACAAAATGGCCAAGAAGGACTTCAGGAGAAGGTCTTCCAGAAATGAAGATAAACCAAGGTATGATAAAGCCCCTACTAAAGAGATAGTCTATTATGGATGAAGGAAACCAGGACATATCCTTCCATAATTTCCTTAAAAGATGAATAAAGACAAGCTGAAGGAGAAGGACTCCTGGAAGCACTCCAACAAATTCTCTTCCAACAAATAAAAGAAGAAGGAGAGTGGTTTTGTTGCTGAGACATGGAGTGACTCAGATTCAGATTCTTCATCTAGTTCCAGTGAAGATTAAGAAGAAGAAAAAGCAAAAGAGATCTGTTTGATGGCAATCAATGCCTCATGCGGTAATTCTAAGGATGAGTTAGAGTCAGAATCTGAAGAAGATCAGGTAATATCAACTTTGATTTTACCTCAGATCAATTCAAAATAGGCTTTAAATTACTTTTAAAATATCAAATTCAATTTGAGAAGGAAATAAAACATTTCAGTGAAAAATTAAATGATTCAGACCACCTATCTTCAGAAAATACAAAACTTAAAGAAGATTTAAAAACTGCAAATGAATAAATATTTTCTTTAGAAAATAAACTAAATGAGGCTAAGCAATATGAAGAATCCCTTAATGGGAGAAGCATCAAATTGATGGACATCACAATCATTGTCAATTCCAGACTTAATGGCAAACTAGGCTTGGGAGCTTCATCAAGTCAGCGTCCTATTTTTCAGAAAAATATTTTATCAACCCCCATAAAATTAATCTCTGCTAAAGGAAAAGAAAAATAAGTTTTACCACTCACATATAATGATACAAAAGTTTTACCAAAGAAAAAATCAAAACAGTATAAAAATTCACAGAAAAATCATGTTCAACAAAATTCGTCGAACTCAAATCGACGAAAACAGTATTATTCATCGAACGGTGATCGACGCTCTCTGAACCCAGAATTTGGGTATAATTACTCATCTGCGGGTACTCGACGAAATCATTATGATTCATTGAACAGAGATTTACGATCGTGGAAAATAGAAAATGGACTATATCATTCTGTGAACCGAGATCGACGAACTCAATACCTTTCGTCGAACTCAGATCGACGAACTTAATTAAAATCGTCGAACTCATCTTCTCAAAATAGAAACATTAACTCATATTAAAATAATAATAAAATACAAAAATTTGTTAATCCTTTTACTCAATGGATAATTCCTCCTAGGAGATATCACCCATTAGGTTATAAGGATCAACCAGATTGTTCTTATATTTCCAGTTATTCTTATGAAATATATCAAGGTCCCAAGGTAACCGGGGTCAAAAACACATAACTTACTTCCTTGCAGGTAATGAACTATCCTACCATAGAAGAATAATAGTACTTCGATAGTGGTTGCTCAAAACACATGACAGGTTCAAAGGCCAATCTCTGTGATTTCAAGGCAAAGCTTGGACCCAAAGTTTTCTTTGGAGACTCCAACTGTGGACAAACAGAAGTCTATGGAAATGTGAAGGTTAGAGCAGTGACATTCAAGAAAGTTGCTTATGTGAATGGTTTGAAGCATAACCTCATCTACATAAGTCAGTTATGTGATGAAGGTTATAAGAGTAATGGCGATTTCTCTAGCATTCCTCTCAGTGATGAAGTTTGACGCAGGATATGATATAGATCTTGAATCCTTCAGTCATTCGGACAAGATTTTCAAGGACATCTTACATTTGTTTGAAGTTCTGAATCTACAGTTGTTCGTGACATCAAGAATAAAACACCAGAGATAGAGATTAAATAATGAATGCACACAGCCAAACCTCAAGATACTCCAGTTATTGTTGGAACAATTTATAGAAACTAGGTTAATTTATCTCCAGAACATTTAACTGAAGTTTTTGGTTTTTTGAATGGAGACGATGAATTATAACTATATAGTAATGAATTTACTGAGATGCTAGATAGGATGGGTAACTCCCAGGGAAATCCAAACTATCTATTTAAGAAAAACTTTTCTATTGAATACAAATTCTTAGCAGATGTGGTCGGTAAAGTATTGTTAGGGAAACAATCTTCCCATGAACATATTACCAGGCATCAGTTTAACTTGATGAGTGCTTTGGTAAACAAGAAATCAGTGAACTGGGGTGGAATTGTATTTGATTTGTTTAAGAAGAAGAGAAGCAAGAAAGATGTTAGTTTTGGTAGTTTTCTGGGTATTTTCCTCTAGGAAAAGGTTCCAGAAATTTTGGTCTCCCATACCATTTTCATCAATGCCTCTAGGAGGCTTACCTCTACCCTATTTGGTAGATGGGATAGGGTAATCATGAAGCCATCCAGGGCTACATCTTCCAGGATAGCTTAAGAGGACACAAGGATTGTAGCAGCCACTCCCTCAACCCCTGCAAAATTTTTTGTTCCCTCACATTCTTCACCTTCATTATCTCCACATCATTCCCCCAGGAAGCCTTCATCACACCATTCACCAACTCATGAGTCACCAATTCAGACTCCACCATCATGCCCACTTCTCTCAAATCAAAAAAATTTAATCTACTATCTCCTCAACATTCATTCATCTCCTGCACAACCTCATTCATCTCAACAACAACTCATTTCTAAACCCCTTCCAACTCCACCTCTATCACCTCAACAGGATGAAGTCACTCCTGATTTCATTCCTCCTCAAACTCAAGTTTAATAGATTATCCCTATTATTATCCCTCCTACCAAAAATCCTCAGGATGTTCCTCAGGCATTTTATCTGTGTAAAAATTGTTCTTCTTCAATTCCATCTTCTTACAATCCTTCCTCTACATCTACTTAGACTCCTGAGTCTATGTATGTGGAATTATTCTCCATCTCTTCCAGAATCCTAGAATTCATTAATCCTATTATGAAATCTAATAGAGGAAGCAGTTGCCCCTCTTGTTTCTACCATTGTTGATCTCTCTTCCAAAATTGCCTCTTTCTCCATTATCCCTTCTTCTAAGGTCCTAGATTCAGGTCTCCCTAGATCTAGGCAGGGGGAGATGCCTGATGAAGAAGCTCCTCAAGTGGCAGAAGTATCAGTTTTTCCAGAGGCAGCTCCAGATGCAGCAGCAGCAGATTTAGATGTAGAAATGACTGCAGGTTGTTCAATTGCTGCAGCAAGAATTTAAGATATAGAAATGCTTAAAGAATGTTTAGATTTAGCAACAAACTTTTCAGTCCCAGAAGTTGCTACTGTTTGTGATGTTCTTATTCATCCCACAGTCAACTAAATTTCTTTATTATCTGCTTTTGAAATTCAGCCCAGTTATCTTCAAGATTTTGATAATGGTTCATCTAAACAGATAGTTTGCTATACTGCCCCTATAAAAATTTCAGTTATAGAAGAAATTTTATCTAGCTTCACAAATACTACTACTAGCATCTCTTCAATTCCTGATAGTATAGTAGCAGTTGATAATACAGTAAATGCTTTAGAGCAAGGATCTTCCCCTCCTACTTTCATTTTTGATGAAACCCCTTTGCCTAATATGGATGATCTTATGGAACAAGACAAGGAACCAGAAATTGATAGTCCTCCTGCTGAAGCTATTATAGAAATTGAGAATATACAGCAAGCATCTCTCGCTAAGGATTAAGCTGATTTGGTGAAACAATTAGATGACTTATATGACAATCCTGTTGATGATTCTTATTCTGATGATGATAATGTTGATTCTGATAATTCAGGGAACTTTGGCTCTAAGAAGAGGAAAGCTAAGAAGAAAGCTCCAACTAAGGCTGTGTAACATCCTAATTCAAGCTAGACCACACGAGTGACTTGTGTCACTACGTATCGGCCTGGATTAGGTAGAAGTCTTCAGACCGTGAGGCTATCATGGTGGGGTCGTGGTTAATAAAGGAGGATGATTAAATTTAAGAAATAGCAATTACGAGAGATTGTTACATGATCGTAAAGTTGTAGGTATTCTATTGATGGTAGTGTTCGCCTAGAATGTCTATGTTACATAGGAAGCATGTGTTACCTCCAAGGCATCATTCTAGCGTGAAGAAATTAAAGCGCGTGTCGAGCTCAAATAATGTTGTTTGAAAATATCATATTTATGCAAAACAGTTAAATCAAGCAAATGACCTTGAGAATGATATCAAATAGTTTTATTAGATTCATAATAATAATAGAAGTCCATGAGAGTCGTCCTTTTGTGATTTCAACATCATTTGTGCAGTTTTGAAGTTTAAGTAAATTGGTCGCAAATGCTCTTAGTAGAGTAAAATGAGCATATAAACTCGGATTGGATCGCGGATCATTCCAGTGGATGCGTGTTAGCGAGTCGGTCGTAACGAGCCCGTTCGGGTTAATTTCTGAGTTCTCTAGCGCGAGTTATTAACATTTGAATGGAAAGTTTATTAAATATACTAATAATAATAACTATTATTATTATGTTATATATTCTATATATATATTTAGGAGATTAGGTTAGAACAGAGAACCCGACTGCTTCCCTCTTCCCCTTTTTTCATCGCACGGTGTCGGCGCAGCTCCTCTTAGCTCCGACCACCCTTCCTCTGGCAAGATTTCTCACAACTTCAAGCAAAGCCCTCAACATCTCTCTCTAAAACTTACATGGCCGAAGCTCTCCTTCTGTCCAAATATTGTCTTCGCCCCTTACTCCGACGACCTCCTACAATTCCGGCGAGCATCACCAGTTCCAAATTTTCGTCCTTTATAGATCCGGCTAGATCTTTGTTCTTCTTCGAGATTCGGCAGCCCATCTCAAGCTTTGGCCACCTTCATTTACATCTCTCTCCCCTCTCAAATTTTTCTCCAGATCCATTTCCTACAGGGATCTCTACATCTCTCTATACCTTTTTTTTTATCATATTCACATCAAGATTGAGAGGAGTCTCTTACTTTTTTTAATGGCTTCCAGCCAAGAATCATCAAGCTCTCAATTTTTTAGTGGCAAGCTTCAAAACACCTCCTCCCTAGTCCTTTACTCTAGTGAACAGAGTTCCACACTTTAGATCTATCAGGTAGCTCTTATCTCTCTCCACCGAGGGAAAATCATGGTTGAGAGATCAAATACCTTATGGTGTGTTGTTGATTTAATAGAGCTTGGCCGGAAGATTCACGTGTTTCTCTTCTTGATTTTGATGTCCATGGAGTAAAAGAAGCTTGCATGATGATGACAGTTATCATGATTAGGATTCAAGTTCTACCACTGCATTCGGTAACAAATTCGACGGGATCCAATCATGGATGGAGCAATGTTCAAGTTCCACCCACGCGACTATTGGTTAACATTCATGGATATCTGGTGAGCTTCCTACCCCTTCCCTTGGTGCTAGATCTATAGTTATTTATAGGATAGATGTCCACTCAACGGAGGAAGACTTGCGAGGAGAAGATCTCCTAGGAGGAGGCCGGCTAGGACTTGTGTCCTGTGGTAGAGTCTTTAACCTTTCCTCTCTTCAAATGATGTTTCTGGACTGTGATCTTGAAGATAAATGGCCTCATGAGGGTGAATAAGGGTGGAGGAAAATCTGTGGGAAGTTTTTAAATAAATATTAGAGGAATAAGACGAGTCGATGTCGCTCGTCTCGCTTCAAGATGTGGGCAGAAATCTGTTTTCTGCGCGCAGCAAACTTCGTGGCCATTTTATGACATGATTCGGCCGGATCTGGGTTTTGGGTTGAACATGAAAGTTGTAGCCAACAGAAATACCTTTCCAACAAGGGGTTACATGCTTTCACCAGATTCCTATAGCCTTGGAAATCTGTAATCGAAGTTGTTATACAGTAATCTTTTTTGCAAATAGAATTCTCTGGTTTGTGTTGAATCGACTTTGGATTTGGTAGAGAGATTGTAGTACAATAAAGTTAATGTTTTTGTAAATTTATTCTATAAGTAATTGTGATAAAATATGATTTGTGGCATTTGTTAGATAGATCTTTAATGAACAAATGGTGTAGTGAAGTCTACATGAACGAGATGATGTGGTGGAGGTTAGTGAACGAAAGGGTTGACGAGTTGGGATGGTAGGGATGATTTAAATATGTGAACCGATAAGGATGAACTTGATAATGGTAATACGATGAATAATGATGAGGTTTAATTGAAGTTTGTTGTACATAATTGGTAGTGATTGCGATGAACAAATGGTTGTTGGTATTTAGTTGATTGATCCATATGTGCACGAATGATTTGAACATGGTAAAGAGATTGTATCTAGTTGATGTTAAAGTTAGGTGACCATAGACTTTATGTAATTATGAAAATCTAATGGTTGATGAATTTTTGAAGTACCATTATGTTGTTGTGAAAGTCATGTGAAAGTACAATTGCTGAGAATGCTTGGTTATTAAGAGAGGAACTAGGTGAGGTTAATGTCTTGCCATGTAGTATGATGGTTAATGGAATGAATGTGGTATTCCACTGCTTTGAGTTGTCTCCCTACGGGTAGTAGTGTGGGATTGGTGTGTTGAATATAGTTGCATGCCACCTGTGTAAATGATGAACCCTTGTGTGGTAAGGACATGTGGAAGGATTGGAAGTGCAAGGGTGTTGCCGCACTAAAACAACATGTTGATAAGGGACTCGGTGTGGAGCCCTTGCATGATGTTGAGCACGAGATGTGAAATAAAATAAGGGACTCACTGTGGATCCCAATATGTGAAGTGTATGTGGTGTGAGTTGACACGCGATGTCATGATCCTGGGTTAAGGATAGTGTGGCAGGTCTATGAGATCGCTAGTCGTCACACTGACTGGATCTGACAAATAGACTTGCATGGTTGGGAATTGGTACTCGGTGTTTACTTCCCGAGGCACCCTCTGTGCTGCTGGATGGTTGGCCATGGTCCTTTGGTGATATGTTCACAAAGGCACCTTTCGTGCCACAATGATAGGCCAGTTTGGGCTGTGTTATTTGTGCACATCTACCCAAGACCCCTCTGAACCGTATTACGCATGTGAGCTCTGCTGTAGTGTTCATATCATTGAGGCGTACGGAGGCCTAGGCCAGGTAGTGTGGATGTAAGCCTAGTAGTGGAGATGCCCGTTCTACTGTCACTGTCTGGTAACAACGGATGACGCCTGAGAGGTTAGCTACCTACTCGAAAACTGGGAACTATAAGTCTTTGTCGACATAGAAGTTGCATGTGCATGATCATGGGTGGGTCATTGCATTGCATTCATATCAATACATACATTACATACACAAGATCCTCATCGTATAAGTTTGTATGGGCACTCCTATACGATGAGTTACTTTACTGTTAAGCCGATCCTTAAGTTATATGTCTGTATGTGAATTCATATAAGTTAAGTTACTTACTGTCATAGATTTATACTTATATACTACTGTTAATGGTAGAACGGCTAAAGTAGATTGATATACTTAATTATTGTAGTTATTTGATATACACTGTTGTTGATTAATCCTTTACCATCTTCGTGTACTACTGTTTATATATATATATTATACCCTTGTTCCTTTCTCCGCCCGGTGTCGAGGAGTCACTAGGGAAGCGGATGTGATAGCCACTTAGTCTTTATGACAAACGGTTGCTACGTCTTCCTTTTTAGGAGGAAACCGCGAACACAAAGCATCAGTAGGTTATGAAGAAGGGCATCCAGGCCAGGACAATAGGGCCTTATGTGATGGTACCGTCATTGCCATTGGTGACTGATGTCAGTTTTGAGAGACTCATGATGTAGCCTCTTTGGGCAAAGTTTTTTTATATACTCTGATATTTTCAGGAGCCTTTGTGTATCTTCATGCCTTTTTGGACTTTTTACTTAATGTAGATCATGACTTCTGTTTTTATTCTTTTATTGATGGGTTGACAGTATGATATTTGAGACTAGCCGGCAGAATAGGAGTCTTGTGGTACAGGATAGCCGATATGCTAACGCTACCGCAAGGCAGCTGTTCTGGGCATAAGACTCCTGTCGGCCGTGTCTTGTGTTCCTGGAGGGGGGGGGGGTCTTACACGCTGTCCATAAACCCTGTTCCAATGCATATATTCCCTACTATTATATTCATAACATTCCTCTCATTCCAGACATGCCCTACTGGATGAGATTTTCCAAAAATCATCTAAGGAACACGAAGAAGATGAAGAGGTACAGTTATCCCCATAAACAATCTTGGAGAGGACCTCCTCCTCCTCCTTATATAGCAGGATAAGCAGGAGGTGTTTCTCAATATCATTGGTTTATCTCTCAAAAACATTCCAGATCTACTCAGAATAGACAGAACAGATCTTAAAGGTCAGATAGCCAAGGCAGCCAACAACAACAGAGATCAATCCAAAGAAGCTATCAGCAACAAAAAACAAGCAAAGGCAGCCAAGAACAACACTCAAAGCAAAGCAGTCAATAGACAATTCAAAGTGAACAACAAAAGGAATCAAGACAAGAGGGGCCTCTCTCTCCTATATATGAACCTGAGTTAGATCAAGTTTATATGATGGCCAGATTCAAAGAGTTTATTGGTTTGTCTTTGATCAATAAAGCTAGAGCTGAATGAAAATACATCTCCCAGTTCACAACTATATCTTCCTATTAACAGCAAGAATTTGACAAATTCTCTAAGAAACATCTATTCAATGCTAATGAGTATATGCAGCTTCATCCAGAGGCAGTAGTGCCCAGAGCATTTTCTCAGAAAATTCTTGGAGCTGAAGATTTAAAGATGACCCAAAGGGATGCATAAGATCCAACTAGACAGCTAGTATTTACCAAGCCTTCTTCAACCTCTTCCTTTGAAGCTCCTAAGAGTGATCCTTAACTCTTATTTATGCTTTTAAACTATTTGATGTTATTATTTCTAAAAACTTTCATAGCTCTATCATATATCTACTGAATGTGTTATTTCTTCCAGATATATCTTTTTGCTTTATGCTATATTTTGTAAATAATATCCTCACCCAAATAAGTGGAGATTTTTGGAACCCTAGGTTTGATTTGGGCTAAGATCACTATTAGGATGCTTAGACTAACCAAACATGTATTGTCTACGGTCATATGATTTTCTAAGGTTTTGCCTTAGAAGAATTCAAAGTTCAGGAATTCAGTTCGATGAAAGTTGAACTCAGCTCGACTAAAGTAATTCTCAGCTCGATGATAGCCATATTCAGCTCGATGAACTTGGAGCTCATGTCGACGAATATGAAGAATCAGCTCGACGAATTCCAGGCTCAGGTTGACGATTTATTTGATGAGTTCGACTATTTCTCTGCAATTATCTTAGGTAATTTTATTGGCAGAAGCAGAATAATTTTCCGGCTTAATTTCAAGCTAATCATTTTGAAGGCAGAATATTTTAATGGGATTAATTTCAGGCAGTTATAACCCTGACATTTAATTCAATATATTCTAATGAATATAGTCGTTTAGAGGCAGCATTAAATATGGATATTATCACAGAGTTTATTACTGCTTAATTCCCAAGGGTTGTTTCCTTTCTCAAGGAATGCTCCAGCAATATTAGAATTAATGATTTCAAATATTTGAAATCTGATCAGCATTCTATATATTCTCAGAAGTTTTTCTATCTCAAGGTTACAGAGATACACCCTAAGATAGTTACAGACTTACAAAACATCAAACTGTGATTCAGACTTTACGCCTCAGTTTTCTTCCAGCAAACAATCTTCATTCTGAGATCATCTTCAAATTCTCTCAGATACATCTACTAAGAAGGAGCAGTTTTCAAAAAAAGGCCTATACCCTGAAGATAAAGGACTCCCTCACCTGATCATCAACTCTATTCATATTTGGGGGAGCTTTCTATTTCATCAGATCCACTACTCTTTTGTCAAATTATTGAGAAAGAAGAACATCGTCAACTTTTTGTTTATTTCATCCAACTGTGTACAAGGTTATCATAACTCCCTTCAAAAGTTATATTGTTGGTTTTTAAGTCTCCTGATCAAAAGACTTAGTTTGGTTTTTTGGCACCTAATCAAAAGCCCAAAGGGTTGCAAGGTCTCCCTTAGAAAATAGATCTTGGGGTGGCAGGGAACCTGATCAAAAACCTGTAATGGATTCTTACCAGGGTGGTAGAAGAGTGGATGTACCCAGGTTTATTTGGGAACAAGTATAATCCTTGTGTCTTCTGTATTTGTTTATTTCTTTGCTTTTGTGTTGTTATATTCTCTGTTTATACTTATATATATCACCATATTTTAATCTGCTATAAAAACAAGTTAATAATTTCTAATACTCTATTCACCCCCCTCTAGAGTAAACTTAAGTCCATCCCTCACTTTCAAGTGGCTTGTCTAATATATTATTAGAAAGGTGGGTGGGATAGTGGATGTACCCATAATCTGAGGAACCACTATAAACCTTGTATGTGCTTTTGTGGTATGTCTTGAAAGCATAAAATAAATAACCAACAACACACACAAAGAATGGAAAATAAATAGAGACTGAAAAATTTATTCACCCCCCTCTAGGTGTTTAGCTATCCTTCATAATAAAGACTTCCATGTATGTGCCATTCCAGATTTGTTACTCATAGAGAAGATAGCATAGTTGTATTTGTAAGAGATCATTAGATTGCATGGAGTGCCGATGAGTATTGTGTCAGATCGAGATTCAAGGTTTACGTCTCTTTTTTGGAAAATTTTGTAGGAAGGGTTAGATACCGATCTCATGTATTCCAATGCTTATCATCCGCAGACCAATGGTCAAACAGAGAGAGTTAATTAGATTTTGGAAGATATGATCATATGTTACATCTTTGACCATGGAGGAGTGTGGGATGAGCGGCTTAGATTGATGGAATTTTCCTATAATAATAGTTATCAGCAGAGTTTATAGATGGACCCCTTTGAGGATTTGTATGGGAGGCGTTGTCGAACCCCCTTTTTTGGGTTGAAGTTGGTGAAAGACCTTTGTTGGGTTGGGAAGCCTTGGAAGAGATTATTACTTCTGTGAAGCATATTTTAGATGAAGCTTCGGATAGCTCAAGAGCATTATGATAAGAATGCTAATCGATGAAGGTTGATCTGGAGTTAGCAGTTGAGGACATGGTTTTTCTCAAAGTTTATCCGATGTTAGGCGTTAAGTGGTTTGGAAGGAAGAACAAGTTGAACCCCATATATGTGAGACCTTTCTAGATTGTGGAACGCATCAGAGTGCAAGCTTATAGGCTGGATTTGCCCGATAACTTTCCTAGTGTTCACGATGTGTTTCATGTGAGTCAGTTGCAAAAATGTGTGCTTAGTGAACGGCATGTCCTTGACTCGGTTCCCCAGTTATAGCCTAATCTTTCTTTTGTTCAGGTGCCTGTTTATATCCTAAATACTCAATATCGGGTGTTGCGAAGGAGGACAATACCCATGGTCAATATTCTTTGGCAAAACAAAGACGTTGATGGCGCAACTTGGGAGTTGGAGTTAGCTATGAGAGAGGCTCATCCTCATCAGTTCTCCTAATTTCATTGGTAAGTATTTCTATCCAATAATCTTTGGTTATTTTCCTTCTATAGTAGATTAAATTTTGTATCAAGTTTCGGGACGAAACTTTATTTTAGGGGGGAGTGGCTGTAACGCCCCTAATTTTTAGTTATTATTATTTTCAATTTTGATAGTGATGTAATAATGATGTTAGGGCATTACTTTGACGTGTAGTTAACGAGCGCCGTTGTTGGAGCTTGATTTTTTGCTTAATGGAACCCGAGGTTTTGACTCGGTGGATTTTAGTAGGTTGACGTTGGTTGTAAGTTTTGGGAATTTTAACCCGAGTTGGGTTTGTCGAATCTTAAATTTGACTTCGTTAGTTTGGTAGCATTGATATTTAGCCTTGGTGCGAATTTCGTGGAAATCCGAGGTAATTTGGGTTTTTATGTCATTTAGACGTTTAGTTAATATTAATTATTATATATTATATGTATATATTTATATATAAGCTTGTACGTTATAGCAAAACCCTATTCATCGTCTCTCCCAATATGTCAGACTGAATCGTGGAAGAAAGAAATCGACGGACATCCTGAAGCATTCGGCCGCCAAATGTAGGAGTTCTGGTGCTAGGAATCGTCATGGGAGGGTAGATTCGGAAAGCTCTTGACGAGATCTATGCATACACTGTAAGTTTTCCACATTTCTTGGATTTTTGGCGTTAGGGTATTGACCTTGACCCTCATTTGCCCCGAAAAGTTTCAGGAAGTGTAGCCTGGCTGTTCTTGCGGCAAGATCCTTAAGGAGGAGCACTTGTGTGGCCGTATTTCGGAAGGTTTGAGGCAACTGGTGATTTTCCCCTTTCAGATTTCTTTGCATTTATTTTTTTCTTCTTCCTTCCTCCTTAGAATGGTGGGAATAGTGTTGGGTTTGGCCAGGTCATAATCCACCCGGTAGTTTAGGAGGCCGAATGACCAAAATTCATCAAATATGCAAGAGTTAGAATGAGTAAAATTAATCGGATAAGGGATGAGTCAGGTTAAGTCTAATTCGTCGAGTATTTTTAACGAATTCGTTGATTGCAGCCTTTGGCATCAAGTGCTTTGAGTGTAACTGTCTTGGCATCGAGTGCTTTGATATAAATTGCCTTTGGCTTCTTGTGCGTCTTCTATTAATGAGAAGCTAAGTCTTTTTCGTCAAGTATTGCCTTTGGCGTCTAGTGCAACTGTCTTGACATCGAGTGCTTTGAGTGTTACTTTCTTGGTGTTGAGCGCTTTGAGAGAAATTGCCTTTGGCATCGAGTGCGTCAAGTTTGTCGAGTATTCATGAGAAGCTAAGTCTTTTTCGTCGAGTATTGCCTTTGGTGTTGAGTGCGTTGAGTGTCACTGTCTTGGCGTCAAGTGCTTTGAGTGTAACTCTCTTGGCGTCGAGTGCTTTGAGAGAAATTTTCTTTGGCATCGAGTGCATCGAGTTTATCGAGTATTCATGAGAAATAAAGTCTATTTCGTTGAGTATTTCCTTTGGCATCGAATGCATTGAGTGTAACAATCTTCGCGTCGAGTGCTTTGAGTGTAACTGTCTTGGCGTCGTGTGCTTTGAGTGAAATTTCCTTTGGCGTCGAGTGAACTTAGCTAGGTATTGAGTGAAGTAAAATTCGTTGAGTGAAGTCTTTTTCATCGAGTATCGAGGTAAGGACAAGCCGATTCGTCGAGTAACCCCTATATTCGTCGGGTATATTCGACGAATGGTGTTGGACTTAAGATTTTTGTGCCGAATGGAGTCAATTCGTCGAGTATTGGCCTTAGGATGAATTTTTTTGAGATTTTCCTCCCTCTTTATCATTGAGGAATCTTGAGGTTGGGCTTGGGCTTTATTGGTGTTCTTGATGTGTGATTGTAGTTAGGTTGGCAGTGGATAAAGGACCACCTACTTGCTGCTGGTTTGTGAATCATTACACATGGAGGTTTGTATTTTCTTATGGACTGTTGGGTTGTGTTGGAGAATGTGGCCACCAACACAGTTACTTTTTGGAGATGTTTAGACTGTTGGGTTGTGTTGGACAATGTGGCCACCACCCAGTACCTTGTTAAGATGTTTTGGTCTGATAGTTCGTGTTGGACAATGGGGACACCTACTCAGAGCCATTTTTACCAAGTTTTAATGATTCACATGTTTAGAGCTGTTCAGTCTCTTTCTTCTTATTATATAGACATATGTTATTATGCTTACTATAGCAATTATTTTCGAAGCATGTCTTCATTTCACACGTGGTGCAACTTCTCTTATTACACTGTTTGAGAATTCTTCTCTGCTTATTATATTATGACTTATTTGCTGTAGTTTGACAGTTTTCCTTGTATTTGGGTTGGTAACCCTTTGAATCATTTATTTCTTTATTCCGTACTATTTATCTTTGATCTCCACATGTATATTCTCGCTGAGGTATTCTTTTCTTTTGAATGCCTCAGGCTCGGAGCAGTAGTCGTTTGAGCAATTGAACTTGGTATTTATTGCTTTTCTGCAGTTATTGTAGTGGTTCTCTTCTCACCGTGGTGAGGTAGTTTTGTTGTTTTATTTATTCAGTTAAGACATGCATGATGTATGGTGGGTTCGTGTCTTGTTGTTTATGCCCACTGGAGATTGTTCTAGAATGTTGATTTACTTTCTAGCTGTTGTGCCATTTTTCTAAATGGTTTGATGGATGAACTTGCTCTCTGGGAAGGATTTGGCTAGGATTTTATGTTAGTTATTTTCAAGTTATAAAAGTATTATTATGCTATCTCATACTCATAATATCTTTTTTAAAAACAAATGACATTATATTTTAATGAATGTAAAATCTTTTCATACCTATGTTAAATCTAGAAGTATGAATATCCTGAGTTATCCTTTTGCGTGTTTTTGCTTATGTGGTATAATAATTAAATTAAGTAAAGTATTTTACGCAAAGTATATCTATATTTTTATATGTGGAGTAGTTGATCCACTGAGCTAAGGGATACGACCTTCAAAACATAACTAAAAATATGTTTTCTTCCTGATAAACTCTAGAATTATTTTAAAAGTGCTAGAAGTAGGTTCTTGCATTAGTGTCTGTAGTTATACCCTGCATGGCATGGCATAATGACACCTGTTTTCTCTTAATCTGATATAATGTTTTATGTTTAGAAAATGCGGGTTATGACATCAACCACTTGTTTATTAGTAAGGAAAAAATGAAGGCAAATATATTTCTTCTCAACATGCTCTCTAATGAAGTGATACCTATTATAGATGTGTTTGGTCCTACTGTGTGATATGAGATTTTTAGTAATTGAGATTGCACTTGATGAATCACAAAATAATGGGGTTTTACTTAGCTGGATGTTGTAGTCTTGTAGTTGAAGTTGTATCAAAAGCGATTGGGCACAACAACTTCTAGCAAAGATATATTCTAATTCAGCTTTTGAGATAGCCATACTTACTTGTTTTTTGTTGCTTCAGGAAATTAGCCTTCTTCTAAAGAATTGACATGCCCCTAAGGTACTTTTCCTATCTTCCTTGCATCTTGCAAAGTCTTCATCTAAGAAACCTATCAACTCAAAATTATTACTCCAATAGTACCATATGCCCCGATTTGGTGTACCCTTAAGTTATCTTAAAATCCTCTAGATAAATGAGTAGTGAGATTCCTTTAGGTTTACTTGATATCTGGGTCAAACACAAGTAGAAAAGAAAACGTCTAGTCAACTTTCAGTTAGGTAGTGCAGGGATCCAATGATGCATTTGTAGATGGTCTCAATAAAAGGTTTCCCTTTTAAATTCTTGATATAATACACATTGGAGCCCATAAGAGTCCTAAATGGGGTTGCACACTCCATTCCAAACTTCTTAATGAGGCCTTTTGTTAACTTTGTCTACAGGATGAATATTTTATCCTCAGATTTCTTCATTTGGAGTCCTAAAAAGTATTTCAGCTCTTGCATGCTACTCATCTCAAATTTCCCTTGTAAGAAGTGTTTGTTTGCTTTCCCATTTGGCATACATGACAAGGGATTTCCTGAACACATTTATATTTAGGGTCAGCTCGAACCAAATTTTTTGATAGGAGCTTATTGATAGTCTTATAGTTAATGTTAGCCAACCTTTTATGTTAATGCACACAGAGAGATGCTCTATTCTCAGCCATAAGTCATCTAGAAGAATATGAGATTGAATATACGAAATTAAGACAATATATATTTCTACTCCTAGTGCCAGTAAGTATGATATCTTCGGATTTCTTAATCAGGGACGCATCCTTATGTTATACAATCACATAGCCAAGATCACATAGCTGACTTATGCTAATTAGATAGTGATGTAATCCTTTTACATAAGCCACCCTTGTGATAGTGACTTCCCATTAGAGATAATACCATAGCCTTTTGTATTACCTATATAAAATACTCCAAATATGAATTTTGGACCATCTTCCACTGAGGAGTATTCAGGCAATAGGCTTCTTGTTCAAGTCTTGTGCCTGGAACAATCATTATCCAAAAATTTGATATGAGTGTGGTAGGACTTTAGACATACCTACAAAAAGAAATCATTTCTTCTTAGGCGCTTAAATTTTATTGGGTACTAGATTCTTTTTAGAAATGAAAATTTTCTTCAACTTCTAACCAACCTGAAGTTTATGATGGACTTCTCTAAGTTTCGATGTTTGTTTGCATGTAATTGCCCTTAGAAATACTAAGTTGAACCAGCTGTCAATGATAAAGTGGCCAACTTACCCCAATACTAGCATTCATACTTTTTGTACCTTCATTTTGGGCTCACAACATGAATTGGATAAATTTTCCTATGACCAAAAGGTATCTAAATGGAACTGTATGTTAATCTTTGCTTGGCATACAGTGGTGTGCTAGTTGTGACTTGATTTACCCAACCACTACCTTGCCCTTCCTTGTAATTGTCCTTTCAGATGCTTTTGCTCTGCCTTTTGTGTTAGTTCCAAACAAAAAAGGGTCATGATACTTCATCTCAATCTCTTCATGAGCTCCTTTGGAAGCACATTTTCTATAGTGCACATGCTTTGTTCCACTTGTGGAAAACTTATTTTTCTAGTGTGCATAGACACTTTCTTGTTCATAGATGTTAGAGGCTAGAAGTACCTTTTGAAAGCTGGTGGGTTGGATTGGTACCTTCCCCTTGGTATCTATCTTCTTTCGTTCCTTTCTGTTATACCTTACACCACTTTTTTATGGTGATGAGAAGCTACCAATTATGGGAAGGACTATTTATGGCTTAAAAAAATATTGTCACTAGCTTGCTCACATTAAGGAGCTCCCTTTCCAATTTCTTGATGGTCCATTCTTTTTGAACCAACATGTCAGCTTAAACATCAATTTTTTCTTGAACTAAATTATCTTAGATTTCATCTGATATATCTTATCTAACTTTTCATTAATTTGAGATTTTAAGGGTTTATGAAACTCAATCTCCTCAACCTCCTTCTTAGCAAGCTTTTTTCTCTTCTTCAATGATTCTAGGAGAATGCCATTCTTCTCAACCATCTCATCAAACTTGTTCACTAACTCAGTGTCATCCTCAACATTGGATGATAAGCCTGCCTCTAACTCAATACCAATCTAATAATAAGATATTGAAAGAGAAGTTTTTATATTTACCTCATAAGGATAGGAGTCATCCCGAACTTCCCTTCAGTCATATCCATGAGCCCACACCTGTCTTTTTCTTCTTCAATGTCACTATCAATTTGGAATAATAGAGCTCGGATGCCTACCTTCGCAACAACATGTTTCACATCTTTTGTAAGTGCAACTAGAACAACAAAGTCCTCTTCTTTTTCCTCTTCAGAAGACCATGAGTCACTATCACTGAAGGTATTTTCCTTTCTTGCCAAGAGGGTCTTCTCAATCTTCTTGCCTGGGTGATATATCTTTTCCTTAGACTAGTTGTTTCCTTTTATTTTTGATGGGCAGTCAGTAATCATATGTCCTGCCTTTTGGCACCCAAAGCAAATTGTGTCATCAAAAATAAATTCATTCTATTTAAATTCATATATGTCCATCATGGGATCTCTTCTTGATCATTCTAAGCTGTTGGGATGATTCATGGAGCTAGATGTAGAAGATGGTTTGTTTTTCCATTGCTTCCCCCTTCTCAGCATTTTCCTCACCTACCTTGTGAACAAGGCCATATCTCCTTCTGACAGCTCCTCTTTAGAGGTGCTAAGTTTAGATTCCTCTAACTTAGATAGTCTTCTTGGAGGGGAAGATGACTTTTCTTTGCCTCTTTTAAAATTCTTAGGCTTCAGAGGTACTGATCTATCCCTACTATTTCCTTTTTCACTTTTTCTAGTATTCAATGTAGATCATGGGACAATAGTTTTCCATACAGATTATGAGGCAGTATTTTACCCAGATTTCCAATCTCTCTATCTAATTGCACATATCTTAATGCAACATTTATTATAGATTGATCTTAAGAACTTGTCATTTAAATCATAGGTTATAAAAAATCTTCCATAGCTCTTCAGTCGATTCACTATCCTAAAGAATTTCTTATAGCAGTCTGCTATAAAGTCCCTTTTCTTTTGCCTGAAGGCTTCATACTCTTGGTTCAACAAGAATTTCTTGTCATCTCTTACTTCCTATGTGTCTTCCATATACACTATCAAGGTTTCCCATATCTCCTTAGTTGTTTAATAGTGAATAATATTTTGAAATGTGAAGTAATCAATGAATCTAAATAAGATTTTTTACTTTTTTATCCATAGTAGACAAGATGACTTCATCTTTTGACATATCTGAAAGTTTCTTTAGAACTCTCAGATTTTCATTAATAGATGAGACCTTCACTGGGCTAAAATGATGCAGGCTCACACGTTGACACCATAAAAGTGAACGGACTAAATAAGTTTTCCTCACTACGATCAAATTCTACACTCGCACAAACTTCGTCTTAGCGCACACACTATGAAATTATTTAAATGAGATGCTAATGCACGGGTAGCCAAACCGATTAAGATCGAATAAAGGCTATAGGCCAATATTCTTTCCGGCTAAAAGGACCCACCCGGTCCGATCGAGCGAAGGTTGTACCAAAAGAGATCTACCAAAATTTATGATTCGGAAATGGTAGATCTCTCCCAACAAAAAGAAAATGAAGGTTCGCCAAACCTTTAGAAACTTAAATAAAATAAGGATGAATGACAAAATTAATCAAAGAAACCATGATAAATTCAACGTTTCAAAGATCACGCCAAAGTATCCACCACAATGAAAATCTATAGGGAAAAATACCAAAAGTAGAAAAGTTTAGTTACCCAATCGGAATGGATGATTCCAATTTGCTATTTTGGATCGCTCTTCAATGGCTCTGCCATAGTCACGCCGGATGGAGAGAAAAAAACTCGCCCACCTTCATCACTTCACGCCGGAGTAGGATTCACAAGGAGGGAACCTTTTGTAGCCTTGGACGAATTTTCTCCAAAGGGGAAAGTGTTGGTGGGCTTTTGTATGGAATGGGGTTGGCTAAATTTTTTGTAGATGAAGGTGATCTATTTTTTTTCCTTGAGATGGGGTGGCTCAGGTTGGAGGGAGGAGGAGGCTATAGGTGGAGGCAAGGTAGCCGAGAGGTGAAGAAGGGGAGAGGGTTGGCGGCTAGAATAGGGGAGAAAGCTTTGGCCGAATGGTTTGAAAAGGAGGAGGAGGTGGAGAGGGGGTCGTAGAGAGAGGGAGGCGATAGTGGCCGACGACCAATGATAGATGAGGAGGAGGTCTAGTTGAAAGTTAGAAGAGGGATAGAGGGGGAATATGGGGAAACCAATTTAGGGTTTTCAAAAAAAAATCATTCATTCTCTTATCAACATGAAACAATACATGACCTATTTATAGGCTTACAACATAGTTTGGGTACATGCAGTCCAAAATAAAAATACATCACACACACATTAATTGAAACATTAAGAGCATGAAATAAACATTGCAAATAAAAAAATAAAATGATTCAAATAAAATATTATTGGCCATCTCCATTCATTGTCCATCTTGTGTTGCTCCACAAGGTCACCACAGCACCACAAATCTTTGGTTGGAGATGGAGAAGGATCTTCCGCGAGCATGCCATCATCATCTTCAACATGTTGGTGGCCGTCATCTCCATCATAAAAACTCTCTCTTTTTTGGTGGTGAATATCCTAGGGTCAGAGGCCTCCATGAAGAGCCTAACAAATTGCTTCCATATTTCCAATTTCTCCATATTCTAGATAGGAAGATTCGTTGAGCTTACTTCGGTATTCCCCTCTCCAGAAGTCATGATGCTTTTAGACTTTTAACCCTTAAAGGATCTTGTTCAGCTGTGAAGCCTTTTTGAATAACATGGTGTTAACTCGGGCGTCCACAACCATGCCTTAAGCCTTCTCTCATATTACAACAAACAGTATTCTCAGACTGCTCACATAAGCCATCCCGAAGCAAGCAACCGCCCGACAAAAAGCTCCTACCTGCAAGGGCTAACTATCCATCCACGAGTATTGGTAGTAACTCTTTTTTATTGTTTTTGTATCCCATCACCTCTAGCAATTCTCTTTTACCCCAACCAGTTGTTTATTTTTTCCATGTCCATTCAGGAAAGCCCCATGCATATAAATATGGGGCGGGACTCCCAAAGCAGGCTGACTCGATTCTAGTAGGCTTGTTATGAGTTGCGGTCTAGATAACTATCTATTATGTGAGTAGGGTGTTCCGAAATGCGGAGCTAAAATACCCCATACTAGAGAATATGGCCTTTGCATTGGTAATCTTGGCCCGAAAACACAAACCCTACTTTCAAGCACACTCAATCTACATGTTGACAGATCATCCTCTTAAAGGTATTCTGAGCATAGTGGAATAATAGCAGCAGATAAAGAAGTGTTTGATAGAGTTCAGTGAGTTCAACGTCTCTTTCCACCATAGGGTCACAATCAAGGAACAAGAAGAAGCAGATTTCTTAGAAGTCTTCTTAGCAGATGCAAGTGAGGGCATAGAGCCCATTGGAGCCATTCCTTTAGAAATGTACCTGGACGGAGCTTCGATCAAAAAATCCTTGGGTGTGGGAATCATTCTGGTGAGTCCTCAAGGAACTAGGATCAAGCAGGCGGTGGAGATACTTTTATGGTAACAAATAATCACGCAGAATACGAGGCCATAGTAATAGGCTTGTGCCTTGCTAATGAGTTAGGAGTTCAGTACATCAAGGCTTTCCCCAATTCAATAGTGGTTGAGTTACAAATCAGGGGGGAGTTCGAAGTACACAACCCCATCCTACAAAGGTACCTCATAAATTTGATGAGCTTGATAGTAGGCTTCAAGTCATTCTTAATTGAGCATTTTACCCAAGAAGAGAATTCGGCGGCAGATCATTTGGCCAAGTATAGTTTGTGGGACAGTGGAATGATCCGGGAGTTATTCCAACTATCTATCAAATAAGGGGAAATGATAGAGATTGAGTATGACCATCCTTGATGAATCTATTCATCTATTTTCTAGCGACCAATACTCTCCCCTAAGGTAAAGGAGATAAAAGAAAGTTCTGTTATAAGGCAGCCTACTACCTACTACACTAATAGGGAGCTGTATTGGAAGACTCTCTCGGGCCCCTTGGCTTGGTGTGTATCGGAGCTCAAAGTTCCATGTTCCCTGGAATACATTCATTTGGTAGAGTGCAGGAGTCACACAAGAACTCACACTCTAGAGCAAAGGTTCTGTAGTATTGCTACTTCTTGCTAGCGATCAAGAAAGATGCTAAAACCTTCTCCAAGAAGTATCTGAAGTGCCACCTTTTTTCACCTCTCTTGTTGCAACAAGCCCAGCAGCTCTGTTTGATCACGACCCCATGACAGTTTACCATCTGGTGGATGGACTTGATTGGCCCTTTCCCTCAAACTAGCGGGAATATAAAGTTCACTTTTGTAATGATCGAATATTTCTTGAGGCTAAAGCCTTAGAAAAGACGACTTCCTAGATCGTGAGGAACTTTAATTTGGGGGAGATCGACTACAGGTTCATGATTCCCCTTTCCATCGTTACGGATAATGGGATGCAGTTCACTAGTTTTGAGCTTACAGACTTTTGTTAACAGTTGGAAGCAGATCTCTTCTTCACCTCAATACATCATCCATAGAGCAATGGCCAGGTAGAGTTCGCAAACAAGATCATTATTGATCTTCTAAAGAAGAAGGTCGCAAGCCTAAAGGGTTACTGAGCAGAATAACTCCCTTCAATTTAATGGGGGCTAATAAACTCTCCTAACTCGGCCACTTGGGATATGCCCTTCCAGCTATCTCACAGGTCGAAGGCCCTTATCTTGGTTAAGTTTGAGGTTAGAAGCGCCAAGGTTGTTACGACAGGAAGAGGGGATGAAGAATGGTGCCTCGAGACACACTCTTCCATTTAAAGATATAGAGCCTGTCTTCTGTATGCTAATGACTTCACTTTATGTCATCAGGGCAACAAAAACTGGTGATGTTATATTTATAGTCTTATTTAGTCTTTTTGAGAAAAGGTTAGACATTAACATTATCATAGTGGTAAACAAATCCCTGATGTATTCCCTCAGAAGTTTCCTGGTATGGCTCCACAACATGTAGTTTAGTTTACCATAGATTTGGAACCTTGGGATAGACTAGTGTCTAAAACCCCAAACCGTATGGTTCCAAAGGAATTAGCAGAATTGTAAGTTGTTGGCTCTTGTATCCACAATATCACTGATTTGAAGAAGTTTTCTTTAAACAAAGATGAATTGAGTGGGTATTTGATATTATATATTAGTTATGTATGTTGTAGGTTTATAAATGCTAAGTATACACAATTATCAGAATACAAAGTGTCACCAAACACAGGTCTATGCAAAATAATTCCTCATTATATAGAACATCGTGTTGACTCATGAGTAATCTCTCAAATGGGGTCTATTTCATCTCCAAATGCAATAGAAGAATAAAGAGTTGATGTTTTCATTCACTACAGATAGTCAAAATTTTCTTTAGTATATTCGTAGAGTAAACACATGAGAACTCGTCATATTCATCGAATCTTCATGTGTGCAATCGAGAAATTCGTCAAATGTATTCATGAGTTCGCAAGAGTTCTTGAAGACATTGTTTCGGATTTTGGATATACTAAAAGCAATTATATTCACGTGAGCACTTGAATAATTCCTCAAGAGTACTCGAGTGGACTCGATCAATTCGTTTAGTACTAATGATTGTTCTCGTAATTTCTGCTTCAAGTATTTTAGTGAAGTTCAATCAGTTTAGCAAGTCACATTCGTCGAGTGTACTCAGCTAATTTGTCGTAACATTTAATGATTTCACGTGAAGTCTCGACGAATGGACTTAACAATTTTAATTTTCAATTTAAACATGTTTTTAGATTTAGACCAAGCGCCATGTACAATATATGTAGTGGTTTTCTCTGAGTTTTAAATCTAATTATTAAAGAATAATAACCTATATATATATATATTCAAGGGTTATTTTCCAAAAACACTAATTGCTATTGCTCTTATTTTTCGTAATTAAGAATACGCTCTAACAAAGAACACGACGTCGACAACTTTCCCAATCTGCAATTCCTCCTACAAGAAAAGCTTTGATTGGTTTCTTGTTCTCAGATTCTCCAGAATACTTCCAGAGATCATTTCAACGCAAAGTTCAGATTGACCTTCAAGCAAGCCGATCCTTCTTATTCAAGATTAAAGTTAAATCTTTCACTCAAGGAAGAAGGGTTGATTTCAGATCTGAAGAAATTGAAAAATCTTTTTAAACATTGCAGTAAGTTGTTTGCTTCCAAGATTTGTAGATCCTAGTTGAGAGGATTAAGTGTAAGAGACGTTGTCTCTGAGTTTATAGGAGTGAGGGACTCCGATTTGTAAGATTATTATTAATATGAGTTTTGGTGAAGTAGTCGAATCTAGCCTGAAGTGCTTGATAGGCAAGGCGGGATAGTGAACAACCCATTTTTGGGAACCACTGTAAATCCTTGTGTCTGTGCTGTGCTTGCTCTCTTGCTCTATGTGCTTAATTTTTACTAGATTTTTATTTCGCTATAAGACACATAATTTACATATTCACACCTATATATGATTTAGATTGACAACTAAATACTTTCATGAGTTAAAATGCAATAGTTAATTGTCTTAGGGTTTGTGAAATCCCAAAATTTCTTGAAAACCAATATGAAGTTAGTGAATGCAGGTTAGCGCTAGGAGGTAGAGCTAACACAGGAAGTATCCATATGATTTAAAATAACAATGTCTCTGGAAGGTATCGCTCGGTGGTAGAGGTACTACTATAGGTAGTGTACGACGTGTAAGATAAGGTTGAGTCAGCCATTAAGCGGCAAAGCGGTGCCGGCTGGGTAAGGAGGTCACCGCCTAAACTATTGGGTGGTAGAAGCTGGTTACCGCAATGCGGTAGCTATTTAATATGTGAGATGAGTGATACATGGCCATCCACTCTTGAGGAGGTGGAGATCCTGTACCTGAGTGTGCGGTCTTGACTGTTAAAAGGCTGTGGAAGGGCTTAGATTTCTCATTCTCTCCCTCACATTATCTCTACTAAATTTTGAGAAAAGGACTCTCTCTCTCTCTCTCGTGATTTTTGAGAAAAGAAGAAAGAAGGGAGGAGAAGAAGAAGGATAGGAGATGATGGAGAAGGCTGATCCAACACTCTAGTAATGCTTTGAAGGCATTCTCATTGTCAGATTCGCGAGATGACATTAGATCTTTGGAGAGGAAGGTGATGTGAACGCTTCAATCAGGAACTATTGCATCTCATGTCTCCTAACCAAGTTATAAGGGTAATGATCTTCCTTCTTGGACATGTGAAGTCCTAAATTTGGCATAGTTGCATGAAGTCCTCTAATTGGTGGAGAGCGAAGGGATTTTTGACGGGTCGATAAAAATTATCCCCGGTAGAAATTACATATTGTGTTCAGAATCAAAGTATGGACATATGCATATTGTGTGAAGCCCATCTAGATAGGTTTGTCTGGATTGGTGATGATTGATTTACGTGATGGAGAAGACTCTATGAATAAATGAGTTGTTTTAGATGGATTTGGGGTATTGCAGGATGCTAGAATGAGTACTGGAGACTTTCTCTAGGAAAACCCCCAAATTTGGGGAAGAAGTGGTGTTCTGTCCCCTAACGTGCAGCGATAGAGATATCGCTGAGAGTAGCTCCCAGAGAGCTTTTGATTGTGGTTGCGAAGCCTACGTTTATGAGATAAGGTGGGTATCATGTTGACTTGAGATCCAGGAGTGCCAACCTATAGTGGCCCTAAGGGCAAATAATTAAACATAATACTGTTATGTATTTTGTAAACGAGAGAGGGGAGGCCGACCTGCGTCATGCCGACCTCCTGATAGCATGACAAATTGAGCAACGGGAAAGAGTTGAGATGCACTGGCGCTATGTCTCTCAACTAGATAACCTAAGGTAATTGGTGCGGTTGGGGGCATAGTATAGAGTCATTAACATTAGTTTATGTGTGGCTATATGCTCAAATGTTTCCAAGTTATTGATTCTTTGGATGGTGGTGGGGCTGGGAAATTCTAATTCACCGATAATATTCTGTGAGTGCACAGGACGTGTTGCCATGCGCGCCAAAGTGTGTGATGAATAGTGCTTAAATTGCACAGATATCCACATAAATGCCATTCTGCTGCTTCTAGGGAAGGAGCACCGCCTCCCCAAGTGAGGGGTGGGGTTGTTATAAATTGATTTGCTAAAGTTGACCATTGCCTTATTTACTACATCTTAGTGGATTGTCCGTGTGCAGGTGCAGGAGAGATGAGCTAGATGCAGCGGGTTGAAGCCCCTTTGCACTATGCCAGCCCTCGAAGGACAATCAAAGTGATTACTTATTGTCATGTATGGATGTCCTGTGAGCCGATGTATATAAACCACTTTTGTGAAAGAAATGTTGTAAGTCCTTAAGGCCAAAAAACTTTGTGTATTTTATATATCATTCCTATGGTGTTGTGATTGGACATTCCTAGGGTTTGGTTCTTAATAATTTAAAAGCTTTTGCTAGAATATAACTTTAAGTTAGGTTGCGTTAATGAATTAGTTTCAATGGGTAACTCCGCTGACCTATTTGTGGAATATGGCGTGGGCACCGGCCAAAAATTCTGTTATATTCTACGTGATGAATGAGGGTGTTATATTTTTGTATCAAAGGGAGGTTTCGATCCTCCAACCTGTGGGTTATAGATGACTTATTGGTTTCAGCTTCTGGTGTCGGACTTCCTTAGTCGAATTTGTGGTCAAATTCTTTTAAGGGGTGATGAGAATGTGTGTACGTCACCGTTATAACACAAAAGAATCAAACATTGTCTATTTAGGAATGAAAATAAACATGTTAATGGAACCTGCGTGTTCCTATAATTAGTTTTGCAATTTTGTTTGTCGCGTAATTATATGTTTAAAGATTATAAGTGACTAGAAGTGGCACATGGCAGTCTAAGCCCCACCGCCCGACAGAGAGCAGTGCCCCAATTAAGGTGCCTACACCTCCTCCGACTGCAGAAATAGTTCAGATGATAACTGATGTGGTATTCACAATGATAAATATCCAACATGAATGACATGTGTAGACCCTTGTCCTTGTGGTGGCTTCAATATCGGTTGGTGTACTTGAGCAGATTGTAATAAGAAAGTCCCTAGATCAAGAGTTAAAC
This sequence comes from Platanthera zijinensis, assembly GCA_039513925.1. Lineage (NCBI taxonomy): Eukaryota > Viridiplantae > Streptophyta > Magnoliopsida > Asparagales > Orchidaceae > Platanthera > Platanthera zijinensis. The sequence goes on from CM077083.1 coordinate 94,418,213, forward strand.
ATGTGTTTGGTGCAAAGAGCGTACACGACCGAGGAGTACTTATATGATTTTGTTATGTTAAGGTGCTTTGTAGGATTTATGTTGGAGGATGATTAGAACAAGATCAATAGAATTTATAATGGTCTGCGTGATGATCTATGACTTCTATTGGTGGGTCAAAAGTTTGTAGATTCCAAGTATTGGTGGAGTCGGCTAGATCATTAGAGATAGATTTGGCGAAAGTCCACCAGATGCTAGAGTTTAGGATACCGAGCTCTACAAGTTTTGTGATGTTTGAATACCATAAGAGGTGGAAGCAATGGTCTAAAGTAACTACGATTCATGCTCCTCGTATTTGCTATGCTTGTGGAGAGATAGGTCATATTGCAAAAGAATGTCATAGTGGTATTCCAAGGACAAAGAAGGCTAGTTCTGGAGTAGCTGCAGGAAGAGGTCCACTTACTACTACGATTTATACTCGAGACTGTCGCAGAGGCCCTACGGTGATGGAGGAATAAAATGACGTTACAAGTGTGAATATGGGAGTAGTTATAATAGACAACTATACTTTCTACTTTATATAAGATTGCTTGCTTTATATGTACGAACTAGGTTCAAACCTATTGTTAAATAGGACGATAATAACTATTTATGGATGGGCACATCATATCCCTTTCTATTCATGATTTGTGTTATTTATCATAGTGCTTTTATTCAGACTAAATATGAGATTGGTATAACACTTCCTTACGGGTAAAGGGTGAACGTGGGTAGAGAGATTTGTCTTAAGGTACGGATAGGAAGTCGTGATTTTGGATTGGAAGCATCTGTACTGCCAATATTTGAGTTCGATGTAATCTTTTGCATGGACTGGATCTCGGAGCAGCATTCTTGTATTGATTGCAACTCGAAGGAAGTCACACTAGGGCAGAACACCGAATGCGAGACTAAATTTGCTTGTATGTGAGTATCGAGCAAGATACTAATGTCTGTTGTCCAAGTAGTAAAGGCTTTTCGAAAGTGAGCAGAGTTATTCTTCTCATTATTTGAGGTTGTAGAGCCGAAGACCAGTCTGAGTGACATTTCCTTTGCGGTAGAGTTCACAAATGTGTTTCCTAAAGATCTCCTTGGAGTTCCACCTCAACGAGAGATTGACTTCACTATAGAGTTGGGGTCAGGTGCAAAGCCTGTGTCTCTCTCACCGTACCTTGTAGCGCCAAAAGAGATGGAAGAACTAAAGGTTCAGTTGTAGGAGTTACTAAAGCTAGGCTATGTACGTTCAAGTATGTCTCCTTGGAATGTACCAATCCTCTTTGTGAAGAAGAAGGATGGAAGATTGCGCCTAAGAATTTAATATCATGAACTGAACAAGTCGACGAAGAAGAACTAGTATATGATTCCGCGAATGGATGAATTGCTTAATCAGCTTGTTTGATTTACTATCTATTCGAAGTTGGATTTGAAGTCTGGCATTTGGCAGTTAATGATTCGGGAAAGTGATATTCCCAAGACAGCATTTGGTACTTGCTATAGGCATTACGAATTTTCTGTGATGCCTCTCGGGCTCATTATTGCGCCATCGGTGGTTATTGACTTGATGCATTGGATCTTTAGAGAGTTTTGGACCGATTTGTAAACATCTTTATTGATGATATGTTGGTATACCCTCAGCCATAATAGGATTACGCAAAACATTTGAGGTTGGTTATGTATATCCTGAGGAGGAATCGACTCTATGCAAATTTCTCGATGTGTGAGTTTTGACAAGCGTCAGTGTATTTTCTTTATCATGTGGTTATTGGAGAGGTTATTATCGTGGATCCGACAAAGATAGTTGGGATACGAGAGTGGCCTGAGTTGACTATTATGGTGGAAGTTAGGAGCTTTCTTGAACTTGTTGGCTGTTATATGCGCTTCGTAGAGAATTTTTTGCGTATAGCTCTACCTCTCACTATGTTGACAAGGAAGAATCAAAAGTCCATTTGGATGCTAGAGTGTGTGCAAACTTTTGAGGAGTTGAAGAGTCATCTGACCATGATGCCTGTGTTATGCTCGTTATGTGGTACAAAGGCTTTGAAATCTATAAAGATGCCTTAGGGAGCAGCGTAGGATGGGTTCTTTTGCAGTTTGGGAAGATTATAGCTTATGGCTCTCTCCAACTGAAGGTGCATGAAAGGAATTATTTAGTCCACAACTTGGAGATAACAACTGTGATATTTTCCCTAAAGCTATGGCGATATTTCTTATATGGTGTGAAGATCGACCTCTTTACAGACCATAAGAGCCTAAATTACATGTTAAACCAAAAGGATTTTAATATATGACAAAGTATGTGGATGGAGTTCCTTGGGAACTATACGTTCGAGATACACTATATTCCCCGAAAGGGAAATATTTTCGGAGATGCGTTGAGTCGTAGGACTCCGACATAGGCCAATTAGATATAAATGCATGAAGAGCATCTGACTCGATATTTGGAGGCCATGGAGATCACTTGTGTTGATAAGAGATCTAGTGCAAATGGATGTTTAAACTGGACGGAGGTGCAATACGACCTCGCGGATAGGATTTGGGAAGCATTGGAGCCGGATGACAATATGAAATGCTATTTGGAAGAGACTAGGGACGGGTTAAATTACCAGCTCTCTATTGATAATGGTCATTTATAGAAGGACAGTCAGTTGTGCGTCCCAAACATTGGCAAGTTGCAGGAGGAATTGATATATGTGGCATACTTTACAAAGTATTCAATCCACCCGGGGAGAACAAAGGTGTTCAAGAATATGAAAAAGCAATTATGGTGGTCAAGGTTGATAAAGGACATAGCTCTTTATATGGTGAAGTGCCATACTTGCTCGATAATAAAGGCTTAATGTCAGAAACCCGATGGTTTTCTAAAGTCGTTGCCTATACCGAAGTGGAAGTTTGACAACATATTGATGGATTTTTGATGCGGTCTATGACAAGTGTACCTGTCGCACAAGTAATATAAAATGTGGGAATTTTCCCAAGTATCGATCTCTCAAGGAACACAGTAAGGTGGAGTAAATTTTGAGGAGGACTTGAGATTGTAGTCCTTAGGTCGGTGTTTACGAAGGGGGTTTTGATTGTTGCTGAAAAAGAAAGTAAAACACTAATAAACTACTCCTATGCAATGCCGTTATGCAATGCTTCGCTAGGAGGATGGAAAACAACACGAGCCGCTATGCATAGAATCGCTAGGTGGATGGATGAAAAGGCTTGCGGATGAGGTGGTGAGAATGACAGAATGAGGGTCGTGAGAACCTCATCGCTACGAACGCCACTAGCAATTACTAGTGCGACACTGTTTGGTGGAGGATGTATAATGACGCACCTCAATCAAATAACGCGAATATAAAATCATATAGACATGATTGTACACAAACGTATATAAAATTAAAAACACTTCATCAAATACAAAAAGATCAGCTACACTATTAACAATAAGAGAAGAAGAGAGTGCGAAATCAACCGGATCTGAAGTCTTGCTAAGGATTCATGGAAGGAATCACTGGGTTGTCAGTTCGCATCTAAGATCGGTCCTCAACTTCATCCGGCGTAGAGGATGGTGTCACTAACTCCCAATGGACCCGTCTTCTTCGTGTCACAATCCGATGGAGGATGGCACAAACTTCCCCAAGCATGATGTTGAAAGCTAGATCAAACCCTTCTTGAAGCTCAAGGATGAAGGAGGAGGCCGAGAGGAAGCTCCGGCTTGAGTTTGGCATTGAAAGGTTTCCCGGAATCCCTCCCTACGGTGGAGGACGATGGAGATCGGTGTGACCCTCCTCGGAGAAGAAAATAGCATTGAAAAAGTCCTTTATTCCGAATTTGGGCGGAACCTCCGAATTTATAGATTCCAGAAAAAACAACACACACAATCACTAGCGCACGACCAGTGGTCGTGCGCACAATGTACAGTGATCGTGCGTATTGGCAAGGCAGAATCTTGTAAAAATTGGAATCAATGCACAAGATCAGTGGCGTACAACCAGTTGTCGTGCGCACTAGGTCCAGTGATAGTGCGTTTGCACCAGACATAACATGGCAAAATGGATAATAGCGCGCACGATCAATGGCGAACGACCAGTGGTCATGCGTAATAGATCCAATGATCGTGCGTAGTGTTCCTGTACTATTTGGGAATTCAATGGATAGACCGCGCACGACTAGTGGTCGTGTGCTAAGGAGTCCACTGACCGTGTGCGTGTAAAACGCACGATCAAGGGCGCTTAGGCGGAAACCAATCCCAAACAATCCTGGAACACACACAACCATTTTACCAACAGGAAAAACAAACCACTGATATGTGCAAACATTCCAGGCAATTACAATAAGAAGTACAATCCATAAATGTAACGAAAATACACAACCACGGGCCTAAGAGTGCACTTCCTATGGATATAAAGATTAGATTAAATATATACGATAACTAACTAAAAGTGAAGTGCTTGCGAAAGAAAACTAGCCCAGATGAGTCTGAAAATCACTATATAAATAGGACTCATCACACCCCCAGACAAACATGTTTGTGCGTCCCGAGAAAACAAAATCTATGCAGATAGGGAAAATAATCTAGCTAACAAAGAAATTGAGATACGGAGTACCATACAAAGTCGCATGCTCGCGCGCTTAAAAATATAATATAGGTAATTTCTAAGAATACAAAATAGTTTATACTTTTCATAATGCGTATCAATATTTTATTACTACTCAAAAATGGAATCACAGTGAATCTTTTAGTCACGCGTTGGGAGAAAGTTGTCAGGCCGCTAAGGTGAGCTTTGCCAAAGATCGGGGCTCAGGATCACCTCCAGAGAAATCCATCAATGTCGGGGACCATACGCTTGCCCGTTCACACTCTCTCCACAGTACTAGTTCGACTCAAGCGTAAATCCGTAGGACTTTATGTGAAGAGATGGGCTTAGGTTTTGGTGAGGTGAACAAAGATAAATTAGAAGGCTACGCACCTAACCCAAATGAGCTAGCATAAAAAAGAATACATCCGCTAACCAAAATACATGCATGTACACCACACCCCCAGACTTAATTTTTTAAAATATGGGTGTGTGCACAGCATACTCCAAATAAGATCTACCCTCAAATAGAATTTTCAATTATACTTTTTCTTTTCACTTTTTTTTCACAATTTTATTTCCATATATATTTATTTCAAATCATCGTTTTCTTTTAACAATTTCAGCAAATAAAAACTTAGGAGCACATCCACATATTCACAAGGAATATCACCACATCAACACCCCAAAATGAAAATGTTAAACACTAAAGCTCGACTTGGGTGTGCGACTAGGATCTGCTATGAGTCTTTGGTGAAATAATGGTGGAGCTGAATCAAATGAAGGGGTAGGCAGAACGGGTCTAGCGAGGATAAGATGTTAGGAATGGTACAAAGCTCAACCGGGCCAATATGATGGCCTACATCACGCTCATGCTTGACTAATCATGCACCAATGCTTCAAGAGTAGCTTGGGGCAAGTTCATGGCCACCGAGAAAGATGATACTTCCTCCTGACTCGAGCAAAACGAGTTTAGTGACGGATATACACATCCCTACACTACCGTTCATTTCACCAAATTCAACATTTTTTTAGTAGAATAAAAAGTCTTTATGAAAATAGGAAAATATAAAACTATAAGCATACAGAAAAAATAAATCAACTCCAATTTCTACACGAGACGAGAGCACTAGACTAGGAGCACTGCAGGAGTCAACATTTTACTCCGTCTCACAGTCCTATGCTAGCACAATAATTTTCCCAAATCATACAAAAGAAACGATTTCAACTCGCAGCACGCTTACAGCTAAGCACGCGCTCATGTGGGTGCAGTGGTGTGCGATGCAATGAACTAATCAAAATAAAACAATAAAAGCTTCTAGTATGCAAATGAAATGTGCGCGTGCAAAAGGTAACAAATAATGGCTCTCCCCCATACTTAAACTAAGCTACACAACATATGATATAGAAATTTAAATCAGTGAGAGCAAAGGGAAGAGGTTATCCAATGCTCAGCTAGTGAGAAAACAAGAAGACGCGTGAAAAACAGAAGCATGTCTGCCAAACGAAGAATCACAACCCCGTCAATATGAATTTTCCAAGAATACCTGCGGGGGTGAGCTCCGCAAAAACAAAAGATAATAGACAAAATACAAAGTAATACTAAAACTAAGATAGACATGAAGAATAAAAAAATGCAGGAAATGGAAGATAATTACTAGGGTTATTGTCCTCCCATCACGACTTATTAAATTATATACATTTATAGCTCATGGGCCTATGAAAAGAAATATGAATAGGTAACTATTCCATTATCCGTTTCGGTAACGGGTACGTACCAATACGGAGATAAAGCAGTTACCCCTCTACCTAAATAATAATACCTGCCCAACACAGGTAGAGGAAATAAGAAATAAGAAGAGGAGGAGCACTGGTCCTCGCTCATCTCATCACCAGCTAAATCCTTTCCTAGCAAGGCATCATCCACCGCAGGTCCGCACGAGGCGATGGTGACGGCAGGGACTTCCACAGCGAAGGAGGTAGAAACCTTCTTACACCGGCAAATATACTCGCCGTCGTCATGAGCACAAGGCTCATCATCATCCCAACGCACCCATAGAGACTCAGCCTGCACAGGCTCAGATAATGAAGGGGGGGGGGTGGTCAAGTAATTAGCGAAAGGAAAAACTAAAACATGCAGAATATAAGAGAGTGGTTCCGGTATCACTCTCAGCAGGATCCGAGAATAGATCATTGTCGGTATCATATGATTCGTATTATGGGGAAGACGAGAACTCGAGGTCCGCAATTGCAAGAGGGACTGCCTCTTTCAATAAGGAGGTGCAAACCTCCGCATCAGAAAGGGGATATTCCTCATCCCACCAGGGAACGTCATAGCGTTCCGAAGATCCACATTCTCCATCAGAGATAGTAGAGTCCCAATCCCACTTTGGCGCAACCTCAGGCACCGAATCATCTAGAAAATACGGCATCATAAGCAGACTCACACAAAAACTGAGTAGCACCATCAGGCAAAAATTGCAGAGGGGAAAAATTGCTCTTGAAACAAGGCATTGAATGAACAAGCCCCATCACAAAATCATCCGCTGATACCTCCCCGTTGACGGGAATTATCTCATCGTCCCATACAAGAGTGCCCACGAGTTCCTGATCCTCTTTTTGCTGGCTAACAATAGAGTGATCGTTATCACTCAAGGGAAGCTCATAAAAAGGGAGCGAGGGACTAATTAAAGACCTGTATGCGGCGAGAGATTCTTTGGTAATCTCAACTGGCAAAAAATGAGCAAGATGTGCGATGTCAGTGTATGGGCCAGGCAACACACTGGTAGGTCTATCCACAGGAGTCCTCTATAAATGGGGGGTTCCTGCGCACATGCCCTCAGAGGGAGAAGGCTCGCACAAACGAGGGCAATCCTTCAACAAGTGGCCTATACCTTGACATAGCAAACACCTTATACAATGCCCAAAATATAAGACAGCCAAGGCGTCAATGAATCAGCACAAAGTGTCATAGAGACGACACTCATCTACAGAATACATTGCGAAAAAAAATATTTGCAGTAAGGGTGCCACACAACTGAAAATAAAATAAAAGTAACATGGATCCGCTAGCTAAGCCGAAATTAGAAAAGGAACAAAGAAAAATAAGCAAAAAATTTAAAAAACTAAAGCAAAGAGGAAACATGAAATGAACAAATGGAGAAGGGCTTCTATCTCCTATCTTCCTCTCCAAAAACTCACACGACAATGTTCCCCGGCAACAGCATCAAAAACTTGATGCGGTCTACGACAAGTGTACCGGTCGCACAAGTAATATAAAATGGGCGAATTTTCCCAAGTATCGATCTCTCAAGGAACACGGTAAGGTGGAGTTAATTTTGAGGAGGACCTGATATCTAAGTCCTTATGTCGGTTTTTAGAAAGGCGGTTTTGATTGTTGCGGAAAAAGAAAGTAAAACACTAATAAACTACTCCTATGCAATGTCGCTATGCAATGCTTCGCCAGGCGGATGGAAAACTACACGGGCCACTATGCACTGAATCGCTAGGCGGATGGACGAGTAGGTTTGCGGATGAGGTGGTGAGAATGGATGAATGAGGGTTGTGAGCACCTCATCTCTACGCACGCCACTAGCAATTTCTAGTGCGTCACTATATGGTGGATGATGGATAATGGCACACCTCAAGCAAATAACGTTAATATAAAATCACATAGACATGATTGTAAACAAACGTATATCAAATTAAGCACAGTTCATCAAATATAAAGAGATCAACTACACTATCAACAATAAAAGAAGAAGAGAGTACGAAACCGACAGGATCAGAAGTCTTGCTGAGGATTCATGGAAGGAATCACTGGGTTGTCAGTCCACAACCAAGCTCAGTCCTGAACTACGTCCGGGGTAGAGTAGTCTGTCACTAACTCCCAATGGACCTACCTTCTTTGTGTCAAGATCCGCTGGAGGATGGAACAAACTTCTCATAGATTGATGGTGAAAGCTAGGTCAAACCCTTCGTGAAGCTCAAGGATGAAGGAGGAGGCCGAGAGGAAGCTCAAGCTTGAATTTGGTGTTGAAATCTTGCCCGGAACCCCTCCCTATAGTGGACAATGATGGTGATCGACAGAGCCCTCCTTGGAGAAGAAAATGGCCGAGAAAAAGTCCTGTATCTTGAATTAGGGCAGAACTTGCGAATTTATAGATTGCAAAAAAAACAATGTGCACGATCACTAGCGCACAACCAGTGGTCGTACGCACAATGTTCAGTGATCGTGCGTATTGGTAAGGCAAAATATGGTAAAAATTGGAATCAATGCACACGATTAGTGGCGCACGATCAGTGGTCGTGCGCATTAGGGCAAGTGATAGTGAGTTTGACCTAGACAGAACTAAGAAAAATGGAGAATAGCGTGCACGATCAATGGCGCACGACCAGTGCTTGTGTGCAATAGATCCAATGATCGTGCGCAGTGTTCCTGTACTATTTGGGATTTCGATGGATAGATCGCGCATAACTAGTAGTCGTGCGCTAAGGAGTCCACTGACCGTGCGCGTGTAAAGACACACGATCAGTGGCCCTTAGGCGAAAACCAATCCCATACAATCCTGGAACACACACTGCCATTTTATAAGCAAGAAAACAAACCACTGATATGTGCAGACATTCCAGGAAATTACAATAAGAAGTTCAATCCATAAAAGTAACAAAAATACACAACCACGAGCCTAAGTGTGCACTTCCTATGGAGATAAAGATTAGATGAAATATATGCGATAATGAACTAAAAGTGAAGTGCTTGCGAAAGAAAACTAGCCTAGATGAGTCCAAAAATCACTATATAAATAGGACTCATAAATTTCACGCATTGTTTGCCGAGATCGAACATGGAAACGATGCTGTTTGGGTGATCATGGACCATTTAACAGAGGTGTGACACTTCATTCTGAATTGTAGGGACGATTTAGTGGGAAAAACTAGCTAAGCTCTATGTTGATCAGATAGTATAATCACACGGTGTGCCCCATAGCATTGTTAGTGAGCGAGATGAACGTTTCACATTAAATGATTAGAGGCTTATTCATCACCTGTTGGGTACCAAGCTGAAATTCAGCATGACATTTCATCCTTAAACGGATGTTTAGATTGAGAAGGTAAACAGAATGATATAATATATTCTCTACCTGTGTGCTTTGGATTTCGGAAATAGGTGGGAGGATCATCTTTTTTTGATCTATTTTGCCTACATGAATAGCTACCAAGATAGTATTCATATGCTGCCCTTCAAGGCCTTATATGGTAGGAAGTGTCATACTCCATTGGCCTGGGTAGAAATGGGTGAATCAAAGTTTTATATGCATAAAGACGTTGAAGATGCAACTTAGACACTACGTTTGATTCGAAAGCAACAGCTGAATGCTTAAGATAAGTTAGTAATGTACTACAATACCAAACACCGAAACGTAGAATTTGCGATGGGTGATTGGGTGTATCTCAAGATAAAGCTGATCAAGTGCATATCTGGAATTCGACGCTTGATAAAGCTGATTCCAAGATTCCTTAGAACATTTAAGATTATTTGACGTACTGGTGAAGCTGCCTATCGGCCTGCTCTTTCTGTAAAGCTAAGTGGTTTGCATGATGTAATTCACATATTGGTATTACAGAAGGCAGTGTAAGAGAGTGAAAGTGGTATGTGCAGTTAAAGTGTCGGTCGATAGTGGGTTGACGAAAAAAGTCAAGCTCCTTCAAATTGAGGACACAGATGTCAAGTGATTGAGGAACAAAGAGATTAGAATTGTCAAAGCCTTTTGGGATAACTGTGGCTATGAGGAACTATCATGGGAGCACGAGCAGACCATGCGAGAAAAGTTCAATAAACTTTTCTGTTGAGGTACATTATATATGTTTTGTAATTTTGTGTTGTTTCTTGTTAAGTGAAATTTTCAGATGAAATTCTTAAAGGAGTTGAGATTTTTAATGCCCCAAATTTCTAGAAAACCAACACGAAGTTGGTCACTAGAGGTTGCCACAAGGCGATAGAGCTAGCGATAGTGTTTTCCTGTTAATTTAAAATAACATTGTCTCTAGGAGGTACCACATGGCGATAGAAGTACCATAGGCGGCAGTATACCACATGTCATATAAGGTTGAGTCAGCCGTTAAGTGGCAAAGCAGTGTTGGCAGGGTCAAGCGGTAGCTATTTAAAATGTGAGGTCAATGAATTGTGGTCGACCTCTCCTTTGGAGGTGGAGATCATATGGCTGAGTGTATTGAATGGACTGTTAAAAGGATGTGGAAGGGCTTATACTTCTCATTCTCTCCCTTACATTCTCTCTCCTTCATTTTGAGAAAGCACTCTCCTTCTCTTGCTTTTTGAGAAAAAAAGAAAGAAGGGAGAAGAAAAAGAAGGATGGAAAAGGAAGGAGAAGGTTGATCCAGCCCTCTAGGAATGCTTTGAAGGAATTTTTGTTGCCAAATTTGTGAGACGACATTAGATTTGTGGAGAGGAAGGTGTTGCAAATTCTTGTATCTAGATCTATTGTGATCTCATGGCACCTTCGAAGTTATAGGGGTAACGATCTACCTTCTTGGGCATGTATACTCCTTAATTTGGCATAGTTGCATGAAGTCCCCCACTAATTGGTGGAGAGCAAAGGGATTTCTGATGGGTCGATACAAAGTATACCTGATAGAAATTTCATATAGAGTTTGAAATCAATGTATGATGTTGGATCCCTAGTTGGATTTGGGCTTGGTTCACTAATTTAGGCTGAGTCTAACCCACCATTGTATAGCCAGGGTCATGGCTAGTAGTCATAAAGTTTAGGATAAGTCCTCATAGTTCTACCTTCTTGGACCAACCAGCAGAGGACCTCAGAAAACTCAGTCTTAGAACATATCAGAAGACAGTTTGATCAGTTCGAAATTCTTCGAACTCAGCTCGACGATCGTCGATCTCCGATCAACGAAATCAGAGTTAATTCTCTGAGCTGAGCTCGACGATCTTCGAGCTCAGGTCGACGATTTGCTCTCTTAAGACAAATTCTCAGCTTGACGAACTCAGAGTGTAGATTTAGCAAGTATTTCTAAGTTAGCAGTTCGCAGAGCTCAGGTCGATGAACAGACATTCATAGGTCGACGAATTCTATTCAGAGTTTGACGTTTTCTGCCCGGTTTCAGAATGAGTTTTTCCTCCTTCTGCTCCTTTATTTTCTCATTTATTAGCAGTATTATTCTGAGTATTTAATGCATATATTCATCTGGATATAGCCGTTATTTGCTGCATTAAAAATGTTATTCATCAGAATGTTTACTTGCTTATTCTATCAAGGATAGTGTGGGAAACTCATAAATGTTTTTATTCAACCCATTTTGAATTCTCTAGATCGGCTAGCATTTAAGGAAGTTATTCAAAATTCAAAGTATAATTTAATTGACAGAATATTAAAAGTGATTCCTGTTTTTCAAGGCATCAGAGATAATAAAAAAATGCATACAGTACAGTGTACAATCAAATAGTGGATGACTCCTTCATTCTTTCTCAGATCTCTTTCATCTTTGTAAAAACTGAAGACTAAAGAAGAACAATCAAAAGAAATTAAGAGTCTTCTTCATTTTTAGATTCCAGGAATCTTATGAAACTTTCGATTCAACATCTGATTACTTGATTTTCTAGACATTGGCAAATCAAAGCATAAGGCCTACTCACCTTGAAGCAAACCTCTTATTCTTCCTGAACCTTCAACTTCTATGGGGGAGCTTTTACACAATCAGAATCCACAAAGTATTCTCAAGTTTTTTGAGAATAGAGAGGACTACAATCAACCTCTTTCCACCCAACTATATAGGGTTTTAACTCCCTTCAAGAGTTAGCTTGGTTGCAAGTCTCTTGATCAAAAGAGTTGAGAGTGGTTTTTGAGCACCTGATCAAAAGCTCAAAGGTGGCAGTTACCTGATCAAAACCTGTTAGTGGATTCCTACCAGGGTGGTAGAAGAGTGGATATACAAAGGTTGGGGAACCACTATAAAAGTTCTTGTGTTGTCTGGTTGCCCTTTTCTTTTTGTTCTTGTTGTGGCTGTGATAGCTCAGATTTTGTTCTATGTTAGATTAGTTTTACTTAGGTTGTTTTCTTGCTTACTGATAATCTTGGTATACACTAGTCTTTCTACACTAATTATTTTTAAACAACAAAAGTTTTTAACTTCTATATTAACCCCCCCCCCCTCTAGTTTAAATTAGGTCTAACCCTCTCTTTCAATTGGTATCAGAGCAAGTTTCCTTTGGTTATACAAGCTAACCCTTAAACAAAAAGATCCTGTATTAGATCTGGTCTTTTATTTCTCTTAGGACTATTCTCACAACATGACACATAATAAGGATTATGCAAGCAACAGACCTCCAGTTTGCAACTTATCTAAGTTTGCCATCTGGAAGGCAAGAATAAAGTTATACATGAACTCTATTGATGAAGACATTTTTAATTCAATTTTGACAGGACCACCAACTTCATTGGCCTCCACTTCTTCAACTTCAATAAATCTGAGTGCAGTCCCACCTCTAGATTGGATAGATGCATAGAGGAAAGCTAAAATTGTAGATGTCAAAGCCATGAACATATTGGCTCAAACCATGTCAGATGAGATCTTCCAAAAGGTGGATAATTGCACCTCTATAAAAGCAATCAAGGATTCTCTCAACTAGATGGTTATCAGATCAGTAGATGAGAGAAAGGATTGAAGATCAACTCTCATCTCACACTATGAGAATTTCAAGAAAGATGATGCTGAATCTATTAGTGACATGTATAATAGATTAAGCTCCATCATAAGTGAGTTAAAGACATCTCTCTAACAGAGGTGAATGACAAGATCCTAACGTGCTTCCCAAGCTCATAGGACTCCAGGATCTGGCCAATCAAATAGGCCAAAAGCTTGAATGAGATTACCACAAAATCTCTCTTTGGAAAGCTCAAATCCTATGAGCAACTGATAAAATCCATGGAAGCTGTAGAACAAAGTACTCTTCCACTAGGAAAAAGGAGCAAAATATAGCATTCAAAGCTAGTGAAGAGACTGAAGCTTCAACAGTCAATGAAGAATTGATGAGTCTCTTTGCTAAGAGATTCTACAAAACGGCAAGAAAGGACTTCAGGAGAAAGCCATCCAGGAATGATGACAAGACCAGGTATGATAAAACTCATACTAAAGAAATAGTGTGTTTTTGATACAGGAAACAAAGACACTTCATTTCTGAATGCTCTGAGAATCAAAAGAATGAGAGGAGAAGAGAAAAAGACTCTAGGAGCAAGCATTACATCAGGCCCTCCTCCAGCAAGCACAAAAATAAGGAGAAGGGCTTTGTTGCTGAAACCTAGAGTGACACGGAAGATGAATCCATATATTCCAGCTCTAGTGAAGAGGAAGAATAGGAAAAGGATAGGGAAGTCTTCCTCATGTCTATCAATGCCTCTTGCAGCCCATCAGATGCTGAAGAAGAATCTGATAATGAAGAAGCTTCAGAATCAAAAGTTGATCAGGTACTATCATCATTTGATTATAGTTCTGATAGTTTTAAAATTGAATTTAAAACCATGTGTATAGATTTAATTAACTCTAAAAAAGTAATAAAACTTCTTAGATAAAGATTAACTGATCAAGACAAGCACATTGCTGAAAATACTAAACTAATAATTGAACTTGACTCAGCAAATGAACAAATTTTTTTCCTAAAATCTGAACCAAGTAAGGCCAAGAAATTAGAAGAATCTCTCAATGGTAGAAGCTTACAACTATTAGACATATGTAGTATTATAAATGCTAGGAATAATAATAGTAAACTAGGAGAAGGTGCATCATCTAGTGAACCACATATAATCCAGAAGAATATGTTATCTAAACCAGGATATTTTATTTTAGATAAGGGTAAAAAGAATACAGAACAAGTAGATAAAGTAAATGAAGTATTAAAGCAAATGGAACTAAAACAAAAATCTAAGAATAAGAAGAAAAACAACTACAATAATGTTCAACAGTTTTCATCAAACTCAGATAGACGAAATGTGAACAGTTCGTCGACCACAGAACGACGAACTTTGAACGAAAACCATAACAACAATTATTCTTCGACCTACGATCGACAAACCAATATGGTTCGACGACCAGAGATCGGCAATATTGGTACCCTGAGAATGAATACCTTCATTATTTGAGCAGATATCGAAGATTTTATCCCAATTCATCGAGCTCAGGTCGACGAACTTACTAGAGTTCGTCGATCCCAGATTAGTATAACAGATATCTAAATCCTTTTGAAACCTATAATCGACCAAAAACATTTAATAATTAATTTAATCAATGGATCATCTCACCTAGGAAATGTAACGTCCCAATTCGCGCTAGGCCCCCTCGCATGAGTTCTGAGACAAGAGACTTGACTCAGGCTCGGGGTGCACTGGCAAAAGGCGTCAAGTGTCTTGAACGGAGTGATGGGTTGAGTGATATCCGATGAATTCGTCGAGAATGCCCGGATATACCCACCGATCGTCAAGAATGATGACCGATCATCGATTATCGCTGACTGATACTCAACGCACTCAACGCAAGGATTTACGATAAAATGGTTAAGGGAAATTCGTCGGGAATCATTGTTGATACCCGACGAATTCGTCGAGAATGCCCGGATATACCCACCAATCGTCGAGTATCGCTGACTGATACTCAACACACTCAACGCCAGGATTTCTGATAAAATGGTTAAGCAAAATTCGTCGGGAATCATTGTTGATACCCGACGAAATCGTCGAGAATACCCGGCTATACTCACCGAACGTCGAGAATGATGACCGATCGTCGAGTATCATTGATTGATACTCAACGCACTCAACGCCAGGATTTCTGATAAAATGGTTATGGGAAATTCGTCGGGAATCATTGTTGATACCCGACGAATTCGTCGAGAATACCCGGCTATACTCGCCGATCATCGAGAATGGAAGCTGATTCCCGCCGAATTTGACTTGTGCGTTTTTCTGCCCAGGCAGATTCGCTGGCTTGTACAGGCAGACTGAACCGGACTTCGGGATTCGTGCTTGATGATCCCTTGGACAGGTCACTTAAAATAAGACCTAATTTGGGCGGTCCAATCAGAGGTTGACAAATGGCTGAGTTACATAACCCTAATGAGCTAATATAAATAAGAAGAAAACTAAACCCTAGCCGTCTCTTCGTTCATTGACGAGCCGCTACCCGCGCAAAACCATCGGGAGAGAAGCCGATCGTCGGAGTCGGAGCTCTGGAGGAGGAGAGGCTTGCTGGAGCCAGCCAAACTTTGGAAGAGGAGAAACGCCATCGCTGTCAAGGAAGAAATAATGCCGCGGAGGAGGATGACTAGATCCATGGTCGGGATTGATGGTACTGTTGAAGCCAAAAATGACCTCAACAAATGTTCACGAACCAAAGTGCAGTCGATGCCTACTTCTCTCAAACCTCGACCCCTGACAGGTTGCTAAGGCCCTAACACAGACCCAAAGCCTCAGCTGGGAGGTCCCACCACACACCCGGAAGATCTCTGAGAGCTTCCCCTCCAAAGCCAAATGCTGGGCTGGGAGCTCTTCAGAAGGCACTAGGGCTAGAGGAAAATGATCAACTTGCCTTCTAAAAAGCCCTTATGGGTCTTTTTATAGCCTTCCTTTGACCTGAAAATACTGAAATACCCCTGAGGGGTCTGCCAATAGCCAAATCCCGCTGTCATTCAAAGGGCACTTGGGTAATTTTACCTCGGGATAATATATTATAAAATAATCCCCTTTACGGGCGCCGGGCCCTACCACGTGGGCCCACTTGGCGAGAACCCTGGCCGTGAAGGCTCTCGCCGGACCCCCACCAGGGCCAACCCTGGCGAGACCCCTTGCCAGGGAGGTTCGCGCCCTTCACGGTCTTGAAACTACCGCGACTGAAGGCCTACTTGGGGCCTTCTCGCCTCCCCTGGGCGGGAGCTTGCCCTAAGGCGGAAGCTTCCGTGGTCGACGATCTCTCCTACCGAGAGCTCGAGTATCTGCTTTGGTCGGTCGACGATCTCTCCTGCCGAGAGCTCGACTATCTGCCTTGGTTGGTCGACGATCTCTCCTGCCGAGAGGTCGACTATCTGCTTTGGTCGGTCGACGATCTCTCCTGCCGAGAGGTCGACTATCTGCTTTGGTCGGTCGACGATCTCTCCTGCCGAGAGGTTGAACGTCTGCCTTGGGCGGGAGCCCCTTCAGGGCGAGAACTCTATAAGTATGTCTCAGGGCTAACCCAAGGCTGACCTGAGCCTAGCCCAACTCCTCAGTGGTGTCTCCGGGTCCCACCCACCGAATATGGGGTTGTACACAATCCCCGCTCTTTTCGAGCTAGCCCTGCGCTCGACAAGACAAGTCCAACCCCCAAAATATTCGCTGGACACGTGCCCGCCTATCGAGGGAATCTTTTGGTGGGTCCCACTGCGGCTATAAATATGTACTGATGGACGTCCATACGCCCTGCCCTTGAAATACGACTCTCTGACTGAGCTCTCGCCTCCGGGATTCTCGCGCGAGCTCACCATGCATCCAAGCGTGCTGCCAAACCGCTTCCGCAGGACCTCCAAGACCGGTTAGCCGCTGCCCAAGCGTGGGCCTTGGCTAACTGTGCGGCGGTGGCTCCATGGTTAGCGAAAAAGACTTCAACCGCCGGGCCTTCGGAGCCGAAGAAGAAAGAAAAGAAAAGGGCGAAGTCGGTCCGGCGGGACCTTTCTCGCGAGAACAGGGATCCTCCTTCCCCCACTCCCAATCCTGCCGGAGATTCTTCCCTACAGAAGGTAAGCCTTCCGCCCGTGCCTACCGAGCTAACTGGACATTAGATTCGATGATTAAAGTATGCTTTCGCAGGAGTCCGCTCCCAATAATGACGCCGAAATTCCGCCCAGCTCTTCGAACCTACCCGCTCATCCCCCCGAGGGCCAAATACGGGTCTCGGAAAGGATTCCTCCAGCCGGGACCGGAACGACAGGTACATTTTCCCTTGTCAATATTTCAACCAGACCCTTTCTTTTCTGAACCGTCTTCTCGCAGTGCCAGCTCCCGCCGACCCGGGTCTATCCACCCGGGAAGATGAAGCGAGAACCGTCGAAGTGCCTCCCGCGGTGGCCAATCCTCTCCTGCAGGCGGGGGGGGGGGGGGGGCTTCTGAACCTTCCGCTACTCTCAAGGATGCGGATCGCCCCTTGAGAGAAGACCACTCCCTTCATGCTTCCGGCCAAGCCGGGATCATCGTGCGCGAGCCCTTCCGCCCGGGGCTGGGCAAGCCTCTTCACCTCCTTTATGGAACCAACGGAGGGGCCGGGCCTTCTCGTCCAACTTTGGCTGACGGTTCTCGCCCAGCCGCAGGTATGCGAAAACTTTTTCGGACTGTTGATCGTCATGTCTTGACCAAAATTCTCGCGTGTTTCTTCCGCAGGTGATCCTGGCTTGCGGTCGGAAGTCAACGAGGAAGGAGAGGAAGAGGAAGAAGAAGACGAGGAAGAAGAGGATGAAGAGTCCCCCCTCCCTTCGTCTGGCGAGATAGAGGAAACCCTGAACAGTGCAGGGAGCGCGAAGGGGAGACGGAGGAAGATCTCGGCCATCCTGGCCAAGCTTGTCCGGCGAGACCGTGCCCATGCTGCCGCGGCGAAAGCATTCCGCGAATCCGTGGAGCAAAGATTGGAGGCTCTGGAGCGGGACTTCTTCTTGGGCGAGACTGATTGCCCGCGCGGGCCTTCCGCCGAGTCTTCGCCAGGGAGGTGCATCTCGCAGATCCGGGACTACGCCAGGCGGATCAACCTTGGGTGTACCACGCTATCGTCTTACTTCAACCCGTTGGCGCCCCCAAGAACTAGGCGGCGAGAACGGGGACGATGGAGCTGGAAACCCTACTAGCCTTCACGCTCTGAATCTTAGTGTATCTCTTTTTTTTTCTTCTCCCCTTGTTTCTCTTTTTCAATGTCTGTAATAAACATTATCATTAATTAAGTTTTATCCAGCTTGCGCTAGCGAGAGTCTCGCTTCTACCCATGTCTCTCTTTTCCCTTTCCTTTTTATCGCTCTGCGGGGCTTTTTAATCAAGATGCTTACCCCTATCTAGGATGCTTGCGCTGATCTAGGAGGTTTGCGTTAACCCAGGAGGCTTGCGCCAGCCTAGGAGGCTTGCGCCGATCGGGCAGTCGCGTCGAAACCTGAAGCGACCGTTGACCGCCGTCATCCTGAGGGGGAGAACCGAGGCGTCGTTAGCCCGGATTCTGACAGCTGTACTCCGCTGTCACTTTCTCTCTCTACCGGATGAACTCATGATGACTACGATTCCCTATAAATAGAGAAGCCTACCAACCGCATTTATTTCTCCGATCCGGAACCTCAGCCTTCCCTCCGCGCTCTCGCGTTCTTGCTTCCGCTTCGACTCCCCTACAGCTCTCGCTCTTACTTACGAACTAGCCATGCCTGGCGAGAGCAAGGGTCGCGCCCATTGCGCGGAAGCCTTCCAAAAACATCTCTTCCCTTCCTGCAAGCTCACCCTCGACGAATACAACGTGATCGTCGACCGCTACGTTCCCGCCGGCTTCTCGGCGCGGAACCCGGGGAATCATGACAGGGTGAATACCCCCGGGGCGGGAGAGCTCGCCATCCCCCTCGAGCATTTCGAGGTGGGCTTCCGCCTCCCCCTGTGGCCGGAGGTTCGGTTAGCTCTCCGCTATTATGGGGTGGTGCCCGCCCAGCTAAACCCGAACTCCGTCGCGATCCTTATAGCATTCATATGCTATATGCGATCCGAGAGGATCGAGTTTAGTCTGCCCATCTTCCGGAAGCTATTCAACTTCCGTGCCAAGGGGGGGGGGGGTAGTTTTCTTCTCCGGGCAACAGCTCGAGGTTACCGGTCTCGCCAATAAGCACCACCATTGGGGCGAGAAGTTCGTTTACATCAGCGGGGACTTCGGCAACGTCCCGCTTCAGCCCGTCCAGTATGAAGACGCTGCCTACAAGCCGCCCGCTCTGGGATCGCGCGAGAGCGCAATCCTGGAATTCTTCGGGACCAAGGAGTTCGACGTCCCCTATCTTCTGCGGGACGTCGACTCCCTCCCTTTTGTTCAATCGGGCGAAGGTACGGTCTCGCCTCAGATTCCCTTTTTTATCAAAAATTTTCTTGCGCTGAAGTGCTAAAGCGTTTTTACTTTGCAGGAGAGCGGGAGGTCCCTCTGCACCAACCCTTCGCCGCAGGCCGGGGTGTCGAGGGTCTGGCAGCGAGAGGCCCCCTTGCGCTCGCGGAAGCTAGCGCCAGCGCCTGCCGAGAAGATCCAACCCCTTCCATGCCGCCACAGGCCAAGAAGCGGAAGGCCACCCTTCCTCCTCTCCGCGCGCTGAAGAGGCCCAAGCCTTCTGCCGCCGACAAGGGGAAATCGTTGGCGGTCTCGCCCGCCCAACCTCCTCCTGAGGGCAGGTCCTTTGAAGCGATCCTTCAGAGGGCCAGTGAGATGGATGCCGCCGCCGCCGCCAAGAGCCGTGCCGAGGCTTCCGCCAGGAACACATCGGCCGTAGGCGAGGCTGGGGGAGAAGTGGTTGCCGCCGAGACCTCCGCCAACGTCCCGCCCCAGGAGGTGCCGAGAGGGCACCGGAACTTTGGTTTGGGCGTCAGGTACGCCGACTCGGAGGGGAAGCCCCAGATGGAATGGGACCCCAAGACAAACTCAATCAGGGTTTCGACCCTCCTTCCCCGATGGGCGGAGGGGGAAAATGTGACCGGCGAGGCCTTCTCGCTTGGGTATGGTCTATACAGCCGGGAAGATGCCAGCGTGTTCGACCAGACGCCTACCCGCCTTCTAGCCTTCGACGCCACCCGGGCCGTAATGCGCGGGTTCGAGCTTACACATATGTGTGCGCGTCGAAGCATCACCATTGACAAGAACTTCACGGATATGCGCAAGGCGAGGGAGGACGCGATAGCTCGCGCGCATGCCGCGGAAGAAGAACTCGCGAGAGCTCAACAGGAGCTCGCGGATGCCAAATTGGCGCTGTCTCTGCGCCCCGCGACCGAGGTAGGCGAGACCTTCCTGAGCCCTTGCCCCCGTTTCCTCGAAGTTTCTACGGTGTAATGCGTCTAGACTTAAATCTTTATCCCTTTTGCAGGATTCCGCCCAAGTCAGGGAGCTTCGCGCAGAGCTGGCCAACGCGCGCTGCGAGAGCGTCCTCCTGAGGGAACAGCTCCGCGCAGAGCTAACGAAGGGCCCGCCCCCGGAGCTAGATGCGAGGTTGCGGAGCCGTTACCTCTCGGAGTACGACGTCGATAAGCTGCTTCAAGCCAACGCTCAGGCGACCGTCAAGCTGACGCTCGAGACGCTGCGAGACGTCGAGCTGCTCCGGGAGGATGGCGCGACCATCGACGCTCGCCAACTTCTCCCTTGGCTTTACGACCCAGTTCCTAAACCTCCGGGCGCGCCGGACTCGCCGCTCTCCGACGTCCCGAGGTCCTCTACCGCTGCTGACGAGACGTCCGGGGAAGGCTCTGGCAATGATTCAAGCGAGAGCACCAGTGGGGACTACAGCGCGTCCCCCTGAGGTGTCTTTTATTTTGAACATCTTTTGTAATGAGCGAGAACCTCCTTCTGTAATTAACTTTTTTATAAAGTAATGTCTCATTTTCATTTTTCATCTCCCCCCTTCTTTTTTTTTTATTATTATCCTTGCGTGCTTTGAAAGTGTATTACTCTGCCGAATGACCTCCGCGCGAGCTTCCGCCGAGACCCTTAGTCTCTTTAGGGTGACCTTCCTTAGAGATCAGCTAAGCGGGAACCTCGCATCGTCGATTGAATCGTCCTGCCTAGGCCCGCCGGGAGCTTTCTTTTTGCGAGAGCCTCCTTTAGCCGAGACCTTTGCTGGCCGAGACCTCTGGGCCGGGATCCTGCCGAGACCTCCAAGCCAAGACTTTTACTGGCCGAGACCCCTGGGCCGGGATCCTGCCGAGACCTCCAAGCCAAGACTTTTACTGGCCGAGACCCCTGAGCCGAGACCTTTACTGGCCGAGACCCCTGAGCCGAGACCTTTTAGGGATTTGCCCCCGGTCTAGGTCAGGGTCCTGCCCACATATTTTTCCAACCAATCAAACCCCTACCCCGCCGGCGAGCCGTTGGACCTGCTAGCTTACATGGGTGCCAGCGCAGCGGGTCTACCGGGGTTTGAGCCGAGCTCGTTGTAACGTAGTAGCTACCAATCAAGAACCAAGGATCAAAAGGTCAAGGACTCCACCTATCCCCCGCAGGCGAGCCTTCGGACCTGCCAGCTTGGTGGGAGCCTGCGCAGCGGGTCTGCCTGGGGCCGAGCCAAGCTCGGGGTGTCGTTGGAGGGGCTAAGAACAAAGTATCACAAGAGCCAGCCTATCCCCCACAGGCGAGCCTTCGGACCTGCCAGCTAGATGAGAGCCTGCGCAGCGGGTCTACCTGGGGCCGAGCCGAGCTCGGGGTGTCGTTGACGTGGCTAAGAACAAAGTATCACAAGAGCCAACCTATCCCCCACAGGCGAGCCTTCGGACCTGCCAGCTAGCTGAGAGCCTGCGCAGCGGGTCTACCTGGGGCCGAGCCGAGCTCGGGGTGTCGTTGAAGTGGCTAAGAACAAAGTATCACAAGAGCCAGCCTATCCCCCACAGGCGAGCCTTCGGACCTGCCAGCTAGATGAGAGCCTGCGCAGCGGGTCTACCTGGGGCCGAGCCGAGCTCGGGGTGTCGTTGAAGTGGCTAAGAACAAAGTATCACAAGAGCCAACCTATCCCCCACAGGCGAGCCTTCGGACCTGCCAGCTAGATGAGAGCCTGCGCAGCGGGTCTACCTGGGGCCGAGCCGAGCTCGGGGTGTCGTTGACGTGGCTAAGAACAAAGTATCACAAGAGCCAACCTATCCCCCACAGGCGAGCCTTCGGACCTGCCAGCTAGCTGAGAGCCTGCGCAGCGGGTCTACCTGGGGCCGAGCCGAGCTCGGGGTGTCGTTGAAGTGGCTAAGAACAAAGTATCACAAGAGCCAGCCTATCCCCCACAGGCGAGCCTTCGGACCTGCCAGCTAGATGAGAGCCTGCGCAGCGGGTCTACCTGGGGCCGAGCCGAGCTCGGGGTGTCGTTGAAGTGGCTAAGAACAAAGTATCACAAGAGCCAACCTATCCCCCACAGGCGAGCCTTCGGACCTGCCAGCTAGATGAGAGCCTGCGCAGCGGGTCTACCTGGGGCCGAGCCGAGCTCGGGGTGTCGTTGAAGTGGCTAAGAACAAAGTATCACAAGAGCCAGCCTATCCCCCACAGGCGAGCCTTCGGACCTGCCAGCTAGATGAGAGCCTGCGCAGCGGGTCTACCTGGGGCCGAGCCGAGCTCGGGGTGTTGATGAAGATAACCAAACCTCTCCCCCACAGGCGAGCCTTCGGACCTGCCAGCTAGATGAGAGCCTGCGCAGCGGGTCTACCTGGGGCCGAGCCGAGCTCGGGGTGTTGATGAAGATAACTTCAAACAGGCCTATTCTATCATTGAGATGAGGAGTCATAGCCGGTTAGAACAAAAAGCATAAAGATTGCATACTCAGAGATAGTCAATATTCTGAAATAAACTTATTGAAAATGCAATGGTTATTTCCAACATTACAATCCTTCTTTCCCCTTACGGGTAGAAGCGCTTCAGGTCATCACCATTCCAGGTGTGACTCAAGTTCCTTCCCTCCGCATCCTGGAGATAGTAGCCTCCGTTAACCAGAGCCTTCTCTACTATATAAGGCCCCTCCCAGCTAGGGTTGAGCTTACCAACAGCGGCCGACCTTCCGGCAGCGTCGACCTTTTTCAGTACTAGATCCCCCTCGGTGAATTGCTTGACTCTGATGTGCTTATCGAAGTACCGAGCCATTCGCCGTTTTATTTCTTCTTGTCTGATGGCAGCAACATCCCGCAGCTCTTCCACCATATCTAATGAGAGGCGCAACCCTTCCTCATTCTCCAACCTCCAAGCTTCGCTTCCCCCACCTGCGGCCGTGACCCTTGGGGACCGAACCTCGAACTCCACCGGGAGGACAGCCTCGCACCCATGAGAGAGCTTGAAGGGGGTCTCTCCTGTGGCCGTGTTTGGAGTTGTTCGCAAGGCCCACAGGACGGAAGGGAGCTGTTCCACCCAGTTACCCTTCAGGTTCTCCACCTTCTTTTTGAGCAAGTTGACAATGACCTTGTTCGCCGCCTCCACCTGGCCATTGCTCCGAGGATGATGGACAGAGGCGAACCTGAGATCGATCCCCAATTGGGTGCAGAAGCTGATGAATTCTTCGCTGGCAAACTGAGGACCGTTGTCTGTCACTATCGCTTGGGGCAATCCGTGCCTGCAAATGATTTCCCCCAAACGAAGTTTCTGATGACCTGGGAGGTTACCTTGGCTAACGGCTTGATCTCCAGCCATTTGGAGAAGTAGTCAATCATCACTAGGAGGAACCTCCTTTGCCCGCTAGCTGGAGGGAAGGGTCCAACCAGGTCCATCCCCCAAATGGCGAAGGGCCATGGCGCCGTGATGCTTCGAAGTCTTTGGGCGGGCAAGAGCTGGAGAGGAGCATGTACTTGGCACTTCCGACACCTCCTTGCGAATTCAGCTGTATCCCTCCTTATGGTCCGCCAGAAATATCCCTGCCTTATCACCCTTGCTTCCAATGTCCTTCCCCCTGAATGGCTGCCACACTCTCCAGAATGCACCTCTTCCAGGATCCTCGGGACTTCCTCTTCGGTTACGCATCTCGCGAGGAGCCCTGACAACATCTTCCGATGCAAGCTCCCTTCCAGCATCAGGTAATGAGCCGCCTTGTGCCTGAAGCTCTTTGCATCCTTGACTTCTTCCGACAGTTCTCCTGTGGTTAAGAAAGTCACCAATGGATCCATCCATGAGGACCGCCGATTCACCTCCATCAACTCCCCCTCTTCAATGGCTGGTCGGAATAGTTCGGTTAGGGTACCTCCTCCCCGAGGCCCGAACTTCGCCAGTCGATCAGCTGCCGCGCTTTCCTCCCTGGGGACATGTCGAATAGAGAATGAACGGAAACCCCCAATGATGGCTCTTACCTTAGATAGATACCTCGCGAGGGTCGGCTCCCGGGCCTCTGCCTCGGATCTGCGATGCTACCACCATTGAGTCGGTGAAGGCTTCCACATCCTGGATTTCCAACTCCTTCGCCAAGCGAAGGCCGGCGATCACAGCCTCGTACTCTGCTTGGTTGTTGGTTACAGGGAAATGGAAAGTCACGGCTTGCTCTATGGTAACTCCCTGAGGGCTTACTAACACCACACCTCCTCCCAGGGAGTGCCTTCCTGAGGCCCCGTCGACCACCATCTTCCACGCTTCTTGCGGCTTTGGTTCTTCAGCCTCCGCCTCGGTAACATAGTCCGCCAGGAAATCCGCTACGGCCTGGGCTTTGATAGAGAGCCTCGGGACGAAAGAGATGTCAAACTCGCTTAGCTCGATGGACCACTTTGCCAACCTTCCTGAATGTTCCACCCCCTCCAAGACCTTGCGAAGGGGATGGTCGGTTACCACCCTAATCGAGTGTGCTTGAAAGTAAGGGCGAAGCTTCCTAGCTGAGATGACCAAAGCATATGCTAGCTTCTCCAGGATGGGGTATCGGAGCTCCGCCTTTTTTAAGATTCGGCTGACATAATAGACGGGTAACTGCTTCTTCCCCTCTTCCCTAACCAAGACGGAGCTCACCGCCTCTCCTCCCACTCCTAAATACAAGGCTAGGTCCTCCCCCTCCTTCGGGCTTTGAAGTAACGGCGCTTGGGAGAGCTGCCTCTTCAGCCCCTGAAAAGCCTCTTCACACTCGGCCGTCCATTCGAATGCCTGGTTGCCACGAAGTACTTTGAAGAAGGAGGAACATCTATCCCCTGACCGGGAGAGGAACCTGCTTAACCCGGCCAACTTCCCGGTCAAGCGCTGGACCTCCTTGGCATTGCGAGGCGATTCTAGGTCTAGAATAGCCTTAACCTTATCGGGGTTGGGTTCTACCCCCGCGGGAGTCAAGAGGTGCCCGAGGAATTTGCCGCGACTAGCCCCGAAGACGCACTTCAAGGGGTTCAACCTCATCTTGAACTTCCGCAGGGTGGCGAACGTTTCCTCCAAGTCCCGCAAGTGGGAAACAACACACTTGCTCTTGACCATGAGGTCGTCCACGTAGACCTCCAGGTTCCTTCCCCTTTGATCTCGAAAGATTCGATCCATCATGCGTTGGTACGTTGCCCCTGCATTCTTCAATCCGAAGGGCATCATCTTATAGCTGAAGCATCCCTCTCTTGTGATGAAGGAAACATCCTTGACATCAGGAGGGTGCATCCGGATCTGGTGGTAACCTGAAAATGCATCTAAAAAACTCATAAGAGAAAAACCGACGGCTGAGTCAACCAGCGCGTCGATTCGAGGCAAGGGGTAACAATCCTTGGGGCATGATTTATTTAATAAGGAAAAATCGATACACATGCGCCATTTTCCTCCTCCCTTCTTTACCATTACCACGTTGGAGATCCAGCCTGGATACTGGATCTCTGAGATGAAGCCTGCGTCCAGGAGCTTTTGGACCTCCTCTCGGATGGGGGCTTCTAGCTTGGTGGCGATGGCCCTCATCTTTTGGCGTATGGGGCGGGCTCTGGAATCCAGGTTCAAGCGGTGACAGGCCACGTCCGCGTCGATGCCCGGCATGTCTGCCGCGCTCCAAGCGAAGATGTCGACGTTGCCCTGGATGCAGGCTCGCATCCGCTCCTGATCCTCAAGGCTCAAGCCTCCGCTGATCCGAATCCTTTGCGCCTCCCCCGCTCTTGTAAGCACCTCCATCTCCACCACCTCTTCGGCCGGCTCCAGCCCCGACCGCTCCCAACTTACCCTTGCCTCTTCCCGCTCAAACTCGAGCTCTTCTCCCCCAACCTCATCAACTTCCATCGCCTCCTCCAGGCTCTCCTCCTGCCTCTGCTCTTCTTCATCCACCACTCCTCTCGCCTCTTCTGGGCTGATCTCCCCCAACTCCTCTGCCTCCGCCATCTCCTCAGCAACCTCCATCGCCTCTCCCAGGCTCATCCCCCCTTCCTCAACTCCTTCCTGCTCAGCCATCTCCCTCTCCAACTCCTCTGCCTCCTCCATCCATGACACGGTGTTAACCGCCGTCACATAGCACTGCCTTGCCATCTTCGGATCCCCCCTGATCCTAACCTGCACCCCTCCATTGCTGAACTTGAGGCATTGGTGGTACGAGGAGGGTACACAGCGAAAGGCGCTGATGAGGGGGCGCCCAAAGATGGCATTGTAACTACTCGGGGCGTCCACGATTACGAACCGACAGTTCCGTGAGACACCCCCAAGCCTCACATGCAAGCCTACTCCTCCTTCCACCTCTTTCCTTTCGCCGGAGAAGCCAAAAAGCGGTCCATCGGAAGCCAGGACCCTTTTTCCTTCCACCCTCATCTCATCGAAGGCCTTCTTGAAGATCACGTTCACCGAGCTCCCATTATCCACCAGTATCCGGGAGACGGTGTAGTTCTCCACCGCTGTCTGGATCACAAGCGCGTCGCAGAATGGGTCCTCGTAGTCCGGCATATCCGCGGATGAGAAAGTGATCTTCTCCTCTGGGGGGGGAGCCTGGGAGGTCGAGGCGACCCCTCGGCGGAACATGGTTTGAAGGCTCCCCTTGCGGGTGGCCTCGATCCCTACCCCCCCGTGGATCACTCCGATCCCTCCTCGGGTCCCCACGTCAGTCCTGTCTTCACATCTGTCCTCCACCTCTTCCCGCTGTACTTCAACGATCCTTACAGGCGGATCCTGCCTTCCGGCCCCTCTGGCCCCTCTAATCTCCAGAAACTCTGGGCATGTGGCCGTTGCGTGACCTTCCTCCTGATGGAAGTCACAATAAGGCAACCCCACTCTGCCCCCTCTTCCTTCTCCTCCTCCCCTTCTTCCGGCTCCCCGAAGTCTTCTTCCTCTTCCCCTTCCCACCTCCATAGCCTCCTGCGGCGGTGGGAAATGACCCCTTGGTCCTTGTCGCCATCCTCCCTGCTCCAGCCTTCTGGGCTCCCGGAAGTTATCTCTTCCCTGAAGCCCTCCCTGGCCCTGGGGGCGACCCTCCTGAGGCCTCCAACCCAGTCGGTTGTTTGGCTCCCTGGCCCCCCCATGCTGTTGCCCCTGCCCTCGGGGCTCTTCTCTTCTCCTATCTTCCCTCGGCTCCCTCTGCTCCCTCTGCTCTCTCTGCCTTCCCGCCACCGGCTCCTTCACGTCATCCTCGGCCAGCCTGGCCAGCTTCCTCGCAAACGCCGGGTTTGCCCTCTCGAAGTCTATCTCCTTCGCCGCCCTCTCCATGAGCTCCTCAAAAGAGAGAGGGGGCACTCTCTTCAACTCCATGCTAAAAAACCCTGGCCTCAGCCCCAGTGTGAAGGCTAGCATCAGCGCATACCCTGGGACCTCCTGGACCAGGAGAACCTCCTCTTGGAACCGGTCGACATAGCGACCCAACGTCTCCTCCGGCCCCTGCCTCACTGCAAACAGGCACTCAGCCTCCTTCTTCCTTTTCTTCGAAGTTGAGAATCTCAACAGAAAACCCCTCCGCAGATCCTCAAAGCTGTAGATGGAACTCGCCGGCAACTGGTGGAACCAGTCCCTGGCCTTCTCTTTCAGAGTGATGGCAAAAAGCCTACACTTGAAGGCATCCGACATTTGCCTGATGGACACCACGTCCTCAAACCATTGCACGTGCTGGACCGGGTCATCCTTCCCGGTGTAGTAGGTCATGTCCGGCTCCCGGAACCCCTCCGGCACTGGAGCCGAGACAATGAGCTCGCTAAAGGGGGTCTCGCCCCCTGCCTGGCGAGAAGGCACGTCTCGCGATCTCGGTTGGCTGGACCGATCCGCGAGACCTTGCCTAGGGAAGAGTTCCCGCACCGTCGCCTCCTTCTCGCCCAGATCCGCCGGGAGCTCCTTCCCGAGACGCTGACCTGGGAAGAGCTCCCGCGCAGCTACGTCCCTCTCGCCTGCCTCCACTGGGACCTCCTTCCCGGGGCGCTGCCCTGGGGCGTTCTCGCCTAGCAGCGGAACCGCCTCCACCGGAATCTGCGGCGTCTCCCACTCATTCCTTGCCGAGAAGGCCAAGTTGATCGTCTGCATGACTTCTCGCCTGAAGTCCTCAAACATCTTCCTCGTCGCCTCGTCCACCCGGGTGGGGGATCCTCCCGCGCCTGATCCTTCACCCTCGCCTCCTGCCATGGGACTTAACTCAAGATTTTCTTGCACCGACTGCTTCCACGCTCACCGCACCAGAACTGTTGAAGCCAAAAATGACCTCAACAAATGTTCACGAACCAAAGTGCAGTCGATGCCTACTTCTCTCAAACCTCGACCCCTGACAGGTTGCTAAGGCCCTAACACAGACCCAAAGCCTCAGCTGGGAGGTCCCACCACACACCCGAAAGATCTCTGAGAGCTTCCCCTCCAAAGCCAAATGCTGGGCTGGGAGCTCTTCAAAAGGCACTAGGGCTAGAGGAAAATGATCAACTTGCCTTCTAAAGAGCCCTTATGGGTCTTTTTATAGCCTTCCTTTGACCTGAAAATACTGAAATACCCCTGAGGGGTCTGCCAATAGCCAAATCCCGCTGTCATTCAAAGGGCACTTGGGTAATTTTACCTCGGGATAATATATTATAAAATAATCCCCTTTACGGGCGCCGGGCCCTACCACGTGGGCCCACTTGGCGAGAACCCTGGCCGTGAAGGCTCTCGCCGGACCCCCACCAGGGCCAACCCTGGCGAGACCCCTTGCCAGGGAGGTTCGCGCCCTTCACGGTCTTGAAACTACCGCGACTGAAGGCCTACTTGGGGCCTTCTCGCCTCCCCTGGGCGGGAGCTTGCCCTAAGGCGGAAGCTTCCGTGGTCGACGATCTCTCCTACCGAGAGCTCGAGTATCTTCTTTGGTCGGTCGACGATCTCTCCTGCCGAGAGCTCGACTATCTGCCTTGGTTGGTCGACGATCTCTCCTGCCGAGAGGTCGACTATCTGCTTTGGTCGGTCGACGATCTCTCCTGCCGAGAGGTCGACTATCTGCTTTGGTCGGTCGACGATCTCTCCTGCCGAGAGGTTGAACGTCTGCCTTGGGCGGGAGCCCCTTCAGGGCGAGAACTCTATAAGTATGTCTCAGGGCTAACCCAAGGCTGACCTGAGCCTAGCCCAACTCCTCAGTGGTGTCTCCGGGTCCCACCCAGCGAATATGGGGTTGTACAGGTACCGCTGGAAATAAGGTGAGCGTCCTACCCTCTCCCTTGGTGCTAGATCTGTAGTTAAATATTCTAGGAGAGATATTGACTCCATAGAGTCTTGAAGGTGAGGAGGAGATTTCTTAGGGAAAAGCCATGCCTAGGTCATTTTCGATGCTTAGTCTCCTCCAACCTCTTCATTCTTCAAAGTGACGATGAGAGAGTGATTCGTGGAGAAGTATGGCTTTGTGAGGATGAATAAGGGTGGACGTAATTTCTGGAGAAGTTTTTGGGAGATCGATGCAAGGAGGAAGATGAACGGATGTCGTTCATCTCACCTTAAGATGCGTGGAGAAATCTGATTTCTGTACGGAGCGATCTTTGTTGCCAATTTCGGGGGTGTTCTGGCCAGATCTGGGCTTTCGACTAAACACGAAAGTTGTATCCCTTGAAATTATCTTTCCAACGAGTGGTTACACGCACTCTCCAAATTTTTGTAGCCACGGGAATCCTTAGTCGAAGTTGCTGCCCGGATTAATGCTGCACCTAAATTCTGGGCTGTGTAATGTGGAATTCGATTTGGTGGAATTTAATGTTATGATCCGACTCGAGGTTTGGGTGAACTCTTTTTACATAATCATCATGGTGATATGATAAGTTGATGTTATAAATCTGAATTTGTATAACGAGCTGTGGACAAGCTTAACTTAAGGAAAGAGCCTGATATAAATTGGTAGATATATATATTGATGCCCCTTATCTATATCATGTTGAATTCATTTGGAAGGGCATATTAATGACTTAAACTATGGCCATGATGTATGTTGAATGGATAGAAGGGAATTAGTAATCCAATGCTTAGAGTGTCGTCTCCCTACGGGTAGCGTTGTGGAAGTTAACAAGTGCGGTGTTTACCGTCACTAGTTGGAATGAGGTGAGATGAGTATTTGATGGATGGTTGGGCTTGGTCCCCAGTGTTCACGTCCCGAGGCTCCTTCCATGCCACGATATTGTGGAATTGCATGTGGTGTGAGTCGACATGCAGTGTCGTAATCCCGGGTTAAGGATAGTGTGGGAGGTATACGGGCTCGCCAATCGTCACACCGATGGGAGTTGACAGTTAGACCTTGAAAGGTTGGGCTTGGTCCTCGTGCTCATTTTTTGGGCTCCTTCTGTGTCATATATTAGGCTAGTTCGAGGCTAGGATCTTGGGGCATATTTACCCAAGAGAACCCGTTGAGCCGTAGTACGCATGTGAGCTCCGCTATTGTGTTCTTAGCGTTGAGGCGCGCGGAGGCCTAGGCCAGGTAGTGTGGAGACCAGCCTAGTAGTGGAGATACCCGCTCTACTGTCACCATTTGGCCACGGCAGTTGGCGCCTGAGAGGTTAGCTACCTTCTCGAATAGTGGGAACTATAAGTCTGTGTCGACATAGCGATTGCATGTGCTTGATCATGGGTGTGTCATTGCATCGCATACATAGCATTGCACTTCATTACATACACAAGACCATCATCGTATAAGTTTGTATGGGCACTCCTATACGATGAGTTACTTACTGCTGAACGACCCTCAACTTATATGCTTGTATGGTCATCCATATAAGTTGAGTTGCTTACTGTTATAATATTATACTCTCTTGCTACTGTAGATGGTAGATTTGTTGATTAAGAGGTTTCTCATTTATACACTACATCTATTGCTACTTATGACATGTATACTTACTTCACCTACTTGTACTACTGTTTTATATATTGTACCTTTTCCTTTCTCCGCCCGGTGTCGAGGAGTCGTCGAGGGAGCGGATGTGAAGCCACTTAGTCTTTACGATTAACGGTTGCTATATCTTCCTTTTTAGGAGGAAACCCCGCAGGTGGAGCAGCAGGTCTTGCAGCTAGACAGCCAGGCCAGCACGACAGGGCCTGAGGGGACGGTACTGTCGCTACCGTCGGTTACAGATGTTAGTGAGAGAGATTTCACTGTAGCCCTTCGGGGTAATTCTGTTAACGTACTCTGATTATGTAGAAGCTTGTTTAGCTTCTCTTTTGCTGTACTTATGGACTTATGCTTAATGTGGATTGACTTCTGTATATTACTATGGTTGGGTTGGCATTTATATGTTGATATTGGTTGTAGCCGGCAGGATAGGCGTCTTGTGGTACAGGCTGGCCCGAGTGCTAGTGCTACTGCAAGGCGACTGTTCTGGGCATAAGACCCCTTTCATGCTGTGTTTTATGTTACTGGAGGGGGGGGGTCTTACAAATGGTATCAGCTTGCTACGATCCTCCAAGGAGAAAGTCACTTAACAGTGGTGCCACCCCCGTTTGATTAGTCAGTTTGGGGACAAACTGACGTAACGGAAGCAGTGGTGTGCCCATATGTAATTCACAATATGTTTGTCCATCTTTGGCCCTAGATTAGCCAACCTAACCTTAGGTTTGTACCCTATGTGTAGATCACAGTACATGCTAAGCAAGTAAGGGGCACCCCCTCCCCGTCCGTACCTACACAATTCCAACAATCAGAGTTGGGGCAGACGCTCACAGCTATTTTGGATGCCTTTAGGTCCCAATCTTAGAAGGCACCTGTACAACAACAGGGTCCGGGATCTACTTGGTTAAGCATTTTCCGAGCTCTCTCCCCTCCCGCTTATATTGGGACAGAGTCGGCGGTGCGTATGGAAGAGTGGCTCGACACTGTACAAGAATTGTTGGCAGGAATAAGATGCCCAAACAACATGGCGGTGACCCTTGTGGTGACACTCTTACAGCTGCACACCAAAAGGTGGTGGAAGTCCCTCATGGGCTTAGCTTTTTATGGAAGAGTGTACACGAACATTAGTTTTAGCGAATTCTCTGAAGCCTTCTTAGAGCATTTCATCCACTCGGCCGCTCGGGATGATCTTGAAGTGAGATTTTTGTAACTAAAGCAAGGGTCTAAGTCGGTGACAGAGTACCAACGGGAGTTTTAGCACTTGGCTACATTCGCTGACTCCTATGAGTTAGATGATAGAGGGTACACAAAACGATTCTACAAAGGCTTGCGAGATCCCCTAAGGCAAGCCCTTTTGTTTATAGTGGACTCTAGTCTGGCGGAGATTATCGATATGGCGAAGATATTGGAAGCGGACAACTTGGGAAGTGGTAAGAGGCAAGCAGAGGGCGTGAAGGAAGCCGACCCCAGAAACAGAAGGAGATTTGAAAATAGAATAGGAAGAGGATATCGGAGAGGTGGCGGGCGTTTCCCCCAGAATTTTAGAGAGGAGCGCCCGGTTACGCAAATGCTAGCATTACCTCCACCTCAACAATTTCAGCAACACGGCGGAAGGCAGGAACGGGTGTGCTTTGAATGCAACCAACCGGGCCACATTCGACGCTACTCTCCGCAACTGTTTGGAGATGCGCCTTTTGCTTTCCCTCCAGCAGCCCCTCGGGAGCGAGGGTATGTGCGTTGTCGAGGATGTGGACCACGAGGAAGAAACCCCAGACTTGCTCGGGATCAGATGTATGCCTTGGATATGACTCAAGAGCGAAATCCTTAGGAGATGATTGCAGGTACGATTTGAATTAGCCATTTTGCTTCCATTAATATCCTCTAGTGTCTTAAGATATACTAGACGTCTAGCTTGAGTATTATTAATGACACTTAGGCACCGTGATGTTCGGCGGGAAACTGGCTTTTATGTTATTTGACACAAGTGCCTCACATTCTTTCGTGTCTGAAGACTTCATCAAGGACATACACGAAGTGCAATATTTTACTGGTATTTCTCGAAGAGTATGCCTCCCATACAGATCTGAGATGACGGCAACTGCGAAGTGCGAGTTGGAGATAACCATTAGGGGAAAGACCTTTGGTACCCCCGCCACAATTTTGAGAATTCCAGAATTCGACCTCATTCTGGGCATTGCGTGGCTGGACTTGCACTATACAAGAATCGACTGTGCGGAGAAGCAAATCTATTTGAGACATGGAGATACTAATGTAATCTTCCAAGGTATTAATTTCGCACCACGATTATTGCTATCCTAATTCCAGACCTTGAAAGCTCATATGAGAGGGGATGAAGTCTACATGGTATGTTTCAAACTGAAGGAGGTGAGGGTAGATGTGAAAGATGTGCGGGTAGAACGGGATTTCCCTGAGGTATTTCCTGAGAAATTACCAGGGTTACCCCCGCATAGAGAAGTGGATTTTCAGATTAAGCTTGTATCAGGAGCTAAGCCTGTTTCCAGGACCCCTTATCGAATGGCCCCAAAAGAACTCGCAGAGTTTAGAGTTCAACTGCAGAAGTTGGTGGAATAAGGGTTTGTTTGCCCAAACTCATCAACTTGGGGAGCCCCTATTATATTCGTTAAGAAGAAAGACGGAACCCTGCATTTGTGTATAGACTATCGGGAGCTAAACCGATTGATGGTACAGAACACCTATCCGTTACCTCGGATTGATGAGTTGTTCGATCAACTGGTGGGAGCGCATATGTTCTCCAAGCTGGATCTGTGCTCGGGATATTATCAATTGAGAATACGAGAGGATGATATCCAGAAAATGGCTTTCAGCTCAAGGTATAGCTTATATGAGTTTACGGTGATGCCGTTTGGGCTCACAAATGCCCCATCAGCTTTCATGAGCTTGATTAATAAAGTGTTTGAGGCCTCTCTAGATGTATTCTTCATTGTGTTTATTTATGACATCTTAGTTTACTCTAAGACGGAGGAAGAGCATGTCCTGCATCTGGCCTTAGTTTTGGAAAAGTTAAAAGAGCACGCCCTGTTCGCCAAGTTTAGCATGTGTGAATTCTCGCTTAGGGAAGTGGCTTTCATGGGTCATGTAATCAGTGGGGCTTGACTAGCTGTGGATCCGACCAAGGTGCGTTCCATGAAGGAGTGGTCGCCCATGAAGTCGGCGGCCGATGTGAGGAGTTTTCTTGGACTTGCCGGATACTACCGCAAGTTCGTAAAAGGATTCTCTAAGATTGCCCTCCCGCTTACTTCTTTGACAAAGAAAGGTATGCCATTTGAGTGGACACCCCAATGTGAAGCGGCATTCCAGGAATTGAAGGATAGACTTACCTACGCCCCCATCCTTGTCCTGCCGTCTTGGAAGGAAGGATTTCAAGTTTACACGGACGCGTCTTATCAGGGGTTGGGAGCGGTGTTGATGCAGCACGGGCACGTGATTGCCTATGCATCAAGATAATTGAAGAAGCATGAAATCAATTAC
This sequence comes from Platanthera zijinensis, assembly GCA_039513925.1. Taxonomy (NCBI): domain Eukaryota; kingdom Viridiplantae; phylum Streptophyta; class Magnoliopsida; order Asparagales; family Orchidaceae; genus Platanthera; species Platanthera zijinensis. The sequence goes on from CM077083.1 coordinate 94,453,226, forward strand.
CCGGTGCATGATTTGGAGCTAGGAGCAGTGGTGTTCGTCGTGGAGGTATGGAGGCATTATCTATACAGCGTCCACTGCGAAATCTTCTCGGACCATAAAAACTTGAAGTACGTTTATACCCAGAAGGAGTTGAACCTAAGACAACGGCGGTGGTTAGAGTTTCTATGCGATTATGAGTTCACCTTGAACTACCACCCCGAAAAAGAAAACTCTGTAGCCGATGCATTTAGCAGGAAGGTACCCGGCTCGAGCTCAGAGTCTCGGTTGATGAGCATGGAGTTGGCGCGGATGATTGAGGAGATGGATATTACAATGATATTTAAGGCTCCTTTGGAAGAATATACGGAGTACTTGTCCAGCATGAGCATGGTTTGTGATATCTGGGACTAGATTCGAGTGGAGCAAGGATTGGATGCGGCTCTAGCCCCGACACTCAAGTTTATCAAAGATAGGGCTACCGACGAGTACACACTAAAGGACGGCCTCGTTTACTTTCACGGCCTGCTCTACATTCCCAAAGGCTATAAAATCCGAGAGGATATCTTGAGAGAGGCACATTTCTCTCAATATTCAGTGCACTCGGGAATTTCAAAGATGTACGCCGGCTTACGGAAGACGATGTGTTGTCCAGGAATGAAGAAGGATGTCCGATACTTTGTCACGCATTGTGAAGCCTGCCAAAGAGTGAAGGCGAAGTGCAGGAGTCCCGGTGGCCTGTTGCAGTCGTTGCCAATCCCCGAGTGGAAGTTCGAGGATATTTCCATGGACTTCGTACATAGGATACCTCGCTCCCGCTCAGGAAATGATTCAGTATGGGTGATCGTTGATCGCCTGACGAAAGTTGCCCGGTTCATTCCTATGAAGAAGGAGGCTCATCTGGATGTCTTAGTACGCATTTTCGTGGAGCAGTTTGTACGGTATCACGACGTACCTAAGACGATATTTTTGGACCGTGATGGTCGCTTTACCTCTAAGGAGTGGAAGGTGGTACAGGAGTATTTGGGCTCGTGCCTTACCTTCAGCACCGCATTTCATCCTCAGACGGACGGGCAGTCTGAGCGGACCATCCGAACATTGGAGGATCTGTTGAGGTTGTGTGTGATAGATAGGGGAGAGCCATGGGAAAGACTCTTGCCCTTAGTGGAATTCTCCTACAACAACAGCCATCAAGCTAGCATTGGCATGGCACCCTATGAAGCCCTATATGGAAGGAGGTGTAGAACCCCCTTGTCTTGGGTGCAAGATGAAGACCCAAAGACTTTGGGTGTTGAATATATAGATGACACGAATGCGATGGCTAGGTTGATACGGGATCGTATGTTAGAGGCTCAAAGTCGGCAGGCGAAGTATTATAACGCAATGCACCGTATGAGGGATTTTCAAGTGGGTGATAAAGTGTTCCTGAAAATCCGGCCGATGCATGGAGTGTCACGGGTGTGGGGATTGAAGATGCTCAGCCCACGGCATGTTGGGCCCTATGTCATATTGGAAAGGATTGGCCTTTTGGCCTATCGGCTAGAGCTACCGCCCTACCTAGAGAATCTCCACGATGTGTTCCATATATCGTCGCATCGGAAGGCGCTGTTGCGGCCTAAACAATACATCCCCACAACTGATGGTACTGTGGCGTCTGACAGATCTGTGCGACTGGAGCCGGTGCGGATCGTTGATAAAGAGATAAGAGCCTAGCGCCGCAAAAGTGTTCCCTTGGTAAAAGTGCTATGGTCTAATCATGGGAAGGAGGAATTCACATGAGGGCCGATGGATTTGATGCAAGGACGCTACCCGGAGTTATTTGCTTCAGGTAGTTTTATTTAAAAGCATATGTTATTTTTGTATGCTTTACTCCCCATAGCCTCAACCTGATTTCGGGGACCAAATCTTTTATTTTTTTATAGGGTTTGTAATGTCCCAACTCGCGCTAGGCCCCTCGCACGAGTTCTTAGTCAAGAGACTTGACTCGGGCTCGGGGCGCACTGGCAAAAGGCGTCAAGTGTCTTGAACGGAGTGATGCGTTGAGTGATATCCGATGAATTCTTCGAGAATGCCCGGATATACCCACCGATCGTCGAAAATGATGACAGATCGTCGAGTATCGCTGACTATACTCAACGCACTCAACGCCAGGATTTCCGATAGAATGGTAAAGGGAAATTCGTCGGGAATCATTGTTGATACCTGACGAATTCGTCAAGAATTCCTGGATATACCCACCGATCGTCGAGTATCGCTGACTGGTACTCAATGCACTTAATGCAAGGATTTCCGATAAAATGGTTAAGCGAAATTCATCGGGAATCATTGTTGATACCCGACGAATTCGTCGAGAATACTCGGCTATACTCACCGATCGTCGAGAATGATGACCGATCGTCGGGTATCGTTGACTGATACTCAACGCACTCAATGCCAGGATTTCCGATAAAATGATTACAAGAAATTCGTCGGGAATCATTGTTTATACCCGATGAATTCGTCGAGAATACCCGGCTATACTCGCCGATCGTCGAGAATGGAAGCTGATTCCCGGCGAATTTGACTTGTGTGTTTTTCCGCCCAGGCAGATTCGCTGGCTTGACAGGCGTACTGAACCGGACTTCGGGATTCGTGCTGGATGATCCCTTGGACCTGTCACTTCAAATAAGACCTAATTTGGGCGGTCCAATCAGAGGTTGACACATGGCGGAGTGACATAACCCTAATGAGCTAATATAAATAAGAAGAAAACTAAACCCTAGCTGTCACTTCGATCATTGCCGAGCCGCTACTTACGCAAAACCATCGGGAGAGAAGCCGATTGTAGGAGTCGGAGTTCTGGAGTAGGAGAGGCTTGCTGGAGCCAGCCAAACTTTGGAAGAGGAGAAACGCCATCGCTGTCAAGGAAGAAATTATACCGCGGAGGAGGATGACTAGATCCATGGCCAGGATTGATGGTACCGCTTGAAATGAGGTGAGCTTCCTTCCCTCTCCCTTGGTGCTAGATCTGTAGTTAAATATTCTAGGAGAGATATCGAATCCATAGAGTCTTGATGGTGAGGAGGAGATTTCTTAGGGAAAAGCCATGCCTAGGTCGTTTTTTAGGCTTAGTCTCCTCCAACCTCTTCATTCTTCAAAGTGAAGATGAGAGAGTGATTCGTGGAGAAGTAAGGCTTTGTGATGATGAATAAGGGTGGACGTAATTTCTGGAGATGTTTTTGGGATATCGATGCAAGGAGGAAGATGAACGGATGTCGTTCATCTCACCTTAAGATGTGTGCAGAAATTATATTTTTGCACGCAGCGATATTTGTGGCCAATTTCGGGGGTGTCTTGGCAAGATCTGGGCTTTCGATTAAACACGAAAGTTGTAGCCCTTGAAATTATCATTCCAATGAGTGGTTACACGCACTCGCCGAATTTTTTTTGCCACGGGAATCCTCGGTCAAAGTTGATGCCCGGATTAATGCTGCACCTAAATTCTGGGCTGTGTAATGTGGAATTCGATTTGGTGGAATTTAATGTTACGATGCGACTCGAGGTTTGGGTGAACTCTTTTGACATAATCATCATAGTGATATGATAAGTTGATGTTATAAATCTGAATTTGTATAACGAGCTGTGGACAAGCTTAACTTAAGGAAAGAGCCTGATATAAATTGGTAGATATATATATTGATGTCCCTTATCTATATCATGTTGAATTCATTTAAAAGGGCATATAAATCACTTAAACTATGGCCATGATGTATGTTGAATGGATACAGGGGAATTAGTAATCCAATACTTAGAGTGTCGTCTCCCTACGGGTAGCGTTGTGGAAGTTAACAAGTGCGGTGTTGACCGTCACTAGTTGGATTTAGGTTGAGATGAGTATTTGATGGATGGTTGGGCTTGGTCGTCGGTGTTCACGTCCCGAGGCTCCTTCTATGCCACGATATTGTGTAATTGTATGTGGTGTGAGTCGACACGTGGTGTCATAATCCTGGGTCAAGGATAGTGTGGCAGGTTTACGGGCTTGCCAATCGTCACACCGATGGGAGTTGATAGTTAGACCTTGAATGGTTAGGCTTGGTCCTCGTGCTCATTTCTGGGGCTCCTTCCGTGTCATACCTTAGGCCAGTTCAGGGATAGGATCTTTGTGCACATTTACCCAAGAGAACCTGCTGAGCCGTAGTACGCATGTGAGCTCCGCTACTGAGTTCTTAGCGTTGAGGCGTACGAAGGCCTAGGTTAGGTAGTGTGGAGACAAGCCTAGTAGTGGAGATGCCCGCTCTACTGTCACCATTTGTCCACGACGGTTGACGCCTGAGAGGTTAGCTACCTACTCGAATAGTGGGAACTATAAGTCTGTGTCGACATAGTGATTGCATGTGCTTGATCATTGGTGTGTCATTGCATCGCATACATAGCATTGCACTTCATTACATACACAATACCCTCATCGTATATGTTTGTATGGGCACTCCTATACGATGAGTTACTTACTGCTGAATGACCCTCAACTTATATACTTGTATGGGCATCCATATAAGTTGAGTTACTTACTGTTATAATTTTATACTCTCTTGCTGCTGTAGATGTTAGAATTGTAGATTAAGAGGTTTCTCATTTATACACTACTTCCATTGCTACTTATGACATGTATACTTACTTCACCTGCTTATACTACTGTTTTTTATATTGTACCTGTTCCTTTCTCCGCCCGTTGCTGAGGAGTCGCCGGGGGAGCGGATGTGAAGACACTTAATCTTTATGACTAACTGTTGCTACGTCTTCCTTTTTAGGAGGAAACCCCGCAGGTGGAGCAGTAGGTCTTGCAGCTGGACAGCCAGGCCAGGACGACAGGGCCTGATGGGACGGTACCGTCGCTACCGTCGATTATAGATGTGAGTGAGAGAGATTTTACTGTATCCCTTCGGGGTAATTCAGTTTACGTACTCTGATTATGTGGAAGCTTGTTTATCTTCTCTTTTGCTGTACTTATGGACTTATGCTTAGTGTGGAATTACTTCTTTATATTACTATGGTTGGGTTGGCATTTATATGTTGATATTGGTTGTAGCCGGCAGGATAGGCGTCTTGTGGTACAGGCTGGCCCGAGTGCTAGTGCTACTGCAAGGCGGCTGTTCTCGGCATAAAGCCCCTCTCGTACTGTCTTTTGTGTTACGGGAGGGGGGGGGGGTCATACATGAAATATCACCATTTTGGATATAAAAGCCAACCTGAGTATTAATTTATTTACAGTTTTAGTTATGTGAAGAAAGAAGGACCCAAGGTAACTTGGGTTAAAAATGATTAATCGGTTTTCATTGTTGGTGAAAGACTTTTCTACCACAGAGTAACAGTGGTATTTGGACAGTGGTTGTTCTAAGCATATGACTGGAAATAAGGCCAACCTAACACATTACAAGGCAAAGCTAGGACAAAAAGTAATTTTTGGTGACTCCAACTATGGCAAGACTGAAGGCTATGGAAAAGTTAAAGTTGGAGCTATCAACTTTAGAAATATAGCAATTGTAAGTGGACTGAAGCACAACCTTATCTCCATAAGTAAATTATGTGATGAAATGTTTCAGGTATCATTTACTAAAACCTCCTGTATTATCACTTCTTTAAACAATAATGTAGTATTGACTGGCACTAGAGTCGGAAATTTTTACTTAGTCAACTTCCAGGTGTCCAAATCTGAAATTTGCCTATTTAATTCAACTAGTAATAACAATTACCTTTGGCATAGGAGATTAGGTCATGTTAACTTCAAAAACATTTCCAAATTATTTAGGGACAACCTTGTCAGAGGTTTGCCTTCTTACCCCTACAAGAAGGAAAGCCTTAGCAGGGCTTATCAATTAGGCAAACAAACTAAAAATAGTTTTAAATCATTAAACAAAAGTGACTCACCTAGGATATAATACTTACTACTTATGTACCTTTTTGGCCCTATAACAGTATAAAGTCTAGGAGGGAAATCTTATACTTTAGTGATTGTAGATGACTTCTCTAGATTCACTTGGGTTTTCTTTCAGAGATCTAAGTTTGATAACTTTAAGATTCTTAAAGACTTTCTCAAGAACGTACACATGGAGTACTCTACTCCAGTTGCATTGATAAGAAGTGATCATGGTACTGAGTTTGAGTCTCTTCTTATGCAAGAGTTCTGTAGGAAGGAAGGTATCATACATTGCTTCTCAGCTCCTAGAACACCTTAACAGAATGGGGTTGCTGAAAGGAAGAATAGAACACAAATTGAATCTGAAGGCACATTACTTGCAGATGCTTATTTTCCCCTATCCTTTTGGGCTGAGGCTGTAAGCACAATAAATAATGTGCTGAATAGAATTCTTATACACAAACTTAAGAATAAGACTCCTTATGAGCTACTAAAAGGGAATAAACCTAAAGTAGATTACTTTAAAATATTTTGATGTTTATATTATATACACAACAACAATAATAAACACATTAGAAAGTTTGAATCCAAGTCTGATATGGGAATTTTTCTTGGATATTCCCAAGTAAGCCGGGCTTATATGGTATATAAAAAATCTACCTTAAAAATTGAAGAGTCTATCCATGTTTCTTTTGATGAGACTAACATGTTTTTCATGGAGAAGACTTCTTCTACCAATGAATCTTTGCAGGAACATAAGTTGTGGGAAAAGCTTAATGACTCGACCCTCACCAATGAGCTAGGTAGCCATTCTTCTCCACAATGTGCTAAAGAAAGTGAAGAAGAAGACACTTAAATCAGTGATAAACCAACAACAGCTAACTTAATTCCACAAGAGGAATTTATTACCCAAGTTGTTGAACAACCAACTCCACCCACTGACTTGATCACACTTAGAGATCACCCCATATCTCAAGTAATTGGAGACATGTCAGCTGGTGTGCAGACAATGCATCAACTCAACCAAGATTTGATGCATGTCTGCTTCATATCTCAAATTAAGCCCCAATCAATTAAAGATGCAGATGAAGATCCACACTAGATCATTGCAATGCAAGAGGAGTTCAATCAATTTGAGAGATGCAGAGTTTGGGACTTAGTTCCAAGACCCAAAGACTACCCAGTCATTGGAACTAAGTGGGTATATAAAAACAAGCTTGATGCCTAATGTGTCATCATAAGGAATAAAGCAAGACTTGTTGCTCAAGGTTATAGGTAAGAGGAATGGTTTGATTATGACCAGACTTTTGCACCTGTTGCAAGGCTAGAAGCAATCGGGATCTTCCTTGCATATACTGCTTTCAAAAAATTCAAAGTTTTTCAAATGGATGTCAAGAGTGCCTTTCTGAATGGGGAACTAAAAGAAGAGGTCTTTGTTGAACAACCTCCAGGTTTCATCTCTCCAACTCATCCCTCTTATGTCTTTAGATTACATAAAGCTCTCTATGGTTTAAAGCGAGCTCCAAGAGCTTGGTATGAGACCTTAGCTAGCTCCCTTTTAGAACATAAATTTTCTAGAGGCATTGTAGATAGGACATTATTCACTAGGCACCATAAGGTTCAAATTTTATTATTACAAATTTATGCAGATGATATTATATTTGGGTCTACAGATTCCAAACTATGCAAGAAGTTCTCTGACCTCATGCATTCAAAATTTGAGATGAGTAGCATGGCTGAGCTCTCCTACTTCTTTGGTCTCAAAGTGAAGCAGCTACCTGATGGCATATTTATATCCCAATCTAAATATGCTAAAGAGCTGATCAAAAAGTTTGGGATTTCATATGCCTAAGCCAAGAAAACACCTATGGATACAAATGTTGGAATTGACTCTAATGAACATGGGAAACCTGTTGATCAAAAATTATATAGGGCCATTGTTGGATCTCTACTATACCTTACAGCAAGCAGACCTGACATAATGTTCTCTACATGTCTTTGTGCTAGGTTCCAAGTGAACCCAAAAGAATCTCACCTTACTTTCTTAAAAAGTATTATAAGATATATTAAGAGTTGTCCTAGTCTAGGACTTTGGTATCCTGCTGAGTAAGAGTTTGAGTTAACTGAATACTCAGATGCTGAATTTGCTGGATGCAGAGTTGCTAGAAAAAGTACCTATAGAACGTGCCAATTCATTTGTACTAGATTAGTCTCATGGTTTTGCAAGAAATAATCATCTGTGTCTACATAAACTGCTGAAGCAGAATATATCGCAGCTGACAGATTCTGTTCCCAGATGTTGTGGATCCAGAACTAACTTCTGGACTATGGGCTCAACTTAAATGATTCAACTCTATTATGTTATAACACAAGTGCAATTTACATTGCACAAAATCCAGTACATCATAGTAGAACTAAGCATATAGATATTAGGCATCATTTCATTAGAGAGTGTGTAAACAAAAATAAAATTAACCTTGTCTATATATACACTGATTTGCAAAGAGCAGATATCTTCACCAAACCTTTGGATGAGAGGAACCATCTGTTCTATATAAATCAGCTTGGTATGATAAATGGAGAAGCCTTAATTTAATTTCTGTCTATGGTCGACGAATTTTTCAATTTTTGTCGAACGGAGATCGACGAACTGGGAAAAGTTTTTGGGAAATTCGTCGAATGGAGATCGACGAACTCTCTGTGAGTGAAGCTATTTTCGTCGACTGGAGATTGACGAAATTGCTTCAAAAAAACTTCGTCGAACAGAGCTAGACGAAATATTTCCCTTCTTCTAAATGAGATCAACGAAATCATTTGTCAATAAAATATTTCGTCGACCCCAGATCGAAGATTTCTTTTGTTTCACAGGACGCAGTTTGTCATTTCATATTCTGAAAAACCCCAGATGGTTTTCTTCGACCTCCATCCCACGCTTTCAGTTCCCTCATACTTGATCATTCTGTTTCCTTGTTTTAGGTGACTATAGCGATTCCTGCAGGTGCTCTCGCAGGAATGAAGTTTGATATGGGATTTGATATTGACTTTGAATCATTTCAACATTCCGACAAGATATTTCTCGATATTCTGCAGTTGTTTGAGAAACTGCACCTGAAGAACCTGATGAAGATAAGAATGAAGATAGCCACGACTAAAATCAGAGAATGGGTTTACACTTCATCAGCTCCAGATGCTGATACGATGGTTGGAACATTATCGGGTAACACCATCCCTTTTACTCAGTATATTCTTAAAAAAAAATTTGGCTTAGTTAATGGAGAAGAAGAACTTGAAATTGAATCTTCGGAATTCGATAAGATGTTGACTTTAATGGGATATTCTGGAGATAACGCCAATAAATTGCTGAAGAAATATTTGTCTATCGGGTACAAGTTTATTGCACACGTAGTTGCAAGGTTTTGTTGGGCAAGCATACTGCCCACGACTATATTACTAGACTACTATTTTTAGTTATGTGTGCTGTAGTTAATAAGAAAGCCGTTAACTGAGCTCATATTTTGTTTGATCTGATAAGGAAGAAAAACACTAAGAAAGAAGTGTGTTTTGGGAGAATTCTTTGAATTTTCCTCCAGGCAAAGGCCGTTGAATCTCTTGTCAATCCGATAATATTCATCAATGCATCCAAGAGTCTAACCTGCTCCTTATTTAGCAGGTGGGAGAGGAACATCCAAAAGCCATCCAGGGATTCCTCCTCCAATACTTTTGAGTGTACCAGGGCTGTTTCAGCCACTCCCCACCCTATTGAGGACTCTTCCATTGCTCCTCCTCCTCCACTTATCCAAACTCCTTCTACATCCCTCCAACAAATCTCCTCAGCTCTAGCAGATCAACCTACACAAACACCTCCTTCTTCCCACATCCACCCTTCTTCACCAGTTCATCAACCTACACCTCCACAATCCCTAATTTCTTCTCCTGTACAACAACATCTAGATAAGAGCTCTCACCAGATTCTAATAATCCTCCTCTGTCCCCTCTTCCTTCTCATCTCACTAATATTCCTCCTTTTCATAATCTAACCTCATTAAGCAAATTCAACCTTCTTTCATCTCCCAGCCATTCTCTGTCTCCTCCAGATGAACAAATGATAGACTCTCATCCCTCATCTTCTACTATCAATCCATCTGTCTCTACTCAGACCCCACCAGAATTCATGGAATTAACTTCACCCTCCATTTCCTCCATACTAAAATCCATCACACCTCTCATTCAACAACTTATAGAAGAGGCCATTTCACCTCTTGCTTCCTCCATCTCTACTCTTGCTGCTCAGCTTTCTGCCCTCCCTGTCCCTCCTTCTTCAATCAGGGGCCTGGTTCAAGTGATTATTGAAACTAGGCAGGGGGAGATACTCTATGAAGAAATAGCTCCAGCAGCAATAGTAATAGCATCAAATTAAGATATTGTTGATACAGAGTTACCTGATGCAGAACTTTCTTAACTTTTGTATACACACTTTGAGACAACTGATTTATCACATTCTTTGGATATTTACTCTGAAGACTGCTCCATCTCTCCAGCTGTTGACCTGTCTTCAGTTATAAGTTCTTTTGACCTCCTGTATATAATTTTTTTTTTATTTGCTTCCAATCAATCTTCCACAGATATTGTTTGTTATACAGCTCCTGTTAGCTCAGAGGTTTTACAGCTGATTCAGAATAGTTTTGTTGCTCTAGAGCCTGAACTTGTTCAACTTCCAGAGGCTGAGCTTATCAAGGTTACTGAGGATTAATTTTCTGATCCTAAGGCATGTTTTCCTCCCACCTTTGTCTTTTATACCTCTCCATTAACAGATATGGATGAGATTTTTACTGCAGACATTGCTCAGGAAGCTGAAATGGATTCAGATGTAGTGGTTCTTCCTCCAGCTGTTCCACCTCAAGCTGAAAAGCAAATTCCACAGGAAGTTATAGCAGAGATTGATGCATTATATGACAACCTATATAGTTCTTCTGAAGATGATCCGGCAGATGATTTTGATTCTAATAATTGTAAGAAGAAAGTTTTGAAGAAAAGTAAAGCTGCACCAAAGGCTATTCCTAAGCCAAACCCAAATAGTGATACTCCATATTACATACTGTTGAAGATAACCCCTTATCCTGGAATGCCTCAATGGATGTGGTTGTACAAGCATGAACAAAAAGAAAGGAAGAAGAAGAGAAGGTACAGGTCTCCTCCAAGACAATTCAGGAAAGACCCTCCTCCTCCTCCTCCTCCTCCCTCTTCAGGCTCCTCAGTAAAAATCATTTAGAAACCTACTCCTGTGACCAAAACCTATCAGAGATATCCTAGGCAAAGCAGTCAGCAAACCTCTACAAGCAACCCTCCTCCAGACTCTGCCAAGAAAGTTCCTACTGAAGAACAAAAGCAAGACTCTAGTCCAAAAAGGCCAGAGTCTCCTCCTATTCCTTTTATTGATCTATAGTAGGAGACCTCTGCCAAGATGGCTAGATTTCAGGAGTTAGTAGGACTCTCTTAGATAAGGAAAGCAAAATCTGAAGATAAGGACATTTATCAGTACTCTACTATGTCAACCAACAAAAAAGAGGAACTTAAAAGGTATGCAAAACCTAATAAGTTCTTTAATGTAGATGACTATATGAAACTACACCCAGAGGCTGTTGTTCCAAGAACTTCATCTCAAACTATTATTTGAGCATCTAACATGTTTATGTAAAAGAAAGAAGCTGCCAATCAAAATAGGGAAATGATATTCAAACAGCCTGCTGAAAGATCAGACAAGGATAAAGCTAAACAGAGAAAATGAGTCTATTTTTTATTCTTAGTTACATTTGAACTTTTTTTATATCATGAAGCACATACTGTAAATATTTGCTGAATGTTTATTTCTGTAAGATATATTTTCTTTTGCTTTATGATTGTTTGTTTTTGTGTTGTATTAGTGACCTCACCCAAATAGGGGGAGATTGTTAGATCCCTAGTTGGATTTGGGCTAGGTTCACTAATTTAGGCTGAGTCTGACCCACCATTTTATAGCCAGGGTCATGTCTAGTAGTCCTAGAGTTTAGGCTAAGTCCTCTTAGTTCTACCTTCTTGGACCAGCCAGCAGAAGACTTCAGAAAACTCAGTCTTTGGAGATATCAGAAGACAGTTTGATCAGTTCGAAATTCTTCGAACTAAGCACGAAAATCATCGTTCTCCGATCGAAAAACTCAGAGATAATTCTTTGATCTGAGCTCGATGATCTTCGAGCTCAGCTCGACGATTTGTTCTCTTCAGACATATTCTCAGCTCGACGAACTCAGAGTATAGATTTGGCAAGTATTTCTAAGTTAGCAGTTCGCAGAGCTCAGGTCGATGAACATGCATTCTTAGGTCGACGATCTTGGATCTCAGGTCGACGAATTCTATTCAGAGTTCGACATTTTCTGTCCAGTTTCAGAATGAGTTTTTCCTCCTTCTGCTATTTTATTTTCTCATTTATTAGCAGTATTATTCTTAGTATTTAATGGATACATTCATCTAGATATAGCCATTATCGGCTGCATTAAATATGGTATTCATCAGAATATTTACTTGCTTATTCAATCAATGACAGTTGGGGAAACTCATAAATGTTTTTATTCCAGCCATTTTGAATTCTCCAGATCAGCCAGCATTTAAGAAAGTTATTCAAAATTCAAAGCATAATTTAATTGACAGAATATTAAAAGTGATTCATGTTTTTCAAGGCATCAAAGACAAGAAAAACAAAAGGATTACAGTACATAGTACAATCAACTAGTGGACAACTCCTTCATTCTTTCTCAGAGCTTTTTCATCTTTGTCAATACTGAAGACTGAAGAAGAACAATCCTAAGAAATCAAGAGTCTTCTTCATTTTCAGATTCCAGGAATCTTCAGAAACTTTCTGTTCAACATTTGAATACTGGATTTTCTGGACATTGCCAAATCAAAGCTGAAGGCCTACTCACCCTGAAGCAAAGCTCTTATTCTTCCTAAACCTTCAAATTCTCAGGGAGAGATTTGACACCATAAGAATCCACACAGTCTTCTCAAGTTATTTTGAGAATAGAGAAGACTACCATTAACCTTTTTCCACCCCAATGTACAGGGTTTTAACTCACTTCACCAGTTAGCTTGGTTGCAAGTTTCCTGATCAAAATACTTGAGAGTGGTTTTTGAGGACCTGATCAAAAGCTCAAAGGTGGCAGTCACCTGATCAAAACCTATTAGTGGATTCCTACAAGGGTGGTAGAAGAGTGGATGTACCCAGGTTGGGGAACCACTATAAAATTTCTTGTGTTGTCTGGTTGCCATTTTATTTTAGTTCTTGTTGTGGCTGTGATAGCTTAGATCTGTGTTCTGTGTTAGATTAGTTTTACTTAGGTTGTTTTATTGCTTACCGATAATCTTGGTATTCACTAGTCTTTCTACTCTAATTATTTTTAAACAATAAAAGTTTTTAACTACTCTATTCACCCCCCCCCCCTCTAGAGAAAATCAGGTCTAACCCTCTCTTTCATATAGACATAGGCATTTTGTGTGAAGACCATCTAGACAGGTTGATCTGGATTGGTGATGATTGATCTACGTACCGGAGAAGACTCCGTAAATAAATGAGAAATTTTATGGGGTTTTGGGGTGTTGTAGGATGCTGCAAAGAGTACTGGAGATGTTCTCTAGGAAAACACTCAAATTTGGGGAAGAAATTGTGTTTTGTCCCCTATCGCACAACAATAGTGATATCGTTTGCAGTAGCTCCTATAGTGCTTTTGATTATGGTTGTGAAGCCTACGTCCATGAGACAATATTGGTAGTATGTTGAGCTGAGAGCCCGTAGTGCCTAGCTATAGTGGCAATGAGAGACACATTGAAATATAACACTCTTATTTATTTTGTAAATGGTAAAGGGGAGTCCAACCTGCATCATGTCGACCGCCTGATGGCTTGATGATTTAAGAAACAGGAAACGACTGAGCTGGACCAGCACTATGTCTCTCGACTAGAAGGCCTAAGGTAATTGGTGTGGTCGGGGGCATAGAACAGATTCATTATAATTTGTTTATGCACGACTATAATGCTTAAATATTATCGTCTAAGAGGTTGATGCTTAGGATGGCGGTGGGGCTGGATAATTCAAGTACACTAATTATGTTCCCTGAGTGCTCGGGACTTGTGGTCGTGTGCGCCAACATATATGATGAATGGTACTTAAATTGCATAGATATACACATAAATGTCATTTTGCTACTTGCAGAGAAGGAGCACCGACGCCCCGAGTGAGGGGTGGGATCGTTATAAATTTTTCTGCTAAAACTAACCATTGTCTTGTTTGCCATATCTTTATTGATTTTCCATGTGCATGTGCAGGAGAGCAGAGTGGGAAGTAGTGGGATGAAGCCCCTGTGCGCTATGCTAACCTCGAAGGCAAAGCGAAGTGTTTACTTATTGTCATGTGTGACCGGCCTATGAGCTGATGTATGTAAAATAATTTTGTGAAGGAAATGTTGTAAGGCTTTAAGGCCAAAACACTTTATGTATTTTATATATCATTCCTATGGTATTTTTAGTGGACATTCCTAGAGTTGGGTTCTGAATAATTTAAAAAATTCCACTAGAATGCAACTCTGAATTTGGATACCTTAATGATTTGGTTTCAATGCATAACTCTACTGACCTATTTGTGGAATATGGTATGTGGACCCGGCCGAAGCTTCTGTTATTTTTACTTGATGGATGGGGGTGTTACAGTTTATTCGCCCAGGTACATCTCCATAGGGATCCCATGTGCTCTTTGTCAATAATAAAGATGGTAGCTTGAGGTTATAAATCAATTATAGGAAGTTGAATAGGATGATAGCTCGGAATACTTTTCCTCTCCCCAGGATTTATTAATTGTTTGATTAACCGTGAGGAGCTCATGTGTTTTCGAAGCCAGACTTTCGATCGTGTTATTATCAAATGGGAAAACACAATACACGGTTGATGAGAGTTTTATGCTTAGAATATCCGCCTTATTGTAGCATCAACACATGGGCTAATTTATACTATAAGTTGCCTATTCTGCCGGGTAATCTAATCTCACAAATGTCAACCCAACCAAAATAAGAACACAGAAGTCATAATCCACAGAAAGTAAACGTCCAAAATAGTACGTTAATAATAAGAAGCTACATCAGCTCCTTTAATATCATAGTGCATGAGACTGCCTGAAGGATACATCATAACGCTCACAACTCACATCAGTCACAAAAGGAAGAGAGGTTATCGTCGTATCAGGCCCTGTCCCCCTGGACAAACTGTCCTCTTGCACAAGGCGTTGTTGCTGCTCCAACTGCGGTTATCCTCCTAAAATGGTAGACGTAGCAACTATTAGTCATAAATACCAAGTGACTATCACATCCGCTCACCCCAGCGACTTTAGGGCACCAAGCTGTGGAAAAGAAGGAGAAGCACAATATAGCAGTAATATATATACCAAATCAAATGACATGATATTATTATGTATTTAACAGTACATGTATAAGTAGCATGACAATAGTATGTAGGTAACATAAGTAGTAATCAATATATGAAAGGTACATCTACTCTAATAGGATATCAATCATAACTATTGAATTGAACTTAACTTATGAAAATTCTGCTACAGATTTATAAGTTAAGGATCAGGTATATCAAAGTAGCTAATCATATAAAAGTGCCCATACAAATGAATATGATGAGGATCTCATGCGGTGCAATGCAATGATATGACATGTATGTAGTATGATGAATCACCCATGCACACACACACACAAACTTGTTATGTCGATATAAACCTTTAGTTCCCACTTTTCAAGCAGGTAGCTAAACTCTCAGACATCAACCGTCGTGGCTAAACGGTGAAAGTAGAGTGGGATACTCGACTACTAGGAGGGCATATACATTATCATTACTAGGTCTCAATACGCCTCAATGCTAAAAATACAATAGTGAAGCCCCTGTGTACTATGGTTTGAAGGGGTCATGGGTAGATATGCAACAAGAGCCCAACCCAACTAGCCTGTAATTGGTACGGAAGGAGTCTTCAGGAGGGAATCACTGAAGAACCAAGCCCAACCACCCACTGGCACGAAAGGAGCCTTTGGGAGTGAATACCAAAGGTCTATGTCCAACTGCCCAAGGTCTAACTGCCAGCTCCCGTCGGTGTGATGACTGGTGAGCCCACAGACCTTACACCAAATCCTCGATGTTGGATCATATACCATGAGTCAACACACACCCAACCCCTGCAATTCATATTTACCATGTCATCTTGCATTCAAGTGCTCCAATTGAGTCCCTTCATATCATAGATAACACCGTGCTCCAAAGCACACAAGGGTCCACATATACCACAGGATGAAAATCCATCCAAATTGAAACACCAATCACTCACTGCTATCCATAGGGAGTTATTGTACGAAAAGTAGTGGATTATACCTGTCATTCCTTCAATACTTGAGATCAATGTTAAGCTCATCATATGACCATGGGGGTATACCTCATTGAACATGGGGTGAACTTCATTTCAAGCATTTATCACATGCATATGCATCACAATTAATCAATAATCTCTACCGAACTTTGTTTCACAAACCTCAAATTACTCACAACAATTAATCATTCCAAAACTTATTAACCATGCAAGGGGTGATCACATTATCATCAACGATCTACAAACCGATCACCCAAGTAATAAATTTTGAGAATAAGGAAATCATCAAAATATTAATACATCACGGCTACACGATATAGTTTACTAAAACTAGCATTCAGGAAGATATAGTCGATAAAAAATTACGTGCATCCCCAAATCGGAAAGGTATTTTCAAGGGATATAACTTTCGTGTTTAGCTTCGGGCTCCAAATCCAAATCCATCACACATGAAATCGTGTTTCAGTCTAGTCGTGTAAACTTAGAAAGAACCAACCTATACTTAAATAATTACTGCACAGTAACTTCGGCTGCACTATAATGGAGCTACAAAACTTTCTCGAAAACATTTAACCATCCGTTAGAAAGGTCTTTTTGAGGGCTACAACTTTCATGTTGAGCTCGAGACCTGAATCAGAGTTTATCATACCTAAAATCATCCTTGAAGTCAGTTGTGCATAGGAAAACATATTTCTATATAGCACTTTTGCACGCATCATAAAGATGTATGAATGACATTGGTTCATCTCCTTCATCCATCCATCACACAAAACACATCAAACTTCTCTCTTCCCTTTCTCCCTCATTAGACCACGGTTCTTCACGAGATAAAGCCCGCCATCTTCATAATGAAGAGAGGAGATGATTGTAGATATTCATGCGGCTATCGACGCCCTAGAATGAAAGTTCTAGCATTCTTCCTTCCTAAGAAATCTCCATTAAACTCATAAATCAGGCTCTCTTGAGTTGATGTCTCTCTTACAGTTTGGATCTAAAGATCTAGCACCAAGGGAGAGGGTAAAAAGCTCACCTAATTTCCGGCCATGGATTTGTCCTTCTTAATGGCGACATGTCAGGCTCGGATTTCCAGTGGTATAGTGCGCGGTTTATCATTCTTCAGGAAGAGGAGAAAATTTGTCGATCCCAAAAGCTTTTAGTGTTCCGGTTTATAAATGAGTGGCTGGTGATTTAGGGTTTAATATTATCTTGCCATGTGTCACTCTCTCATTGCACCGCACTTAATATATCATAAAAAAAGTTTATGAAAAGATAAAACGTTATACGGTACAAATATTGAAGTACTGAAAATGATTTGGCCATGTACAAAGTCAACACAGAAAAATACTAAGTCCTTTCGTCAAATATAATTGACGAATCATCGGAATCACACGACGAATCATCGAGTGCATTAGGTCTGTTACACGAGTCATCTCGACGAATACACGAGTCCACTCGACGAATCTCACGATGAATTTCACATGTCCACTCAAGTTCACTCGACGTATTCGTTGATTCCTCTCGACGAATTCTCGAGTCCATTCGATGAATCATCTCAATAGATTTCATAAGTCCACTCGAGTTTGCTAGACACTTTATTCGAGTACTCTTGATGAATTCTCGAGTCCTTTTGACGAATCATCTTAACATATTTCACAAGTCTACTCAAGTTCACTCGATTAATTCGTCGAGTCCTCTTGACAAATTCTCGAGTCCTTTCGACGAATAATCTTTACAGATTTCACAAGTCCAATCAAGTGCACTCGACGAATTCTTCGAGTCCTCACGACAAATTAATTAGTCTTCTTAACTATTTCTCGAGTTATCTCGACGAATTTCCTCTAGGACTCTCGATGAATTTACAAGTCCTCTTTAAAAGTTCACTTCAGGCCTGATTTAACTAATGTCTAAAATCACCATAGTGAAACCTCAACACACACGAGGGTCTAGCTCGAAATGGGACGTTATAAATCCTATAAACCAACAATAGATTTCGTCACCAAAATTGAGCTAAGTGTTACATCCCTCAGACTACTAGACCCCCTAGGAGTGGTTTTGTCATGACAAGGTCATGACAAAACCCTAGGAAGCCAAAGAAGACCAAGTGGACCTAAGAATATAGGTGAGATCATTATGGTCTACAAATAGTAGATTCCTAAAGCCTAGTTTAGGATGATCATGAGGCTTCACCATGAATCCAAGATGCCACTATGACCTCACAAATCTATTGAAAGGCCCTTAGGGTGGGTCCATTATAGTCAACCCAGGTTGGCCAAGTTGACCTAGGATTATTCTAGGACTTAATTTGGCAAGGTGCCCTAACTAAGGGCAATGTGCCCTAATGAGCCGAACCAACCCTACCAAAGTCTTCAAAGAACTAAAGTGGGGTCAATGGGTCACCAAAGTTCCATTGGGGTCAACCCTAGATCTTGAGTTGGCCCAAGTCAACTCTAGCGCTAACTTGGTCAAAGTGCCCTTCGTAAGGGTCAAGTGACCCCCAAGTGCCAATATAACCCTACCCAGCCCTACCTAGGCCATAGTTGAGGCCAATGGGTCACCAAGGACCCATTGGGGTCAACCAAAAAGGTCAAAATGACCAAGGTCAACTCTAGTCTAATTTAGGTCAACTTAGTCCAAATGGGCTAACCCAAGCTCAAGCCCAATTCACTTGGGCTAACCACCACTTAATCATTTAATATTAGGAATTAGTGGGCTACAATTAGGCTATGTGATGAAAAATTTTGGCCATGAGGGGCAGGAGAGAGAAAGCTTCAATTTCTCTTTAATGGAGGAGAGAGAAAATGGGTTAAAGCCATTCATTGCATAGGGAGGCCAAGGATCACCCTTTATTGTTTGATTCATCTCCCCTAACAGCCCTGAAAATATGAATAACTTTACAGGCTTTTCCACTGACCGAATGCAGTGAACCACCATGGCCGAGAAAGGCTATTCATGGCCATTAATGGCCATTGATGACTTGGCATCTCCCCTCCCTAACTAAGGCTTTAAACACCATCTGTGGCCTGAGAGGAGTTTTTCCCACAATTTACCTGAATAATTTGAGCCCTTCCACTAGGTAGTTGCAGAAACCCGAGCGACGCCAGCACCACCATGATGACCCGATGATCGGCGTGACTCCAGACCACCACAAAGGTCCTCCTCCTCTCCTTACTCTATGGGTAGATAATAGCTTTCATTTAGGATGAGGATCAGGCTCAATTGAGCCCAATCTAAGCTTTAATTTTTTTTGTTTTTTCCGAGAAAAATAAACTTGCGGGAACGCTGGAGTTGTCCCCTCCGGCGGCCGTGCCGCCGCCCAGCAATGGCCACCACCTCGACGGAGGTGGTGGCGGTGGCCGACCAGGGAGGTGGTCGGTTGGCCTGCTGTGGAGGTTGGAAAAGGCTCTAGGTCGGGATGATCCTGGCCATAAGTTGGAGGTAAATGATGACCAGGGGACACTGGATGCGCTTTAAGATTCGTGCTGGAGATTATTTAAACTATAGGTTATATATTCATATAATTTCATTTATGTCATAGAAATTGTATTTAATGTTGTAATTTATTAAAAATACCTAGGTTCACATATAGAGAAAGTGGTAAACAACTAAGTTGTAGCCCTAGGGGTGTACTTTATTTTAAAATTAGTTTGAACAAATTTGGGTGCCTAGTTCGACCAGGGCACTCATTTTAGTGGGATCTATACCTAGGACTTGTTAGAGGTTTAAAGGTATGCCCCCACTTCACCCCTTGTCCAATTGACCTGAAATTTGGACAGGGAGTCACCCTAACCTATACCTAGGTCATATTAAAAAATGGGAATTTTTTGAGATAATGTTTCTATAGTTTTAGAAATTATTTAATAATCCTAGGGTAAATTAATTAGGATACATAAGAACCTCGAAACCCTCCCAAATTTTGGTGAGTGGTCCCTAGGGTCACCATGATGTTCTATATAATTTTCACCTCATTTATAGTTTATTTAGTGGGGAAATGAGAAAACCCTTGTTTTTCCCTAAAAGGGGTATTTAGGTCAAAAGTGTACCTTGTGAGTTTGGGTGGCCAAACCCCCTCAACATTGGCTGAAATTTGGGCCACTAGTTTGACATGACATTTAGTACCCTCATATTGGTTATGGGGTTGTTTGGGGGTAGAATTGCCCTAGGACCCAAGTTCAAACCCTAAATTTGGACCTTGGGGGTTTGAGAAGGGCATTGGGTCAAATGCCCTTGTATGGACTTGAAACTTGGGGGAGAGGACCCTAAGGTGGTTAAAATCCTCTGGTGGGAATATTAGTGGATTTATAAATGGTTAAACCCATCAAAACACTAACCATAGTTTAGGGCACAACCCTTATACATATAAGATAGGCTATCAAAACTTAATGCAAAGCTATGAAACTTGGGTAGTATAGTCATAGGGTTAATAAGAGCCTCTGGTGATTTTATTGGTAGTTTTGGAACAATAAATTTAGTAACTCCTTTATAATACATAGAATTTCCCTTGAAAGTATTTTGTTTGTTATGATCACACTATTTAATAGGAAGTTATGAAAAATGGGCAGAGGGTATTTTAAGTCAATATACTCATACTTGAATTTTATTATAATTTTTAGATGTAATTTTTCAGTACTTCCTTCACAATCTTTTAAAAATGTTATTATATTAAAAAATAGATTTAGAGCTCAATGATTGATTGAAAGTTGTGAAACTCATGTAAAAGTGTACTTGGGTCAATATGCACATGAGGAAAATTTTTTATAATTTTTAGATGAATATTTTTAGTAGTTGTTTAATTAATTTAAGAAAGAGAATTATTGTTCTAAATTAAAATTAGAGCTCATTATTCACTGTGAAGTTTGGAAACTTGGTCAGGAGTGTTTTTAGGGCATATTATTCATGCTTGAAATTTCTTACAATTTTTGGAAGCTTATTTACAGCACTTGTTTCTTTAGGTGTTAACTACGTGATTATATTTAAAATTATGGACCAGAGGCTTAATCCTTGCTAAAATTTGGGAGACTTGAATTTACTAATTAATTATCTTCCTAATATTTATAATAATTTTATGGAGCATTTTGCATGACTGTAAGGGCCACTTCATACTATAACTGGGCATTTGGATTTTTATGAGAGATAAATAAAATGTAATATAAAGTAAGAAAATTCCAAGTTTCTGGATTTAGGCTATAAATATCATGATAGTCCTTCATTAATTAACTTAGGGTGTTTGGATGAGGATTTAGAGTACCTCCTATCTTGCACATCATATAGCATAAGGTGGTCTTCATTGTAGTTTACTGATTTTAGTAAAGTGGATTGGAGTATACCATTGGAATTTAGGGTGAGTAGGTTGTAGGGTTGTCTAAGATTAGGTGGTGCTCGGGATCGATGAAAGATCGTCTTTCCTGTGAAGGGAGAGATAGGGTCAAAACACATTAGGGTTAGAACCAGTGTAATACTAAAGGGATCGAGAATCGGGTATTAACTAATAATAATAAGTGCCTTACGAAAGGGAGCTTTAGGCTTTAGCCTATCGTAGTTCCTAGTGCCCTCGAGAACATTTATTGAGGTATGCCTTGGGTAGTCCTGGGTTAACCTAAACTATAGGCAAAATAAGCATCAAGAGTAAATAGTATAACTAGGAATTCACTTTCACTCAGCTTGATGTCTCGGGGTGTTAGGTTGGGTCACTCGGGCAGTAGGCTCGGTGGTATTAGTGATGGACAGGTTGGCCCGGTGGGCTTTGGCTCAGTTGTTTTATGTGACGGATGGGATGGTCTGGGGAGCTTTGGCTCGTTAGCTGATACATAAGGTTGCATGTGCATAATGTATAAGGTTGTGGGTCTTCGGTATTGGAGGGTCGATGCACTGATGCCAATACGTTGACTCGGCAAGTGTGGTTTTCTACTTCGCCAAATTAAGTCGGGTGGACTAGCTGACAAAGAGTACGCAAGAGCTCTGCCTAGTGCACCACCGTCGAGGCGTACGATAGGTCTGACTGGTAGTGCAATTACCGGTTTAGAGGTGGGTGAGGCCTAACCCATCGCTTCCTTTTACCACAATGGAGGTATCCTGGGAGGTTCGGCTCCAGAAAGGGGGAACTAAAGGTCTGTGTGCACAGAGTTAAGTGGGTGTGTTGCACTTGCATGATTCACATCATGGCATACCTGCATGTCATAGCATAAAAATTGCATTTAACCCTTGACACCTATTGTATAAATTGGTATGAGACTTTTTATTCAATAGGCTCTGATAAACGACCCCTTGGTTTATAAGCTCGCGTGAGCGTGCGTATAAGTTAGTGGTATTATTTTGTAGATATATACAAGTTTGCTAGAAAACCGACACCCTATCGTATAAATTAGAATGAGACTTTTTATACTATAGGAGCCTGGAAGAAGATCCCTTAGCTTATGTGTTTTCATATAAGTTAAGGATACTCATTATATGTTATGTCTTTCATACTTTCATTAGTGCCACATATACACTTAGAACTGCTGGACTAGTTTTGCCGTCACCTATTACTTTGTTATTCTCCACCTTCATTGCCTCTCCTTTCCTTCTCCCCGCTCGGTGAATAGGAGCCATTAGGGAAAGGGTGGGTGATGGAGACGATGGCCCGCAACATTTTAAAGATGGCAACGGCGTGCTTATGGATGACCATGTGGAGCGTCGCCATCATATCCGTCCTGAACGCAAACCAATATATTAATAATTAATAATAATTAATTAATTTTTTTTTATTAATTATTAAGTCATTTTCATGTTTTATTTTATTTTAGCATTTTTAATTTTTATTGCATTTAAATAATTCATGTAATGATGGGTGCTTATAACCATCATAGGTTATTTTAATTATTTCATTTCTTATATTATGATTGGTGCATATAACCATCATGTCTTTCTTTTTGAATTTTGAATTTTGAATTTTGAATGGAGGGAGATTGAGTGGTGTAGGCTATATATAACCATGTTATGAAGGAATAATTAGAGAATGAAAAATTGAAAACCAAGAATTCAAAATTTGAATTTCCCCTCCTCCTCTCTCTTCCCCTCTTGGAAAATTTGTTTCCTCCCCCTCTCCCCTCTTGAAATTTCGGCCAATGCCTTCTCCCCCTCTCCCCTAGCATCCTCCTTCTTAGTTGCCAACCACACCACCAACTCCACTTGCAAAAAAAAACGAGCACCACCCTCCATTGAAGATAATTCGGCCAAGCCAATAAAGATTGCTTCCTTGTGGATTCAAACTACTACGTGAAGAGACGAAGGCAGACAAGTTTCCTCTCTTTCTGACGTTATTCCAGCGGAGACATTGAAGAGTGATCCACGTAGAGATAATCAGAATAATCCATTCCGGTTGGGTAACGAAAAATTCCTACCTTCGGGTGATTTCTTTTTCTTAGATATTCTTGTGGTGGAAATCCTTAGCGTTGAATTTTGATAGCATTAATTCATCGTGGTTTTCTTCGCTCGATTTGTGTTTTTCTTTACTGATTTAATTTCGAAAGAGTTTTGCGAACCTTCGTTTTCTTTTGTTGGGAGAGATCTACCTTTTCGAGATCGTATTTTATTTGGAAGATCTCTTTTGTTACAACACCGCTCGTTCGGACCGTGTAGGTCCCTTTAGCCGAAAAGAACTTTGGCCTATAGCCCTTGTTCGATCCAAATCGGTTTGGCTACCCGTACGCTAGTATAAAATTGATAACATTAATTATGTGGTGCTGCGTAGATCGAATGTGCGAATGTAAAATTTGGTTCGTAGAGGGATATTCTTGTGCGTCCGTAGATATATTTCGGTGTCAACGTGCAAGTCTTTTTATTTTTCCAACCCTGCGGGCCCCTTCTTTGGACATGTCTCGTCGTATAAGTTTTAGTGCGTTGACAGAATTTTTGTTTGGCCACGATATCATTTTGATAGCTCTGTATCCTCTCGACTTTCTATGAATAACAAAATCTCTGAGTATACGTTAGTGAAGTGGATTTCTATTGTGGCACCTGATCTCGTACTGTTGGTACCACCTGATGTAGTTCTGCTGGTGCCACCTTATTTAGTTCCGTTGGTGCAACCTTACTTAGTTTCGTTACCTCCACCGAATATATTAAATAAGCTTGCACAAGTTTATGCTCATCATGATCACATTTTATATAAGCACATTAGTGAAACTCTAGCCCTACAAATTATATCTTATGAAATTTATGCTACCTTACATAAAAGAGTGTCTCACTATATGATTTGTAATTTAGTTATGGTGTGTATCATCCCTAAACGGTTGCCTTCGAGCACTACAAGAAGTTGGAGAATTGGCGAACTTGACCTTTTTCGGATATTAATGATATTAGGAGAATACACATATCATTTGAAGTTATCCACTGATGATAGGACTTAGTCTTTTAGACTAAC
This sequence comes from Platanthera zijinensis, assembly GCA_039513925.1. Taxonomy (NCBI): domain Eukaryota; kingdom Viridiplantae; phylum Streptophyta; class Magnoliopsida; order Asparagales; family Orchidaceae; genus Platanthera; species Platanthera zijinensis. The sequence continues at coordinate 94,477,931 of CM077083.1, forward strand.
GGTATTTGAACCACATCATTTTAGGGGACCATGGAGCCTAGCATGGAGGAGCAGCCCCAGAGGTCGACACGCTTAGAGATGGGACAGTCTAGCACCGGAGTTCAGACAGCTGGGACTGTGAGTCCCGGTCGTTAGTAGATGTTTAGTTTTTGCTTCTGCGCTAAGAGATATGTAGTGAGGATATTGATGTACCGGGCGTGAGCCCTATTTTCAGTACCTTTAATATTATTTATGCGGACTCTCTCTTCGTGGAGATTATTTACTATATATTTGATTTCTGTGGATGTGACTTTTACTATTTTGATACTTTTCTATGATCGATTTGGCCAGCAGGATCGGCATTTTGTAGTGATGACCATCCCGGGAGTGAAGGTGTCACCGCAAAGTGGTGGTTTTGGGCCTAAGACCTCGTTGTGCTAAAAAGAAAAAAAAAAAGGGGGTCTTAGACTAAGTCTACAGAAAAACAAAGTACAAGGTATACAAGGTATGTGTTTAAATTTACCTTGGGGGAACAACTCCGGGTAGTGTTACCACATATGATCCATAATCTCCTAAATATAGTCCTCTTTTCCATGGTTGGACCACAGGACCTTCACTAATGGAACACTTTTTCTCCTCAGCCTTCGTAATTTATAATCTACTATTCACACAGGTTCTAGTTGAACAAATCTGTTAGATGCCACGGGGCCAGATGTAGTGGTGACAAACTGATAAGGTCAAAGTAGTGCTTCCCTAAGGGAAGACACATGAAAGACTTCATGTAAATTCTCTAATTCCTGTGGTAGCTCCAGCCTAAAAGATAAGGGATCGATCTTTTCCATAACAGTATAAGGCCCCATATATCACAGGCTGAGCTTCATCCTTCCACGAATATGTGATACTCTATGCATTGACCTAATCTTTAGAACTATCTTTTCACCCATTTGGAATTCCACCATCCCTTGTTTCAAATCATAGTACTTGTTCAGTCGGCTCTGAGACACTAGCATATAATCTCGGATCAACCTAATCATAGCATTGGTGTCACCATTGTATTTAACTCCAAACAACTTAGGATTCTCATCCTGAACCAATGATAAAGGGGTTCTGCACCTCTGACAATTGAGTGCTTCATAAGGCGCCATTTCGATGCTTGCTTAGTGGCTATTATTATATAAAAACTCCACCAATGACAAAAGTCTTTTTCACGGTTCTCCCTATCCAAGACGCATAACTGCAACAAGTCATCCACTGTTTTGATTGTTCTCTCAAACTGGCCGTCATTCTGAGGGTGAAAAACCATGCTAAAGGTAAGGCGAGAACCCAAATATTCTTGAAATGGCTGCCACTCCTTAGAGGTGAAGCAACCATCACGATCCGAAACTATTGTCTTAGTCACCCCAAGGTATCAAACGAACTGTTCCACAAAGAGACATACCAACACATCAACATACATCTCCTTCCTCATCGGGATAAACCTGGCAACCCTTGTCAATCAATACAAAATAACCCAAACTCAATCATTTCCTGAGTGAGATTGGGGAAGACCGTGAACAAAATCCATGGAAATATCATCAAGCTTCTACTCTGGAATGGGCATCGATTCCAACAATCCACCAGTGCTCGTACACTCCACCTTTACCTTTTGAAAAGCCTCCCAGTGTGTAACATAGTATGTGATAACTCTCTTTATTCCTGGCCAAAACATGGTCCTTTTCAAGTTCGTGTACTTTTTGTTAATTCTAGGATGCACTGAATACTTGGTGCAATGGGACTCTTTTAAGATATCTTCTCGAATCCCACCACCTGCAGGAATATAGAGTCTACCGTGGAAATGAATTAGGTCTTCATTTAGCATATATCCTTCTACTGATCCTCCCACAATTACTTGGAACACCGGGGATAAAGCAGTATCCTTCCCAAGCTCTGCCTGAAACTGGTCTCGAATGTAATAAACTATACTCATGGTGGCCAAATACTCCTTATAGGCCACAAGACAAGCCTTAGACACCATCGTAATTTCCATCTCTTCATGTTCCCCATCTAACTTCATAGACATTAATTGGGACTCAGTGATCGACATGGGTCTTTTCCTGCTTAAATCATCTGCCACTAAGTTTACCTTCCCAGGGTGATAAATCAATGTAATCTCATAATCACATAAAAAAACCAGCCATCGCCGCTGCCTTAAGTTCAGTTCCTTTTGGGTGTGGATGTACTTCAAGTTCTTATGGTCCGATTAGATCTCATAGTGAACACCATACAGATAAAGTCTCCAAATTTTCAGGGCGAAGACCACTGCACCCAATGCCAAATAATACACTGGATAATTCATAAAAGTCTTTAATTTCAAGGATAGCTATATTAACTAGAGGGGTCTGAATAGATTACTGGTTTATTTATTAGTTCTTTTCTTTTCTTTTAGTTTGCTGCTTGAGTGGTTAGTTAATTTCTGCTTTCAAGATGATTTACCCTACACAAAGAAAACAACACTCCAAAGCACACAGATATTTATAGTGGTTCCCTAACTTGGTACATCCACTTTCCCTCCCACCTATCCAACTATCTTGTTGGACTAGGCACTTCTCCAAAATGCTCCAAAGAGCTTAAACCTACGGCCCCCGGCCTTAAACTCAGGTTCTCTTTAGAACCCTACAACAGAACCACAAAGGTTCCTACCTCATAGCCCTGCAGTGCTCCTATAGCTCAGTGGTCCTCAAAACACCTAGCTTAGCCTTATCTCTAAGGCCCACAACTCAAGCTTTTTAGCCCTATAATTTCACGCACTAGGACCTACTTTCAGAGTGCTGTAGCACTCCTACAGTTCAGATCAAGAAGGATCCTACAAAATGGAAATGGGTTGATGGGGTTATTGATTTATCACAAGAGGAATTCCTTTGTAACAATTAGCCTTGGGTGAGTTAGACTAAGCCCCCCCCCCACTATGACACCAGGAGAGTTTTCCTGTATCAACTTTACTAGACTGAGTGCACCTTAGTCCCAACTACTTAACAGCAACAAGTTTATGCACTTGAGCTGGAAGAAACTTGCAGTATACTATTCTGCCTCTTTCTGAACAGGACAAAAGTTTCAGCTCTCTCTTCTGCACATCAACAATGATGTAGAAGCTTTGGCTTATACTGGAAGCAACCAACAGATCTATTTCTCCACTCCTTTCTGAACCGAGCTAACTTCTTAGCTCCAACTTCTTCTTCATAGCTCCTCAAGTATATGTTTTTTTAGAAAGTATTGGCTGGATCTATGAAGCTCCTACTGCAAGGGTTGGCTCTTGCTGCTATCTCTTTCTCAAAGAATCACCGTGAGCTTGCTTGCTGGTGTAGATGAAGAAGGCACCAGCAAACTTGCCGTTTAAGTTGTTGATCTCAACAGCTAACTTGCTCTTTGTCTTTCTGACTTGAGCTTCCTGTTCTTTAGCTCGACAACATGACCGAAGAAGAAGAACAACAATCACTAACTCTTTTTCTATAAAGATCACTTCCTTTTATTTTTTGTGACCCAATGGCTCTTTTAGCAGTGGGTCCAACACTTTTAATGCTGGCTACAATTTTTCTTTAATGCCAACTATCATACAGTAGGTCTTCGACAGCCTTTGTCGTGTACAATAGCAATTAATCCTGCCACTTATTTGAAATATGTTGACTAGTTGACTTGCTGACATCACCAGCTGTGGACTTAGCAAAAAATCAAGCAACATTAGCATAAGCATTGAGTGAGTAAGAATCACTCAATGCCAAAACACTTGGACATATTTACTATCTCTTGGCATTGAGTGAGTAGCCTTAACTCTATGCCAAACTACATAGAATATAAATCTGTTTCTAGGCGTTGAGGCTGTAGAGTGAATAACCCTCACTCAACGCCATCTGCCTTAGCCATATATCTGATTCTTTAGCAACTAAAGCATTGAGAGCATTGAGTGATCATGCCTCACTCAACACTATTTGCTTTTTACTCATTTCTGCATAAAGGCGTTGAGAGCGTTGAGTGAGCACACCTCACTCAACGCTTTTTGCCTTAGCAATTTTTTTGTGTTTAAAACCACTGGGTTTGAACTATCATACTTTGAACTAAATTCGTTGAATGGTGAACTGAGATCGATGAACTTTGAACTCAGTTTGACGAAATCTCAATTAAGCTCGATGAACTCATAACTCATGCTCTGAACTTAGCTCGACGAAAGGTGAGCTGAGCTTGACAAACTCTTAAATCAGTTCGACGAATTCTAAACTTACTTCAACCAATTTAACTTATAGCCTTTTTGCTAAAAGGAATTGAGTGTGTCTTCATCACTCAATGCCAAAACACTTAGCCAACTTTCTCTTTAGTAGCATGGCATTGAGTGAGTTGACTTCACTCAACGCCTGTGGACTTAGCCACATTTTAGCTAATTCAAACTTTAGGCTTTTACTGCTTTAGCCTATCTCATAGCTTTTTACTGTATGACATTGAGTGAGTTGACTTCTCTCAATGCCTGTGGACTTAGCCATTTTTTCAGCTTGTCATTGCCTTTGCTTTGACTGTATAGGCTTCACTCAGTGCTAAAAGTCATCTGGCGTTGAGTGACTGATCTTCACTCAACGCTTGGGGACTTAGACAGTTATCTGTCTTTCAACTACTTAGGTAAGAACTTACCTGTCTTAGCCACTTAGGCTACCTATCCCATCATAATTTATCAGGACAAACTGTAATCATTCACCTTGAACACAAGTTAGATCATAATATGTGTATACATTGTTTTACTGGTCCTTCAAATTCAGGAAATTGTGATCAATGGACACAACAATCTCCCCCTATTTGAAGAAGTCAAAACCTAAGCTAATGTATACACTAACATACTCATATTATAACTATTTAAACACATCATCACAACAGAATTTAGAAAAATTATAGACATCTCAAATGATGTAGCAGATAAGTCAAAATCACAGCAAATGATGAATTAGACAGATAATAACAAATGGCTGTTCTATTTACATATAGAGAATAGATGTTTAAATAATATAAGCAAAATGTTTCATCCCTATCCTTGTAAGCAAAACCTGAAACATTTTAAGTTGAAGGTTCCCTTATCAAAATTCCACTGCCTCTGGATTTCTTTGTCGTCTTTTCTTCATCTCCAGCTACCTTCTTTCCTTTCTTATCAACTTCATCAGCAGCCTTATCTTTAGTAGATTTAGATTCAGCTTTATCCTTTTGTCTCTAAAAATAGCTGAAAGGCTTCGGAAAGTATTTAGATTGTTCCACGGCAACAAGAGTGAGAAGATTTGTCTTTTTATTCCTCTAGAAAATCCTTCTTTCTGTATCTATCTTTTCAATTTTATCCCATTCAATCTTGTTGTATCATTTACCTCTGTCTGATTTCTTATTCTTGACCTAGTCCCAAGAAAGCAGAATAATAGATCTGGACTCTAGGCTCCACTTCTCGAAATCAGTCCTCTGTTCCATTTCTTCTCTATATCTGTTTTTCCTTAGCCTGGCGTCCACTTCAGCATCATCAGTGATTCTTTCTTTGACCTATAATGACCGGTATACTATGGGGCTGAAGGAAGGATTCTGAGCACCAGTAGTCTTCTCTCCCCACTGAGCATTAGCATTGTCACCTACTTCAATGTACTGAACATATTCTTAATTGTCTTGAACATGGGCTTCACTACTATACATATTGTTCAAAGCTTCTTGTAGATGGTTAGACATCATTGGGATGTTATTATATTATAGTGGCTCCATTCCCAATGAGCCTCTCACATCATTTGTGGCCCAGACCATATTCTCAGTATTTGTTCTGGTGACATTTCTTTCCCCCTTTTCACTTCTTCAATTACTTGAGTAGTCTGGGAGGTGCTAGCTTCAGATCTCTTGAGCTCTAGATGATTACCTCAAGAAATTACATTATTTATGAGCACCAGTAAGTGGTCATCTAGCAGTTTGGTGCCTTCATCTTCTTTGGTTAGTATAGCAGCAGTCTGCTTATTCAACAATACATGGGTAGCATTGTGTACAACAAGTGAGTTCTGGGCATGAATGTCTTAATTTTGTATGGTAATGATCACATTCTTGTTTGCCTCATCCAGCTTATCCATTATAGATTCGATCGCTGGTGCAGCCCTGGTGAAAAACTTCACAGTTTCACCCTTTAGTAAGTTTACTTCAAATCATATTGATTTGATTTCTGTTACCAGCTCATTCTTGATGTTCTTTAAGGCATCATCTACAAAATTTTCCAGGGATCTTCTTTGCTAATCTAATAAGCTTTTTAGCTGGGCAAGGAGTATTGGTGAGATTTGATCTATTTCAGCTGGTGTGACTTCATTTTGGATCTGCTAGACTTGCCCGACCCCTATTCTTAGAGCGGGGTCATCCACTATATGAGCTGAGGATTTTTCCTTCTCATGACTAGATTCCTCTTCCTCTGATACTGAGGAAACTAGATCATGCACTTTACGAGAAGGGAGATCAGATTATATCCCCCCTCTAACTCTAACATGCTTTCATTTGCATGCAGGTAAGCAACAGCAACCTCTATTGGAGGAACCTTCAGTTGCTCCCCTACAAATAATGTATCATATATTATCTCTTGCATCAGTTGCTCCCCCTCAATTTAAGCAATCCTTCCGCCAGTACTAGGAATTTCCAAGACATTATCTTGTAGTTCTTCATCTTCAGACATAGGTATATTATTATCCGCATCTTCCAATCTGGAGGCATCATCCTCCATTTCTGTTGATATTTTGTTAACAATTTCCTCTACTATTTTCCCAGCATCCTTGGCTGGAGGCAAATCATCTCCTTCCTCTCCAGCAGATCATGGTAACCCGACAGCAATCTCATCCACTTCAGGAACAGAATCTTACTCTAGTTTTCTCACATGACTAAGAGGGGTAAGATCAGATGAGGCAGATACCTTGATATTCATGTCACTCCTAGACATTTCAGCAGATGAAGATAGATCGGGATCATGAGGCTCTTCGTCCTCAAATGAGCTGCTAGAGGAGCTGGGATCAGTAACAACAATTCTATTTCCTTTTCTCTCCATAACTTCTGGACCATGTGGCTGAAGGACCCCGTCCCATCTCTCAAGCATCCTGATGTCCAGCCTTCTCATGTGGTGTATTCTTGCACCAAGTTTCCGATTATGAAATTCTGGAGCAGTTTCTCGCAGAAATAGTGAAAGGATTCTCCCCAAATTGGGTTCAGCCATGCAGTCCACTACTCATTCAAACACCACTCTTCCCCAATAAGTTCACTTGGACAGTATGACGTTGGCCATTAGTTCAAACATCCTTTTTGAGATTTTGTCATGGGAGCCTGATTTGCATATCAGAGCTTTCCCAATGACATTGTCTAGAAACTTACCTCTCAGATTAAGTTCTTTCCTTTGAATTGATTCTGTTGTGTGCTTGGAAAGTCCACACCATTTCATTGCCAATTTTGCATTGTCCAGTAATAACACTTCTTCGTCCTCAGTTGCAGAGAGATTTGGAAGCTGCAGAGCCTTGCTTAGCCTTCTGGGGGCTATCTTGATCTTCTTTCTTCTTACTATGGTCTTCATTTTACCAGCCGAAGCTTCCGCTTTGGCGTTGACAAACAACTCTAGTGTTTCCCTCTTCCACAGAAGACAGGGTTCCATCAGGATGAAGGCTAGGTTTGATATTTGTAGAAGATTAAACACCTTCTAAACTTCTTCCGGAGCATCAACGAATACATTTTGAACCACGTCTGCTTCTTCGAAGAGGAAATTTGGTGCCTTGGGCGCGATTTCTCTAGAGAATTTGAGAATGCTAGCGAAAGAGACTTCCCATCGATTTAGCAAATGCGGGCGAGAGAGTTTAAGGAACAGTGACTTGGCTTATTGCACAAGCCCTTTATTTATAGGTATTGCAAAAAGGAGGCGGAAAGTCACTAATCCATATTTGTTGTTTAATCTTGATCAATGGCCAGGATTGAATCCTGAAACATATTCGCTGTGCGTCTTTTCTCCAATATTTGTTAAGTGAGATTATTTAGCTTCATCAGTTTTTTTAGTAATGAAATTTTCAATTAGCCCAAAACTGTGATGTCCTAACTTGTAGGGGTAATATAGACCTGCAATACACTTTCTAAAATGTATTCAATTGGGGTGCAATTAGACATAATTTTAGTACCTTACATTAATTTCAACTGAGAGTGTATTAGCCCCCAACCTCAATTGGCTCAACCAAATTTTTATAGTAATCTAGCTTAGTATTCCTGATGCAATATATCTTTAGCTATATTGTGACAAGTTACATTTTGTGGTATGGTGAACTTGTAAGCCACTAACACATGTATTAAGAAGAGTTGTTGTTTTTACATCTTCTTAGTCATTTATTTCAATTAACCTTCTCATACATGAGTAATAAATTTTGAAATTAAGTAGTAGAATTAAAGAAAGGTGAATTCTACTTATCTCTGCTCTGTAGACTTGAATTCCTTGCTGGATTCACAGTTTCTGAGCATACCAGCAACCTTGATTCTAATCTTTAGCCTTTGATGTTCATCTGGCTTTCTTTGTAAGCTCCCCCTTAATAATTGCACTTGTCATTGACATTTAGTGCATGATGATAAGTTGAATAATTTCTTGTATCCACACTTTGGTCTGGTTCAACACTGTCCAAGGACCATAAATAGTTATGCCCACTTGGACAATCTTGCAAGACAGAATTACCTTCCCTTAGAGAACCCAGGCTGACTTGGGTCCTAGGTTCTTGTTAGCTTGAAAAAGAAAATGTCTACCTACAGGAGCCCTGCCAGGAAGACTTTCTCTTACCCTTGGCACACTAGGGTTGTGCCAACAATCTATGGAAGAGTGACCCACTTTACCACAACACCAACACTCATGAATACTGTATCTTCTTTTCTGAGCAGGTCTTGTAGCATGGTTGACTGCATAATGAACTGAAGGAAGAGCAGCTTCCTTGTTACAAATTCTCTTAGCCATAGTCTGATAGAGAGTGGGTCTAATATGATAAGAGCTTGGTTTTTCACAAGGTCTATTAACAACAGTTCTCCTTGTAGAGGACATGCTGTTTGTGCCCTTGGAAGATTCCAAGTCTTGCATCCTGACAAATTTACCCTTGGTCAGAGTGTGAGCAGGTAGATTTTGAGAAAAGACCACTGCCTTGCTCAAGAGAGATAGAGATGGTGCATTAAATACAAAAGGTCTAGGATTGGCCGTTTGCACTTCTTCATGGGGAGCCTTCTGAGCACTCTGACCCATATCCTTTCTTCTTCCATTGTAAAAGACATTTGTAGTCTTACAAGGAAGATTCCCATTCCTCTAGTGACCATCCCTTGGTTATTGGCCATACCTATTAGAATTTAGAATTACCTTGTGAAAGGTAGGCTGAGGCCTTACAGGAACTTGGCGTCTTTTCTGAGATTGGATTACTTTAGAAATCCACTCCGATTCAGATCTTCTCTTAATAGGATATATCGTAGAGATGTTAGCCACAATTGTCCTCTCCCTATCAAGTTTCTCCTCAAGATTCTTGATAATAGAGTCCTTGTATTTTAAGGACTCAACAAGGATAACTACCATGATTTTCATATGTGATTCTTCCCTCGCTTTTACAAAAAAAAAGGATGAAGCTTCATCTAGCTGGGAAGTAGTATTTTTTAGGGAGGCTATTTCCTCTGCTTATTTCTTAACAAGTAGCTTGCTTTCCTTGAAAGCTTTCAGAAGGGCAGTATGATTGTCAATCAATTGATTGGTATCATCATTTGTCAAAGGACCCTCATCGTCACTAGATAAGGAGACATCAGAGTCTGTACAGGATTCATATCCAGACTCTAAGGATGAGCTAGATGGGGAATGTACCTTATTTTGATCAGGCTGATCCTAGCAAGATTCTACTTCTAGGGTAGCTATTTATCCATGGAATCGTCATTCCCTTTCTTCTGCTTCACCCACCTCTGTGTCACTCTCTGAATGTGAAAGAGGGGCCCTGATTCTTGCTCTTGCATATGGAAGGACTTTGTCATCACCAAGAGCAGCCAATTGCCTAATGGTTATCTTGTCCTCTTTGTAGATTTGCTGTTCCATAGAGTTCCACATCTTATGTGAAAGTGAGGGTAAGATCTACCTTTACTCTAGCGGGGGGGGGGGGGGGGGGTGAATAGAGTGTTTTAAAATAATTTTGCAAATAAAAAATTAATTGGCAGTGGAAGACTCAATTTATTTATAGTGAATTGTTCTCGCAATAAATAAAACAAAGTAAAGCAAGAAAGCTAATTCACAGAACACAGAAAATAAAACACAAACAACTAGATGACACAAGGAGCTATAGTGGTTCCCCAATCAACCTGGGTACATCCACTCTTCTACCACCCTAGGTAGGAATCCACTACAGGATGAGTTGATCAGGTGTCCTTGGCACCAATGAGCTTTTGACAAGGTGCTCAAAAACCAAACCAGATTTTTTGATAAGGTGTCTTGCCACCACTAAGTTTTGACAAGGTCTCAGAAACCAAACACAAAACTTTTGAAGGGAGTTCTGAATAACCCTTTTACAGCAAAAGAAAATAAAAAGAGTTGAAGGTATTCTTCTCTATCAACAATCAGAGAGAAGACTAGTGGATTTGTTGATGTCAAAGCTCCCCCTGAGATTAGCAGTAGGTCAGGAGAAGAAGCTTTGCACAGGGTGATAGGCCTTCAGTAAGTTGAGATCTCCAGCAATTGATAGTTTCAGCAAAGGCTTAAATGTGTTATATCTAGAGTCTTATATTGATGAAGCCTGGAAAACTTTAATCAGAGAAGAGATCTGAAAGAATAGAAGAGATTCTTCTCTGTGTGTTGTATCTCTTTCTCTTTTCTCTTCCTTGTGTTCTGTAAAAACTCTAACTGTATAATCTTATAGAATTCTTGAGAGATGTTCTACTTGGTTATCTGTCTCTATTGTCTGTAATGATATTATGAAATCCAATATCCTAGATAGTCGTTAGCCAGTAATAAATGACTTCCTTAATTTGTAGCTGTCTCTGGAGGAAAGTCCTAAGAAACATTCCCTTTCAGTCTCCTTGAAACTTGCTCCAGATTGATGGAAACGGCTACAAAATATTCTGCATAAAATGCTAGATATGGAAGATATTTGAATTCCATAACATACTTATTTGAAATCCTGAAATCGTCGATCTCTCAGGAAAATCGTCGATCTGAACTCGACTATCGTCGAACTGAGCTCAGAGATCTTGATTTTGACTTGAGACAAAAATCGTCGATCTGAGCTCGGAGATCGTCGAACCGAGTTTGACGTCTCGTTGACCTGAGCTCAGAGATAGTCGAACTGAGTTCGACGCCTCGTCGAGCTGCGCTCGACGATAATTGCTTTGGTCTTCTGCACTTGTAATCTAAACTAGGAGTTCCTGGGGGCAGCTTTCAAACCTAAGTTCAAAGCCTTAGACCTATTCTAGTTGACCTTTAAAACTATACAATGAGGTCAAGACACAATCCTGTGAACATTGTGATCCTTACCCAAATAAGTAATAGGATGTTCCAACAATCTCCCCCTATTTGGGTTAGGATTACTATTTACATGATTTATAGGAATTTTAAAAGCATACAAGCAAAAATAAATACAACATTGCAGAAATGTAAACAATAGCATTGCAGAAGCATATGTATAATCACACAGTAAATTTGTTCAGAGTGAGATATATGCAGTTCATCTTACACTATCAATCCATTTCCTTGCCCTTTTTGAAAAGACTTTCCCTATTGAGGTTTTCAGCTTCTCTCTTAGATCTTACATCATCAGCAGCACTAAGAGAAGTTTGAGATTTGGCTCTGGGAACAACTGCCTCTGGGTGCAATTCCATATACATTTCTAGATCAAAGAATTTTCTAGAAGAATACCTTTCAAGCTCTTGCTTTCTCTGTTCAGAAAATGTTGAATTGTTGGAAGTGTCTTTCCCTTGTTCTCTAGCTTTCCTCTTCTGGTCTAAAGCAACTAGCTCCTTCATCCTAGTTGTCCAAGAGACTGGATTGCTCTCTGGATCTTATAATGGAACATGAGGCTCATATCTGTTAATAGTGTCAGAAGGAGGAGCTTTTGAGGGAACACTTTCTTTGAGCTTATAAGGGAATGGACCAGTAGTTGAATCAGTTGGGCCCTGTCTTTCCCTTTGATAAGATTGCTGTCTGGACTGTCCTCTTGAATACACTCTATAATCTCTTTGATTTCCTCTATATTGACCTCTTCTTGACTGGTAGCCTCTTTGATGACGTCCTCTGGATTGAGATCTTTCTTGAAACTTAAGGGAACTTTGAGATGAAGTATGAGAGGTTTGATGAGATAAACTTCCACCAGATCCTACACCTAGAGAAGGAGGAGGAGGAGGATTATAATGAGATGTGCCTTGGTCATATTTCCTTCTCTTCCTCATAGCCTTCAACTGGTTCTTAGAAAATTGCATGTAATGTTCAGTAATTGGACAATCATACAATATATAGTAAGGAATGCCATTATTAGAAGTGGCTTTCTTTGCAGGAACTCTCTTCATTTCTTTACTTCTAGCTTTCCTCTTCCTTGCAATTGTTGCATAGGAATCATCTAAATCTATCCTGAATTCATCACTATCAGAGCTCTGGGGCTTATCATACATAGCACCTATTTCCTTGTAAGCTACCTTGGTAGGAGAATTAGGAGCAGAAGCAGTAACAGCAGCAGCAGCAACAGCAGAAACAACACTAGAGGCAGCAGTAGTAACAAGAGAAACAACAACAGAGGCATCTGAAATAACAATATTCACAACAGTAGGCTCAGTAGGCTCTGAAGCAGTAGCCTCTGTGATCATCACATCATTTTCATCAAAAGCAACAACAGCAGGAACATCAACCGCCTTGATTGAATCAATGTATGATTGGATCAAGCTGGGATCACAGATAGTAACAGGCACAGTGGCCTTAGAAAGATCTTCAGCTTCTGAAGCTGGAAGATATCTGTTATAAAGAACATCAAAAACTGACAGCAGGGACCTTAGATTAACTGTAATGAAAGATGGAACTGGAACTGGAGCTGGAAGATCTGGCACTTCTTCTGAAGTAAGCATGAAGTCTGAATCTTCAACAGGAAGCATGACTACTTCATTGGGCATCTCCCCCTACCTAGATTCAGTAGAAAGTAGATCAAGGCACCCCAAAGAAGGGATTGCCTGAGGAAGATGGGAAGAAGATAGCCTTGCAGATAAATCATTTATAGATTTTAGTATAGGAGCCAAGGAGGTATCCAACAAGACTGTTAGCCTGGGATCTAACATATCATATAACCTATAAGCAAGAGCAGGAACATCTACTTGCTTAAGGGAGGCTTGAGTAGAGGTAGAGAAGAATATTGCAAAAGTTGATGTAGTTGGTGGAGCTGCAGAATTGTGTGGAGTTGATGTTGATGGATGGGGTATGGATGGTTCAGATATAGGGATGGTGGTGATGGATATAACTGGGATGGTAACTGATGGTATGACTAAGGTTATGGATGAGGTGAATGAGGGCTGAGCTAAGATGTCTTGAAGAAGCTGTTGGTAGGAGGTGGAAGAAGATGGAAGCTCTTGAGGAGATGAATGAGAATCATCCATATAGGAGTCATCTATGAGGTTGAATAATTGAATTTGAATGGATGAGTCAAGGTCAAGAGGGGGATAGTAATGTAGTGGATGAAATTTTTCTTGAAGAGTGGTTGGTGGAGGTGTAGAGATTGTAGGTGAGGAAATTGAGATGGGAGAAGATGAAATTGAGATGGGAGATGAAATGGTTGAGGAAACTGGAGGTGGAGATGGTGGAGATGAGGAGGAGGAAGAAGGCAAATCTTCTAAAGGGGCAGTTGCCTGAGGGGAAGTGACTGTCACTGTCCTGGTGCTTGAAGTAGTGTGAGTTACAGAACCCCTGCTGGGTTTAGCAATCTGCATCTCCCATTTTCCAAAGAGAGCACAAGATAGTCTACTGGAAGCATTTATATGCATGCCATTTGATGATAGCAGTTGGGGGCATTTGTTGTGCAAAAACAAACCTACAATTCTCCCAAAATTAACAAAATTTTGGTTGATTTTCTTCTTAATCAGATCAAAGAAAATCTCTCCCTAGTTCAACTGTTTCTTATCTACAATAGCAGCCATTAGATAGAACTGATACTTAAAAATAGTAATATGGGCATAGTGTTTTGCTAATATGACTTTGCCCACCACATCAGCAAGAAATCTGTACTCTACTGAAAGATTTTTCTTAAGTAATTTATTAGGGTTGGCTGCTGTATGTCCCATTCCATCCAGTATATTAGAAAATTCTTCTCCAGACAACTCAACATTATCATGTCCAGTGCTCAGTTGAAAAACTTCTGTCAAAAGTGCGGGAGTGAGGGATACCTGGGTTCCTGAAATAGTCCCGACAACTGTATACTGATCCAGGTTGTGTGCTGTGTATACCCATTCCTTGATTTCGTCGGCAGCAAGCTTCATCCTTGAGGTCATGATTGTGATCAACTGTTGTTCTTTGAATAATTCTAGAATGTCCTTGAAAATATGATCATTGCCTTTAAATGAATCCATATCTATATCAAAACTTGTATCAAATTTCATCGCGGCTAAAACAGCAACTGAACTGGCCATGATTTTCCTGCAAAGACAAACCAAACAAGACCAAGTGTAGAGGGGTTTGGAGGGAAATAAATCTCTGCAGAAAGTATGAATGCCCAAAGGAGAACGACGGCCGAAAAAATGATTTTATATCAGGGTTCGATGCTGAAATGGAAAGATCGTTGAACTTAATTCGACGATCTAGGCTTCTAAAGGAATCTGAAAGGTCTTCAACATCGTCGATCTTCGTTCAATGATATTAGAGAGCGTCGAGCTCCGTTCGACGATCTTTGACTGGAAAGTGATAGCCTAGCACTATCTGGGAAACGCTGAGCTCCATTCGATGCTTTCATGAGAACATCGATCTTCGTTCGACGATATTTAGGAAAAACGTCGAGCACAGTTCAGAGTTAAGAAAGAACCTATAGACACAAGAAAAATCAAGTTTTTAGCCTAGTCTTTTAAAATTTTAAGGTTTTAAAAATCTTGGATCTTAATTTAGACTTCCTCCATCTAACATTCCTAACTAATTCAGGAAGAATGTGTATTTCTTTTCATCCAAGGGTTTGGTGAAAATATCTCCCCTTTGCAAATCAGTTGGGATATATTGAAGTTCAATTTTATTCTTTTCAACATTATCTCTTAGGAAGTGATGCCTAATCTCTATATGTTTTGTCCTACTATGGAGGACTGGATTTTGGGCTATAGAAATAGCACCGGTGTTATCACAAAAGATTTTTGACTTATCAAGTTGTAGCCATAGTCTAGGAGCTGATTTTGAATCCACATTATCTGTGAGCAACAACTATATGCTGCCATGTATTCAGCTACAGTAGTTGATGTGGACACAGATGTTTGTTTCTTACAAAACCAGGAGACAAGCCTGTCACTAATAAACTGACAAGTTCCACTGGTGCTTTTCCTGTCTACTCTACATCCAGCATAATCAGCATCTGAAAAGCCAGTTAATTCAAATCCTGAATCTTTTGGATACCAGAGACCTAGATTTTGACAACTTTTCACATATCTAAGAATCCTTTTTACTAATGTTAGGTGTGACTCTCTAGGGCTTACTTGGAATCTAGCACATATGCATGTAGCAAACTTTATGTCAGGTCTACTAGCTGTAAGATACAATAAAGAGCCAATCATTATTCTATATGTTGTCTGATCAATAGGTTTCCCATGTTCATCAGCATCTAATACAGCATTAGTAGGCATAGGTGTTTTCATAGATGATGCTTCAGATATACCAAATTTCTTAACCAACTATTTTGCATACTTGGTTTGAGAAATGAATATGCCAGCAGCATGTTGTTTGACTTGCAATCCTAGAAAGAAGGAAAGCTCACCCATGCTACTCATTTCAAATTTTAAATGCATTAGGTTGGAAAACCTCTTGCACAAGTTTGAATCAGTAGATCCAAAGATAATGTCATCTACATAAATTTGTACTAGTAGGATATTGGACATATGGGTTCTAATGAAAAGAGTTTGGTCTACTCTACCCCTTTTAAAATCATTTTCCAAAAGAAAGCATGCTAAGGTCTCATACCATGCTCTAGGAGCATGCTTGATACCATATAATACTTTATGCAGTTTAAAAACATGATAAGGATGAGTAGGAGAGATAAAACCTGGGGGTTGTCTGACATAGACTTCTTCCTTGATATCTCCATTTAGAAATGCACTCTTCACATCCATTTGATATACTTTGAATCTCTTTCGAGCTGCATAGGCTAGGAATATTCTTATGGCCTCTAACCTTGCAACTGGTGCAAAGGTGTGGTAATAATCTATTCCTTATTCTTGAGAGTATCCTTGTGCAACTAGCCTTGCCTTGTTCCTTACAATAATGCCTTGATCATCTAGTTTGTTCCTGAATACCCATTTTTTCCAACAATGGGATGATCCTTTGGCCATAGCACTAGCTCCCAAACCTTGTTTCTTTCAAATTGGTTTAACTCCTCTTGCATTGCAATGATCCAGTGTGGATCTTGTTCTGCAGCTTGTATGGATTGAGGCTCAATTTGAGAAAGAAAGCAGGTGTGCATCAGGTTTTGGTTGACCTTATTTCTGGTTTGCACACCAGCTGAGATGTCTCCAATCACTTGGGAGATTGGATGATCTCTTGATGTTACTAAATCAATAGGGGGTGTTGATTATTCACCAACCTGTGTTGTTGTTTCCTCTTGTGAAACAACAACTGACTCTTCAATGTGATTATCACCAGGATGTTGAATGTCTTCTTCATCTTCACTGCTTTCACCTTTTTGTTGGATAGGTGAAGGTGTTGTATCCACTTCAATGATGTTTAACCTGCCTAAATTCTCTGAAGGAGAATGTACCTGCAAAGATTCTATGGTAGAAGTATTCTTCTCCTTGTAAGACATGTTAGTTTCATCAAAGGAAACATGTACAGATTCTTCAATTTTAAGAGATGATTTGTTATATACACTATAAGCCTTACTGATCATGGAGTATCCCAGAAACACTCCTTCATCAGCTTTGGCTTAAAATTTTGCTATATATTTCTCTTGATTATTATGTATGTAGCAAATACAACCAAAAATTCTGAAATAGTCTACTATAGGTTTCTTCCCTTTGAGTAATACATAGGGAGTCTTGCCCTTCAGCTTATGTTTCAAACTTCTATTCAACACATAGTTTGAGTTGTTCACTGCCTCTGCCCAAAAGGATAGAGGAAGGTGAGCATCTATCAACACTGTAGTAGCAGATTCAATAAGGGTTCAATTTTTCCTTTCAGCTACCCCATTTTATTGAGGAGTTCTAGGAGTTGAGAAAGTGTGTCTGATCCCTTCACTCTGACAGAACTCTTGCATAAGAAGAGAATCAAACTCTGTCCCATGATCACTTCTAATCAGGGCAATGTGAGTATTGAACTCAATTTGTATGCATTTGAGAAACTCTGTCAAACACATAAAGTTATTAGACTTCTTCCTCAGAAAGAACACCCATGTGAATCAAGAGAAGTCATCTACAACTACTAAAGTGTAAGATTTCCCTCCTAGACTTTGTACTGTAATGGATTCAAATAGATCCATGTGTAACAGATACAAAATCCTAGGTGAATAACTCTTATTAAGTGACATAAAGCTATTTTTAGTTTGCTTGCCTAATTGACAAGCCCTGCAAAGTCCTTCCTTCTTATAGGGGCCAGAAGGTAGTCCTCTAATAAGGTTGTCCTTGGATAGCCTGTCAAAGGTTCTAAGGTTTACATGTCTTAATCTCTTATGTTATAGCTCATTTTGTTTACTAACAGAATTGAACAAACAGATATCTACCTTAGTTGATTGAAAATCTACAAGATAGATGTTACCTTTCCTTTTACCTGTCAATACAGTTGTGTTGTCCTCTGATTTGATTTTGCATGAAGATTTGTTGAAAGGCCCCTGGAAGCCTTCATCACACAGTTGACTGATGCTGATTAAGTTGTGCTTCAGTCCTTCCACATAGGCTACCTTCTTGAATGTGACTTACCCTATCTGGACTGCACCATATCCCTTGGTCTATCCAAAGTTTTAGTCTCCAAATATGACCTTGGGTCCAAGCTTGGATTTGAAGGATGTAAGATTATCCTTTCTCCCTGTCATGTGCTTTAAGAACCCACTATCCAGATACCATTGCTGGTATATTGTTGGATAGGTCTTCACCTACACATATAACAATTTATTTGTTTTTGACCCAGTTTACCTTGGGTCATTGTTTATAGCCTTTAAAATCTGAAATAAGAGACATCCCTTGTTGACTCTTATAGCCTTCAGGATGATATCTCCTAGGAGGTATTATCCATTCAGCATAAGGGTTGAAGCCTTGGGATGTAAAACCTCTAGAATTGAATTTTGACTTACCCTTAAAAGATTGTTCAAATGGCCGAGCTCTGTTTGACGATCTCTGAGCTAAGTTCGACTATCTTGGGTCAGATCGTCGAGCTCCGTTTGAAGATCGTTCTTGCCTGTGTTCAGAGACCAGAGATCGTCGACCTGAGTTCGACGATTCAGCATGAAAACGCTGAGCTCTGTTTGAAGATCGTCGAGCTCTATTCGAAGATCGTTGAGCTCTGTTCGACGATATCTATTTTACCTTGTTTTTCTTAGGTATATCAGAATTCTTCCTAGCTACCTCTACAACTCCCTTTCCTTTATCTGAGATAAATTTGATTGGGATTGTTAAAACTATAGGTTGGCTGGATAAAGCACCCAAGCCCAATGTACATTTAAGTCTTGAATTCACTGTGCTTGTGATGTCCATCAGTTTGATGTTTCTCCTATTGAGGGATGCTTAAAACTTCTTTTCCTCAGATAGTTCACTTTTCAGTGAAGCTATCTGCTCCCTACAGCATTCTAACTCCTCAGAGAGTTTGAGGTTATCTGATTTTAAGGTGCTGAGTTCAGACAGTTGATTTCTAAGAGAGATAATCTCTTTCTCAGACTTGAGTAGGTCTAAACACAGTGCCTTAAACTCAAATTTAAAGTCCTCTGAATCAAAATCAAAAGAGTCTATTACCTGATCTTCTTCAGCTTCAGGTTCAGATTAAGATCCTGACTCTTGTTCTACATCTGAATTGTGTTGAGAGGCATTGATAGCCATCATGCAGAAGTCCTTCTCTTGGGCATCATCTTCATCATCACTTGAGCTTGATGAAGTATCTAATTCTTCATCAGTCTCTCTCCAGGTCTCAGCTACAAATCCTTTCCTAGTATGCTTGTTCTTGCTAGAGGAGGATTTGTCATAGTTTTTTCTCCTAGAGTCTTTGTCTCTTCTCCTTTCTCTCTTATCTTTCTTGTCCTTGTTTTGGTTCTCTGGACAGTTAGGAACAATGTGGCCTGGTTTCCTGCATCCAAAAGAGATAATCTCTTTATTACTGGATTTGTCATACCTTGGCTTTTCATGGCCTCTAGATGACCTTTTCCTGAAGTCTTTTCTAGCTATCTTGTAGAATCTTTTGGCTAGTAGGCTCATTAGCTCTTCATTGCCTGTGACCTTGTCTTCAGGCTGTTATTTTGTGGCGTTAAAAGCAATTGTCTTCTCCTTCCTTGTTACTGGAGAAGCTGTCTTTTGCTCTTCCTCTCTATTTTTGATGAGCAACTCATAAGTCTTGAGCTTGCCTAATAGAGCTTCAGTGGTGATCTCATTCAATCTTCTGCCATCCTTGATTGGCCAGATCCTTGAGTCCCAAGGGCTGGGGAAGCACATTAGGATCTTATCATTGAGTTCAGTCAGTGAGATCTCCTTGTCCAAAGTTTTCAATTCACTGACAATCAGACTGAGTCTGTTATACATGTCAGTTACTGACTCAGTTTCTCCCTTCTTGAAGTTCTCATACTGGGTTATGAGATGAGGTCTTCTGTCCTTTCTCTCATCAGCAGATCCTGACACAAGCTCAGATAGCGTGTCCCGGATTTTCTTTGCTGAGTTTCATTCAGCTACTTTCTGAAATATATCATCAGACATTGTCTGAGCCAATATATTCATTGCCTTTGCATCAACAACTTTCCACTTCTTGATGTCAGCATCTGTTCCTGAAGGGGGTGGAACAACATTTGTACTTGTGGTTTCTGGAGGTCTTGGACACACTGTCAAAACAGAATTGAAGATATCCTCATCAATAGAATTCATGTACAATTTAATCCTTGCCTTCCAAAGTGTAAACTTAGAAAGATTGCACACTGGAGGTCTGGTGCTTGCATAGTCTTTGTTCTATGCCATGTATTTATATTAAAATAATTAAAATAAAAATAACAACCCTTTATTAAAGGTTGATCTTATCAGAGATCTTTTGGTTCAGGTGTTAGTCTGTAAAAACAACCAACCTAGTGATGGTTTAGTTATTGTATAACCAACCTCCCTCTGATACCAATTGAAAGTAAGGGTAAGATCTACCTTTACTCTAGAGGGGGGGGGATAGAGTATTTTATTATAATTTTGCAAATTAAAAATTAATTGGCAGTGGAAGACTTAATTTATTTATAGTGTATTGTGCTTGCAGTAAATAAAACAAAGTAAAGCAAGAAAGCTAATTCACAGCACACAGCAAATAAAACACAAATAACCATATGACACAAGGAGCTATAGTGGTTCCCCAATCAACCTGGGTAC
Source organism: Platanthera zijinensis (assembly GCA_039513925.1). Classification (NCBI taxonomy): domain Eukaryota; kingdom Viridiplantae; phylum Streptophyta; class Magnoliopsida; order Asparagales; family Orchidaceae; genus Platanthera; species Platanthera zijinensis. The sequence goes on from CM077083.1 coordinate 94,498,631, forward strand.
ATCCACTCTTCTACCTCCTAGGTAGGAATCCACTGTAGGATGAGTTGATCAGGTGTCCTTGGCACCAATGTGCTTTTGATAAGGTGCTCAAAAACCAAACCAGATTTTTTGATAAGGTGTCTTGCCACCACTGAGTTTTGACAAGGTCTCAGAAAACAAACACAAAACTTTTGAAGGGAGTTCTTCATAACCTTTTTACAGCAAAAGAAAATAAAAGGAGTTGAAGGTGTTCTTCTCTGTCAACAATCAGAGAGAAGACTAGTGGATTTGTTGATTTCAAAGCTCCCCCTAAGATTAGCAGTAGGTCAGGAGAAGAAGCTTTGTAAAGGGTGATAGGCCTTCAGTAAGTTGAGATCTCCAGCAATTGATAGTTTCAGCAAAGGCCGAAATGTGTTATATCTGAAGTCTTTGATTGATGAAGCCTGAAAAACTTGAATTAGAGAATAGATCTTAAAGAATAGAAGAGATTCTTCTCTGTGTGTTGATCTCCCTCTCTATTCTATTCCTTATGTTCTGTAAAAACTCTAACTGTATAATCCTGTAGAATTCTTGAGAGATGTTCTACTTGGTTATCTATCTCTATTGTCTGTAATGATATTATGAAATCCAATCTCCTAGATAGCCGTTAGCCAGTCATAAATGACTTCCTTAATTGGTAGCTGTCTCTGGAGGAATGTCCTAAGAAACATTCCCTTTCAATCTCCTTGAAACTTGCTCCAGATTGATTGAAACGGCTACAAAATATTCTGCATTAAATGCTGGATATGGAAGATATTTGAATTCCATAACATACTTATTTTAAATCCTGAAATCGTCGATCTCTAAGGAAAATCGTCGATCTGAGCTCGACTATCGTCGAACTGAGCTCAGAGATCTGGATTTTGACTTGAGACAGAAATCGTCGATCTGAGCTCAGAGATCGTCGAACCTTGTTCGACGCCTCGTCGACCTAAGCTCAGAGATAGTCGAACTGAGTTCGATGCCTCGTCGATCTACGCTCGACGATAATTTCTTTGGTCTTCTGCACTTGTAATCTGAACTAGGAGATCTTGGGGGCAGCTTTCAAACTTAAGTTCTCAGCCTTAGACCTATTCTAGTTGACCTTTAAAACTATACAATGAGGTCAAGACACAATCCTATGAACATAGTGATCCTTACCCAAATCAGTAATAGGATGTTCCAACATTATGGTCCATCCTTGAACAGATAAGTTTAACCTTTTAGCTATCCTTAGAGGTCAACTCAGACTGTTAGGTCCATTATTGAGTAACCTCCCTCTGATACAACTTGAATGTCTTTAATTTCAAGGATAGCGAAATCACCTAGAGGGGGTGAATAGTTTATTGGTCTATTTATTTGTTCTTTTCTTTTCTTTTAGTTTTCTGCTTGAGTAGTTGGTTAATTTCCGCTTTCAAGATAATTTACCCTATACAAAGAAAATAATACAGCAAAGCACACAGATATTTATATTTGTTTCCCAACTGGGTACATCCACTTTCCCTCCTACCTATCCAAATTTCTTGATGGACTAGGCACTTCTCCAAAATTCTCCAAAGATCTTACACCTCAGACCCTAAGCCTTACACTCAGGTTCTCTTCAGAAACCTACCTGAAAACCATAAAGGTTCTTACCTCAGAGCCCTGCAGTGCTCCTACAGCTCAGTGGTACTCAAACCACCTACCTGAGCCTTATCTCTAAGGCCTAATACTAAGGCATTTCAGCCCTACAATTTATGGCACTAGGCCCTACTCTCAGAGTGCTGCTGTACTCCTACAGCTCAAATCCAGAAGGATCCTACAAGATGTAAATGGGTTGATTGGGTTCTTGATTGATCACAATAGGAATTCCTCTATGACAATCAGCCATAGGTGAGTTAGACTCAGCCCCCCGCACACTATAACACCAGGAGAGTTTTCCTGTGTCAACTTTACTGGACTGAGTGCTCCTTACTCCCAACTACTTCATAGCAACAAGTTTATGCACTTGAGCTGGAAGAAACTTGCAGAATACTATTCTGCCTCTTTCTGAACTGAACCAAAGATTAAACTCTCTCTTTTTCATAGCAATAATGATGTAGAAGTTTTGGCTTATAATGGAAGCAACTAGCACATCTGTTTCTCTGCTCCTTTCTGAACTTGGCTAACTTCTCAGCTCCATCTTCTTCTACACAGCTCCTAGAGTGTATGTTCATTTAGAAAGTATTAGCTAGATCTGTGAAGCACCTGTAGCAAGGGTTGGCTCTTACTGCTATCTCTTTCTCAGATATTTACCCCGAGCTTGCTTGCTGGTGCAGATAAAGATGACACTAGCAAACTTGTCGTTGAATATGTTGATCTCAACAGCTAACTTTCTCTTTGTCTTTCTGACATGAGATTCCTGTTCTTTAGCTCCACAATAATACCGGAGAAGAAGACTAACTGTCACTAACTCTTTTTCTATAAAGAGCACTACCTCTTATTTATTGAGACCCAACGACTCTTTTAACAGTGTGTACTATATTTTTAATGTTGGCTACAAATTTTCTTTAAAGGCAACTATCGTATTGTAGGTCTGCGATACCATTTGTCGCGTACTGTAGCCATCCCCCCACTTATTTGAAATATATTGACTTGTTGACATCACCAGCTGTGGACTTAGCCAAAAATCAAGAAACATTAGCATAGGCATTGAGTGAGTAAGCTTCACTCAATGCCAAAACACTTGGATAGATTTTCTGTCTCTTGGCATTGAGTGAGTAGCCTTCACTCAACGCCAAACTACTTAGAATATAAATCTGTTTCTAGGCATTGACAGCGTTGAGTGAACAACCCTCACACAATGCCATCTGCCTTAGCCATATATCTGCTTCTTCAGCAACTGAAGCATTGAGAGCGTTGAGTTAGCATGCCTCACTCAACGTTATTTGCTTTTAACTCATTTCTGCATAAAGGCGTTAAGAGCATTGAGTGAACACGCCTCACTCAATGCTATTTTTCTTAGCCAATTTTCTGTGTTTAAAACCACTGGGCTTGGACTGTCTTGCTTTGAACTGAGTTTGACGAATGTTGAACTGAGCTCGACAAACTTTGAACTCAGTTCGACGAAATCTCAACTGAGCTCGACGAACTCATAACTCAAGCTCTAAACTTAGCTCGACGAAAGGTGAGCTTATCTCGACGAACTCTGAACTCAGTTCGACGAATTCTAAACTTAGTTCAACCAGTTCAACTTACAACCTTTTTGATGAATGTCGTTGAGTGTGTCTTCATCACTCAATGCTAAAAAACTTAGCCAACTTTCTCTTTAGTAGCTTGGAGTTGAGTGAGTTGAATTCACTCAATGTTTGTGGACTTAACCACATTTCAGCTCATTTCAACTTTAGGCTTTTACTATTTTAGCATATCACACAGCTTTTTGTTGTATGGCATTGAGTGAGGTTACTTCTCTCAATGCCTGTGGACTTAGCCATTTTCTCAGCTTGCCACTGCCTTGGCTTTGACTGTATAGGTTTCACTCAGCGCTATAAGTCATCTGGCGTTGTGTGACTGATCTTCACTCAATGTCTGTGGACTTAGATAATTATCTGTCTTTCCACCACTTAGGTAAGAATTTACATGTCTTAGCCACTTAGGCTACCTGTCCCATCATAGCTTATCAGGACAAACTTTAATCATTCACTTTGAACACAAGTTTGATCACAATATGTGTATACATTGTTTTGCTAGTCCTTCTTCAAATTAAGGATATTGTGATCAATGGACCCTACAATTCACTTCATGCTTCTTAAGCTGTCTAGAAGCATATGCAATCACATGTCTGTGTTTTATTAACACCGCCCCCATGCCCTGATAGGATACATTACTAGAAATCTGTAATACTTCCTTCCCAAATGGTAGGGAAAGGATTGGCATGGAGGTGAAACGGTCCTTCAACTCCTTAAAAGCAGCCTCATACTTGGGTGCACACACAAAAGGTACACCCTTGGTTGTCAGCATAGTGAGGGGAAGAGCGATCTTCGAAAATCCTTCTACAAACTTTCGATAGTATCCAGCAAGTCCAAGAAAACTTCACACATCAACCGCTGAACTCAAAGGTGACCATTACTTTATGGAATGCACCTTGGCTGGATTTACTGTTATTATAGCACCACTTATAATATGTCTCAAGAAGGCAACTTCTCGAAGCATAAACTCACACTTGCTGAACTTAGCAAACAAACTATGCTCCTTTAGTTTCTTTAAAACTAAGGATAAGTGCTCAGCATGCTCCACAGTTGTTCTTGAGTAAACAAAAATTTCATCAATAAATATGATGACAAAAGCATTCATGTATGGCTCAAACACCCTATTCATCAAACTCATGAATGTAGAAGGGGAATTTGTGAGCCCAAACACATTTGTTTGAACTCGTATAAGCTGAATCACGAGCTAAATGTTGTATTTTGAATATCTTCTTCTTGTATACTTAACTGAAAGTACCCCGAGCGCAAATCAAGTTTAGTGAACCAGTGCTCTCCCACCATCTTAACCAATAAATCATCAATTCGGGGAAAATGATAGGTTTTCCACATAATCAATCGGTTGAGCCCTCAGTAGTCAATGCACAACCAGAGCGATCCATCCTTCTTCTTAACATACAAAATAAGAGCTCTCTAGGCTGTTGAACTTGGACGAAGATACCGCGATTCCAATAAATCTTACAAATGAACCCTAAAATCTGTCAGCTCCTTTAGAGCCATCCTGTAGGGGGTTTGAGATATGGCAATGGCATCCGACACTAGCATAATTTGGAAGTCTACTTCCTTAGGAGGGGCAATCCAAGTAGCTTTTCGGGAAAAACCTCAGGAAAATCACGCACAACTAGTACATCCTTCAAGTTGGTCACCATCTCTTTCAGCTCAAAACATATCATGAACACCTAAACCCATAGTTTATGGGACTTTATGCCCTTAATTGAAGACAACATTATTAGGGGTGCAGACCTAATACCTTGAAAAATTATCTCTAAATATCCATGTCTCAAGGTGATCTACTTTGCCGTACAATCAATCCTGGCGTGATTCCAATCCAGCCATGCCATACCCAGAATAAGATCAAATTTTGGCATCCCCAACACCATTGCATGGATTTCAAAATGCTTCCCTCTGATATTTACATCCAAGTCACACTTGGAATATGAGGTCATTTTGGAGCCGTCTGGGAGGCGTAATCTTCGAGTAACTCCGGTGAAATGCTACACACCATTTTAATCCTTTACGAAGTCTGCTGAGACGAACGAGTGGGTGGCACTAGTATCGAATAGAATGTGCGAATGTCTCACACTAACAGTCACGATGACTAAATGTTAAGTTATATCAATTTAGATAAGGATTTATAGCACAAACTCAAGAATGCTAAGGGCGAATGCTTATAATATATCGATTTAACTAAAAAATACCTGCAACAACATCCCGCGGGTCCCACTCTTGAGTCATACCCAAATAAAACATCTTCTCTCGAGCATGTCCAGGTTTCCTACCTTATGTTCCTCACCCTCGATCACGTCCTTGCCTACATCCTCGTTGAGCTGTCAAAGGAAAAATAGGAGGGACATTCCCACCTATTTGCGGGCAATAACGCCATATGTGGCCCAACTAATAACACTGGAAACAAACTTGCCAGAATGGACCTCTGGTTTCTTGATAAGCTTGAATCTGTGGGGGTGTAGACAGTGCTCGCCTTAGGGCCAGATGCTCCATTCCAAAATTCTGACATAAGCATCTGCCACTTCCTCCTTAGTTTCCACCACCGCCTCTGGCAAGCTGCCTCCACTGACTATGCCCTTCCTCGACTACTCCTTCTATCAGTATTTTACCAATGGCCTGGACCCCAAGATGATCTAAATCTAATCTTCCTGCTCTGTCAATTATCTGAGCAAAGCTTGAGTCAGCTATAAACAAAAGATCCTATAATATAGGGTCTTGCAAACCTTTGTAGAAATGCTTTGCGTACCCACGATCATCCAAATCATAGGAGTCTGCAAACCTAGCAAGGTGCTAAAATTCCCGTTGATACTCTACAACTGATTTAGATCCTTGTTTTAACTGCAAGAACCTTTCCTCGAGTTCATCTCGAGTAGTAGAGGGAACAAAATGCTCTAAGAAAGCATCAAAAAACTCATTTCAACTAATGTCAGTGTATACACGTACTACAAATATGGAGCCCATAAGGGACTTCCAACATCTCTTTGCATGTGATTCTAGGATAGATACAACTAAGGTAATAGCCATACGGGATGGATATCGGATTCTGGCCATCAACTCTCTCACAGAATCTAACCACTCTTCTATGCGAACAACCGACTGTCCCATGGTAACCGATGGATAAAGAGCTCGGAAGATTCTCAGACATTTGGGCTCGTGGCTTGTTGCTGCACCGATGCCTACTGAGACTAGAAGGCATACAAGATTATAGTTATGGTATGCCCCAACTCTGTAGGGTCCATTGATCACAATGTCCCAGATTTGAAGAAGGCCCACAGGTCAATGATATATACATGAATGTATCTAATATATGTTCAAGATCATTGAATGCATGTTGTATACTATTACATTGAATAGACAGGCAGTAGGAGTCACAATGACATTTGGACTCAAGACAGGTTGTTGAACAAGCAGAAAATTGGCGAAGTCCAAAAGAGTTGAGTGAACTCACTTTACTCAATGGAAGAAAGGGAAAAGTGTTGACAGAACTATATGCAGTCAAAGCCTCAGTTTTGATGACTTGAAATCTATCTAAGGATAGAAGCATTGAGTGAAGGCAGTTCACTCAAGGCCTACTCAACTACATTTTAGATCAAGTATTGAAGCATTAAGTGAAGAGAGGCCATTCAATGCCTCATCAAGAACACAGGAAAAGTCAAGAAGCATTAAGTGTAGAAGCTGCACTCAATGCCTTTATGCAGAGAAATTTCAACCAAGTCTAGAAGCATTGAGTGATGAAGGATTACTCAATGCCTTAATAGTTAGACTACAAATGTCAAAAATCATTGAGTGTTGAAGGCTCACTCGACTCCTCAAGATGTAGAATTCTGCTAAGTATTTTTGCATTGACTGACAAGGCCTTACTCAACACCTATGCAGATTGTCCGAAAATTACCTAGTCCATAAGCGCTAAGTCATGCTGATGTCATCAAGAATTCAAATATTGCGGGATTTGCACGCTAGATGAAAAAAGGCATTGCATGCCTTTAGTACAACATTTAATGCAAAAGAGATGTTGTAGTTGCTGATTTCGACTAGTCCATACTACACATAGAGTCGTTGGACGAAGATCAAAAAAGGACATTTCTGAGAAATAAAAGCAGAGCTTTCTGGTCTTCATGTTCCTCTCGATTATGAAGAAGTTTTCCTAGAACTCATTATAACAGTGAGTCTGTGAACTACAAATATAAGTTAACTGTTGAAGAAATATAGAACTGAAGAATTAATTTGTCTTCAACAACAAGATCAGAAATCTTTTTTTCTGTACAAGAAGAAGTTGCGGAGATACTTATGGTTTATTTTCATCTTTATGGACACCACAATCTACAATTACACAAAAGGCTTGAAGGTAGAGGCCTCTGCAATATCTTCTCAGCACAAGCAAAAATACTAAAGATCTAAATACTTGTTGCTGTAGAGAAATTTGGACTGAAGTTTTTCCAGTTCAGTGAGAACATTTAGAATCATTTCTCTGGAGTCTGTCTCCATCAACAACTTACTCTCTCCATAGGATCAATATTGTTCTGAGTTGTAAGTCTATAATATAAAGGCTGAGTGGTAGGATTCTGCTGTGAATCTGAGGTAGGGCTTGTGTGTCTGAGGTAGGATCTGAGTCAGATCAAAGCTGCAGGAGAAGGAGACTTGTTGTCTCTGAGCATAGGGCTATCATTCTAGCATGAGTGGTAGGGTTTTTTTGTTAAGCCTAAGGTAAGTGATCTGGACGATCACTGAGCTGTAGGAGTAAAGATTAATATGAGTGGGTAGGGCTTAGGCCTGAGGTAGGACATGGAAGAAGTTTGAGAGATCTTGAGGGATCTATGTTGTAAGCTCTTTGAGCTGAGATTTTGAAAATATTGCCTTATCTAACACACAGTTAGAAAGGTGGGAGAGAAAGTAGATGTACCCATACCTAAGGGAACTATTATAAATACTGGTATGCTGATCAGTGTTCTTGAAAGCCAACTCAATAGTCTAACTCACAACACACCTGTCCAAAAAGTAGTCATAAAAACTTGAAAACGTATTCACCCCCCCCCCCCCCCCTCGAGGTGTATAGCTACTCTTGAAACAAATATTTTCAAGTAGTATCAGAGGGAGGTAGTTAAAAAAGTACTTAATAGTCTGAACACATCTCAAATAATAGATAAAGATTAACTCCATTTGTTTAGGTGAGAGCTACTAGGATTTGAGTTGTATGAAGCTCTCTATTTGCAGAAAAGAAAACTTTGGAATTTGGAAAGAAAGTGTTAGGCTATGCATGGAAGCCTCAGACCCTAGGTTCTTCATTACAGTCAAAGAAGGACCTTTCATTCCAATGATGATCTCTATCTCATATGCTAATGTCCAGACTCCAAAGAAGTATACTGAAATGTCTAAGGAGGAAGTCATCTTGGCAACCATGGATAAGAGGGCACAAAACATCATTTTCAATGCCATTGATGACTCCACCTTACAGAACCTTGTCCACTGCAAAAAAGCCAAAGAAATGTGGGACTCTCTCATTGATTATATGGAAGGGACAAAGGAGGTGAGGGGTGACTGAAAATCCCACCTAAATCAACAATATGAAGCATTCAAGCAAGGGAGTAAGGATTCCATAGCTGAATGCTATGAGAAGTTCTTCATAATAGTGAACAGTCTGATCACCTATGACAGACAGTTCACTAATTATGAGCTGAATGACAACTTCTTGAGATCCCTAAATAGGTTATGGGATATCATAATCTGTGCCATCAGAGAAGTTTGCAACTTGGCCCACACATTGCCTTAAAACCTGTTTGGGGAGTTGCTACCCCATGAGAAGTAGCTGAACTCAAGGAAGGCTGAAGAGGATGCTGATAGATCGCTCAGTAAAGAAATTTCTATGGCCTTCAGATCTAAAACCACAAGAAAAAGTAGGGAAACGACTCCTTCTCCACTAAGGAGAATTACAGAGTCAGAGAGCTCAGATCCAAGCTCCTATGGAAATGAGCTATCATATGGAGAACTAACATTGTTCTCCAAGAAATTCAAGAAGATGTTGAGCAGGAGGATACAGTGGAAGAACCAGGGCACTTCAAGCTCCTCATCAAGGAAGGCCTATCCCATCAAGGACAAGTCCAGAAAAGACCCCTCTAGGGAAAGGTACGACTCCAAATAGAACAAACATGTTAAGACTAATATTGTTTACTACTGTTGCAATAGGGGTGTACATGTCATTGCTGACTATCCAATTAAAAGAAAGGAGCTCAGAAAGTATGAAGGCAAAAACTATCACAAGGACAAGAAAGCTGGAAAAAGCATCTTGGCCAAGAGGAAAGTCAGCCTATCAGACAGTGATTCCGAAACTTCAGAATCAGATGAAGAGGAGGCCTATATTGGTCTAATGATTATTGAAAAAGTAGCTGAATATCCTGCTACCCCATCTAGCATAAGGGCCCCATTATCCTATGTTGACAGTGACTGGGAAGAGGTTGAGGAGTTCAGTCTCATGGCCATATCAGAAGACAATCAGTGCAATCTTACTCTGAATGATGTACACTCTATTCCTAGCTCTCCCTCTATCTATAAATTTGTAAGACCCCCCTCCCGGAACACAAACATGGCCAAGGGGAGTCTTAAGCCCAAAACTGTCAGCTTGCGGCAATGCCAACACACGGGTTTACTGATACTACAAGATGCATATTTTACTGGCTAAAATAGATATCATCCATGCCAACCCAACATAAAGAACAGACAGAAGTCAAAATCAACATAATTATAAAAGTACCTAAGTACATCAATAATAAGAAGCATCAATAGGCTTCTATAATATCAGAGTACATAAAAGCTTTGTCCAAAGGGCTACAATATGAGTCTCTCAAAAACTCACATCTTTAACTAAAGGCAGCAAAGGTATCGTCACATCAGGCCCTGTCACCCTGGCTTAGCTGCCCTCCAGCGCAACCTAGTGTTGCTTTATCTGCGGGGTTTCCTCCTAAAAAGGATGTCGTAGCAACCGTTATTCATACAGACTACGTGGCTATCACATCCACTCTCCCAGCGACTATTAGGCACCGGGCAGAGAAAGGAAAAGGGTAGAAAATATTTATGTAAGCAGTAGTACAAGAAGGTGGTATAAGACTAATAAATATCAGAGTATCCAACATGTAAAACAAGTGAGTATTTCAATCTACACTAGTAGTTATTCTACCAATAATAGTATACAAGTATGATCCTATAACAGGAAAGTAACTCAACTTATATGAATGCCCAAACAGACCTATACGTTAAGGATCGGCTTAACAGTAAGGTAACTAATCATATAAGAGTGACCATAAAAAATTATATGATAAGGATCTTGTGTATGTAATGCAATGCAATACGATGAATCACTCATGTTCACACACATGCATACTGCCATGTGGACACAAACTGGTAGTTCCTACTTTTCGAGGAGGTATCTAACCTCTCATGCACCAATCGTCGAAGCCAGACAGTGATAGTAGAACAGGCTTTCCACTACTAGGCAGTCATCCACACTATCAATCCTAGGCCTCCGTACTCCTCAAAACTAAGAACACAACAATAGAGCTCACATGCGTACTACGGCTTATAGGGGTCTTGGGTAGATGTGTACCAAGAACACATCATACCGGTGTGGTACGGAAAGGGTCTCAGAAATGAGCACCAAGGACACAGTTAATCCATCCACATGGCACGGAAAGGGCCTCGGGAATGTGCACCATGGACATAATCCAAAGTCTATCTATCAACTCCCGTAGGTGTGACGACTGGCGAGCCTGTAGACTTGCCACACTTTCCTTAACCAAGGATTATGACAATGTATGTCAACTCACACTTCATGCAATTTCACATTTAAGGGCTTTAGACTGAGTCCCATTTTATTATTCACATCCCGTGCTCAACAGCACGCTAGGGCTCCACACCGAGTCCCTTATCAACACATCATTCCAGTGTGGCAAACACACACGCACCTCAACCCTTCCACATTACCATAAAACTTAAGAGTTCATCATTTACACAGGTGGAAATCCACCTTTTACAGTACACCAACCCCACACTGCTACCCGTAGGGAGACACAACTCTAAGAAGTGGGCTACTAAACACATTCATTTAATCATCAAATCACATGGCTCTGCATTAACCACATGTAATTCCTTTCCATGTGATTAAGCATTCACAACAAGTGTAACACCATATGATAATCACAACAATATAATGACACTTCACATACACATCAAACATAATAACATGTCTATGGGTTATGTATTCAGTTGTCGGACATCACACCTTATTTCCAAAACCCATTTCATTCTCCTGATTATAATCATGCACATCACTACCGGATTTCACAAGAATATCATTTGTACAACCAAACGTATCAATTCATTTGTTTACTAACTTACCCAAACTGTTTATTTATCAAACTTCTTCAACCCGTTTGTACAATCATTTTCACCAAACCATTTGTTTATCACGATTACTTATAGACTAAGTTTACCAAAATCTCAACATTATTTTGCAACGATCTCTCTACAAAAACCAAACCTTGTTCTACACAAACCTAGGAACAATATGTACTTAAGTCATGACTATATAGCAAATTCGACTGGACATTCCTGAGGCTACAAGACTCTTATGAAAACATATAACCATCCGTTGGAAAGTTCTTTCTAAGGGTTACGACTTTTGTGTTTAGTCAAAAATCCAGATCTGGCCGTATCATACTCGAAAATGGCCTTGAAGTTTGCTGCGCACAGAAAATAGATTTCTGCACGCATCTTAAAGCAAGATGAACGACATTGGTTCATCTTCTTCCTTTAGTTATTTGTCCAAAACCACTCAAAGATTTTTCTCCTCCTTTATTCACGTTCAATAGACCATTCCTCTTCACGAAATCAAGTCAATCATCTTCACATAGAGGAGTGGAGAGGTTGAAGACATCAAATCCCTAGGATAAGGTCCTAGAATGGTCTCTTCCAAGGAGATCATCATCTCGCAAGTCAAACTCTTTTGTGTCGACATATCTCGTAGATATTAACTACAGATTTAGCACCAAGGGAGAGAGTAGGAAGCTCACTTCGTTTATGGCCATGGATTTTTTTATCCATCTCGGCGGCATCTTCTTCTCGTTGGCATTATTCTTCTCGGAAAGGTAGATTGTCTCTTCTTCTAGAAAATTGACTCCAGCATCGTCCTCACTTCTGTCGATTTCGGAAAGTAACTGCTCGACAAGAGGATGAAGTGTCGGCTAGGGTTTTCCCGCAAGTCTCCTTTTATAAGAGGAATTATTGTTTGACCTCCTATCATGTGTCACCCTAGTGTTGGACCGCCTATTATTACTTTAAATTAGTCCTATTGAAATGACGGGGTCCAGATAAGTAGTATGGCACATTTACGAAAACCCGATTCAGCCCATTTATATGAACTAACAAATAGTGGGCCAAAAAATCTTCTAAGTCAAAAGCGTCGTGTATACCATACACACTCGACGAATCGTCGAGATTCATCGTGATCACTTGGTGCAAGTTGAGTGGCGTCGAGTTCACTCAATGCCCCAAGAATCCTTCCAAGTTAAAAACATTGAGTGGCGTTGAGACCACTCAATGCCTCATTCAGTGCCGAACTTTTTAAGTCAAAAGAGTTAAGTGGCATTGAGACCACTCAACGTGTCTTTGAGTCCGAAATCTTCTAAGTCAAAAGCATTGAGTGGAGTTGAGACCACTCAATGCTTAGTAGAATGGTGTTGAGACCACTTAACTCTTTCGACGCTTTGAGTCTAGAAATATTCTAAGTTAAAAGTGTTGAGTGGCGCCTCGTTGAGTGCCGAACTTCCCAAGTCAAAAGCATTGAGTGGTGTTGAGACCACTCAACGCACTCGACGCCTCGTCGAATGGCGTCGAGTTCGCTTAACGCCTAAGCATCCAGAATATTTCTGAGTCAGAATTCGTCGAGAGGTGATGTGTTGAACAACAAGTGTACCGGTCGCACAAGTAATATAAAATTGGCAAATTTTCCCAAGTATCGATCTCGAGGGATCACAACAGGTTGGAGTTAATTTTGAGGACTTGAGAATGAAGTCCAAGGGTCTAACCTACGAAACGGGGGTTTGGTTGGCTGCGGATAAAGAAAGTAAAATACTATAAACTACTCCTATGCAATGCCGCTATGCGATGCTTGGGCAGGAGGGATGGAAGACTACACGGGCCGCTATGCACCGAATCGATGGACGGATGGACGAGTAGGAAAGGCAGAATTAGGGTCGAGAACACCTCTTTGCTACACACGCTTCTATCAATAGTTAGAACGGCAAAACGAGACGTGCTGACAAATAGAAATAAAGGCACAGCTCAAGCAAATAAAGCAATAAAACATTACAAGCTCACATAGACATGAAACATTTAAAGTTTACAACTATAGTGCACATCATTAACATAAACAGATTTAAACACGTATATTCAATAAGAAAGCAAGAAAAAGTCACGAGATCGACCGAATCCGAAGTCTCGTCGAGGGGTCGCGGAAGGAATCGCCGGGTTGTCAATCCGCGTCCAAGCTCGGTCCTCAACTTCCTTTGGGGTAGAGAAGGGATGTCACTACCTTCCAATGGTTCCGTCTTCTTCGTGTCACGATGTGGAAGAAATTTTCAAGCTTCCCTTTGCTTGATGGATACTGCACCAAAACTAAAAATGGAGCTTAGGATATGATGGAGAAGGCTGAGAGCAAGCACCAGAAAGATGTAGGCTTCGAGAGCATGGGCGGAGCTTCTCTCCTTGGTGGAAGATGGAGGATGGAGGTGGAAAGGCGGAGCTTTTCCCTAAAATGTGGCTAGAATGGTAGGAAAATGGATCTGCCCCAATGGTTGTAAATCTGAGGTTTAAATAGAATCAGGTAAGAAAAATAGGCACGCACGGTTTGGCGCACGACCGTGCGCTAACTGAGCTTTATTAAACATCTAGGCCAAGCTTGCAGATGAAGATGCATTGACCCGTTTGTTTTACTCGCGCATGGGTACTTCCGTCCGTGCGTTAAGGAAATCACATGGGTAAGTACAGAGCGCAGGAAATCAATAAGGTACAGGAGAACCGTGCGTTTTACTCGCGCACGGGCACTTCTGCCCGTGCGTGAATGAAAGAGCATGATTAACCACAGAAAGAAGAAACTCAGAGAAAAATATGCAGACCGTGTGATTCCTTCTCGCACAGTTTGGCCGAAACCGTGCGGGAACAAAATGCACGGGTAGCCAAAGAAGTCCAAAGAATTTTTGTGTAAAACACACGATTTCTAAGAGACTGTGGGAGAATAAATTTGCACGACCATGTATTTTACACAGAAACTAGAAAATTCGCACGACCGTGCAATGAAACCAAATGGAGCTCCAGCTCCCAGCAATAACTTGCAATCCACAACCACAGAAAGATCCTTTGGGAGCACCATATGCATACCCCCAACTAAAGAATGTGAAATTGCACACCCATGGGCCAAAACCGTGCACGAAATGGTCAATAATCGAACAATGCAAATATAACTGAAATCCGGTTGAAATGCAGTGCACGAGTTAGAAAAGAAGCATGGATGAGTATGAAAAACCCAATAAATATCGGACTCATCACACTACCAGACTTAAACATTTTCTCGTCCCGAGCAAATCATCTCTCTGTGGACTCAAAAACATCTAGCTGGCTTAGAAATTTCAAAATAAAGTAAAGCAAGAAATCAAATACTCATGGGTGCAAAAAAAATAATAGATAATCTTTTTAATTATGCTACGGAGTTTATAAATTTCGACAGACCTAAATAAATATTATAGCTACTCAAAATCGGAATGTTGGAGAATCGTCCGGTCATGCGTAGGAAGAAAGTAGATAGGCCACTAAGGTGAACATTACCAAAGACCGGGGCTCAGGATCACCTCCAAAAGAATCCACCAATGTCAGGGACCATACGCTTGCCTGTTCACACTCTCTCCACGGTACTAGTTCGACTCAAGCATGACTCTATAGGACTTTAGGAAGATACTGGGGCTTGGGCGTATATGTAGGTAAGGATGTAAAAGGTAAACAATGGTACGCACAACCCAAATGAGCTCATATAAAGGACTTTCCTCTCGCCAACAATACAAGAAGGTCCACCACACCACCAGACTATGACTTGACATAAGGGTGCGTGCACCGCTTACCAGCACAAAATCTCAAATGGAATTTTCATTTAAACTTTGTTTCTTTCATATCAAACTACTTTCTTTTCCTCTTTTTTTCTTTTTCAAAAACTTTTATATCACATTCAGCCACATAATCATGAAATCTGCACCTCACAAACGCAAAACAGCACCAAAGCAACAACACCAAGCGAGAAGTAGTATAACAAAATTTAGAGATCGGGGTGTGTGACTGGGAAAGGCTTTTATATTTTGGTGATCTTGAAGTGGGGCTAAAACAAAAGATGGGATAGGCACAACATTGGCAAACAAGGATTATTGTTAGGACTGGGTGTAACGCCCCCGATTTTTCGATGATTTTATTTAAAAGGGAAACATCATATTTACGATGTAATGGCGTTACTTTTAACGTCGAGTTTACGACGCAATGCTGTTAAGGAATTTTCGTGTCTGTGCGGTCGAGTCGGCCAAATTCTTGTTGTAATTGGGAAAAGTTTTGCATTTTGAAATTTAAGTTAAGTAATCTTGGACTTGCTTCTTAAGTTTCATCGCCATCCTAGCATTTTGGAGTCTCGGATCCTGATTTAATATCTAGAGAATGGTATGTCGGATTCTATGGTTGTCTACGCTGCTAATTCGTAGAGTCAGTGATTCATTCCAAAATATTAGTCAAATAAGAACTTCTGCAATTTGTCCTGCTTGTACTCGAGATCACCCTTTTGTTCTCGAGAACTCCCAGTTGTTCTCGAGAAGTCATGACTTAATGTTTTCGAGAAGCTCTGCTCTAGTTCTCGAGAAGTCTATCCTAGTTCTCAAGAAGCCTTTCCTAGTTCTCGAGAAGTCCTATGCTGTTCTCGAGAAGTCCTATGCTGCACTCGAGAGGTCCGTTTCGGCCTATGTTCGGGTGCCTTTTGAGTGTCAAAACGGAGTTGTATCAAAAAATGGTAAACATGAAATTTGTTTTCCTCGACGATATCTACAACTTTCATGTTTACCACTTTTTGATTTGAAGCCATCTTAGACTCCTTTTTTCGATATTCTCAAAACATCTCGTAAATAAGCTGCATTATTGATTTCTACCCGAGAACACTTGTTCTACTCGATAACTACTATTTATTCTCCAGAATTATGGTCTTATTCTCTAGAAATACTTAATTCTCGAGTCCTACTGTGTTGTTCTCGAGAACTATAAGTTTCTCTCGAGAACTTTGCTCTCTTTCTCGAGTAGCCCCCTTTCCTCTCGAGTAGTCCTGTATAGTACGCATTCAGGCACATTTTTGAATGTCAAAATGGCACCGTATGAGAAAATAGTCAACGTTAAATCTGTTCATTTAGACGTGGTATACAATTTTCATGTTGGGCAATTTTTGATTTGGAGCTATACTAGACCTCTATTTTGAATTCCTGTGAAACATCTCGTAATAACCCGTTTTTGACAAAAAAAATTTATAAACATAAATGTATATATATATTCTTGGACTTATGTTTTAGAACCAAACTTCATCTTCTCCGATTCTTTTTCCTCCCAAACCAGAGCGGCGTGAGTGTGAGAGAGAAAATACTTCGTGAACCTTCTGGTGGCCGCCGACGGTGCTCCGGTGCTCGAAATCTTCATCCGAATATAGATCCAGAAAGCTCTCATCGAGAGCTATGCTATCGTGATCTATTTTTCCTCTTTCTTTGAGTTTTCTCATTAGGGTTTTTCGGCCCTAACCCCCTTTTTGACCATTTTTGTTTAGATTTTAACTCCTCCCATGTTCTTTTGCCCCGATCTACAACGTTGAGTGATTCAGAGGACTTTTTCGGTAAAACCAAGGCAAGTGATGGCTTACCCTTGTTTCTCCTTGTCCGATTTGATGGTAATGGCTATGTTTTCACGTTCCATAAAATTTTCTACGCTTATTCTTCCAAATTATAGTTATGATTAACCTTCTCAATGATCACATGAGGTTGTAATGTTTTGTCATTGTGAACTCGATTTTTGTCCGGATATGTTTGATCATTCTTGAAGTGTCTTATTGATGGCTTTAAACACCTTAGATTTTATTATTGAACAGATTAGAGTTATTTAGGATTGTAAATCGTTCTTGAGGGTTGATCAACCATGTCCTATATCTAGTAATGTCAAGTAGAAGCCGACGAGCCAAATCTTGAGATATGTGGTGTTTTCTTCATGGTTTTCTTGATTGCGGGAGTTAGTGGCTGTTTCCACCTCTACAGTGTTTATTTCCTTCATTAGTGTCTTGTGGAAGTCAACCTGTGTTTTTGGGTGGTGTGTCCAAGATTGACCACCTCGCCCGTGTTTTTGGGTGGTGAGTCCAAGAATGACCACCTCGCCCGTGTTTCTTGGTGGTGTGTCCACGAGTGACCACCTCACCCGTGTTTTTGGGTAGAGTCAACCACAGGTGCCTAATAAGGGTTTGTATTTCTTCCTTTGAAATGGTTCATGTTGTCACCTTATAGCCTCGTGCATCTGGTGTACTATTGTTGTACGTGACGAATCACGTAAGAGTTTTTTTTTCCGATGATGACTTGTTCCTCCTTTTGTGCTTTGTTTCAGAACTGTTGGTCTTGGGTTGGTACCCCTTGATCTTTGTTTATTTTTGCTTATTTATTCTCTGCCACCATTTGTACTTTCTTGTTGTGGTGTTCTGTCTTTGGAATGCCCCAGGTTCAGAGCAGTAGAAGCTAGCAGAGCTAGTTTTTGTGTTTTTGGGCGGCAGTGTTGGCTGTGGATGTTACCTCGTCTAAACGAGGTAGATTATTGTTTATTTTGTTACTGGTTCAGACTTACTTTTCTGTAAGTGGGTTCGCATAAGTTGATGGCGCCCAAAGTTTTGTTATTTGTTTGATACTTGCTAGCTGCTTATTTCTCTATATGTGGATGTTGATTACTTGCTCTCTGAGAGGATTATTGCTAGAAATGCATGTTAGGTATTTTTTAAGAATAAAATCAATTACCATTACTTCAGGCACTGCATAATTTAAAAACACTAACTTATTATATTTAGTGACCGTAAAAGCTATCCTTACTACTATTATAAATTTAGAGTCTTGCATAGCATGAGTTGTCCTTTGGGGACGTTAATACTCATGTAGGATGTTGGAGTCAATCTAAATAAGTATTTTTCTGCAGAGTATAATTATATTTTGATTTGTGGACTAAATGAGCCATTAAGCCGAGGGATACGACTAACTATTGCACATAACTAATTTTTTCCCTTAAAAATTACTTAAACAATTTTTCTTCATGATTAAGTAGGTGTCTTCCTTAGCGTCCGCAGTTATCCCCTCCTGATGTGGCATCATGACGCGCATTTTCCCTTACTCTGATATGTTATTATATTCATTGAAAATGCGGGGTGTGATAGTTGGTATAGGACGAAGGTTCCTTGACAATTGGTCGGGCAACCTTCCCTTGTTAGTGTTAGTGGTTTAGTGACATTTCATACACACACTGATATGTCATCAGTACGTCTTAGCCAAAGCATAGTCACTACACTCATAGCATGATAAAAAGTATACGGGGTATATTATGTAGTATGGGATGCATAATATGTGTTTGTACATGGATCCACCATAGGTTGCAACATGTGACGGTTATGTAGTATGGGATGCATAACCACCATCACATGGGTGCCCATTAGCACGTTTTACTTTCTCGTTGCATGCGATGTTATGTAGTATGGGATGCATAACATTTCATGTTTAAGCCGCTCATGCATGCATTAAGGCCTTTTTTTAGAATGCATAGCATAACATACATTGCATATCATTGTATAGGAACGCGTGCTAAGTTAAGGTTTACATGATGAAATATGTACACACATGATTTTAAATAAGAATAAAGAACTCATGCATTCATGTCGAAGGCACAGGAGTCAATAGGAACAGAGGATATCATCCTAAGTAGGGCATATCATCATTTTAAAATCCCAGAGCAAGTTGCAGCGTAAGCAAGTGTCTTTTTAGTATTGTCTGAACTAGTCGTGTGGCTTCATTGTAAGCTAGGATTTTGATGAGTTTTCTGTTTGCTTTCTAGAAATGCCGCCAAAGCGTCCTGCAATGAGGTCGACTCCCCAGTCGGAGGGTGAGTCATCAGGCACGTAAAGTGATGCGATTATCGAGAGTCTGCTTCAGAGCAATGAGGCTCTATCGAGAAAATTAGTTGCGATGCAATCACAAATTCAGTCTTTGTTGTCTTCCGCTCCTGCGCATTAACCTTTAGTGCAAGAGCCTACCTTGGGCCAAGTTAAGCTCGATACCCCTTCTCCTGAGGTGCCCCCGATGGCGATACCACCATAAATGAATTTCATATCACACTTCCAGTGGTTGGGACCTCCCACCTACGACAGGAGTGCCAACTTTATGGTTTTAGATGATTGGATCATCTCCATCGAGGAGATGTTTTCATATTCCGGAATTCTAGAAGCCCACAAGGTGATGATTACAGCCTATCAGTTAAAGGGCATGGAAAAGAGTTGGTTGATTCGGGAAAGAGAAAGTATGAAGGAAGGTTGTTCTTGGGAATCTTTTAGGAAGATGCTGTTGAAGAAGTTTGTACCCTCGGTCGAGCAGGATCGCCTGATGAAAAACTTCCTGTATCTGAAGCAGAGACAACTCACCGTGAGTGAGTACGAGATTGAGTTTAGCAAACGTAATAGGTTTGCTCCTGATTTGGTAGCTTCTGAGGAGGGTAGAGTAAAACATTTCTTGGGAGGACTAAGAAGCGATGTCCAACAGTTGGCATGCGCTTATAGAGCAGAAGTTTATGCTGGGGCAGTGGAAGCCGCACTAAAGGTGGAAGCGATTGAAAATGCAAAGAACCGCGGTGCTGCGGTGAGTAAAGAGAAAAGGAAAGGTGTTTCAAGAGGACTGCTACCCTGAAGCAGCAATAGGTGCACGCCATCCAAGGTGCACCCAATGAAGAGCTTGTGTTCTCGTTTTGTGCAAAGAAGGGTCATGATGTGAGTCGGTGCTGTATGAAAGAAAGTACTTGCTTCCAGTGCGGGCACAAGGGACACTAGAAATCTTCATGCCCCCAGGCTCAGTCCCCACTACAGCCTGCCCCGCTTTGAGCTCTACCGCCGCCACAAACCCTGGATAAAGGAAAAGGAAAGTTGAATGTGATGACAAGTGATGATGCATATTTTAGCTTAATTTATTAGGGTAAAAATATGTTATTTTTCGTTTTAAATCTCTTCCTTTATGTTATTTTATACTTATTTTTATGTAAAAATTATAAATAATATTTATTTTCTGTTTTTGTAGGTTTCAACAAATTTCCAGAAAAAATCCCCTAACACACCCCCCTGTCACGCCCTTCCCGGGCGTGACCAAGGGCGTGTCACCTGCTCCCGATGTTGAAAGCCGCCAGATGAAGTTCCCGCCAAAAATCCCCTATCACGCCCACCCCGGGCATGTCCACGGGCGTGACACGGGGGGTATCTCCCTCTGCCTGAAGTCTACTGCCTTCTTCAATGCATTCTACAACGCTGCACGCAACAGTACTGTCACGCCCCATGTCACGGGCGTGACCTGGGCGTGACTACCCCGATTCCGATGTCTGATGGACCTGCGACTGCTGACTTTGACTTGACACGCCTGTCACGCCCCCCTGTCACGGGCGTGACCTAGGGCATGGCCACCATCGTACCGAAATAATCATCATTCCCGCCAAAATTCAGCTCCCGAGGTCAACATAGTACTGTCACGCCCCCCTGACACGCCCCCCCTAGGGCATGTCGAAGGGCGTGACCAACCCGTGGGAAAAATCTATAAATACAGGACCCCCCCTTCCATTTCAGCAACTTTTGGGGAGAGGGGGAGGTGCTGCCCCTCTATTTCTTGGCCCCTCTTATGCTTTCTCTCTCTCTCCCTCTCTCTCTCTCTTATTTTATAATTATTTTCTTAACCTAGCTTAGCGTTTTGCTTTTAGCTCTTGCATTTCTTCTGAGTAGCTTGTTGTAGGGCTAGAATAGGTTTTACTTTGATGCACCTGTAATTTCCATTTCATAGCTGTAACTCTCTTTTTCATTAATAAAAGTGCTCCTTTCTTATTCCTGTATTTTTATGCTCTACTACTCATCCCCCCTCCTCCACTCCATTATGATTAACTAATGCTCCTTGTACTCGATCTTGATAATCCGAGGTTAGAGCGATTAAGTTAAGATGTTTTAATTAACCTTTTCTTTTTAGGTTCTGGACCTTGAATTATTTTTGATTAATCACGGGTTGGAGGTATATTATCGATATATACTCTCCACCTTTGCTTTCATTCTGGGCTAGCCGAGAGGCCGATAGAATGAAGTTAGCATTCAAGAGTAAAGGGAGTTGTACGCACCCCTCGAGAGAGGCAGACGTCCAAATCTCCCGGATTGGAGTAAAATCCAATAAAGGGGTTCACCGCGTAAAGCGAGCTTTAGGCCTCCGATTTAGATGAGAGTCGGTCGGACCTTCTTAAACTCAGTTGAGCACGACTTCGAGAGAAGCGTGTTCAAGCTTTAGGAACCTCCACGGTCAAGGAATTTTACCCTATTAAGCTTAGGTTTATTTATCGTCTTTTTAATCGTCTCCTGCTGAAGTGATTCTTGATCGAGTGCACCTCTTTATTATTAGCTCTAAATCTTTTTATCCTGCAAGTAATTAGTTCTCTTTTCTTTTAGCTTAGTAATTTAATTTCAGTTTTTAGTTTAGTAATTAAAAGAAATTTCAATTGATAAAAAAATAGCAATCTCCTTTGAGTAGAAGTAGTCATTACGCCCCAGGGAAATACGACCTTGATACTAATCTTTAGTATCCTATACTATAACTGATAAGGTACGCTTGCCTTTATCGGATATAGAATCGGAGAATATTCTCAACCACCACATCCACTTTCCCCTCTCTAACCCTCTCTCCACAGTTGCGAAATTTCTGTATCAAGTTTTTGGCGCTGTTGCCGGGGACTGTTTTGATATTTTGAAAAAAGGATTGCTATTAATTTTATCGTTTTTGTTTTGTTTTTTTTTCTCTCGTCTCTCTCACCCCACTCTCGCGGTTGATTAATTTTATTTTGAAATGTGTAATCTTTGTTTTAATTGTGGAGAGTTCGGTCACTCTCGCGAGGAGTGTTGGGTAAGGTATCCTTCATCCTCCCATGATTTTATCCCTTCCGGATCGAATCAATTTGGCCAAATTGATCCGTCCGTGAATTTTTTTTCATGGGGTTCCGATGGATTTCAAACGCCTTCCTACCCTTCTCCTCCGAATTTTTCTAATTTTAATTTTTCCGGAAATTTCTTGAATGGACATTTTGATCCTAGCCCTACTTTGAACTACTCAGGGTGGCAACACCCTGATCATTCTTGGGCCCAAGGTGATCATCAATCCATTCCATCTCAAGATTTTTCCGCTTTTTCTCCGCACGTTTGCGCGCCTCCCGTTTTTGATTCTAGCGAAAAGGAAGTCATTTTTGATGGTGTAGCATTTGATGCACGCATCAATGCTCACTTCAAAGTGATTTTTGACGCTTTGGCTGCTGAGGCCGCATCTTTTTCTTCCCCTCCTCCTCCTATTTATCTTTCGAATGATGAATCTTCGGATATTCCGCAGTGCCTTCAATCACTTGCGGAAGACGATTATTCAGATATTCCATTGTGCCTTCAACCTCTCGAGGAGGAAATTTCCCCCGATATTCCGATTTTTTTTCAAGTTTCCGAGGAAGACGAACTTTCTTGTGTTCGATCTTCTGAAGAGATTGATTTTTCGGATATCCCGGTTTGCTCCCAATCTACCGAAATGATTCCCATTCAGGTGGAGCAACCGGATTTTTCTATTCAACCATTCCCTTGTAATCAACCGCCGTCACCTTCTTTTTCTTCTCTTCCCCCTCCTTGCGACAATTTTGTTTTCTTTTCTTGTTTTATTTTTCTTTCTAGTTTAGTTTCTACTTCTTCGCCCCCTTCTAATAGTATAGTTTCTTTTTCTAGTTTTTTTTCTTTTTCTAAATCTTCTTGTTTTTTGTTTTATTTTAAAAATAAAAAACTAAAAAAAATTATTTTTATTTACTTAAAAAATGTTTTGGCACTCGCGTCAAAACGCGTTTTGCGCGAGCTGCCATCACATTTCTCTTTTTATTTTTCTTTTAGCTAACAAAAAAACGTCGAGCTCAACGACGTTTTAAACAAATAGCGCTCTTGGGAGGCACCCCTTGCTTATCTTTTTCTTTTTTTGTTTTTCCGTTTTTTTTTATTTTTTGTTTTGTGCAGGAATAAGCTCCCGCGTGTTTGTGCAGCTTATCGCCTCGCAACTTGGACTGAAGCCGATCTTTAGCTCAAGTTTGGGGGACGCAATTTCAAACGTCTGGGCATCAAACGCTAGGGAAGCATCTTTTCCCTCTCTTTGTTTTTTTTGTCTCTTCTCTTTTCTCTCTCGTCTCACTCTCTTTATACTTAACTTTAAACATTGGGGACAATGTTTAACTTTAAGTATGGGGGAGTGTTCCCTTAATATTTTTTTTTAAAAAAAAAATCCAAAAAAAATATATATATATATAAATATTTTTGAAAAAAAAAATCCCAAATTAAATTGAGTTAATTTTTGCCAAATCAATTAGTACCCCGCTACTTTGCTTTTTATTGTTTTTTTTCAAGCTCATGTCTACTTGCTTAGTTAGAATAAATTTGATTAACTTTCTGTTTAAATATGTTTAGCGAGTAGTATGTTGACTCATGCAGTGTTCCTATTTAGGGTAGTATGCTATTTTTGAAAAAATTTAGAATTTTTCTTTACTTTTCCATAGCCTTTCTTTTATTTCTTTTACTTTTATAAAACCCATCATCCCTTATTTTTCATTATTAAAATCTTTTTAAACGTTAATTTGTATTAAGTGTAGTAGACACAAACCGGTCTAGACGCTTATTATCATTATTTTCATGAAAGCAAATTCTGTATTTTTTATTTTTTTGTGCTTATCCTCTTTTGAAACTTCAAAGCTTTACTTTGAGTAGATTTAGGAAGCATGAAAATGAATAAGGCATTTCTTTTGTAATGCTTGAGCCTTTGCACCTCGCCTAACAATAACCATTGCTAGCCATTTTTGTGCCTTTTCCTTTCCTTTTTGTAGCCCCACTTTTTTTTTCACCACAGCCAAATAGCCTACCTACATGCACACTTTAAAATTATTTTTGAGCTTTAATTGCAAATGTGCATCTTTTTGAAAAAATTAGTGGAAAATCTTTGTGTTATCTTTTGCTACAAAAGTGAAAAGTTTTGAGTATAAAAAAATGATGAAAATTATTGAGAAAAAAAAGTAAAAGAA
This sequence comes from Platanthera zijinensis, assembly GCA_039513925.1. Taxonomy (NCBI): domain Eukaryota; kingdom Viridiplantae; phylum Streptophyta; class Magnoliopsida; order Asparagales; family Orchidaceae; genus Platanthera; species Platanthera zijinensis. Next base: position 94,523,293 of record CM077083.1, read on the forward strand.
AAGAAAAGTATTTATTTTGGCTAGTTTTATTTTGGCAAAGCTCATTTTCTTTTTGTTTTAAGTGTGCAAATATCCCTCGTGTTTATCTTTTTGAATATCGCACCCTTAAAAACCTAAGCCTAATTATACGCCTAATTAAAGCCCTAATGATTCATGTTTTCTACATTTACTATTTAGTATAGTAGCGAGAAACTAGATTGAGTAAGTATTTTTGATAGAAATATTGAATTTTGTCTTGATTGACTATGATTTTAATTTGTCTCTTAGGCTTTAGTAGTGACTCAATGCACTTTTTACTCGTTACTTTATTAAGTTTTTAATTCTGTAAAAATTTGGGATGATTTGTTTTTATATTTAGTAAAATTTATAAAATTCTGTGCTAAGTTAAAGTAGGACTTTTCGGTTCTTTTTCAAAAATTTCTCTACCTCTAAATTCCCGTCTTACTCGTTTATAGCATTTTTAAAATTTTCAATTAATCCTCTTTATTTTCTCTAACTCGTAGTCTTTGCTTGAGGACAAGCAAAATAATAAGTATGGGGGAATTTGATGATGCATATTTTAGCTTAATTTATTAGGGTAAAAATATGTTATTTTTGTTTTAGATCTCTTTCTTTATGTTATTTTATGCTTATTTTTATGTAAATATTATAAATAATATTTATTTTCTGTTTTTGCAGGTTTCAACAAATTTCCAGAAAAAATCCCCTAACACGCCCCCCTGTCACGCCCTTCCCGGGCGTGACCAAGGGTGTGTCACCTGCTCCCGATGTTGAAAGCCGCCAGATGAAGTTCCCGCCAAAAATCACCTGTCACGCCCACCCCGGGCGTGTCCACGGGCGTGACACGGGGCATGTCGCCCTCTGCCCGAAGTCTGCCGCATTCTTCAATACATTCTACAACGCTGCACGCAACAGTACTGTCACGCCCCATGTCACGGACGTGACCTGGGCGTGACTACCCCGATTCCGACGTCTGATGGACCTGCGACTGCTGACTTTGACATGACACGCCTGTCACGCCCCCCTGTCACGGGCGTGACCTAGGGCGTGGCCACCATCATACCGAAATAATCATCATTCCCGCCAGAATTCAGCTCCCGAGGTCAACATAGTACTGTCACGCCCCCTGACACACCCCCCTAGGGCATGTCATAGGGCGTGACCAACCCGTGGGAAAAATCTATAAATACAGGACCCCCCCTTCCATTTCAGCAACTTTTGGGGAGAGGGGGAGGTGTTGCCCCTCTATTTCTTGGCCCCTCTTATGCATTCTCTCTCTCTCCCTCTCTCTCTCTCTCTTATTTTGTAATTATTTTCTTAACCTAGCTTAGCGTTTTGCTTTTAGCTCTTGCATTTCTTCTGAGTAGCTTGTTGTAGGGCTAGAATAGGTTTTACTTTGATGCACCTGTAATTTCCATTTCGTAGTTGTAGCTCTCTTTTTCATTAATAAAAGTGCTCCTTTCTTATTCCTGTATTTTTATGCTCTACTACTCATCCCCCCTCCTCCACTCCATTATGATTAACTAATCCTCCTTGTACTCGATCTTGATGATCCGAGGTTAGAGCGATTAAGTTATGATGTTTTAATTAACCTTTTCTTTTTAGGTTCTGGACCTTGAATTATTTTTGATTAATCACGGGTTGGAGGTATATTATCGATATATACTCTCCACCTTTGCTTTCATTCTGGGCTAGCCGAGAGGCCGATAGAATGAAGTGAGCATTCAAGAGTAAAGGGAGTTGTACGCACCCCTCGAGAGAGGCAGATGTCCAAATCTCCCGGATTGGAGTAAAATCCAATAGAGGGGTTCATCGCGTAAAGCGAGCTTTAGGCCTCCGATTTAGACGAGAGTCAGTCGGACCTTCTTAAACTCAGTTGAGCACGACTTCGAGAGAAGCGTGTTCAAGCTTTAGGAACCTCCACGGTCAAGGACTTTTACCCTATTAAGCTTAGGTTTATTAATCGTCTTTTTAATCGTCTCCTGCTGAAGTGATTCTTGATCGAGTGCACCTCTTTATTATTAGCTCTAAATCTTTTTATCCTGCAAGTAATTAGTTCTCTTTTCTTTTAGCTTAGTAATTTAATTTCAGTTTTTAGTTTAGTAATTAAAAGAAATTTCAATTGATAAAATAATAGCAATCTCCTTTGAGTAGAAGTAGTCATTACGCCCCAGGGAAATACGACCTTGATACTAATCTTTAGTATCCTATACTATAATCGATAAGGTACGTTTTCCTTTATCAGATATAGAATCGGAGAATATTCTCAACCACCACATCCACTTTCCCCTCTCTAATCCTCTCTCCGCAGTTGTGAAATTTCTGTATCAACAAGCGAGGAAGCTCAAGCCTCTACGCAAGTGATATCAGGTTTGCCCAAGTTTAAAATATCCTTATTATTTATCGTTGTTGCCCAATTTGTCGTTCGTTTAGTTATATATTTACGATTTTAGGGGAGCTTAAGGTGTGAAATAGGTGGGCGCGTGTTCGTTTCGATTCGGGTGCCACCCATTCCTTTGTGGCCCAGAGATTTGTTGATAAACATCGCCTGAATGTGGATCAATTAGGAGACTCCTTCAATGTCAAGATTCCCTCCGGTGATTCAGTGATATCAAGCCAAGGAGTTCTGAGATGCCCTATTTATCTTGGCAATTTTCCGGCCTTTGCTGATTTGATGATTTTAGATCTGGCTGACTTCGACGTGATTTTTGGCATGGACTGGCTGTCCAAGTATGATGCGGTCAACCTGTGCAAGGCAAAGCGCCTGGATTTCAGGATGGACGACGGCAAACCTATGATCGTTTATGGATTTCAGGACAGAGTTTCACCTGTCATTTCGGCGGTACGTTCTTGTCGTGCCATAGAGTCTAGTAGCGAGGCGTTTTTAGTTTCTATCTCTGGTCTAGAAACAGCTTTTGTTACACCACGTATTGAGGATGTCTCGGTGGTACGAGAGTTTCCAGATTACTTTCCTGATAGTCTTCCAGGACTTCCTCCTGAAAGGGAGATATAGGTTGTGATAGACCTCAAGCCAGGTACTCGTCCTATTGCCAAGGCACCGTACCGTAAGGCTCCGTGTGAGTTGATGAGTTGCGTACTCAGCTCGATGAGCTGCTGAGTTTAGGTTTTATTAGACCAAGTTATTCTCCATGGGGTGCTCCTATTTTGTTGGTAAAGAAGAAAGATGGATCTATGAGGCTTTTGAATCGATTATAGGGAATTGAACAAGGTAACCATTAAGAATAGATATCCTCTGCCAAGGATTTATGATCTGTTCGATCAGTTGCGTGGTAACTCGTTATTTTCAAAGATCGATCTTCGCTCAGGCTACCACCAGTTGAAGATTCGTGAGGCAGATATTCCTCAAACCGCTTTCCATTTGCGGCATGGACATTATGAGTTTTTGGTGATGTCTTTCAATTTAACCAATACACCCTCGACTTTTATTGATTTTATGAATAGAGTGTTTAAGGATTTATTGAACCGATTCGTTATTATGTTCATAGATGATGTCTTAGTGTATTCCTGCAATGTTTAGTAGCATACTCAGCATTTGCGTTTGGTTTTGTCGACCCTGAGAGAGCATAAGCTATATGCGAAGTTGAGTAAATGTGAGTTCTGGCTACCTCATGTGTCCTTTTTGTGTCATGTGGTAAGCAAGGACGGTATTTCTGTAGACCCGACCAAGATTTCTGCTGTGATGGAATGGGATAGACCTTCTACACCTAAGGGGATTAGAAGATTCTTAGGCCTGGCTTGCTATTATAGAAGATTTGTGGAAGGATTTTCAGTGTTGTCTACTCCTCTATCTAGACTTACTCAGAAGAATACTGTATTCATTTGGAGTGAAAAGTTTTAAGAGGCTTTCCAAGAGTTGAAGAAGAGACTGTGTACTGCCCCAATTTTAACCTTACCTACTCAAGGAGTTGAGTATGCTGTGTATGTCGATGCATCACACATCGGACTTGGTTCTGTTTTAATGAAAGATGGTAAGGTGATCGCATATGGATCGAGGCAACTAAATATTCACAAGAGAAACTATCCTACGCACAATTTAGAGTTTGCTGCCGTAATTTGTGTGTTGAAGCTGTGGCGACAATTATTGTATGGCGCGCTGTGCAAGGTCTATACGGACCATAAGAGTTTGAAGTACGTCTTCACTCAGATGGAACTAAATATGCGCTAGCATCGGTGGTTAGAATATGTGGCGGATTATGAAGTGGAAATTCTTTATCATCCAGGAAAGGCTAATGTAGTAGCCTAAGATTTGAGTAGAAAGACTGCTAAAATTTTTAATCTATCGGTAAAGTCCTTGGTAGAAGAATTCTTGTTGATGATATTGTGGTTGGGACTCGCACTGTGCCTGCTAGTTTTGAAGTGGAAGAAACCTCTTGGATTTCCCTTACTCGAGGACACCAGATGGATGATCCTGATTTATTGCACCTCCGAAATAGAACTGTGAAGTGAGAGCTACCATATTTTTCCTTGGATGAGCTGGATACCTTGAGGTATCGGGGTAGATTTTGCGTCCCCGCCTTTGGCGATATTCGAGCTAAGATCTGTGTTGAAGCTCTTGGTTCCAGTGTAGCCTATCACCCTTGTTCCACAAAGATGTATAAGGATCTAAATCAAATTGTTTGGTGGTCAAGGATGAAGAGAGATATCGCAAAGTTTGTATCGGAATGTTATATGTATCAGCGTGTCAAAGCTGATCATAGAAGGCCTGGTGGTAAATTGACACTGCTTGATATTCCAAGTTGGAAATGGGAGAGTATTTCAATGGATTTTATCACCGGTCTACAAAAATCTCCTCGTGGGCATGACTCTGTTTGGGTGATAGTCGACAGATTGACAAGTGTGCTCACTTTGTTCTATTTAAGATTGAGTATTCAATGAAGAAGATAGCTGAGCTATATCTTTAAGAGGTAATCAGGTTATATGGAGTGCATGTTAGCATTGTATCATATCGAGACTCCAGATTTAAGTTTCGCTTTTGGAAGAGCTTGCAAGAGGGTTGGGTATCGACTTGAGGTATTCCACCGCCTACCATCCGCAGACGAATGGGCACACAGAAAGAGTAAATCAGATTGTGGAGGACATGATTAGATGTTACATTTTGGACCACGGTGGAGCGTTGGATTAGCATCTGAGGCTAATGGAGTTTGCTTACAATAATATTTATCAAGAAAGTATGCAGATGGTCCCGTAAGAGGCATTATATGGGAGGCATTGTACAACTCCATTGTTTTGGGCTGAAGTTGGTGAGAGATAGTTGCTTGGTCCGGAAGCCCTTGAGGATATGAATTGTATCATGACTCATATTTGAGAAAAGCTCTGTGTGGCTCAAGAGCGCTATGAGAAGTATGCAAATCAACGAAGGGTTGATCTGGAGTTTACCATTTGAGACTTGGTTTTTTCTGAAGGTTTCTCCGATGTATAACGTTAAAAGGTTTGGAAGGAACCACAAGTTAGACCCCCGGTACGTGGGTCCTTTCCATATTCTTGAACGCATCAGAGTGTCAGCTTATAGGCTGGATTTGCCTGCGACCTTCCCTGGTGTCTATGATGTGTTCCATGTGAGCAAATTGCGGAAGTTTGTTCGTAATGATCGTTAATTCCTTGACTCGATGCCCGAGATTCAACCCAACCTTATGTATGTGGAAGAACCTATTCGTATTCTGGATTCTCAAGAGCGTGTGATGAGAAGAAAGACCATCCCCATGGTCAAGTTTCTTTGGAGAAATCAAGACGTCGAGAGCGCAACGTGGGAATTGGAATCAGCAATGAGAGAATCTCATCCGCACCTCTTCTTTTAGTTTTGGGTATGTCGTTATGTTTGCAGTTATGTTTGATTTATCGTCTTGATTTGGTTTTGGAGTTGTGTTAAGTTTCGAGACGAAACTTCTTTTTAGGGGGAGTGCCTGTAGCGCCTCCGATTTTTCGATGATTTTTTTTTAAAATGGAAACGTCATATTTATGACGTCGTGGCGTTACTTTTAACGTCGAGTTTACGGCATAATGCTGTTAAGGCATTTTTGTGTCCGTGCGGTCGAGTCGGCCGAATTCTTGTTGTAATTGGGAATTTTTTTGCATTTCGAAATTTAAGTTAAGTAATCTTGGACTTGCTTGTCAAGTTTCGTCGCAATCCGAGCATTTTGGAGTCTCTACGCGTGATTTAATATCTCGAGAATGGCACGTCGGATTCTAGGGTTATCAACGCTACTAATTCGTAGAGTCAGCGATTCATTCCAAAATATTTGTCAAATCGGAACTTATGCAATTTGTCCTGCTTGTACTCGAGATCCCTCCTTTCGTTCTCGAGAACTCCCAGTTGTTCTCGAGAAGTCATGACTTAATGTTTTTGAGAAACTCTACTCTAGTTCTCGAGAATTCTATCCTAGTTTTTGAGAAGTTTGTCCTAGTTCTCGAGAAGTCCTATGTTGTTCTCGAGAAGTCCTATGCTGCACTCGAGAGGTCTAATTTGGCCTGCGTTCGGGTGCCGTTTTGAGTGTCAAAAGGGAATCGTATCAAAAATGGTAAACATGAAATTTGTTCGTCTTGATGATATCTACAACTTTCATGTTTACCACTTATTGATTTGAAGCCATCTAAGACACCTATTATCGATTTTCCCAAAACTGCTCGTAAATTAGCTGCATCATTGATTTCTACCCGAGAACCCTTGTTCAACTCGAGAACTACTATTTATTCTCGAGAATTATGGTCTTATTCTTGAGAAATATATAATTCCCTCAAGTCCTACTGTTTTGTTCTCGAGAGCTATAAGTTTCTCTGGAGAACGTTGCTCTCTTTCTCGAGTAGCCCCCTTTCCTCCCGAGTAGTCCTGTATAATCTGCGTTCGGGCGCATTTTTGAGGGTTAAAACGACACCATTTGGAAAAACAATCAACATTAAATTTGTTTGTTTCGACGAGATCTTAAACTTTCATGTTGGGCACTTTTCGATTTGGAGCCATCCTAGACCTCTATTTTGAATTCCCGTCGAACTGTTCCGAAGATCCACATTCTTCGTCGGAGATAAAGGAATCATCATCCCACTTCAGTGCAACCTAGGGTACCGAATCACCCATGAATACGGCATCGTCAGCCGACTCACGAGAAAAAGGAGTAGCAAACTCTACGAAAAATTGCGGAGTGCTGAAACTGCTCTCACAATCGAGCACTGAACGAGCGGGCCCCATCGCAAGATCATTCGCAGATACCACCCCGTTGACAGGAACAATCTCTGCATCCCATACAGGAGCGCCCATGGATTCCTGATCATCTTTTTATTGGCTAACACAGGAGGGATTGTCATCACTCAAGGGTCGCTCGTAAAAAGGGAGCGAGGGACCCATAAAGGATTTGTATGCAGCGAGAGATTCTTCGGTAATCTTAACGGGCAAGGAACGAGACAGATGAGCGATGTCAGTGTATGGGCCAGGAAACACCCAGGTAGGCATGTCTACAACAATCTTGTGCGAACGGGAGGTGGTTGCACACACACCCTTAGAAGGAGAAGGCTCGCACAGTCGAGGGCAGTCCTTCACCATATGGCCTACACCTTGACATAACAAACATCAAATACAATGCTCGACTTTCATAACAGTCATGGCATCGATGCATCGGCGCAAAGTGTCATAGAGATGGCACTCAGCTATGGAATACATCGTGAACAAAAAATATTTACCGAAAAGGGTGCTACAGACAAAGATAAAAATACAACGGATCTGCTGTCTAAACAAAAAATCAGATAGGGACAAAAAGAAATAAGTAAAATAAATGGAAAGAAGGAAAATTAAATAAAAACAAGAAAACAACACTCTCAAGTTCTCCATTCAGAAAACTCACACGTTAGTGTTCCCCGGCAACGACGCCAAAAACATGATGCGTTGAATGACAAGTGTACCGGTCGCACAAGTAATATAAAATGGGTGAATTTTCCCAAGTATCCATCTCGAGGGAACATAGCAAGGTGGAGTTAATTTTGAGGAGGACTTTAGATTGAAGTACAAGTGTCTAACTTACAAAAGGGGGGGTTGGTTGGCTACATATACAGAAAGTAAAATACTATAAACGGTCCGCTATGCAATGCTTCACCAGGCAGTATGGAAGACTACACGGGCTGCTATGCACCGAATCGCTGAGCGGATGGATGAGTAGGAAAGGTAGAATGAGGGTCGAGAGAAATTCTTCACTACGCACGCTTCTAGCAATGCCTAGAATGACAAAACGGGATGTGGCGGCGGATGGAAATAAAGGCGCAACTCAAGCAACTAAAGCAGTAAAACATTACAAACTCACATAGACATGAAACATATAAAGGTTACAAGTATAGTGCACATCATTAAAATAAACAGTCTTAAACGCGTATATTCAACAAGAAAGCAAGAACAAGTAAAGAGATCGACCAAATCCGAAGGCTCATCAAGGGGACGCGAAAGGAATCCTCAGGTTGTCAATATGCGTCCAAGCTTGGTCCTCATCTATATCCGAGGTAGAGAAGGGTTGTCAATACCTTCCAATGGACCCGTCTTCTTCGTGTCACGATGCAAAAGAAAGTTGAAAACTTCCCTTTGCTTGATAGATGCAATGCTAAAACTAGAAATGTAGCTTAGGATATGATGAAGAAGGCCGAGAGCATGCACCAGCAAGATGTTGGCTTCGCGAGCATGGACAGAGCTTCTCTTCTTGGTGGAAGATGGAGGATAGAGGTGGAAAGTTGGAGCTTTGCCCTAAAATGCGGCTGGAATGCATGGAATATGGATCTGCCCCAATGGTTGGAAATCTGCGCTTTAAATGGAAGCAGATCAGAAAAATATGCATGCACGATTTGCCGCACGACCGTGCGCTAACCGTGCATTATTAAACTTCAAAGCCAAGCTTACGGATGAAGATGCGTTAACCCGTGCGTTTTATTCGTGCATGTGAGCTTCCGCCCGTATGTGAAGGAAATTTCATGGGTAAACACATAGTGCAGGAAATCAATATGGTATAGGAGAACCGTGCAGTTTACTTGTGCAGGGGCGCTTTCGCCAGTGTGTGAAGGAAAACGCGCGATTAACCACAGAAAGCAGAAACTCAGAGAAAAATATGCATACCGTGCTATTCCTTCTCGCATTGTTTGGCCGAAATTGTGCGGGAACAAAATGAATGGGTAGCCACAGAAGTCCCCAGAATTGCTGTGTAAAATGCACGATTGCCTAGAGACTGTGCGAGAAGAAATTCGCACGACCGTGCGTTTTACTCAGAAACTAGAAAATGAGTCAGGGACGTCCCGACTACCTACACAACAATGAAACCAACTGGACCTCCAGCTCCCAGTAACAACTTGCAATCCATAACCCCAGAAAGAGCTATGGGGAGCACCATGTGCATACCCCCAACAAAAGAATGTGCAATTGCACACCCATGGGCCAAAACAGTGCACAAAATGGTCAATGACTGAACGATGCAAATATAACTGAAATCCGGTTGTAATGTAGTGCACAAGTTTGAAAAAAAGCCCAGATGAGTCCGAAAAACCCTATAAATATCGGGCTCATCAAGAGGCATAGATACCACTCAACACACTCGACGCTTTGTTGAATCCAGTATTATTCTAAGTTAAAATCGTCGAGTGGTGTTGAGACCACTCAATGACTATAGCATCAAGAATATTTCTTAGTCATATTTGCCCTATTAGTCGAGTATCACTCGACGACAATTACTATTGCACCCCGAGCTTGAGTCAACTTTCTTGACTCAAAACGCACGCGAGGGGTCTAGCACGAAATGAGACATTATAAAATCTGGCTCAGACTCTGAAGCTTCTAATTCCTCCAGTGGGAATTATAGCTCAGTATATGAAGATGATGTTAATAAAATAATTGACAAGTATGGTGCAATTCTGGATGTTTTGAAGAATAGCTAAAGGATTGTCAAGAGACAAGCTGAGGAGATTTCCTCCCTACAACAAGCTGCTTCCCTGCAGTCTGAGTCAGCACCCTTACTAACTTAGATGAGAAGGGAAGTTAGCCAACTGAAGATAATCTCAATTAACCAAATTAGGACTATTATCTAGAAAAATAAGATCATCATGGACCTTAAAGAGAAACTTCTCAAAGAGAAGAAGATTTTGGCTAAATTCTCAAAGCCCAAAACTGTATTGCCACTGATTGACTCATTCACCTCTCAAAAGGATAAGAGAGGTTTGGGGTTCAAGTTGAACTCTAGAGTTACCCATTCCAAAGGGAAAGGAAAAGCTCCTATAGTGCCTCAGACCACAATTCAAAAGTTAATCCTCGCTTCTAATAGGTATGAACAAGAAAACATGTATGGTCATTGGAAGAATTGGAACTCTTCTTGTAAGAATACTAATGTATCTTATAATGGAAGGAGAAAGGACATGGGTGTGAGTGCACTGAAGGCTCCCCATGAGGAAATCCAAATGGCTCATTATGGACCATTTATGTTTGTTGCTCTAGCCCCCACAATCAAGAAGAAGGCAGTAGCTTATTCTTAGGTTCCTCAAGCAAACACCCTGAATAAGGGTAAATCAGTTAGTAAGCCACACCTGGCAGTTTCTGAAGCCATAGAATCCATGTCAGCTACAAAGATTATATCTGTTGGTGCTACTCAAAATAAGTCATGTGTATCCACTAGCAAACAAACCTTCAGTCAAATACTTGCTGAAAGAAACAAGAAGAAGGGTGATGCTCTCCATTCTAAATAGACAACTGTTGATAGGTTGCACTCTTCCAAGGCTATTTAGAAGAGGAGATACAACATTCATGAATGTTTGTGTTGTGGCATGGTGGGACACATTGCCATAAATTGTTGGCACAACCCTAGTGTGCCAAGGGCAAGGGTTAATATTCTTATCAACACTATTGTAGGTAGACATGCACATTTTCAAGAAAACAAGAATCGAGGACCCAATCCCTTTTAATTTCTTAAGGTAAACTAATCTGTATGTGCAGGGTAGTCCAAGTACACATACATTGCCAATATGGTAACAGGACAGTGGTTGTTCCAGGCACATGACTGGAATAAGGAGCCATCTTAAGGATTATACTCCATTGAAGAATGGACCTAAGATTATCTTTAAAGGTTCAGACAGAGGAGTCACCAAGGGCTATGATATGATCACTAGTGGCATAGTCTCCATCACAAAGATATATTATGTGGAAGGATTGCTACACAATCTGATAAGCATAAGACAACTATATGATATTTGCTATGTCATTGTCTTCCACAAGGATGAGTGTCAAATCTAAAGATCAAGAGACCAAGAGGTCATTTTGACAGGCACTAGGAGTGGAAATATTTATTGTTTAAACTTCTTAGGTTTAAGTACAGACTCACCAGTATGTCTGGTGGCAAATGAGAAATTTTTTTTTTGTGTGCAATGGCATAAGGGGCTTGCTCACTTGAACTACAAGACAATTTGCAAGCTCTTTAGTGAAGGGCAAGTAAAAAAAGGACCCAATCTTAGATGCACCAAAGAGGGCATTTGCTCTACATGCCAAAAGGCTAGTAGACAAAAGCATCTTTCAAGAGCATTGGGGCAAAGGATTCTGAGAGGTGTTTTGATGAGTTGTAAATATACGTATTTTACAGTACTTAATTTAGGTCATTTTAGGTTATTTTCGTGCTTTTTAGCTCTTCTTCTTCAATAAAATGTTTCTTTTTGTATATTCCCTTCTTACTTGGCTACATTCTCTTCTCTTAAAAATTTTGCAGAAAAATGTTGAAATTCTATGGTACATGCCCGTGACCTTTTATGCTAGTGAAAAAACTATTTCCTGCTGTGAATATGTAAAAAAGGGATGGAACTATAACAACTCCATCCGTTAAACAACATATAATAGAATGTCCGACCGGGGCCCCACACTATATGCCACAAACAGACGGTGATGTCACAGGTAAATACAACCAACGCATCTTATCTCAGAGCATGCTAGCGGAATAATAAACAGTAGGCTGAACTCATACAAGGAATATCCACTATAAGGTTATATATACAACCACTCGAACGAGGGGATAACAAATACCACAGTTTGTCCTTAAGGCCTTACAGTTTATCTTTATATAGTATGGATTACAGACATCAACGCGCAGGCTGGCCATACATGAATAAAAGAAAGCATAACAAGCTAACCTTTAAGGGCTAGCAGCAACAGCAACAACAAGAGCCAAAATAACCGCAGCAGCAGGGGAATCAACCCTTCACTTCCATCTTGGATCTCCAACACCTGTATAGGGACAATCCACCCAGAAGGTGGCAAACAAGGCAACGGTCAGCATTCACCTGACAAATTTATAATAATCCTACCCCTTTCCCGGGGCAGTGGCATTCCTTCCCTACAGAGCAATGTATCAATAGATATAACATATCTTGTGCTTTTACGCACAAACAATCCATCACAATCGTCAGCCACCCGGCCCGACGATTTGTGCTCTCAAACACACTTTTGGGTACACCGGCAAACCAGGATCAACAACATTGAGCAATTAGTCTTGATGTCACGCAGGCCTAAGACTCTCATTATGTTGCTGAAGAAAGCCCAATGCCTTGGCACTCTCTTGTACACCCAACATAACGTAGGTACAGATCCACCACCCCCCGTTGCTCAAATTGCCTTGCCATCACCAAGAACATCGTACCTGCGGCTATAATAAAATGCGCGGGTCAGCTTCACCTTTCCTATTAGGCATGAAGCCTTTTTAAGATCTCGGAGCTCACAATCGCCATAATGTCTTCCAAGGACAGGCGTCACATTATCCATACTGTTCAAATAGGACAGGCTTCATTGTCCATCAAGGACTGGCTACATCATAGCCACAACACAAACAGCACAAGGGCATTTTCCTAGAATTCCACATTCCAGTACTTCCTTCTACTCCCCTTTAAGGGCACAACCCAACAACCCCACTAACTACATGAGTATATGCGGAGTCTTCTCCGGTGTGTAAATGCAACATCACCAATTCAGACCAACATGTCCAGGTGGCCTTCACACAGCATGACTATCCCATACAACACACTTCTGTTTCTAGATGCAGACTCAACAGGGGATATCAACTATCAACCCACCGGAATCACTCACTCTTTCTACCTTTTGGTGGAGAGGATTCCTTAGTGATGCATAAAGGAGGACTTCACATGTCCAAGAAGGAAGATCGTTACCCTTGACGATCTCTTGGGAGCCATCAAAAATCTGGCCGGTTGGAAAGCACCGCATAAGCTTTGCCTCCATAGAACTAGCCACGGATCTCGAATCGGACCGCGGGAGCTCCACCAATGGATTGCCATTCTCCTCCTTCTCCTTCCTCTAAGCTCTCCATTTTTCTCTCTTTATATGAATGAGAGAAGATGCCAACCCCCAGTCTTATCACTGTAGGAAAGCACGTGGGCCATTGGATCCAAATAGAAATAATTGGATGGCCAAGATCTGCCCAAACCGACTCAAACCAAACCAGAACACGGTCTCCAACATGCCCGTGTCACAGGGTAGACACGCCCGTATTAACTTTGACACAGCCGTGTCACTTGCTGTGTCACCCCTTCAACACAGGACCAAATCACTCGATAAGAACATGGCTAAGGTAAACGCCCGTGTCCTTGGATGTATGCACAACACGCCCCTGTTACATGCTTGTATCACAGGCCATGTTCCACACTCAATGCCACTCCACTCAACCCCACTCAACGCCGCCCGGTTAACAACCCAAGCAAGACACGCCTTGGGACACGCCCATGTCCCAGGCCGTGTCACCTCTCGGCAATCGTTGACCGTGCTATCTCGAGAACTCGACTCGATGCCCACCAAAAAGGACATGCCCTGGGACACGCCCATGTCCCAAGACGTGTACACTGGATACGACGTGGGATATGCCCGTGTCCCAGGCCGTATCACCAATCCTGACCCCATTTTAGGACTTATGGTTTTTAGGGTGTTATAGGAACACACCCGTGTCTTCCTGAACACGCCCGTGTCGGTCAATGTGTTTTTCATTCCATTTCATAATTTTTTGCTACCTGCTGCCAAGTGTCCAGTCAAGCCCCCCTACTTGCCCTTGACCTTCGGTCATGCCTGTGACTCCCACGTGGAATTTCCATAACATTCAAGAATTCTGCAAGTCACCAAGTTTTTGACTTCTCCAGCACACCAACATTACATGCCCCCAGGTCACGCCCGTGACAAGGGAGTGAAATCTACATTTTTTGTCTATAAATAAAAATTTTCTATAAGACCCATGGGTTCACTTTTTTTGAACCAATTTAGTGTTTGTGGGTTGCTTGGGTGCACTTTCTTTCTATTTAAGGATATTTCTACCCCCCCCCCACTCTTTAATGTGTCTTTTAGCTTTTGTCACCCTATGTTTTCCTTAATAAAATAGGTCTTATTTTTCATCCTTATATTGTGATGGATTGCATGTGAGTTCCCCACTTTTCTTCTCTTTTTATCTCTTATTTTTCCTTATTTTCCATGGTTGTATGGGTGTATGAGAGTAAGTTTGTTCTTGAGGTTTTCAAGTTTTTTTTTTACTTTTTTTTGCTTTATGATTTCCCTTATGATTACGTGTTGTTATAATAGTATTTCTTATCATTTTCCCTTAGCTTTGTTTTGCCTTTATGCTTCTTAGTTGCTTTTTATTCATTCTTATGTGTTTATAAATGTGGATTTAAAGTGTTTTTATTTTTTCTATAACTCAGTTTTTCTTTTTATTTTGTAACTTTTTGTTCCTTTAATTTTTATTTCCACTTTTTAATGCCATTTATGAAGTTGTAAGAATTAATATATTATTGTTTTAATTTTTGGATAACTTTGATATTGCCTTAACTTTGTAAACCTTTTGTTCTTTTAATTTTTTTTTTACTTTATCTTGATTTCTATGAAGTTATAACAGGTGAAAAGTTGTTATTTTAATTTTTGGATCACTTTGTTTTTCTCTTTAATTTGTGTGTGTAAGTGTATGAGGTTAAGTTTTAATTTTTTTGTCATTATTTTCTTCCTTCAATTTTATGTAGAGTGTGTGTGTGTATGAGGTAGGTTTTATCGCTTTCTTGAATTTATGTAGAGTGTGTGTGTGTTTATGAGGTAGTTTTTATTGCTTTCTATTTGTCGCCTACTCGTTCGAGTAAGACTTGCATCTATTTCCTGCCTACTTGTTCGAGTAGGACTTGCTTTATTTCAATTTATGCAATTTCAATTATGTAATTTTTTCTTTTTTGTAACTTAGTTTACTTTTTGCAATTTTTCTTTCTTATTTATGATTTCGTTGAGTGTGTGAGTTCTCTTTTTAGTGAGTTTTACCTTTTTTCTAATGTTTTGTTATTTTATGTTTTTATTTGCAATCCTTTAGAACTTCATTTCTAACTTACGCCTCATCAAATTCATAAGCCATCCGCATTCCGATGAGTTGATAATCGCTCTTAGCCCTCAGTATCAAAGAGCATTAGGACATAAAAATTCACTAATAATAATTAAAGGTCTTTTTCTAACTTTAATTAAAGAACTTAAGGTTTACCAGGGTATACGATGCATAGAACTACATTTTGATGTGTGGGTTCTATTTTCGTTGTCCATACTTTAGCAAGCCGAGAGGCCATGCGTATGGACCGATCACCCTTGGGTAAAGAGAGTTGCGCACTAAACCTCGATAGTGGAGGAGAGGAATTCTACCGGATTGGGTTCCCCACCTAATATAGGGGTTCTTAGCGTAAAGCGGGCATTAAGAGGAATCCTTCGTCTAATGAGTGCTCAATCAAATAGTCTTAATGTTTTGGTGAGCGACATTTCTTGAGAAAGGTGAGCTCGTATTTGTGGAACCTCCACGGCCAAGTTGCAATTAATTGAAATTAAATTTATGTTCTATAGTTATTAAAAGTTATTTTAGTCATATTTCAATTCGGTATCGAGCGTTATTACTTCATTGAGTTTTCTAAGTCTCTTTTCAGCTTTTATATAGCTGCTCTAGTTAATAAAAATCCGACACCTTTTTTCTTGGTAAAATAATAGTAGCTCCTAGAGGAGTAGAAATAACCATCACACCCCGAGAAATATACGATCTCGATATTCCCCTTTAATATCCTATACTACTCGCAATAGTTGCACTTGCCTCCTTTTTTAAAACTTGTTTTTCATTTTTTTTTCCTTTCTCGCACTTCTATTTTCTACACTCACTAAAACTGTAAAATAAAAATACAAAAAAAAATTAAAACTCCAAAAATATAATTT
The DNA here is from genome assembly GCA_039513925.1 of Platanthera zijinensis. NCBI lineage: Eukaryota > Viridiplantae > Streptophyta > Magnoliopsida > Asparagales > Orchidaceae > Platanthera > Platanthera zijinensis. The sequence goes on from CM077083.1 coordinate 94,539,518, forward strand.
TTTTTATCATCAAAAATTTTAATAAATCAAAAAAAAATTATAAAACAAAAATTCCATAAATATGTTTACTTTGTAAATATTATAATAAAACAATATTTGTAAATATTCTTTTTTTCTTTCCCCTCTCTCATCTTTATAAATAACTTCTCTTTCTCTTTCCTTTCTTGTAAATAATATGATAAAAATGTTTAAAACAAAAAAATTTAGAAAACTCAAAAGTTTCCAAAAAAAAATCTTTTTCGCATTTTTTGTTTTTTTAGTATGCATATATTAAAGAAAAAAAAATACAAAAAAATCTAATAACTCTAAAAAAATTTAAAAAAATTTATTATGAAACAAATAAAATCAAATATACCATTCTTAACCTTTTTTCTCTCCAAAATTCTTATTTCGGATTTATTTATAATTAAATTTTATTAATTCTCTATTTACTAATCGTTTATTAATTAGAGATTGATAGATTTAAAAATCCACGGTTAAGTTTTAGAGAATTTCTTATGTTTCTTTACTTAAGATAGGGGGCTTTTTTCAGCACTATTTTTAATATATCTAAAATAGAGGCACGTGTATTATGTTAGAAATAACAACCTTAGACTTTAATAATTTTTACTTCAAGCTTTTAGAAACACAGGAACGTTCAATTTATTAAAGTTTTCTCTCAAAAATTTTAATTAAAATCTTGTTTTCTTTCTAAAAAACATATCTCCCCATATTTATCATGTCTAACTTGGCATGATTACATTTTTACCCTTAAAAGAACCTATGTCAATGGGAATAAGATTTCATTCTGAAAACGTAGGCATCCAATATTTTTAAAAGATTATATGGTATGGAGTAAGAGGATAAAATTCATTACTCCTATACATATACATTGGGTTAATATGGAGTTTGTTCTTTATGTTTTCAAGTTTTTTTTTTACTTTGTTTTGCTTTATGTTTTCTCTTATGATTATGTGTTGTTATAATAGTATTTCTTATCATTTCCCCTTAGCTTAGTTTTTCCTTTACGCTTTTTATTTGCTTTTATTCATTCTTACAGGTTTTTAAGGTGGATTTAAAGTGTTTTTATTTTTTCTTTAACTTTGTCTTTCTTTTAAATTTGGAAACTTTTTATTCCTTTAATTTTTATTTCCACTTTTTAATGACTTTTATAAAGTTATAAGAATTAATATATTGTTCTTTTAATTTTTGGATAACTTTGATTTTGCCTTAACTTTGTAAAGCTTTTGTTCTTTGAATTTTTATTTTTACTTTTTCTTGATTTCTATGAAGTTATAACAGTAGAAAAGTTGTTATTTTAATTTTTGGATCACATTGTTTTTAACTTTAATTTGTGTGTGTGAGTGTTTGAGGTTAAGTTTTATTTTATTTTTGTCTTTATTTTCTTCCTTCAATTTTATGTAGAGTGTGTGTGTGTATGCGGTAGTTTTTATTACTTTCTTTAATTTATGTAGAGTGTGTGTGTGTGTATGAAGTAGTTTTTATTGCTTTCTATTTCTCGCCTACTCATTTGAGTTGGACTTACATCTATTTCCCGCCTACTCGTTCGAGTAAGACTAGCATCTATTTCCCGCCTACTCGTTCGAGTAGGACTTGCTTTATTTCAAGTTATGTAATTTCAATTATGTAATTTTTCTTTTTTGTAACATAGTTTACTTTTTGTAATTTTTGAAATTTTGTTTCTTTTTTGTAACTTAGCTTCATTTATTATTTATTATTTTATTGAGTGTGTGAGTTCTCCTTTAAGTGAGTTTTATCTTTTTTTCTAATGTTTTATCATTTTATGTTTTTATTTATAATCCTTTAGCGCTTCGTTTCGAACTTACGCCCCATCAAATTCATAAGCCATCCCCATTCCGATGAGTGGCTAATCGCTCTTAGCCCTCGGTATGGAAGAGCATTGGGACATAAAAAATCACTAATAATTATTAATGGTTTTTTCTCACTTTAATTAAAGAATTTAACGTTTATACGACGTGTAAAACCACATATTGATCTGTGTGCTCTGTTTTTGTGACCCATATGCTAGCTAGCCGAGAGGCTGTGTGTATGGACCAATCACCCTTAGGTAAAGAGAATTGCGCACTAAACTTCGAGAGTAGAGGAGCGGAATTCTTCCGGATTGGGTTCCCCACCCAATAGTGGGGTTCTTAGCGTAAAGCGGGCATTAAGAGGATTCATTCGTCGAATGAGAGCTCGGTCGAATAGTCTTAATGTTAAGGTGAGCGACATTCCTTGAGAAAGGTGAGCTCATATTTGTGGAACCTCTACGACCATGTTGCCCTTAATTAAAATGAAATTTATGTTCTATAGTTATTAAAAGTTATTTTAGTGCTAATTCAATTCGGTATCGAGCGTTATTACTTTATCGAATTATCTAAGTCTCTTTTCAGCTTTTATATAACCGCTCTAGTTAATTAAAATCCAACCCCTTATTTTAGTTAAAATAATAGTATCTCCTAGAGGAGTAGAAATAACCAACACGCCACGAGGAATATACTACCTTGATATTCTCGTTGAATATCATGTACTGCTCGTGATAGGTGCTCTTTTCTCCTTTCGTTAAAACATGTTTTTAATTTAAATCATCTGCGAAATTCGACCCCAGCATACTAAATAAATAAAAGTCGAAGTTTGCGTCCATCATGTTTGTATCTCTTGCATATGGACTTGTAATTATCCTATACAAGTTCATAGTATAGGTAGGAAAGTTTATATACTTCTGATAACTGATGACTATTAAAGATTTTCTTTGGTTTTCATTTTAAAGAAAAAGTCTGAAACCCTTTACATCTTTGTGACTTTTGTTAAGCAAATTCAGAATGAAAAGAACTATTCTGTGGTTAAAATCAGAAGTGACCATGGTATTGAATTTCAGTCTAAAGGCATGAGAAAGTTCTGTGAAGAACAAAGGATTTATAATATGTTTTCTTCTTCAAGAATACCACAGCAAAATGGTATTACTGAAAGGAAAAATAGAACTCTCAAAGAAGCTGGCAGGACACTACTAAGTGACACTTATCTCCCAGAATATTTCTTAGCTGAGACAGTGAACACTGCTTTTCATGTCTTAAATAGAGCTTCTATCAACAACTATCACAAGAAGAGTCCCTATAAGATTATGAAAGGCAGAAAATGAAATCTAGCCTATCTCAGGATCTTTAGAAACAAGTGCTTTGTGCTCAATAATGGGATGTCTTACTTGAATAAGTTTGCTGCCAAATCCTATGAAGGAATCTTTGTTAGGTACAACAACCATAGCAAGGTCTATAGAGTCTACAACTTGAAAAATCAAGTTGTAGAAGATTCTATAATTATTGTGTTTGATGAATCATCTATGATTAAAAGTGAGCTACCTAGCTCCTCTAGATCTGCAAGTGTGGAGTTTGAGATGGATAAACTGACCATTAAGAATACTTTTCCTACTGCCCAAGAGAAAGAGGATGGTGTGTGCATTCTTGAAGAAGGACAAAGTACAAAGGACAAGGGTGAACACCAGCAGGATCCAGCTATTGAAGTTCAAGAAGCTGAGAATAGAATTCCATCAGCTATCAGGCATTTGAGGGATCATCCAAAAGATTAAATCATAAATTATGCTAGTCAAGTGGTTACAACAAGGAATAGAAGCCTCAACATTGCTATGTACTCTAGTTTCCTGTCTCATGTTGTACCTAAGAGGTTTGAAGATACCAACAAAGAACCATTTTGGATTGTATCTATACAAGAAGAATTGAACCAGTTCAAGAGATGCAAGGTCTGGAAGCTTGTTACCAGACCACAAGGACATAACATCAGTGGAACCAAGTGGATCTATAGGAATAAACTTGATGAAAATGGTGTTAGAATCAAGAATAAAGCTAGACTAGTTGTAAGGGTTATAAAGAAGAGGAAGGTATTTATTTTGATCAAACCTTTACACTAATAGCTAGATTGGAAGCTATATGACTGTTCCTTGCATATGCTGTACGTAATGGATTCATGGTCAAACAAATGGATGTAAAGTCAGATTTCCTAAAAGGTGACCTTAAAGAGGAGTTCTATGTTGAGAAACCCTCAGGTTTTGTTAACTCTAACTTTAATGATTAGGTATTTAAGCTTAGAAAAGGTTTGTATGGGTTAAAGCAAGCCCTTAGGGAATATTATGAAACCCTATATAGCTTTTGCACTAAGAACAAATTCTCAAGGGGAAAGACAATCAAGACATTATTCCTTAATGATGTCAAGGGTAAGATCATTCTAGTACAAATTTATATAAATGCCATAATATTTGGGTCTACTGATGATGACATCTGTATGAAGTTTGTTAAACTTATGCAAGGGCTATTTGATATAAGCAGTATGGGTGAACTCAAGTATTTCTTGGGCCTCCAAGTAAGACAGTCAGAGGATGGTCTTTCCATCTCTTAGTCTAAGTTCACCTAGTAGTTATTAAAAATTTTGGAATGGAGAGTGAGACCATAATGGAAACTCCTATAGGGTCAAATGTGTTAATAACCAGGATGAGACACGGAAACCTGTTGATGAAACCAGGCTAGCCCTAAGGAATCTCATTATTCTGTAGCAAAAAGAATTTTAAGATATCTCAAGGGCACACCTGATCTTGGTCTATAGTACCCTAAGAATATTAACTTGGAACTAATTGGGTATTCAGATACAGACTTTGCAAGTTGTAGAGAAGACATGTAAAGCACCTCAGACACCTGTAAATTTTTAGGAAGAAGAATGATATCTTGGAACAGCAAGAAGAAAACAAGTATTGCCATCTCAACAACTGAATCAGAGTACATCTCAGCTGGTAGTTGCTGTGCATCGCTACTCTAGATTCAGCATCAGCTCCAAGACTAAAATCTCCAACTAAGTAGAACTACAATGCTTTGTGATTCTTCTAGTGCAATCACTATTGCTAGGAAAATTGTGTCTCATAGCAGGACTAAGCATTTTGAGATTAGATATCACTTTATTATGGAGCATCTAGAAAAATATGACATTTGTCTTGACTTTATCCTTAAAGAAAAACTGGTGGCTGACATTTTCACTAAGCCACTAGATGAAGCCAAGTTAAACACCTTCAAAATTGATTTTAGCATAGGACATTCTGACTTAAGCATCTGCCACTTCCTCAACAATTTCCACCTCTACTACTCCTTTTATCAGTCTTTTACCAATGGCCTGGACCCCGAGATAGTCCGCCTCCAATCTTTTTGCCATCTCAATTATCTGAGCCATTATCGAGACAACTATTAAAAAAATATCCTACCTCATAGGGCCTTGCTAACCTTTGTCGAAACGCTTCACATACCCGTGATCATCCAAATCATAGGAGTCAATAAACCTAGTAAGGTGCTGAAACTCCCATTGATACTCAACAACCGATTTAAATCCTTGTTTTAACAACAAGAACCTTTCCAACAGATGTAAGTGTATACATGTCCTACGAATGTGGAGCCCATAAAGGACTTTCACCACGTCTTTTCATGTGATTCTAGGACAGATACAACTAAGGTAACAACCATACTGGATGGATATCAGATTCTGGCCATCAAATCTAGCATATAATTTAACCACTCTTCTATGCGAATAGCCAACTCTGTCCCGTGGTATGCCAGTGGAGAAAGAGCTCGGACGATACTTAACCAATTGGGCCCAGGGCCTATTGCTGCACCAGGGCCTGCTGAGACCTGAAGGCATTCAAGATTACAGTTAGGGTCTGACCCAACTCTGTTGGGTCCATTGATCACAATGTCCTAGATTTGAAGAAGGCCCATAGGTCGACGGTCTACACATGAATATATCTAATATATGTTCAAGATCATTGTATGCAAGATGTATATTGTTATATTGATTAGACAGGCAGTTAAAGTCACAATGACAGTTGGACTCAAGACAGGTTGTTATACAAGCAAAAAATTGGCTAAGTCCAAAAGCGTTGAGTGAACACACTTCAGTCAATGCCAGAAAGAGAAAAGCGTTGACAAAACTTTATGTAGTGAAAGCCTCAGTTTTGCTGACTTAAATCTGTCTAAGTATAGAAGCATTGAGTGAAGGTAGTTCATTCAACTCCTACTAAACTGGATTTCAGATCAAGTATAAAAGCATTGAGTGAAAACAAGCCACCCAACGCCTCATCAAGATAACAAGCAAAGTTCAGAAGTATTGAGTGTAGAAGCTGCACTCAAAGCCTTCATACAGAGAAGTTTCAACCAAATCTAGAAGCGTTGAGTGATGAAAGATTACACAACGCCTTTATAGTTATACTACAAATGTAAAAAGCATTGAGTGTTGAAGGCTCACTCGATGCCTCGAGATGCAGAAATCTGCTAAGTATTTCTGCATTGAGTAACAAGGCCTTGCTCAACGCCTATGTAGATTTTTCGAAAATTACCAAGTCCACAAGCGTTGATTCATGATAACATCATTAAGAATTCAAATGTCGCGGGATTTGCACGCTAGATTAAAAAAGGCATCGCGTGCCTTTATTACAACATTTAATGCAAAAGAGATGTTTGCAGTTGCTAATGTCGACTAGTCCATATTGCGTATAGAGTCGTTGGATGGAGATCAAAAAAGGACATTTCTGAGAAATCAAAGCAGAGCTTTAAGGTCATCAACTTCCTCTCGATTAAGAAGAAGTTTTCATGGAAGTCATTCTAACAGTGAGTCTGTGAACTACAAACAGAAGTTGACTATTGAAGAAAGAGAGAACTGAAGAATAAATTTGCTTTAACAGCAAGATCAGATATCTCATTTTTTGAATAAGATGAAGTTGCAGAGCTACTTCAGGTTGTTGTTCATCTTTAAGTACACTACATTCTACTATTATACCAAAGGATTGAAGGTACAGGGCTTTGCAATATCTTCTCAGCACATGAAAAAATACTGAAGATCTAAATACTTATTGTTGTGGGGATGTTTGGACTCAAGTTTTTCAGTTCAGAGAGAAGACTTAGAGAGTCATTTATTTGGATTCAATCACCATCAACAACTTACTCTCTCTGTAGGATCAGTATTGATCTGAGTTGTAAGCCTAAAATATAATGGTTGAGTTGTAGGATTCTATTGTGAATCTTAGGTAGGGTCTATATGCTTTAGGTAGGATCTTAGTCATATCTGAGTTGTAGGAGACTAGTTGTCTCTGAGTGTAGGGATATCCTTCTAGACTGAGTTGTATGGTTTTTTGTTATTCCCGAGGAAGGTGATCTAGAGGATCACTGCGCTGTAGGAGTAAAGATTACTCTAAGTGGGTAGGGCTTAGGCCTAAGGTAGGACTTGGAGAAAGTCTGAGAGATCCTGAGGGATCGGTGTTGTAAGCTCTTTGAGCTAAGATTTGGAGAAGATTGTCTTTTCTAACTCACTGTTAGAAAGGTTGGAGGGAAAGTGGATGTACCAATACCTTGGGGAACTATTATAAATACTGGTTTGCTTATTTGTGTTCTTGAAAGCAAACTCAAGAATCTAACTCACAACACACCGTTCCAAAAAGTAGCCATAAAGACTTGAAAACCTATTCACCCCCCCACCCCTCTAGGTGTATAGCTACTCTTGAAACAAAGACTTTCAAACTCTGACTATTGGAATGGATTGGAGATCAGAGGAATAGGAATGCCTGTCGTTGGCTCTGTATGTACCAAAATCTACATATAAAACACGAATTTTGGGTTAGGTTGGCTAGAAGTAGGGTAATGGGTAGACATACTTAGTGTGAATAACAAATGGTCATACAACTACCTCCGCTAATCCAGTTTGTCCGCAACCCAAATAATCGAGTGGGGGTAACGCCGCATTCAATGACTTCTTCATCGTAGGATCGGTGCAAGCTGATACCAATTATAAACCCCCCTCGAAACACAAGACACGACCAAGGAGTGTTTTATGCCAAAAATAGCTGCATTGTGGTAGCATCAGCACACGGTCTAATCCGATATCACAAATGCCAACCCAATAAAAAGAAGAACATAGAAGTCATAATCCACAGAAAGTAAATGTCCAAAATAGTACATCAAAAATAAGAAGGTACATCATCTCCTTTAATATTAGAGTGCACGAGCCTACTCGAAGCCTATATTATAACTCTCACAACTCACATCAGTCACAGAAGGAAGAGTGGGTATTGTCATATCAGGCCCTGTCCCCCTGGCCTTACTGTCCTCATACATAAGGTGTTGTTACTGCTCTAACTGTGGGGTATCATCCTAAAATTGTTTATGTAGCAAACGTTAGTCATAAAGACTAAGTGACTGTCACATCAGCTCACCCCAGTGACTCTTTGGCACCGGGCAGTGGAAAAGAAAGAGGAGCACAATATAGCAGTAATATATATACCAAATCAATTGACATTAGAGCTTTATGTATCTAATAGTACCTGTATAAGTAGCACGACAATAATAAGTAGGTAACATCAGTAGTAATCAATATATGAAAGGTATATCTACTCTAACAACATATCAATCATAAGTATAGAACTTAACTTACTTATAAAAATGCTCATACAGATTTATAAGGATCGGGTACATCAAAGTAACTCATCATATAAAAGCGCTCATAAAATTTATATGATGAGGATCTCATGTAGTGCAATGCAATGATATGAAATAAATGAAGTATGATTACTCACCTATCTACACACACACACACACACACACACACACACTTGCTATGTCTATATAGACCTTTAGTTCCAACCTTTCGAGCAGGTAGCTAACCTCTCAGACATCAACCATCGTGGCCAACGTTAATAGCAGAGCGAGCATCTCCACTACTAGGAGGGCATACACACTACTAGTCCTAGTCCTTCGTAAGCTTCAATGCTAAGAACACAATAGCAGAGCCCCTACATATTACAACTTAGAAGGGGTCTTAGGTAGATGTGCACCAAGAGACCAACCCAACTGGCCTGTAACTAGCAAGGAAGCAGTCTTCGCTAGAAAATCACCGAATAACCAAGCCCAACCTCCCACTAGCATGGAAGGAGCCTTTGGGAGTGGACACCAAAGGACCAAGCCCAACCTCCCAAGATCTAACTTCCAGCTTTCATCGATGTGACGACTAGCGAGCCCATAGACCTTTCACCAAATACTCAATGCAAGATCAATATTGTGTGTCAACACACACCCAACCCATGGAATTCACATTTACCATGCCATCATGCATTCAAGGGCTCTAATCGAGTCCCTTCATATCATAGCCAACACCCTTCTCCAAAGGACATAAGGGTCAACATTTAACATAGGATGACAATCCATCATAATTGATACACCAATCACTCACTACTACCCGTAGGAAGTTATCGTACTCTAAGTAGTGTATTATACAAGTCATTAGTTCAATACTTGATATCAAGATTAAGCTCATCATGTGGCCATGGGGGTATACCTCATCCAACCCTTTCTAGCATTTATCACATGCATATGCATCCTAATTATTCAATCATTTCTACTAAACTTTGTTTCACGAACCTCCAACTACTCGAAACAAGTACTCTTTCAAAAAATTATTAATCATACAAGGGGTGATCACATTATCATCAACTATCTACCAAACTATCTCCCGAATAATCAATTCAAAGAATTAGGAAATCATCCAAATATTATTACATTGCGGATATGTGCCACAATTTACCAAAACATGCATTTGGGAAGCTACTTCAACGAAACATTACGAGCAACCTCAAATCAGAAAGGTATTTTCAAGGGCAACAACTTTTGCGTTGAGCCTGGGGTCCAAATTCAAATCCATCACACCTTAAATCGGGTGTCAGTCTAGCCGTGTACACTTAGATAGAACAAACCTACATGATAGTTTTAACTTTAAGACAACCTAAACACCTAGAGGGGGGGGGTGAATAGGTTCTTATCCTTGTTTTAACTTAAGGCAGAATTGAACTTTAGTTCTTTAAGTTAAATCAGATATCTCTATAGCTAACACAACACATACAATCACAAAAACTATAATAACACAAATAACAGATTGCACATTGATTTATAGTGGTTCCCCAAGGTCTGGGTACATTCACTTTCCCTCTGCGCATATCCAGTAATAAGCTAGATTCAGCCTAACTTCTTCCTTTTCTTCCCAGATCCACAGATCTTACAACTCAGAATCCTGAAGGATTCCTATAACTCAGAATGTATCCACACTCCTACAGCTCAGGCTAATAAGCCCTACCTCAGCCTTGCCACAAGGCTTACAACTCAGAGAACCAATTCTCCTACACTCAGGCTCAAACAACCTTACCACTCAGAGATCAAAATCTCCTACACTCAGCCTTTATAACATAGGCTTAAAACTCAGATCTTTGAAAAGATCCTACAGAATAGTGATAAGTAATTTGATGGACTCTTACCCTTATTGAGAGAGAAAGGATAAGAGAATTCTTGATTAGCTTCTTGATGAACCTGATGACAGAAATCAACATGTTCTTTGCTTTCTTCAAAGCTTCTTGAATCTGAAATTAGTTGGGTTGATCTCCCTTGAAGTTTACTGACTGGCAGCTTCCTTCTTGGATTCAAGATATGGATTTGGATCTACTTAGTAGATTAGTTCAGGATCTACTTCTTAAGAGACTTGTGATTGTCTCCTTCTTGACCTCAAAACAGCTGGAGCTCTCTCTCCCCAAACCTTCTGAAGTTACTTCTGAATTCTGAATGATTCCCCTTAGACAAAATCTGAGTGGATGATCACTTCAGAAGGTCTTCTTAGATCTTCTCACAAAGATCTTCTTCTGTGACTTGCACTTTCTTGATCAGAGAATAATCTCATAATAGTTGTGGTAGTTGTATATATTGTCACATCATAATCATGCTTTGATTTGACACAGTCTGTCTATATATAGACTTCACCCATGGTAACCGGCTGATCCGGTTTCTAACAAACTTTCGACAAGTCTGACAGCTTCAGTAAAATTGTTGTAAATCACAGCTGTCAAGTCTTCAAACAGTTCTTGAGCCTTTGTCTTTATCAGCAAAGCGTCGAGACTGACTATCATAAAGTGTCGAGACAATCTGTCAATATGTGTCGACACAAGTGACTTAAGTGTAGACATAGACTTTGGTGATGTCGACATAGCTGCCTTGATGTCGACATAGCTTCTTGACACTGTTCTTGAGAATGTGCCGACACTGATTATTTGTGTCGACACAATCACTTTTTACTCCACAGCAATCAACTATGTTGAACTTCTTCTGTGTGTCAACACAAGTCCTGTGTGTCGACACAGTTGATATAGTCTCAGAATTTATGTGTCGACACTGCCTCCAGGTGTCGACACAGTTGATGTCGACTCTGCTTCTGTGTGTCGACACTGCCTCCCGGTGTCGACATAGTTTATGTCGACTAACATATTCTGTGTGTCGATACTGCCTCCTAGCGTCGACACAGTTGATGTCGACTAACAATTTCTGTGTGTCAACACAGTGTCTTCAGGTGTCGACACAGCTTTTCCAAGTGTCGACACAGACTTCCATAAGAGCAGACACATGGACTTAGAAACTTTTTTTGCATTTTAGCAAATACTTAACCTGCACATATAAACTCAAAATAACATCAAATACACCTTGATGTATATCATTGAGCTTAGTGAGGCTTCTCCAAATCAGGTACACATTATCCAATGTACCCAACTATCTCCCCCTATTTGGAGAAGTCATAACCCTTTTGTCAATGATATACACCACTTATGATAAATAAACATAATGATGTATAAGCATTATTTAACAGGGTAAATTATAAACAAAACAAATAATAAAGTCACATCACAGAATAAGGATGCAAACTAAATGATCATGGAACATGGTTTTGTTTATTATATCAAAAAGTTTCTTACTACAGATTACATAGACTTCTTTGAGAACTAAGAATTACATAGTTCTTAAAACAATATAGTAAAAACAAAACGAAGGCTGGACTGGCTCCTTGATTACTATTACTTTTCCAGATTTAATCTGAGCCTGAATAGAAGGTTCTGTATCTTCAATGGGCTTCTTGCCTTTCAACTCAGCCTTCTTTAGAACTTCAGCCTTAATCCTTTGTCTTTCAAAGTAATGAAAAGGCTTAGGGAAATACTTGCTAGGCTCCTTAGTATCAGGAGGTAGCTTCACACTCTTAGCCTTTCTCTTGAATTGAATTATAGCTTCTTGCCTTGCCTCATACTTCTGCCACTCCTGCTCATTATACCATTTACCTCTTTCATGAACTTTATCTTTTACAGCTTTCCAGGCAGTTAATATGATGTTTCTTGAAGTGGGGCTCCATTGCTCAAAATTAGGTTTTAACTCATCCTGCTCTCTGAATCTTTTCTTTGATAATTGAGCATCTTGCTGAGATTTCAAACCAGCTTTTGGCATATCTACCTTTTCAATAATAACATTTGTAACTGGTTGTGGAGGGCTGTACATAGACTGAACCTGTTGATGTATCATCTCAAGATTTGTAGGAGGGTAAATAACTTGGGCAACCTCAAGTTGATCACCTTCAAGTAGAGTTGGTTGCACCCCTGACTCAACCACATTATCATAATCACATAAGGGTGGATATCCCAAAGTGGCTCTAATGTTATTGGTTACCCATTTGGCATGATAAAAGCCTGCATATACTACCACCCTCTCCCCCTTTATGACTTCTCTGGCCACATGATCTCTTAAGTCCTCTTTTTGGAATTTTATTTGCCCATCCAGGTAATTGATTCCATCTTTAAAGAATGGATTTAACTTTTGAAGATTATCAAAAATTGTTTTCTGAGAAGTTATAATAGCTGTTTGAAAGGAATTATAAGGCTTCCTGTAGCTTCTTATCAAATTCTTCTTTCTCCTTATTTCTGGCCTCATTCATTGCAATAACTATTTTCTTTACCTCAGTGTCTATCTCATTGTGAGATTCAGTCAGATTGTCATTCATTCTTATTTGATTTTCAAGAACATAGCCTTGTTTAACAGCAAGTTCATCCGCTTGCTTCTTGATTTTTGCTTGTTGCTTTGCTAGAAATACTACAGCATTACCTCCCTTGTGGAAGCAATTTGTCATCTCTTTCTTATTCTAATTGACCTCAAATCTGATAGATTTTATATCTTGGGCTAGATCAAATTGAAGTGATTTATGGAGTTCATCCACATATTTTGTAAGATCAAATCTCTGTTCATCAAGCTTCACTTTTAAATCTACCAACAATTTGCTGTAATCAATCTCAGGGACTAGTTGTGACGTAGTTGCTTGCAAAGCCTTCTTATAGGTCTGGCTTCTCCTCTTAAAAACCATTAGTTTTCTTTTATTAACACTTGCTATCTCCTCATACTCTGAATCAGTAGAACTGGCAATATCAACTCTTTCTTTAGGACTAGGAGGGAGCTCCTCGTCAGTCCTATCTTGCACTTCCTCAATATAAGCCTGCTCCCCCTCAACTGCTGCTCCCTCTATTTTAGGAAATAATTCTTCCAGGGTGAACTCTTGTTGAGTGTGAACTTCTTTTTCTGGAGCATCAGCAACCATAGATGTATCCTCCAGGATCACATCTAGTGTTGGACAGTTGACATGAGGTGTTTCAAGAATAGATTGTGGATTCATTTAACTTGCCAAGTGAATGCTTTCTTCCCCTTATCCTTGTGCAGTAACTGACTCCCCCTGCACTTGTGCATTCTCAGCATTGTGCTGTACTTGTACAATATCTAGCTCCCCCTATACTTGTGCATTAGTTGTGTCTTTCTACACTTGGTCATGCTTAGTATTGTCAGGTATTGGTGATTGTACTGCAGTCTCTTGGTTATCCAAATCAGGTATGTCCTTGGAAATAACCCTATCCCATCTAGATATTATGTTGATGTCCATCCTTCTCATATGATTTATTTTAGATCCTGGAAGCTGATGCATTACCTCTGGAATTGCTCCAGCTAGGTATAAACTCATTAATCTTGCCAGATTGGGCTTCTTGATACCTTCTTTTATCTTCTCCAACAAAACTGCAGACCAGTCTGTATTAATCTTATAGATTATCCTTGTCATCAGACTGAACATAAAGGAAGATAGCCTATCATGTCCTCCTGGTTTACATAAAATCACCTTCCCTACTACTTCAGATAGAAACTTTCCTTTGGTTATTCATCCCTTTTCTGTTGATTGCTGCTCCAATCTTCATGGCTGGATCCAATCCACACCACTGAAGTGCCTCCCTTGTCTTTGAGGCTGGGAGCTCTTCTTCATCCTGGATTCTTGGAAGGTGAAGAATCTTTCTTAAACTCTTCAGAGTAAGTTTGACTTTATTACCTTGAACCGTTGATTTGATCTTGAGGCCAGTGGAGTCAACTGTTGCAGCAGCATAGAATTAAAATACTTCTATCTTCCAGATCTTTGTAGGTTCAAAAACAAGAAACTCTAACCCAGAATCAATAACTAGGGTAATGACCCCTTTAATCTCTGTCGCCGCATCATCAAAAGCATTGTACACCAGCTCGTAGCCTTCGTTGATGTTATATTCAATCTTTGGTGCCATTGGAAAGGAGAGAAATCTTGAATTGTGAGAAGAGATTTTGTCGACACAAGGGTTTAGGCTCGAAAATCTTATGAGCGTGTCGACAGAATATTTTCTTGACCTATTTATACCCTTTTAAACAATGAAGGTCAATAGGCGGGCAAAAATAGTCTAAATGTGTCGACACTATTGGAAAGTGTCGACACATACTTCTGTTGTCTCGACCAATGCACAGACTACTAAGTTTCAACACCAATTGATGATATGTCGACACTGGACATTCTTAGTAGACCATTAGAAATTCTATGTCGACTCTTATTACATGTGTCAACACAATTTCTAGAAGTGTCGAGACCATTACTCTGCTTGTGTCGACACTACTTTTCTATATTTGTCGACACATTGTCCCTTATGTGTCGACACTACGATTCTGTGTGGACACAATTTCCCTGAATTGTAGACACAAATCCTCTGTGTCGACACATTATTACTTAATGTGTCAACACAATTTTACTTAGCCACTAATGTTAATCTAACATATGGTCAACATACCTAATTAAATTTTAAATCTATTGAATTTAGTTTCATCTAGAGGCTTAGTAAATACATCTGCAATTTGATAATCTGTCTTAACAAATTCTCGTGAAATATCCTCTTTCTCTACATGTTCTCTAAGAAAATAGTACCTTATTTCTATATGCTTAGTCCTACTATGTGAAACAGGATTATTAGCAATAGAAATAGCACTAGTAGAATAACAAAAGAAAGGTGTTCTACTTACCTGAATACCATAGTCTTCTAACTGATGCTGAATCCCTAACAGTTGTGCACATCAACTTCCTGCTGCCACATATTCAGACTCAGCTGTGGAAATTGCCACACTAGTCTGCTTCTTACTGCTCTAAGATATCAATCGTCCTCCTAGAAATTGATATGTTCCTGTAGTACTTTTTTTATCTTCTTTGCAACATGCAAAATCTGCATCTGAATAGCCTGTTAGTAGAAAATCTCCATTCCTAGGGTACCAAAGGCCTAGATTAGGTGTGCCCTTTAGATATCTCAAAATCCTTTTTACTGTAGTGTAAAGAGATTCTTTGGGGCATGATTGGTACCTAGCACAGACATATATTGCATACATAATGTCTGGTCTACTAGTAGTGATATAAAGAAGAGAGCCAATTATTCCTCAATACAAAGACTCATCTACAGGTTTACCTGCATCATCTTTGCATATAGGCATACTTGTTCCCATAGGAGTTCTCATGGTGGAGGATGATTCCATACCATACTATTTAAGTAACTCCTTGGTAAACTTAGACAGGGATATAGACAAGCCATCATCAGTCTGACTTACTTGGAGTCCCAAGAAGAACTTAAGTTCCTCCATAGTGCTCATTTCAAACTGCCCTTGTATAAGTTTTGCAAACTTCTTGCAAAGGTTGTTTTCAGTAGATCCAAAAATTATGTCATCTAAATAAATCTGAACTAAGATTATCTTTCCTTTGAACTCCCTTAGGAATAGAGTTTTGTCTATTTTCCCTCTTGAGAATTTGTTCTCAATAAGGAAAGTAGACAAGGTTTCATACCAAGCCCTTGGGGCGTGCTTTAACCCAAACAAAGCTTTCCTAAGTCTATAAACATAATCATGTTTGACAGAATCTACAAAACCTGAAGGCTGCTCTACATAGACTTCTTCTTTTAGATTTCCATTCAGGAATGCTGATTTTACATCCATTTGGAATACTTTGAATCCTTGATATACTGCATAGGCAAGGTATATTCTAATGGCCTCCAGTCTTGCTACTGGGTCAAAGGTTTGATCAAAGTCTATTCCTTCTTCCTGCCTGTACCCTTTTGCAACAAGTCTTGCTTTGTTCTTCACAATAATTCCACTCTCATCCAATTTGTTCCTAAAGATCCACTTTGTTCCAATGATATTGTGGTCTTTTGGTTTAGGAACTAACTCCCAGACCTTGCACCTTCTGAACTTATTTAGCTCCTCTTGCATGACATTAATCCAATGTGGGTCTAGGATAGCTTCTTCAAATTTCTTTGGCTCTAATTGACATAGAAAGCTTGAGTGCAGGACTGTGTTAAAATTCCTACTTCTGGTTTGCACTCCTTGTCTTGGATCACCAATTATCTGATTTACTGGATGATCTTTTAAGTGTCTAATAGCTGGAGGTAGTCTTTCTTCTGTCTGAATACCTCCAGTTTCTTCAATGTGTTGCACCTCTTGGTTTTCTTCATCTTCTAGAGAGTCCTGTACTCCCCCTGGACAGTTGCTACTATTTTCAATTTGTTGATCTGCAGTTGAATCTTCTGCAATGGAAAGCTTGTTCATTCTCTCTTTTATACCTGTTGGACTGCATGAACTACAAGGCAACTCACTGTTGATCAATCTAGTTTCATCAAAAACAACATGTATAGATTCTTCTACAACTTGAGTAATCAAGTTGTAGACTCTATAAGCCTTACTATTGTTGCTATACCCAACAAATATCCCATCTTAAGATTTGGCAGCAAACTTAGTTAGATAAGACTTGCCATTATTAAGGATATAGCACTTGCAACAAAAGATCCTAAAATAGGATAAATTTGGTTTTCTACATTTCATAATCTTATAGATAGTCTTTTTGTGGAACTTGGTGATAGAAGCCCTGTTGATCACATGACATGCAATATTTACTGCATCAGCACAGAAATATTTTGGGAGAGAAGTGTCACTCAATAGAGTTCTACCATCCTCAATCAATGTTATATTCTTTCTTTCAGCAATACCATTTTGCTGTGGTATTCTAGGTGAGGAGAATTCTTGGAAAATCACGAATTCTTTACACAGTTTAGTCATACTTTCAGATTGAAATTCAGTGCCATGGTCACTTCTGATTTTGACCACTATACTGTCCAGTTCATTCTGAATTTGTTTGACAAAACTATGTAAAACACTTGGGGTTTCTGATTTATGTCTCAGAAAGAACACCCAGGAATATCTAGAATAGTCATCTATTACCACAAAAGTATAGACCTTCCTACCTAGACAATGAACCGGCATAGGACCAAAAAGATCCATATGTAAGAGGTATAGACACCTCACAGAATCTTTGATTTCAAGGCTATGAAAGGATGATTTTGTCTGCTTTCCCTCTTGACAAGCTGAACATATCCCTTATTTTATACACTTAACTTGAGGACCATTCCTCACTAACTCTCTGCTAAAGAGTTGGCCAATTGTTTTGTAGTTAAGATGGGCCAGCCTCTTGTGCCATTTGACACAATGAGAGGCTTTCTCATCAGCCACAAGACAAATAGGAGAACCTTTGTTCTCACACTCAAAATTCAGACAGTACACATTCCTCTTTCTATATGCTGTCAAAATGATCTTTTGATCACTTGACCTTTTGATATGACATCCATTCTGAACAAATGAAATGTCATATCCTAAATCACTCAGCTTACTTATGCTTATAAGGTTGTGTTTCAAACCTTTCACAAATGCCACTTGAGTGATAGTAATCTGGTTACTAGAAATGTTACCAAATCCTTCGATGATGCCTTTTTTAGAGCCACCAAAGATTACTTTAGGCCCATTTAAGATAGGGAAGTACTCCTTTAGCAATCCCTTTGTTCCAGTCATGTGCCTGGAACATCCACTGTCCATGTACCATATAGGGATATGGTGACTTGGACTCACCTGCAATAAAGAATTACTTTCCCTTAGAAACCAAGTAAGTCTTGGGTCCTTGGTTCAAGTTAGCTTCATACTTACCAACTCTACCTACTGCTCTTCTAACAGGAAGATTGTTATTCTTCCTGAAACTAGTGTTGTGCCAGCAATCTATGGCATAATGACCTATCTTTCCACAGCACCAACATTCATACTTGTTGTATCTGTTTTTAGATACATCAACTCTTTTGTATTGTGTTGGTACTGCTGTAGCTATACCCACTGGTTTCTTATAACCATGGGGTTTATGAACATGGGCAGCCTTATTGACATAAGCACCCTTGTCATTCAGAACTTCAGTCTTACCATGACCTTGAGTATTCTCAAAGTCATACTTGTTAGAAGGCTCATGCACCTTTCTAAAAACTACAGGGACTTTAAAATTCAGTGGATGGACAGAGGCTTTGACCTTTCTCTTGAATTGGGAAGCCCTGGTGTTTCCTTTAAATCCTATTCCAGCCTTACCCTTTTGAGCGACAAACTCATCTATTAAGGGTAAAACTGATTTTGGCTTGGAGTAACTAGCCACCAAATCTTTCTCCTTTTGAAGTCTGACTTCCAGACTTTTGATTAGATCATTTTTGTATGTGATTGTACCCATCTGAATAACAGTAATAGTTTTCAGCTTGGCAACCTCATTCATTTTTTGATCCAATTCTTTCTTTAAACCAGTTGTAGTCATCTTAAGATCTGCAATTTCCTTAGCCTGAGTTTTGGCCAGGTTCTTGCTTTTCTTTAGTGGCTGCAACAAGTCCCCATATTCATCTATCAGTTGATGAATATCACCTTCAGACTCAGATCCATCCACATCACTTGATGCAGATGTAGCTGACTCTGTGCCAGTACTACAAACTGAATTACTTGACAAACATTGTACCTTGCTAGGACAAGGCTGATCATGGCATTTGTCTTCTTCTTATACAGCCATCAGTCACATACACTGATGGTCTTCTTGTGCATAGATAGAGTTCAACAATTGCATAAACTCTTCTTCTTCATCAACTGCATAAAGACCAATGTATGCCTCAGCTTCAGATTCAGATTCTGAAGTTGATTGGTCTGTCAAGCTTTTCTCCTTCTTAGCAACAAATGATTTCTCCTTCTTATTCTTTTGTTGATTCTTTCTTTTATCAACAGACTCTTTCTTTTGTCAGGACACTCAACCACAACATGTCCAGGCTTATTACAGCAATAGCAAACTATCTTTGATGTTGTAGATTTGCTAGGCTTTGACCTGCTCCAGTCCTTCCTAGATGACTTTCTCTTTTGATAATAGTCATTAGTTGGCTGTGATGTGGGGGGCCTTGACTTCCACTGCTTCTTTTTCAAAAATCTCTGAAACTGCCTTGTGAAGGCAGCAAAGTCTTTATCTGAGTCAATGCTGTCTGAACTTTGATTGTCTAAATTATCTGAATCAATTTCAGCAACTTCCCTAGGAGGTGATGGAGACATCCTCCTATTATTTCTAGTGGCTTCAACCTTGAAGGAGACAGACTTTTCTTTATGCTCCCCTTTGGAATTTCTTTCTTCCTCTTTTCTAGTCATTAGTTGCATTTTATAAGACAGCAACTTTCCAAAAAAGTTGGAGGAGAAATATTTGCAAGTTTGGCCACATCCCTAATGGCACAAATCTTGGTATTCCAATACTTTGTCAAGGATCTTAGGAATTTTTCATTCAGTTCATATGTACTGAAGACCCTTCCATAAGACATCAGTTCATTTATTATTCTATAGAACTTCTTATAGCACTCAGATATGCTTTCTGAATTCCCTTGTCTGAAGCTTTCATATTCCTGATTTAGCATAGACTTTCTATCTTGTCTAACTTCTTCAGAACCCTCCATGTAGACTATCAAAGTGTCCCACATTTCCTTGGAGGTCTTGCAGTGAATTAAATTCTGAAAGGTTTGTGAGAAGTAGCGAATAAATGACTAAAGAACAACCCGGAACTTTGAATAATTGAAATTTTATTATCCAAAAAGATATCATTTACAAAGGTATGACCTCCCTTTTATAGAATGGAGGAGAGAGGATGGAGTACAAACTAACAATGTGGGACTAAAGCTATACAATAGGTCTGGTCGGCTATAACAACAGACCGGAACAGGCCGCGCGGTTAGACAATGTTCGAACCGCTCGGCAATACCAGAAGAAGAGAGAGATGCGGTAGGAGACCGCTAGATCGCCCGATTTCCAAGCCGCCGGAGATAAACCGTCAGATTGCTGGACACCACACAGCAACAGCCTGGATATCAACCCGCCAGACTCAAACCGCCAGACCGCCCGGTCTACAACCCGCCAGGCTCAAACCTCCAGACCGCCCGGTCTCATACTTTGACACTCCCCCTCAAGCTAGAGCATAGATATCAATCATGCCAAGGTTGTCACAAATGTGGAAGAAGGAAGTAGAAACCGGATTGGTGAAGATATCTGCCAACTCTTTGTCGGAGGTGACGAACGGAGTGCAAATCTGTCTCTTCAAGACCTCTTCTCGGATGAAATGGCAGTCGACCTCTATATGTTTCGTTCTCTCATAGAAGACCGGATTTTTGGATATGTATATAGCAGCCTTGTTGTCACAGAACATAGGCAGAGGATAGCCGTAGACCTCTCCTAGGTCAAGCATGAGAGCCCGCAACCATTTTAACTTTCACGTGGTTGATGCCATACTCCGGTATAAGGCTTCTGCACTGTACCTTGAGACAATAGACTGCTTTTTGCTCTACTAGCTCACAAGATTACCTCCAACAAATGTGCAAAAACTCAATATAGATTTACGGTCACCTTTATCATCCGCATAGCTTGAGTCTGAGTAGGCTTCAACTCTCAGATGACCATGCTTCTGAAAGAGTAGCCTTTTTCCTTGTGCTGCTTTGACATACTCTAGTATCTTCAAGGCAGACTGAAGATGACATTCCCTGGGAGCTTGCATGAACTGACTGACCTTGCCTACAGCATAGGCGATGTCGGGTCTAGTCACCGTGAGATAAATGAGTTTGCCCACCAGACGTCTATACCTCATGACATCGGATATAAGAGGTGAGTCATCTGTCCATGTTTTGTCCTCTCCAGTGGCCATGGGATACTAGGCCGGTTTGGCACCGGTCAATCCTGCCTCTTGTAGAAGATCAAGAGAATACTTCCATTGGGAGAGAACCAACGAGTCGGGCTTCCGAGAGATTTCTATCCCCAAAAAATATTTCGGGGAGCCCATATCCTTCGTGACTAGGTGTTGACGGAGGTGTTTCTTTGTCAAGTCCACCCCAGCCTGGTCATCACCGGTAAAAAGAATATCATCCACATACACCGCGAAAACCACAAGGCCCGATGCGGTTTTGCGAATAAACAATGAGTGATCGGCTGAACTTCTTGTAAAGCCAATGGCAGCCACAATGCCACTAAACTTGTCGAACCATGCCCGAGGGCTCTATTTTAGGACGTAGATGGCCTTCTTGAACTGGAATACACGTGTCTCCCCCTGAGCAACATACCCAGGAGGTTGCTCCATATAGACGTCCTCCTGAAGATCCCCATACAGAAAAGCATTCTTGACATCAAGCTGGGAAGCAGCCCACTCCCTATTGACGGCCACAGAAAGAAGAACCCGGATGGTGCTGAGGCGAGCAACCGGGGAGAAAGTATAAAAATAGTCAACTCCATAAGTCTGAGTAAAGCCTTTGGCCACCAATCGGGCTTTGTAACGATCCAAAGTGCCGTCTAGGCGAAACTTCACAACGAACACCCAGTGGCAGCCAACCACATCAGTACCTACCGGTGGAGGAACAAGGGTCCATGTACCCCTTTCAATAAGAGTGGCGATTTCTTCATCCATGGAAGATTTCCAATGAGGAATAACAAGAGCCTCCTTGTAAGTGCGGGGAGTGGTAGTAGCCGAGATAGCCAAAGCAAAGCTCCTGCGAGAAGGAGTAAGCCGATCATAGGAAACAACAGCAGCAAGCAGGTGTTGGGTACACGCCCGCACTGCTTTGCGAAGGGCAATGGGAAGATCAAGGTCGTCTTGTGCCTCAGGGACCGGAGCGTCCGTGGCGGAGAAAGCTTGCCCAGGACTAGAGAGAGACGGCTGCGGAGAAGAAGGAGGGGATATAATAGGGAGAGGAGGAGACAGAGGAGGAGATGATATAGGAGGGGAGACGTCGATATGCGTGGAAGGATCATAGAGAGATGTTGGAGAGTAAGAGACAGCAGGAGGAAGCGGGGATGGAGAAGAAAAGTAGGATGCATTTTCGAAGAAGGTGACGTCTGTGTAAACAAACTGTTTGGGCAGAACCGGGTCAAAGCAACATTGGCTTTTTTGAGTGGTCGAGTATCCAAAAAAGACACATTTTGTGGAATGGGGGGAAAGCTTGTCACGGGTAGCATGCGGAGCATGCACAAAAGCCGTACACCCAAAGATACGGAGAGGAAGAGGATAGGGTTCCTTGCCCGGGTAGAGAATGGAGAAGGGGGTCTTGCCGTGAAGAACCGAAGAGGGAATGCGATTGATGAGATAGCAGGCAAGAAGAACAGCATAGCCCCAGTAGGAGAGAGGCACCTGCATCTGCGCCATTAGAGTTCGAGCGATATCGAGGAGATGATGGTTTTTACGCTCTGCCACCCCCATTTAGCTGGGAGGTGTAAACACAGCTTGTCTGATGAATCAGACCATGTTGCATACAAAAAGAAGAAAAATCATGACTGAGATATTCTTTAGCATTATCAGAGCGTAGCACTTTAATTGAAATAACAAACTGAGTTTTAATCATATTGTAAAAGGATTGCCATACAGATAATAGTTCAGAGCGATCTTTTAATAGATACACCCAGGTACATCTAGAGAAATCTTCAATAAAAGTTACAAAGTAAGAACTACCCCGACCAACGGTGAGAGTAGGAGTAGGACCCAAGACATCAGAATGAATGAGATCAAAAGGGCGGGAGGAACCACGACCTTGCTTCGGCGGGAAGGAGGAGAGAGTGCTGCGAGCGATGTGGGACAAATCCCAACCACAGTACCGCAGGGATATTCCGCCATAGGGGGCCCACCGGGGTCAACACCCAGACCAGGAACGCGGTGGGGAAAGCCACGGGGTCGGTCCCACACACACGTGTCGTGCTGGCAAATTACTCCAACACACCCCCGCAGCAGGAGAACTTCCCTCTGATACCATGTAAGAAGTAGCGAACAAACGACTAAAGAACAAGTCGGAACTTTGAATAATTGAAATTTTATTATCCAAAAGGATATCATTTACAAAGATATGACCTCCTTTTTATAAAATGGAGGAGAGAGGATAGAGTACAAACTAACAATGTGGGACTAAAGCTATACAACAGGTCTGGTCGGCTAGAATAACAGACCGGAACAGGCCGCGTAGTTAGACAATGTTCTAACCGCTCGGCAATACCAGAAGAAGAGAGAGATGCGGTAGGAGACCGCTAGACCGCCCTGTATCCAAGCCGCCGGAGATAAACTGTCAGACCGCCGGACACCACACAGCAATAGCCTGGATATCAACCCCCCAGACTAAAACCGCCAGACCGCCCGGTCTACAACCCGCCAGGCTCAAACCGCCAGACCGCCCGGTCTCATTATTCGATAAGGTTGAATCATCAATGGCACTTACTATAATATTCTGAGCTCTTTTATCCATAGTTGTCAGTATAATCTCATCCTTAGTCATCTCAGAAAAATCTTTAGGTGTTCTTTTATTTGCATCTAGAACAGACACCTTCATTGGAATATAAGGATCTTCGTATACTGTAATATAGATCCTTGGATCAAAAGCCTCCATAAAAAACCTGACTCTTTCTTTCTATATTCCAAATATCTCCTTCCTGCAGATGGGTAATTTCATACAACCTAGTTCCTTGTGATTTTATCCAGAACCCATTTTCCTTATTCTTGATTCTGCCTTAAGGATCTAACTCAGACTGTGAAGTCCTTCTTTGAGTAACCTACCTCTGATACCACTTGAAAGTTTTAACTTCAAGACAACCTAAACACCTAGAGAGGGGGGGGGGTGAATAGGTTCTTATCCTTGTTTTAACTTAAGGTAGAATTTAACTTCAGTTCTTTAAGTTAAATCAAATATCTCTACAGCTAACACAGCACATACAATCACAGAAACTATAATAACACAAATCACAGATTTCACACTTATTTATAGTGGTTCCCCAAGGTCTGGGTACATCTAGTTTCCCTCTTGCACCTATCAAGCAATAAGCTAGATTCAGCCTAACTTCTTCCTTTTCTTCTCAGATCCACAGATCTTACAACTCAGAATCCTGAAGGATTCCTACAACTCAGAATGTATCCATAATCCTACAGCTCAGGTTAATAAGCCCTACCTCAGCCTTGCCACAAGGCCTACAACTGAAAGAACCAATTCTCCTACACTTAGGCTCAAACAGCCTTACCACTCAGAGATCAAAATCTCCTACACTCAGCCTTTATAGCAAAGGCTTATAACTCAGATCTTTGAAAAGATCCTACAGAATATTGATAAGTAATTTAATGGACACTAACCCTTATTGAGAGAGAAAGGATACAAGAATTCTTGATCAGCTTCTTGATGAACCTGATGACAGAAATCAACCTGTTCTTAGCTTTCTTCAAAGCTTCTTTAATCTGATCTTAGTTGGGTTGATCTCCCTTGAAGTTGACTAACTTGCAGCTTCCTTCTTGGATTCCAGATATGGATCTGGATCTACTTAGTAGATTAGTTCAGGATCTACTTCTTAAAAGACTTTTTATTATCTCCTTCTTTACCTAAAAATAGCTGGCGCTCTCTCTCCCCAAACCTTCTAAAGTTACTTCTGAATTCTGAATGAATTCCCCTTCGACAAAATCTGAGTGGATGATCACTTCAGAATGTCTTCTTAGATCTTCTCACGAAGATCTTCTTCTATGACTCTCACTTTCTTGATCAGAGATTAATCTCACAATAGTTGTGGTTATTGTATATATTATCACGATCATAATCATGCTTTGATTTGACACAGTCTGTCTATATATAGGCTTCACCCATGGTAACCAGGTGATCCAGTTTCGAACAAACTTCTGACAAGTCTGACAGCTTCAGTAAACTTGTTGTAACTCACAGCTGTCAAGTCTTCAAATAGTTCTTGAGCCTTTATCTTTGTCAGCAAAGCGTCGAGACTGACTGTCATAAAGTATCGAGACAATCTGTCAATATGTGTCGACACAAGTGACTTAAGTGTCGACACAGACTTTGGTGATGTTGACATAGCTGCCTTAATGTCGACACAGCTTCTTGACACTGCATCTTGAGAATGTGTCGACACTGATTATTTATGTCAACACAATCACTTCTTCACTCCACAGCAATCAACTATGTTGAACTTCTACCGTGTGTCGACATAAGTCCTGTGTGTCGACACAGTTGATATAGTCTCAGAATTTGTGTGTCGACACGGCCTCAAGGTGTCAACATAGTTGATGTCGACTCTGCTTCTGTGTGTCGACACTGCCTCCCGGTGTACACAGTTGATGTCGACTAACATATTCTGTTTGTTGACAATGCCTCCCGGTGTCGACCCAGTTGATGTCGACTAACAATTTCTGTGTGTCGACATAGTTGCTTCAGGTGTCGACACAGCTTTTCCAAGTGTCAACACAGACTTCCTTTAGTGTCGACATATGGACTTAGAAACTTTTTCTGCATTTTATCCAATACTTAACCTGCACATATAAACTCAAAATAACATCAAATACACCTTGATGTATATCATTGAGCTAAGTGAGGCTTCTCCAAATCAAGTACACATTTTCCAATGTACCCAGCACTACACTTACATTATTAAACCAAAATAACTTCAGCTGTACTTTTACGGAGCTACAAGTGTAACCATCCGTTGGAAAGGACTTTACAAGGGCTACAACTTTCATGGTGATCTTGAGGTCTGAATCGAATAGAATCATACAAGAAATCCACCTTGAAGTATTCTGTGCATAGAAAAAACAGATTTCTGTACAGCACTTTTGCACACATTGTTAAGATGTCCGAACGACATGATTAATCTCCTTCCTTTAGCCATCACACAAAACACATCCAACTTCACTCTTCCATTTATCCCTCATCAGACCACGGTTCTTCACGAGATCAAGTCTGCTATATTCGTTATGAAGAGAGGAGATTATTGAAGATATTCATGCGGCTATCGGCGCCCAAGAACGAAAGTTCTAGCGTGGTTCCTTCCTACGAAATCTAATTTAAACTCCCAAGTCAAGCTCTCTTTAGTCGATTTCTCTCCTATACGTTGGATCTAAGGATCAAGAACCAAGGGAGAGGGTAGGAAGCTCGCTTGATTTTTGGCCATGGATCGTGTTGTAACACCCCAGAAATCTCAACAGGTCAAATTGAGGTTCAGGCTGGCTGACACGGCCTGGGACACGGGCGTGTCCCAGGGCGTGTCTTGGGTACACGGCCTGGGACACGGGCGTGTCCCAGGGCGTGTTCTTCATTGTCGATGATCGTTGAGTATCGACACATCGACACGGCCTGGGACACGTGCGTGTCCCAGGGCATGTCATTCCTAAAAATTAGCCAGTTTGTCCCGAGAAGGACACGACGTGGAGGCCCAGCGTGTCGATTGTGATACGGGCGTATCAAATTATCACACGGGCGTGTCCAGTGCCCGTGTGGTCTAGTGGGAAAATGTTGATTTCCGTCTCGATGGGGGAACACGCCCCTCGACACGGGCGTGTCAGGTGTCGACACGGGCGTGTCCCGGGCGTGTCGACACCCATGTTCTGGTTTGGCTTAAGTCGGTTGTGCACTGCTTCAGGAACACGGCCTGTGACACGGGCATGTCACTACCCGTGTTCGGCCCAGGAAATCAAATTAAGGGCTGATCAGAGCCGTTCATTTTCTTTGACCAAGATCCAATGGTCTGGGATCTTCCCTGGGTTTATAAGGCCGGGATTGAAGAGGAGAAAGCTCATTTGAGTTTCATCTTTCTCTTTCTAAAGTTAAGAGAGAGGGGAGAGTAAGGCAAGAAAGAAGAAGAGGAATCCGTGCGCCGGTGGTGCTGTAGTGGTCCAAATCGCGAGCCGAGTTCGGATTTACGAAGGCAAGGCATCTACGAAGGCTTTTATCTATCTCAATTTTCTCCATGGCTCTGAGGCGAATTCCAAGGGTAACGATTTCCGTCTTGGACATGTGAAGTCCTACTTTCCTGCATTTGTATAGGGGAAATATGTCCCCGCGAGTGTGCGGTGGGTTGTGATGTCCCTTGGGGTAGATATGTAAAGTCCCCTTTGTTAGAGTCCAGATTGGAGTACGAATCTAGGCATGCTGTGTGAAGCCCATCTGGACGTATTGGTCTGGATTGGTGATGCTTGTTTGCATTCGGAGGAATCTCCGAGAATTTGATTGTTTGTGTGCAATCTGTGGTGCATACCTGTTACTTTGTGCAGCAGGAAGTACTGGAGGAAGTCTAGGAAACTGTGCGAGTTGGGTTCAACTCTTGTGGTGGACGGGCAAGGTGAAGCTGTACCCACGTCAGTCCAGTCTTGAGTCTGACGATGTGAGTAACGGGATAGGTGGATCTGTACCTGCGTTATGGTTGTCTAACCTTGGGTCTTTAGGCCCTGTTAGGATCACATTGCGAGAGTTGACGGATTGCTGATACAGAAATTCGCAACGGCGGAGAGAGGGTTAGAAAAGGAGAGAAGAGAAAGTGGATGTCGTGGTTGATAATATTCTCCGATTCTATATCCGATAAAGTCAAGCGTACCTTATCGGTTATAGTATAGGATACTAAGGATTAGTATCAAGGTCGTATTTCCCTGGGGCATAATGATTACTTCTACTCAGAGGTGTTCGCTATTATTTTATCAAATGATATTTCTATTAAATGTTAAACTAAAAACAGGAATTAAAGTACTAAAATAAAAAGAAAACTAAACTACTTGCAGGATAAAAAGAGTTAGAGCTAATAATAAAGAGGCGCACTCGATTCTAGAATTACCTCAGCAAGAGATGATTAAGAAAATGCGATAAAAATCTAAACTAAATAGGATAAAGGTCCTTGACCGTGGAGGTTCCTAAAGCTTGAACACGCTTCTCTCGAAGTCGTGCCCAACTGAGTTTAGGAAGGTCCGACCGACTCTCGTCTAAATCGGAGGGCTAACTCGCTTTACGCGGTAAACCCCTCTATTAGATTTTACTCTAATTTGGGAGATTTAGACGTCTGCCTCTCTCAAGGGGTGCGTACAACTCCCTTTACTCTTGAATGCTCACTTAATTATATCGTCCTCTCGGCTAGCCCAGGATGAAAGCAAAGGTGGAAAGTATATATCGATAATATACCTCCAACCCATGAAAAATCAAGAGTAATTCAAGGCCTAGAACCTAAAAAGAAAAGGTAAATTAAAGCATCATAACTTAATCGCTCGAACCTCGGATCATCAAGATCGAGTACAAGGAGGATTAGTTAATCATGGTAAAGTGTAATAGGGGGGATGAGTAATAAAGCATAAGAATACATGAATAAGAAAAGATCACTTTTATTAATGAAAAAGAGAGATACAACTATGAAATGGAAATTAAAGGGTCATCAAAGTAAAACCTATTCTAGCCCTACAAAAAGCTACTTAAAAGAAATGCAAGAGCTAAAAGCAAAACACTAAGCTAGGTTAAGAAAATAATTACAAAATAAGAGAGAGAGAGAGGGAGAGAGAGAATAAAAGCATAAAAGGGGCCAAGAAATAAAGGGGCAGCACCTCCCCCTCTCCCCAAAAGTTGCTGAAATGGAAGGGGGGACTGGTATTTATAGACTTTTCCCACGGGTTGGTCACGCCCGGCGACACGCCCGGGGAGGGCGTGTCAGGGGGCGTGACAGGTACGGTGTTGACCTCGGGAGACGAATTCTGGCGGGAATGATGATTATTTCAGTACGATGGTGGTCACGCCCTAGGTCACGCCCGTGACAGGGGGGCGTGACAGGTGTGTTAGGTCAAAATCAGTGGTCGCAGGTCAATCAGACGTCGGAATCGGGGCAGTCATGCCCCAGGTCACGCCCGTGATATGGGGCGTGACAGTACTGTTGCGTGCAGCAGTGTAGAATGCATTGAAGGAGGCGGCAGACTTCGGGCAAAGGACGACACGCCCCGTTTCAAGCCCGAGGACATGCCCGGTGAGGGCGTGTCGGTGGGGCGTGACAGAGGATTTTTTGGCGGGAACTTCATTTGGCGGCTTTCAACATCGGGAGCAGGTGACACGCCCTTGGTCACGCCCGGGGAGGGCGTGATAGGGGGGGCGTGTCAGGGGATTTTTTCCGGAAATTTGTTGAAACCTGCAAAAATAGAAAAAAAATATTATTTATAATATTTACATAAAAAGAAGCATAAAATAACATAAAGAAAGAGATTTAAAACGAAAATAACATAGCACAGACTATGAGTTAGAGAAAATAAAGGGGATTAATTGAAAATTTTAAAAAAGCTATAAACGAGTAAGACAGGAATTTAGAGGTAGAGAAATTTTTGAAAAAAAACCGAAAAGTCCTACTTTAACATAGCACAGAATTTTATAAATTTTACTAAATATAAAAACAAATCATCCCAAATTTTTACAGAATTAAAACTTAATAAAGTAACGAGTAAAAAGCGCATTGAGTCACTACTAAAGTCTAAGAGACAAATTAAAACCATAGTCAATCAGGACAAAATTCAATATTTCTATAAAAAATACTTACTCAATCTAGTTTCTCGCTACTATACTAAAAAGTAAACGTAAAAGAATGAATCATTAGGGCTTTAATTAGGCGTATAGTTAGGCTTAGGTTTTTAAGGGTGCGATATTCAAAAAGATAAACACGAGATTGCACACTTAAAACAAAAAGAAAATGAGCTTCGCCAAAATAAAACTAGCCAAAATAAATACTTTTCTTTTCTTTTACTTTTTTTTCAATAATTTTCATCATTTTTTTTCATTTTTTTATACTTAAAACTTTTCACTTTTGTAGCAAAAGATAACACAAAGATTTTCCAATAATTTTTTCAAAAAGATACACATTAGCAATTAAAGTTCAAAAATAATTTTGAAGTGTGCATGTAGGTAGGCTATTTGGCCGTGGTGAAATAAAAAGTGGGGCTACAAAAAGGAAAGGAGAAGGCACAAAAATGGCTAGCAATGGTTATTGTTAGGCGAGGTGCAAAGGCTCAAACGTTACAAAAGAAATGCCTAAATCATTTTTATGCTTCCTAAATTTACTCATAATAAAGATTTGAAATTTCAAAAGAGGATAAGCACAAAAAAATAAAAAATAGAGAATTTGCTTTCATGAAAATAATGATAATAAGCGTCTAGACCGGTTTGTGTCTACTACACTTAATACTAATAAACCTTTAAAAAGATTTTAATAATGAAAAATAAGGGATGATGGGTTTTATAAAAGTAAAAGAAATAAAAGAAAGGCTAAGGAAAAGTAAAGAAAAATTAAATTTTTTTTTGAAAAATAGCATACTACCCTAAATAGGAACACTGCATGAGTCAACATACTACTCGCTAAACATATTTAAAAAGAAAATTAATCAAATTTATTCTAACTAAGCAAGTAGACATGAGCTTGAAAAAACAATAAAAAGCAAAGTAGCGGGGTACTAATTGATTTGGAAAAAATTTAACTCAATTTAATTTGGGATTTTTTTCCAAAAATTTATTGAAATATATATTTTTTTTTTTGGATTTTTCAAAAATATTATATATACAAATTTTTTTTTTGACTTTTCTAAAATTTTTATAATTTTTTTTTATTATTTTTCTTAAGTAAAATATTAAGGAACACTCCCACATACTTAAAGTTAAAAATTGTCCCCAATGTTTAAAGTTAAGTATAAAGAGAGTGAGAAGAGAGAGAAAAGAGAAAAAAGAAATGCAAAGAGAGGGAGAAGATGCTTCCCTAGCGTTTGATGCCAGGACGTTGGAAAATGCGTCCCCCAAACTTGAGCTAAAGATCGGCTTCAGTCCAAGTTGCGAGGCGATAAGCTACACAAACACACGGGAGCTTATTCCTGCACAAAACAAAAAATAAAAAAAAAACGGAAAAACAAAAAAGAAAAAGATAAGCAAGGGGTGCCTCCCAAGAGCGCTCTTTGTTTAAAACGTCGTTGAGCTCGACGTTTTTTTGTTAGCTAAAAGGAAAATAAAAAGAGAAATGTAATGGCAGCTTGCGCAATATGCGTTTCGGCGCGAGTGCCAAAACAATTTTTAAGTAAATAAAAATATTTTTTTGTAATTTTTTATTTTTTAAATAAAAAAACAAAAAGATTTAGAAAAAGAAAAAAACTAGAAAAAGAACTTATACTATTAGAAGGGGGCGAAGAAGAAGTAGAAACTAAACTAGAAGGAAAAATAATACAAGAAAAGAAAGTAAAATTTTCGCAAGGAGGGGGAAGAGAAGAAAAAGAAGAAGGAGACGGCGGTTGATCACAAGGGGATAGTTGTAAAGAAAAATCCGGTTGCTCCACATGAATATCAATCATTTCGGTAGATTGGGAGCAAATCGGGATATCCGAAAAATCAATCTCTTCAGAAGATCGAACACAAGAAAGTTCATCTTCCTCGGAAACATGAAAAAAAATCGGAATATCGGGGGAAATTTCCTCCTCTAGAGGTTGAAGGCACAATGGAATTTCTGAATAATCGTCTTCCGCAAATGATTGAAGGCACTGCGGAATATCCGAAGATTCATCATTCAAACGATAAATAAGAGGAGGAGGGGAAGAAAAAGTTGCGGCCTCAGCAGCCAAAGCGTCAAAAATCACTTTAAAGTGAGCAGTGATGCGTGCATCAAATGCTACACCATCAAAAATGACTTCATTTTCGCTAGAATCAAAATTGGGAGGCGCGCAAACTTGCGGAGAAAAAGAGGAAAAATCTTGAGATGGAATGGATTGATGATCACCTTGGCCCCAAGAATGATCAGGGTGTTGCCACCCTGAGTAGTTCAAAGTAGGGCTAGGATCAAAATGTCCATTCAAGAAATTTCCGTAAGAATTAAAATCAGAAAAATTCGGAGGAGAAGGATAGGAAGGCGTTTGAAAACAATCATAACCCCATGAAAAAATATTCACGGATGGATCAATTTGGCCAAATTGATTCGATCCGGAAGGGATAAAATCATGGGAGGATGAAGGATACCTTACCCAACACTCCTCGCGAGAGTGACCGAACTCTCCATAATTAAAACAAAGATTAACCATTTAAAAAAAAGTAAATCAACCGCGAAGGAGGGGCGAGAGAAAAAAAATAAAACAAAATAAAACAATAAAATTAATAGCTATCCTTTTTTCAAAATATCAAAACATTCCCTGGCAACGGCGCCAAAAACTTGATACAGAAATTCGCAACGGCGGAGAGAGGGTTTAAAAAAAAGAGAAGAGAAAGTGGATGTGGTGGTTGATAATATTCTCCGATTCTATATCCGATAAAGGCAAGCGTACCTTATCGGTTATAGTATAGGATACTAAGGATTAGTATCAAGGTCGTATTTCACTGGGGCGTAATGATTACTTCTACTTAGAGGTGTTCGCTATTATTTTATCAAATGATATTTCTATTAAATGTTAAACTAAAAACAGGAATTAAAGTACTAAAATAAAAAGAAAACTAAACTACTTGCAGGATAAAAAGAGTTAGAGCTAATAATAAAGAGGCGCACTCGATTCTAGAATTACCTCAGCAAGAGACGATTAAGAAAATGCGATAAAAATCGAAACTTAATAGGATAAAGGTCCTTGACCGTGGAGGTTGCTAAAGATTGAAAACGCTTCTCTCGAAGTCGTGCCCAACTGAGTTTAGGAAGGTCCGAACGACTCTCGTCTAAATCGGAGGCCTAAAGCTCGCTTTACGCGGTGAACCCCTCTATTGGATTTTACTCCAATCCGGGAGATTTGGACGTATGCCTCTCTCGAGGGGTGCATACAACTCCCTTTACTCTTGAATGCTCACTACATTCTATCGGCCTCTCGGCTAGCCCAAAATGAAAGCAAAGGTGGAAAGTATATATCGATAATATACCTCCAACCCATGAAAAATCAAGAGTAATTCAAGGCCAAGAACCTAAAAAGAAAAGGTAAATTAAAGCATCATAACTTAATCGCTCGAACCTCGGATCATCAAGATCGAATACAAGGAGGATTAGTTAATCAAGGTAAAGTGCAAGAGGGGGGATGAGTAATAAAGCATAATAATACAGGAATAAGAAAAGATCACTTTTATTAATGAAAAAGAGAGCTACAACTATGAAATGGAAATTACAGGTGCATCAAAGTAAAACCTATTCCAGCCCTACAACAAGCTACTTAGAAGAAATGCAAGAGCTAAAAGCAAAACATTAAGCAAGGTTAAGAAAATAATTACAAAATAAGAGAGAGAGAGAGAAAAAAAAGCATAAAAGGGGCCAAGAAATAAAGGGGCAGCACCTCCCCCTCTCCCCAAAAGTTGCTGAAATGGAAGGGGGGGGTCTGGTATTTATAGAATTTTCCCACGGGTTGGTCACGCCCGGCGACACACCCGGTGAGGGCGTGTCAGGGGCATGACCGGTACGGAGTTGACCTCGGGAGCCGAATTCTGGCGGGAATGATGATTATTTTGATACGATGGTGGTCACGCCCTAGGTCACGCCCGTGACAGGGGGGCGTGACAGGCGTGTCAGGTCAAAATCAGTGGTCGCAGGTCCATCAGACATCGGAATCGGGGCAGTCACGCCCCAGGTCATGCCCGTGACATGGGGCGTGACAATACTGTTACGTGCAGCGGTGTAGAATACATTGAAGGAGGCGGCAGACTTCGGGCAGAGGGCGACAAGCCCCGTGTCACGCCCGGGGACACGCCCGGTGAGGGCGTGTCGGTGGGGCGTAACAGGGGATTTTTTGGCGGGAACTTCATCTGGCGGCTTTCAACATCGGGAGCAGGTGACATGCCCTTGGTCATGCCCGGGGAGGGCATGACAGGGGGGCGTGTCAGGGGATTTTTTCTGGAAATTTGTTGAAACCTGCAAAAACAGAAAATAAATATTATTTATAATATTTACATAAAAAGAAGCATAAAATAACATAAAGAAAGAGATTTAAAACGAAAATAACTTATTTTTACCCTAATAAATTAAGCTAAAATATGCATCATCAATTGCGTGCCGATCATGACTAGAATGCTCATTGGTGGGATTCGGTGTTTCCGGTACACCCGAATGTGCTTTGAGTACACGGAGCGTCGGGTCGTCGTGCCGACGTTTGTGATATGTATTGACTGTGCGGTCGTGCACATCTTACGTGGTTTGCTATATATATATCATATTGGAAAATGCTATGCAGGGCTTGAATTCTGCTGCCCCGTGCCAGGGGTAGGGTCGTTATAATTGGTCAGCTGAATGCTGACTGTTGCCATGTTTGCCACCGCTTGGTGGATTCCTTATTACAAGTGCAGGAGGTGCTGGTCGGAGAGGGACTTAGCGGGCTGAAGCCCAAGCTGCGTTGCTGCCCTCGAAGGCTTTGTTTTGTTTCTTCTTGTTCATGTGTGGCCAGTCTGCGTGCCGATCTCTGTAAACCACACCTTGTTAAGAGAAATTTGTAAGGCCTTAAGGCCAGACACTTTGGTTGTATGCATTCCTATGTTTTTAGTGGACAGTTCTTGTTGTACTTGAGTTCAAGTTTTCAACCGTGAAGCTTCCGCTATAATGCTCTGTGTTAGGATGCGTTGGTGTTTTGATATTATTTCGTAGCATCTCTGCCTGTTTGTGGAATATGGTGTGTAACATCCCATTTCCAACTAGACCCCTAAGAGTGGTTTTGTCATGACAAAACCCTAGGAAGCCCAAGAAAGAGTCAAGTGGACCTAGTGGTGTGGATAGGGCCACTATGGTCTACACTTAGCAGATCTCTAAACCTTGGTTAAAGTGATCATGGGGCTTCACCAAGACTCCAAGACCCCACCCATACCATTATAACCCTAGAAAGAGATCAATGGGTCACTAAGGACCCATGAAGAGCAATCAAAGGACCTTAGTTGACCAAAGTCAACTATAGCCCTAATTGGGTCAAATTGACCTACACAAGGGTCAATTGCAGTCCCTTAGCCCAGTAGACCCCACCCATACCTTCTTAGACCTAGTGAGAGGTCAATGGGTCACTAAGGACCCATAGAGAGTAGTCAATAGGGCTAAGTTGACCAAAGTCTACTATGACCCTAATTGGGTCAAATTGACCTACACAAGGGTCAATTGCAGTCCCTTAGCCCAGTAGACCCCACCCATACGCTCATAGACCTAGTGAGAGGTCAATGGGTCACTAAGGACCCATGGAGAGTAGTCAATAGGGCTAAGTTGACCAAAGTCAACTATAACCCTAATTCGGTCAAATTGGCCTACACAAGGGTCAATTGCAGTCCCTTAGCCAAATGGACCCCACCCCTACCCTCATAAGCCTAGTGAGAGGCCAATAGGTCACCAAGGACCCATTGGGACCAATCAAAAGGGTAGTTTTGACCAAAGTCAACCCTTGACCTAAAATGGTCAAAATGCCCTAGTTAAGGGCCAAGTGACTTCCAAGGGCCAATCCAACCCCACCTTGACCCTAGGGGAGGCTAATGGGTCACCAAGGACCTATTAAGGAAATCTCAAGGATCAAATTAACCTAGATGGGCCCTAGTATAACTTTGGGACAAGTTAGCCCAAATGGGCTAACTCAAGCTCAAGCCCATTACATTGGGGCTAACCTTGACTTAAGTGGCCAAATGGATTTGTGGGCTGACATGGTACATGTAGGAGCCAAAAATTCAGGCATGGTGACTAGGAGAGAGAAAGTCACCCATGGAGGAGAGAGAAAGAGAAGGAAGAAGAAGGAAGGAGGACTTTGTGCTCCTCCTCCCCCCTCCCCAACCTCCCCATTCATTTCAGAAGGACAAGGGAGTGCAGCAGCCATTGTGGACTGATTAGAGCAAGCTCCACCCCCCTACCAACCTAGCCGCCAAAATGGACTTAGGCCAAAAATGGCGCATGCCATTTCAGTCACCTAACTCCCTCCTCTCCCTCTTTAAATGCTTCAGTGAGGTCCAGGGATGAATTCCCACCAGTTTCCTGAAGAGGCCAAGCCCTAATTTGCATTTGTGAACAAGTCGACCACCACCGGCCACCACCATGCCAATTCGGCAATCAGCCAGGCTACAGCTGCCACCACAGGTCCTCCTCCACTCCTTCTGTCATGGGTAGATCGTAGGAATCAATAGAACCAAGGTTGGAGCTCAATTGAGCCCAATACAGATTTCAAAAATCATGGATTTTCACGGTTTTTCCGCTTGCTGGGATCGCCGGAATAGTGCTTCCCGGCGTCTTAGCCGCCGTCTGGAGATAGCCCCGACCACCACGAAGGTGTCGGCGGCGGTGGCAGGCCGGGGAGGTGGCCGGAGCGACGGCGGCAGCCGCTGGAAATCGGCCCAGGCAGGATTAATCCTGGCCATTGGCGCGTGGGGGATGATGATGGGATGCCGTCGGTTATGTGCCAAGATTCGTGCTGTATAATAATTAAACTATGGAATATATAGTTTGAATCATTTCATTTCTGTCATAGTTTTTACATTTATTGGTTTTAATTATTAAAAATAGCTGGAGCCATTTTCAGAGAAAATGGTCAACAACAAAAATGTAGCCCTATGGATCTACTATCTGACAAAATTAGTTTGAACCAATTTGGGTGACTGGTTTGACCAGGACACTCATTTTGGTGGGGTCTATACAAATGAATAGGCAGTCATTAAACTAGTTGCCCACAGTTCATCCTTGGTTCAAATGAGCTGAAATTTTGGCAGGGAGTCACACTACCATATACCTAGACCCTGCACAAAAATGGAAATTTTTGGGAATACTTTTCCTATAGTTTTGTAAAACATTTAATTATGCTAGGGTAAATAAAATTATGGGTCAAATGAAGTCCAAATTTATCCAAATTTTGGTGGGATGGATATGAGGTCAATATAGACCTCTGGTTAAAATTTCATTAAGTTTGGAGTTGATTTGAATGGGATTCAAGCAAACCCTAGCCTTGCCCTAAGAAAGGTATTTTGGTCCAAAATGTAACTTTGGCTTTTAGTGTCCAATTCACCTTAACAGAGGTTCAAATTTGGTACACTGGTTTGGCATGACAATATACACCTCCCAATGAAAACTTGGGGGCATTGGAGTTGATTTGGTCCAAGATCCTAGGTCAAACCCTAAGGATGGGCTTTTGTACCTTGTGAAGGACATATGGCCAAAACACCTTGTATGGCTATGAAATTTTGTAGGGGTGGTATTTTGGTAACTATAACCCTCTGGTAAAAATATTAGGGTATTTTGGAAGGTTTAAGACCCTCAAAACCCTAACCCTAGTTTAGGGCACAAATATGGTGGGATAGGAATGGGTTAGCTAAACCCCTTAAAATGATATAAAATTTTGGTGGGATGGTCATAATGATATTAAGAAGCTTTGGTTATTTATTTAGAAATTTTGGAGTATTATTTAAAGCACTTCATTTGTAACACAAGAAATGCCTCACTTTAGTAAATAAATTATTATGCTACCTCTGAACCTTGAGAGGTCATGAAATTTTGGCAGAGGAGGTTTAGAATCATTATGAGCTTATATAAATTTTATAAAAATACTTGGACACTTATTTGAAGTAGTTACTTCACAAACTTGCTATATGATGGAATTATTCAATAAATTATTTAAGTCCATTTACTGATAAATAAATTATGAAATTTGGCCCAAACCATTTACATGCCATTAGATTCATACTTGAAATTTCTCTGAATTTTTGGGAGCAATATAGTATTTTATAATTCTTAAATGAACTTTCAAGGATTTAAATGTAATATTGATTGAAGGATAAAACCTTACTGAAAAGAATTAGATATTTTGGAAGATAAGTTATAACATTATTTTGAGTAAAATATAAAATTTGTAGAATGATGACTTGACTGAAAATAGTACTTCATGTTCATTATTGGAAATTTTAGACATTAAAATAATTAAATAAATTATTAAATAAATAAGGAAAATTTTGGAACTCTGGATGTAGGACTTAAAGGTCATAATGGACCTCCATTAATTATTATAGGGGTGTTGGATGATTATTTGATATACATCCCATTTTACATGAAGTTTGACTTGGTGATCTGCATTTAGCAATTTTGGAAAATTGTTTATATAGTTTGTTTGAAGTTTATCACTCCTTAATTCACTTATGATATTTATCCCAGAGCATTTATATGCCTTTGTTATCATGTTGGATGTTTACTTGAAATTTTAGGAGTAATATTACCCTATTTATTTATTTTAATGAAATATGGTGAGATAATTTTTAAAAAAATAGAATCAGTGGCCTAAACCTTGCTGAAAAATCAAGAGATCTTGGATATTAGGTTAATTGTTATATTGAAGTATAACATAAATTTAAGGGAATTTTATCTTGTCAAAATTTGGTACCTTCAGTTCAATCTTGGAGACTTTGGCCACTATAAATATTTAATAAATTCCTAGATAAATAGTAAAATTGTAAAACCCTGGGTTTGGGCAATAAAGGTCATAATGGACCTCCATAAATTATTATAGGAGTATTGGATGATTACTTGACATACTTCCCATTTTACATAACATTAAACCTTGGTGGTCTGCATATAGTAATTCTTTAGAAATAATCTGGAGTACAAGTTAGGTACATAAGAGTTCATCACTCAGGGTTGGATAAGATAGGAATGAGTTTGACTAAATGTTGGATGATGTTTTGGGATCGACGAAAGATCGTCTTCCCCATAAAGTGGAAGGTCAAATCTCCTTAGGTCTAGTTACTGTAATATGGAAATGAAAGGGGTAAAACCTAAGTCGTAGGTATAGAGTAAATAGTAAACTTAGGGTTTCACACATTCACACCCCAGTGTCCCGGGAGATAGTATGGGTTACTGGGGAAATAAGCCCGGTAGTTATTGGGTATGGTAGTCTGGCGAGCTTCAGCTCGGTTGTTGATTATGACGGACGGGATAGTCCGGGGAGCTTTGGCTCAGTAGTAGATTATGACGGACGGGATTGTCCGGTGAGCTTTGGCT
This sequence comes from Platanthera zijinensis, assembly GCA_039513925.1. Taxonomy (NCBI): domain Eukaryota; kingdom Viridiplantae; phylum Streptophyta; class Magnoliopsida; order Asparagales; family Orchidaceae; genus Platanthera; species Platanthera zijinensis. The sequence goes on from CM077083.1 coordinate 94,578,802, forward strand.
CGATTGACGGTTATGACGGACGGGATAGTCCGGGGAGCTTTGGCTCGGTGGTAGATTGTGACGGACGGGATAGTCCGGGGAGCTTTGGCTCGGTTATAGATTATGATGGACGGGATTGTCCGGTGAGCTTCGGCTCGGTTGGTTGTTTGACTCATAACTATTGCATGTGCATAAAAGGTTTAAGGTGGTGGGTCTTCGATATTGGGGAGTTCGATGCACCGACATCAATATCATTGGTTCGGCAAGTGTGGTGAGCACTTCGCCAACAGAAGTCCGGTGCGCCAGCCGGCAAGAGTACGCAGGCGTCCGCTTAGTGCACCAAGCGTTGAGGCGTACGATAGGTCTGACCGGTAGTGCTTTACTGGTTTAGAGGTGGGCGAGGCCCAACCCACCGCTTCCATCTGCCACTACGGAGGTATCCTGGGAGGTAACGGCTCCGAAAGGGGTAACTAAAGGTCTGTGTACACAGAGTCGAGTGGGTGAGTTGCACTTGCATGTTCACATCATAGCATAATTGTATTTCATAGCATAACCATTGCATAAAACCCGACACCTAATGTATAAGCGGTATGGGACGCTCTATACATTAGGCCTTGCAAAACGACCCCTTGGCCTATAAGTTCGTATGAGCGTGCTTATAAGTCAAGGATCTCTTTCAATATTATAAGCCTGCTAATAGAACCGACACCCTATCGTATAAATCGGAATGGGACTTTTTATAAGATAGGAGCCCTGCAAAAGATCCCTTAGCTTATGTGTACCCACATAAGTTAAGGTTACTTATTTAATTTTGTATAATTATTATCATGCGTACACTGTTAGTTTAGTTCCGCTGCCATCTGGAATTTGACTATTCTCCACCTTCATGTCCTTCCCTTTCCTTCTCCCCGCTCGGTGCTTAGGAGCCATGGGGGAAGGGGTGGGGGACGATAGGACTTAGTCTTTTAGACTAACGGTTTTCGAACCACATCATTTAGGGGACCACGAAGCCCAGCATGGAGGAGCAGCCCCGAAGGTCGGCACGCTTGGAGATCGGACAGTCTAGCACTGGAGTCCAGACAGCAGGGACAGTGAGTCCCGAACTATAGTACTTGTATTAGTTTGCTTCCGCGATGAGTGAATTGTAGTGAGGACTTGATGTACCGGGCATAAGCCCGAGATTTTCATTATATATACTATCTGTGGACACTCCCTTCGTGGAGTTTATTTTTCTATATATGTGATTTCTGTGGACTTGCTTTCATACTTATGCACCATTAGAGATCGATTTAGCCGGCAGAATCGCCGTCTTGTAGTGACGACCTTCCCGGGCGAGAAGGTATCACCGCAAGGCGGCGGTTCTGGGCCTAAGACCCCGGTGTCGAAAAAGAAAAAAAATCGGGGTCTTACATGGTGTGGGGCCCCAGCCGGACCCTCTATTATATTCTTCTTGACGGGTAGAGGTGTTACAATTTGGTATCAGCTTGTAAGTCGATCTCTTCCGAATTCGCGGACGAATTCTTTTGAGGGGTGGGGAGCACGTGTCAGTGCTGTTGTTATAACAATTAACTTGAACTAAAGAATGTCCACTTAGGAATGCAAATACAGTTGTTTGTTTTACTTGTGTATGCTTTTTGTATGTTTGCCGTTTTACTTTGTCGCTAAATTGTGTGTTTTACACATATAGCTGACTAGAACTGTTGCGGGTCAATCCGAACCTCAACATTCTGTCGAAAGTGCGGCACCAGCTGAGGTGCCCACACCTCTTCCATCTGCTGAAACGGTACGTTTCATCACGGAAACTGTACTTGCTATGATGAATGCTCAGCAGGCTGGGCAGGCACGTCCTGCAGTGGTGCCAACGCATACTTGGGTACGGCAAGAACCGGTAGAAGTTGTAGTTGATCTGCGGGTAGCAGATCAATAATTGAAGCAATTCTTGAGCTTCAATCCTTCACAATTTACTGGGGCAGGGTCACCGGCCCAAGCAGAGAATTGGCTTGCAAGGATCAAGAGGATCATTAGAGCGATCAAGGTTGAGGAGGGATAGAAAGTTATGTTGGCCACTTTCCTACTGGAAGGAGAGGCTCGTTTATGGTGGGATGAGATTGAATTGCATCACTTGGCCGGTAGATAACTTGCAGAAGTCTTGATGGTTGAATTTTCTCGGTTGTTCTTGGCACTCATCTACTAATGCAGCAAAGGTTATCGATGGAAATGGAATTTCAGCGGTTAACTCAAGGAGATCGTAGTGTGGATGATTACCTTCATGAATTCACACGTTTGGGAAGATATGCGGGTACCATCTTTGCCGAAGAAGAGCGTAAGACTAGTAGGTTTTATGCAGGACTGCGAGATGAGCTGTGGTATTTGCTCTCGAGTTCTATGAGTCAGGGATTTTAAGCCTTATTCTGTACGGCTCGGTCTTTGGAGACGGACATGAAAAGGGGGCAGGAAAGAGGGACCTAGGCTGTGACAATGCCAGAGTTCAAGCCGCCGCATCCGGAGAAGTTTGGGTACCGTAAGAGATGGGGAAAGAAGTCCAAGTCTACTGGACAAGCTCCTTCTGCGACTGTGACCGATACATTTGGGTATGGATCTCGTGCTTGTTTTATATGCGGGAAGTTTGGACACTTCACACGTGATTGTCGAGTTGGTCCTCCAAAGGGTGACAAGAAGATGGGAGCGTCTTATGCGGAGAAAGGGAAGACTGTGGTGGAGTCTTTTGCCTCGCACGCGCAGCCCAGGGTCTTCAACCTTGGACAACAGGAGGCCATTAAGCAGGTAGATGTCGTCACAGGTGCGCGCAGTTTTTAATGTTATTTTATCCTGTGTGCTGTGCTTGTTTTGATTGTGATGTTTTAGGGTTTGTCCTTATACGAGAGTATCCGGCGCGAGCACTGTTTGACACAGGTGCTTGACGTTCGTTTCTGTCTGAAGAGTTCGTCTTTCGTGTTGGGGTACCTATCCGGACCACGACAGACTGTGTAAAGGTGTTGTTACCTAACGGATGTTTGATGTGTGCGGATAAATCTTGCGGTCTTGAGGTCAAGATAGGGAGTCGGGAGTTCAAGGTGAAAACACTGGTATTGTCGATCAAGGAATTTGATATAATCTTTGGTATGGACTGGCTGTCAGAGCAGCATGCCTATATAGATTGCACGTCAAAAGAGGTCACACTTGGGCAGAATACCGAACAAGAGACGAAGTTCATTAGTATACAAGGGATGAGTGGGATGTTGTTATCTGCTCTCCATGTCGTTAAGGCAGTTCGGAAGGGTGCGGAGTTGTTCTTCACACTCGTAGAGGCGGTGGCGCCGAAGGCCAGGGTGAGTGATGTGCCGATTATGTCGAAGTATGCTGATGTGTTTCCAACGAACCTTCCGGGGTTACCTCCCCAAAGTGAAATCGACTTTGCTATCGAGCTGGTGCCGGGTGCGAAACCTGTGGCCCGTTCGCCATATCGAGTAGCACCAAAAGAGATGGCTGAACTAAAAGTTCAGTTGTAAGAATTGTTGGAGCATGGATACATACGCCCATGTATGTCACCTTGGAGTGCGCCTGTTCTTTTTGTGAAAAAGAAAGACGGTAGTTTGCGGCTATGTATTGATTATCGCGAACTGAATAAGCTGACGGAGAAAAACAGGTATCCGATTCCACAGATCGATGACTTGTTTGATCAGCTAGCAGGCTCAACCGTCTATTCCAAGTTGGATTTGAAATCCGGGTATTACCAATTGCGGATTAGGGAAGGTGACATTCCTAAGATAGCGTTTGGCACACGCTACGGTCATTATGAGTTCAAAGTGATGATGTTCCGCAAATACTTGGATCTATTTGTGATTGTGTTCATTGATGATATCCTCGTATACTCTCAGTCGGAGTAAGATCATGCAAACCATTTGCAGTTAGTATTGCATACCTTACGGAGAAATAAGCTATATGCTAAGTTCTCTAAGTGTGAGTTCTGGCTCTCGTCGGTGGCTTTTCTGGGCCATGTGGTAAGTGGAGACGGCATAGCGGTGGATCCGGCAAAGATAAGTGCCATTCATGATTGTCCAGTGATGTCTTCGGTGGCCGAAGTCAGGAGTTTTCTTTGACTAGCAGGCTACTATAGACGATTTGTGACGAACTTCTCCAGGATTGCTTTGCCTTTGACTACGTTGATGAGAAAATATCAGAAGTTTATTTGGACGCCGGAGTGCGCGCGAGGTTTTGAGGAGCTAAAAGGTCGTTTGACCACGACGCCTGTTTTGACATCGCCTTGTGGTACAGACAGTTTTGAGATATACAGCGATGCATCAGGAAGCGGCTTAGGCTGCGTTCTCCTGCAGTTTGGCAAGGTGATCGCTTATAGCTCACGCCAATTAAAGGTGCATGAGCGTAATTAGCCCGTCCACGACTTGGAGTTGGCGGCGGTGATCTTTTCGCTAAAGTTGTGGCAGCACTATCTTTATGGCTTGAAGGTAGATATTTATACAGATTATAAAAGCCTAAAGTATCTGCTCGATCAAAAGGATTTAGATATGCGACAAAGGAGGTGGATGGAATTCCTAGGGGATTATACCTTCGACATTCACTATGTTCACAGAAAGGGAAATGTGGTCATGTCCGATGCGGGCAAGTTTATTGCGGATACATGACGAGCGTCTAATCAAGGAATTGGAAGCGTTGGAGATATCTTGTATTGAGAGGGATTCTTCGGCCGATGCATGCTTGAACTGGATGGAGGTCCAATATGACCTTGCGAATAGGGTTCGACGGGCAACGGAGCTTGATGAAAGTCTCCAACGCTATGCCAAGGAAGGGTCTGGTGACAAATTCTCCTGGGATGATGGGTTATTACAGAAGGATGGCCGACTGTGCGTCCCTTGTGTGGGTAAATTGCGAGAAGAATTGTTATATGAAGTACACTTTACAAATTACTCAATTCACCCTGGGAGCACAAAGATCTACAAGGACATGAAGAAATTGTTCTGGGGGCCAGGTTTAAAGAAGGACATAGCCGAGTATGTGGCTAAGTATCGTACTTGTGCTTTGGTAAAGGCAGAGTGTCAACGACCTAGTGGTTTCCTGAAATCATTGCCAGTTCCGCAGTGGAAGTTTGAGGATATTTCTATGGATTTCGTGCACGGATTGCCGAGATCTCAACGTTGGAATGACTCAATCTGGGTGATTGTAGACCGGTTGACAAAGGTGGCTCACTTTCTACCGAACAAGCGGGACAATTCTGTGGAAATGTTGGCAAAGCTCTATGTGGAGCAGATTGTTCAATTGCATGGTATTCCCCGAAGCATCGTCAGTGACTGTGATGGGCGATTTACTTCAAAGGATTGGAGGCTAATTCATTAGCTATTGGGCACGAAGTTAGCATTCAGTACGGCCTTTCATCCGCAAACAGATGGCCAAACTGAATGGACCAACAGAACAATGGAAGATATGCTCCGTATGTACGCCCTAGACTTCGGTAAGAAGTGGGAAGATCATCTTGTTATGGTGGAATTTTCCTATAATAATAGTTACCAAGCGAGCATTGGCATGGTACCATTTGAAGCTCTGTATGGTCGCAAGTGCCGTACACCATTAGCTTGGGCAGAAACTGGCGAATCCAAACTTTTGGGACAAAAGGCAGTCGAGGATGCTAACTCAACAATACGCTCTATTCGAGAAAGACTACTAATAGCCCAGGATCGTCAATCCAAGTATTACAATGCTAAGCACCGGAACGTGGAGTTTGCGGTGGGTCACTGGGTCTATTTAAAGATTAAACCCTTCAAAGGCGTATCTCGGATTCGGCAGTTTAAAAAGCTAAGTCCGTGATACCTTGGTCCGTTTGAAGTGGTGGAGCAAGTTGGGGAAGCTGCCTATCGGCTAGCTCTTTCATCCAAATTGGAAGGACTGCATGATGTATTCCACATCTCAGTACTACGAAAAGTAGTCAAGGATCCAACTCAAGTAATGGATAATGATCAGGTACCGGTTGAGTATGGGATAACGACAAAGGTGAGGCCCATTCGGATCGAGGATCGAGCCGAGAAATAGTTGCTGAACAAAACGATCGGGAAGGTCAAAGTCCGATGGAACAATTGTGGCCGAGAAGAGCTAACATGGGAGCGGGAGCAGACCATGCGAGCCGACTTTCCCGAGTTATTTCCAGAACCTGTTCGCTCGTTTGTATATGTAATCAACACATATATGTCTCTGATTGTGTTATGTTGTTTTCTCCCTGCTGTCTTCAAATTTCGGGACGAAATTTAATTAAGGAGGGGAGGATTGTAACACCCAAGATCTCAAATGGTCAAATTGAGGTTCAGGCTGGCTGACACGGCCTGGGACACGGGCGTGTCCCAGGGCGTGTCTTGGGTACACGGCCTGGGACACGGGCGTGTCCCAGGGTGTGTTCTTCATTGTTGAAGATCGTTGAGTCGACGATCGTTGAGTATCGACACATCGACACAGCCTGGGACACGGGCGTGTCCCAGGGCGTGTCATGCCCAAAAATTAGCCAATTTATCCCGAGAAGGACACGGCGTAGAGGCCCAACCGTGTCCATCGTGACACGGGCGTGTTAAATTGTCATAGGGCGTGTCTAGTGCCCGTGTGGTCTCGGGGGAAAATGCTAATTTCCGTCTCGATGGGGGAACACGCCCCTCGACATGGGCGTGTCAGGTGTCGACACGGGTGTGTCTCGGGCGTGTCGACACCCGTGTTCTGGTTTGGCTTAAGTCGGTTGTGCACCGCTTTAGGAACATGGCCTGTGACACGGGAGTGTCACTACCCGTGTTCAGCCCAGGAAATCAATTTCAGGGCTGATCAGAGACGTTCATTTTCTTTGACCAAGATCCAATGGTCTGGGCTCTTACCTAGGTTGATAAGGCCGGGATTGAAGAGGATAAATCTCATTTGAGTTTCATCTTTCTCTTTGTAAAGTTAAGAGAGATGGGAGTGAAAGGCAAGGAAGAAGAAGAGGAATCCAACCGCCGGTGATGCTGCTGTAGTCCAAATCGCGAGCCGAGTTCGGATTTACGAAGGCAAGGCTGCTACGAAGGCTTTCATCCATCTCAATTTTATCCATGGCTCTGAGGCGAATTCCAAGGGTAACGATTTCCGTCTTGGACATGTGAAGTCCTACTTTCCTGCATTTGAATAGGGAAAATCCGTCCCCGCGAGTGTGCGGTGGGTTGTGATGTCCCTTGGGGTAGATATGTGAAGTCCCCTTTGTTAGAGTCAAGAATTGGAGTACGGATCTAGGCATGTTGTGTGAAGCCCATCTTGATGTGTTGGTCTGGATTGGTGATGCTTGTTTGCATTCGGAGGAATCTCCGAGAATTTGATTGTTTGTGTGAATTCTGTGGTGCATACCTGTTGCTTGGTGCAGCAGGAAGTACTGGAGGAAGTCCAGGAAACTGTGCGAGTTGGGTTCAACTCTTGTGGTGGACGAGCAAGGTTAAGCTGTAACCGCGTCAGTCCAGTCTTGAGTCTGATGATGTGAGCAACGGGATAGGCGGATCTGTACCCGCGTTATGGTCATCTAACCTTGGGTGCTTAAGGCCCTGTTAGGATCACAAAGCAAGAGTCGACGGCTTGCGTGCTGATCATGACTAGAATGCTCATTGGTGGGATCCGGTGTTTCCGGTACACTCGAATGTGCCCTGAGTGCACGGAGCGTCGGGCCGTCGTGTCGACGTTTGTGATATGTATTGACTGTGCGGTCGTGCACGTCTTGCGTGGTTTGCTATATATATATATATATATCATATTGGAAAATGCAAGGCAGGGCTGGAATTCCGCTGCCCCGTGCCAGGGGCAGGGTCGTTATAATTGGTCAGCTGAATGCTGACCATTGCCCTGTTTGCAACCGCTTGGTGGATTGCTTCTTATAGGTGCTGGAGGTGCTAGTCCGAGCGGGACTTAGCGGGCTGAAGCCCAAGCTGTGTTGCTGCCCTCGAAGGCTTTGTTTTGTTTCTTCTTGTTCATGTGTGGCCAGCCTGCGTGCCGATGTCTGTAAACTACACCTTGTTAAGAGAAATTTGTAAGGCCTTAAGGCCAGACGCTTTGGTTGTATACATTCCAATGTTTTTAGTGGACAGTTCTTGTTGTACTTGAGTTTAAGTTTTCAACCGTGAAGCTTCCGCTAGAATGCTCTGTGTTAGGATGCGTTGGTGTTTTGATATTATTTCGTAGCGTCTCCGCCTGTTTATGGAATATGGTGTGGGGCCCCGGCCGGACCCTCTTTTATATTCTTCTTGACGGGTAGAGGTGTTTCACGTGTCCTTCTCCTTGACGGCTTGTCGTGCCCGGTTTATCGACGGTATCATGCTCGGTTTTTCATTCTTCAGGAAGCAGAGAAAACTGGCGAATCCCAAAATCTATTACACCCTATTTGGCCCCTAAGAATTGGAAATCAAACTTGGAATTGAGAATGCAAAATTCATTTCCAATGTTCGTCGAGAAAGAAATGTCGTGGAATGATAATCAATTATTATTCCATGGTTTTTAAAATAGGCGTGCCTGAATTCTTAGGGTGTCGCTCTTCATTTCTCTCGAACTTTTTATTTCCTACGAGCCCTAACCCTGTGACAACTTTACCGCTCGACGAAAAGGTTCCATCGTTCCAATCTCGTTGTTCAACCTCGCTGGAGGTAAGATCTCCCTCTTTCTTCCTCATCTACTTCCTTTTCTTCCTCATCTTCTTATTTTAAAGTTGGTTTTTGGTCGGATATAGGACATCCTCTTCTCGCACTATGAAATCTTCATACCCCAGTCAGTAGCTTTGTTGTAGGTTAGAGCTAATGTGGTTAATGCTTCTTCGTCTTTCATTTCCCATTATTATTCCTGATTTGTTAGATCCAAACTCCTTTTTGTTTGGATTTAAGTAGTAATCCCTCTCCTAGTTTTTATATCGCTGGGATAAGAATTCAAAAGTGTTGTTATTCAAGGCTGAACTCCTTCAACCATATCAGTACCTCATTCCTCTATAGAAGCATCATAAGGAAAGAAGAAAACTTGAAATTAAACTCAAATTTATATTCCAACTGATAAAACTCATTGCTTTTGATAAATTGAAAACCACATCAAACGTAATATTAATCGATTATATAACTACTGATTTGCAGTCAATTGGCTCTAAGTAAAAATCTGTGTCAATTACGGCCGCAGCTTTTTTGGGTACTCTATTTTGAGGTTCGTGTTGCCCACAAGATCTTTAGTTAACCAAGGATTTTTTTTTAATAATAATTGAATGGCACATGGATTGAATGGATGAGATTCTACCATTGATCCCTCACACATTCATATTCACAGGAAAAAATACAGCAGGAATTCACTTTAGTGCTTCTAGTTAGATATCAAGGTTATGAAAAAACACTAGAATTCATATATTTGGTTTCAAGTAATGTAAACAAAGGTTAAAAAATCCCATTAAACACTAGAATTCATATATTTGGTTATGAAAAAACTATGGGATTGATGCCTGGTAATTGTTCTATTCTAGGGTTTGTATGTTTACGAGTGTCAATGTTTGATTGTCATCTTCCGTGATGTAAATTTCTTGTTGATTTGAATGTCTTCATTTTCTTGTAGATGGATGAAATAGAATTATAGTCAGGTTCTGAATAGGAATTCGAAGTCATTATTAAATGTGAAGTATTGACCACACTTGCGGTAGCTGTAGCAGCAATACATACCATTCCAAAAGAACGAGCACACGTTGCATCTAATAGCGTGCTATGATCTTTTTTATTACATTGCATTTATGATGGACCTAACGTCAACTATTTCAGTGTGCTACGTATGATTTTGTCGGCCTTTGGAGAGTTGTGTGATATACTAAGCGTAACAAATTTACTTCACGGATGTATATATATTTTTGTAAAAGAATCCATTAATCTCTTCTTATATAACTTGGCACATAACCGCAAATTTTGGGATGTTGGTATTACTTATATGAGGTCGACAGATACTATCAGTAGACATTTTGGTCTGGTGCAAATATCTATTCTACAGATAGGCAAGGATTACATTACGTTGCTTGAGGCTAGACAACAATCCACTTTCAGGTCATTTGAGAACCGCATAAATGCCCTAAAAGGAACTCATATTCAAGTCACAGTGCCAACTAAAGATAAGGGTAGATTTAGAAATCATAAGCAGGCAATCATGACTGATGTTCTCAGTTTTTGCTATAACAACATGAAGTTTTTATATGTACTGTCTGGTTGGGAAGGCTCCTTTTAAGATTCTAGAGTTTTGCAAGATGCTCTAGAGAGGCCAGACCGATTCAGTGTTCCAATTGGTAAATTATCAACCAAAAATTATTTTCCTTCTATGTTAACAATGAGATTACTTATTTATGAATTCATATATGTGTAGGTAAATACTACCTTGTTGATGCTGGGTATAGGAATGACCCTAGTTTTCTAGCTTCTCATCGTTCTACAAGATATCACCTTAAAGAGTGGTCGACACAGGGTAATAACGCCGCCAATTATAAAGAGTTATTTAATTTATGTCATGCGTTGGAAAGAAATGTAATAAAGAGAACTTTTGGGTTGCTAAAGATAAGATGGGCCATATTAAGACAACCTTTTTTTGACATTAAGGTATTTGTAAAATTTCATTGCAAATTATTAATGCAAATTAGCTAATATATTCATACAGGGTTGTATTAATAAATGCAAATTTGTAGGGGCAAATTATGAATGCTTGCTGCATTTTACACAACTTTTTAGTCTAACAGAGATCAGAGAATGATGTTTGGTTAATCGATGAGGTGGATGTAGAGTTAATAACATCGGATCATGAAGAAGAGTTATATGAGTACCCTGATGGGGTCAATCCAATTCAAAACACACCCGAGTGGACCAATTTTAGAGATAACTTAGCAATGTCTATGTTTAACGAGTACCAGACTCATAGAGGACTTATGTAATTTAAGAAGACGAGGCAATATCAATGTTTAATGTTAATGTACTCTTTAAAGTCATGTCATGTTTAACGAGCATCAGAATCAAAGTTGACTTATTGTTTATTGTTATGTTCTGCTTAAGGTCAACTGTGTTGGGTCCATTGATCACAATATCCTAGATTTGAAGAAGGTCTTCAGGACAATGGTATATACATGTTTGTATCTGATGCATGCTATAAGTTTTATGTATGTAAGTGCCTCTTTGTTACTTTGATAAGACATATTATCCATGTGACAATGATAAAAGGACAAAGGACAAGATGCTGACAAGGCTGAAATTTGTCTAAGTAAAGATGTGTTGGGTGAAGGTAGTTCACTCAACGCCAGATGGCCTTAAGCATTGAGCAAAGACTAGAGAGTCAAAGCCTCAGCATTGCCAAGGCAGGAATTTGGTTAAGTTCAGAAGTATTGAGATAATTCTATTCACTCAACGCCTAGAGCCAGAAGCATTGAGTAAAGCTCAAGCAGTCAAAGACGCAAAAGGATCTGCCAAGAAATCTGGCTAAATCCAGAAGCATTGTGTGAAGGCAGTTCACTAAACGCCTTGCAGAGAAAGCATCGATAGAACATAGTTCAATCAGAGCTGCTGTATTATTTAATACAAAATTCTGTCTAAGGACAGCAGCGTTGAGTGAATTCAACTCACTCAATGCCAATTCAATAGAAAAATAGTCTAAGGACAGAAGAGTTGAGTTAAGGATGTTCACTCAATGCCTCTTCAATAAAATAGGAAAATGTAGAAAGCATTAAGTAAAGTCAACTAACTCAACGGCTTCATATAGAGATAATCGACTAAGTTTATATATGTTGAGTGATGAAGGCTCACTCAATGCCTATTCAATTAGACTACAGGAGTCAATATTCGTTGAGTGATGACTGATCACTCAATTCATAAAGATGTAGAAATCTGCCCAAGTGTTTTGGCACTGAGTGACAATGCTTCACTTAACGTCTATGCAGAATTGTGAAATTGGCTAAGTCCACAGGTGCTGTGCCATGAAGATATCAGTAGAAATTCAAAATGTTATGGGAAATGAACAGTAGATGACAAATGGTATAGCTTGCCTGTTGTACTGCATTTAATGCAAATGACTTATTGTAGCTATCAACTCTTACTGTTCCTACTATACAAAGAGTTGTTGGACGGAGGAATAGAAAAGAAAGAGATCAAGGAAGAAGAGATTAACTTTTTGAGGATTTACAGAACTTCAACTTCTTCCCCTCGACCTAGTTGTAGAGTTGAAGAACTTGCTCCTTCTGTACAAACAAGAAGCTCAGAAAAGTTAGTTGTTGACATTCTCATCTTCAACAGTAAGTTCAGAGAGCTCTCCCTCTGAGTTAGAAGAAGAAATAGAGTAGTCCTTTGTTGTAGTGACTTCACATCTCAAGCAGAACTAATCCTGAAGATACATTCCTGGACTTATGAAGAAGAAACGACTGAATCACTTCAATTCAGGAAAAAGGTAGACTTAAAGATTGTTTCTTTGCAATCATTCATCAACAACAATCAATCTTTAATTTATAAGATCATTACTGATTTGAGTGTAAGCCTGATTTATAAAGGCTGAATGGTAGGATCCTTGTGTGGATCTAAGATAGGGCGAAGTGCCTGTGCGTTAGGGCCTTTGGGCCTGAGTTGTAGGTTTCTAGTTGGAAATCTGGGTAGTAGGATCCCTGTGTGGATCTAAAGTAGGGCTAAGTGCCTGAGTTGTATTAGGTTTATCCTCTAAGGTAGGATCTAGTATTAGATCTGAGTGTAGGGCATTCCTCCAAGCCTGAGTGTAGGACTTTTCCTAAATTCTGAGGTTAGTAGTCTACTACAGATTACTGAGTTGTAGGAGATTGCATCTCTGAGTGTAGGGGCTTGGGCCTGAGTGTATGACTTGGAGGAGTCTGAGAAATCCTGAGCAATTTGTGTTATAAGCTCTTGGAGCTGAGTTTTGAGGTGTTGGTCTGGTCTAAAAAGCTATTAGAAAGGTGTGGGGGACAGTGGATGTACCCATACTCTAGGGAACCACTATAAATCTTTTGTGTGCTGATTGTGTGTTCTTGTAAGCAAACCTAAACTAATCACAACTAACAAAAGTCAAAAGAAACGACTAAAAGAAATAAAAACCTATTAACCCCCCCCCCCTCTAGGTGTTTTGCTACTCTTGAATCTAAAGAATTTCCAGTTGTATCAGAGGGAGGTTACTTAAACGGACTTAAAAGTCTTAGCTGATCCCCCGGAGTAGCTACTGATATTCCTAAGTGGTTTAGGAGAGAACCATAAGGAGTTGGGTTCTATGAAGCTCCCAATTTGTAGGAAAGAAAATTTTGGCGTTTGGAAAGAAAGGTCAGACTGTTCTTGGAAGCATCGAACCCAAGGATTTACATTACTATTCAAGAGGGACCTTTCATCTCCATGAATGTCTCAGTTCTGGAAGCCACTATCCAGACACCTGAGAAATATTATGAAATGACCAAGGATGAGGTCATACTAGCAACTATGGACAAGAGGGCACAAAACATCATAGTGAGTGTCATTGATGATTCTACTTTCCAGAATCTTATCCATTACAAGACCTCCAAGGAAATGTGGGACACATTGATTGAATATATGGAGGGAACTGAAGGAGTTGTGGATGATAGAAAATCCCTTCTTAATCAAGGATATGAAGCCTTCAGTGAAGATAAAAAGGATAGCATAGCTGAATGCTATGAAAAATTCTTCAGAATAGTCAATAAGCTGAGGACCTATGGGAAGGTCTTAAACAATTATGAGATGAAGGACAAGTTCCTCAGATCTCTGACTAGATACTGGGACACCAAGATTTGTGCCATCAGAGAGGTGGCCAAGCTAGCTGAAAGTCCTCCACACAAATTGTTTGGAAAGCTGCTCTCCTATGAGATGCAACTATCAACGAAAAAGAAGGAGGCGACCTCCAGCAGAGCTTAAGCCAAGGAGACAGTAGCCTTCAAGGCTGATTGCTCTGAGAAGAGCAAGGAGAGGATTGCCTCTCCACTAAGAAGGCCTGCTGAATTAGACAGCTCTGAGCCAAGCACATCTGACAGCAACATGACAGATGGATAGTTTGCTTCCTTCTCAAGGCAGTTCAAAAAGATGATTAAGGGGAAGCAGTGGAGGAACAGACAATCCTCCTCCTCTCATCATAAGAAGGACCACACCAGGTTTGAGAAGAAGTTCTCCAATGGAGATAGGTATGACACAAAACCCAGTAAACAATTATCCTCTAATGTTGTTTGTTACTACTGTAGCAAGACTGGGCATGTCATTGCTGATTGCCCAGTCAAGAGGAAAGAGCAGAAGAAATCTAAGGAGAAGAAGCACCACCATCAAAAAGTTAAGAAGGAAAGGTACTTCATTTTTTTAAAATGGGAAAAGCTGGAGTCAATCTGACTCAGCTTCTTTAGATTTTGAAGAAGAGGAAGCCTACATAGGGCTGTTTGCTACAACTACTGAAGAATCTGAAGATAATCCTTCTACTAGGATAGGAATCAGGGCCCATCTTTCACTCTCTAACAGTGATACAGAGGTGGATGAAGATGTCAGTGGTTGTTATGGGATAATGGCCATATCAGATGAAGAATCAAGTCAGGATCAGCCTGGCCCAGATTAGGTACAATCTCTATCTAGTTCCTCATCTGGATCTGACTATGAGTCAAGTACTAATTCTGATGCATCGTCATCCTGTGATGAAGATTGGTTAGAATCTGAGGAAGATGTCAATCAACTGATTGACAAGTATGATGTCCTTCTAGATGCCTTTAAACGGAGCAAGAGATTGGACAAGAAACAAGCCGTGGAGATTATCTCCTTATAACTAACTACTTCCCAATAATCTGAGCCAGCATTCTTGCTGGATCAAAAGATGAGGGAAGTCAGCTAATTAAAGTCCATCTCAATCATCCATATTGGGGCCATCAAACAGAAAAACACGATCATTATGGATCTCAAGGAAAAACTCCTTAAGGAGAAAAAGATAGTGGCTGAATTCAGCAAGCCAAAGACTGTTCTACCACTAATTGACTCCTTTACCTCTCAAAAGAATAAGAGTGGTTTGGGGTCTAAGTGGAACACTAGAGCTGACCCTTCTAAAGGAAAAGTCAAAGCTTTTGTTGTGCCTCAGACCACCTTCCATAAGGTAATTCTCCCATCAAACAGGTATGACCAAGATAACATATATATCACTAGAAGAATGGAAACTCTTCCTGTAAGTATACAAATATATCTCATAATGGAGGGAGAAAGGGCATGGGCTTGTGTGCCTTCAAGGCACTCAATGATGAAATTCAGATGGCCCGTCATGGACCATTTGTCTGTGGAACTCCAGCCCATACACTCAAGAATTTGGGAGTGGCCAATAATAATGCTCTTCCAGCAAAATCACAGACCAAAGGCAAGTCTATCAGTAAGTCTGACTTGGCCATATCTGATACCATCAATAGTAAATTTGCTGCAAAGAATACTGTTGTTTGTAGTAATCATAGCAAAACCAAGTTCATCTAGTATCAGACTTACTTTCAGTCATATTCTTGCTTAAAGAAATAAGAAGAGGGATGCTACTCTTCCCAATGAACAGTCTGCTATTAACAGCTTGCAACCTACTAGAACTGTTTAGAAGAGAAGGCATAATATCCATGAGTGCTGGTGCTGTGGTAAAGTGGGACACTTTGCCATAGATTGTTGGCACAACCCTAGTGTGCCAAGGGCTAAAGTGATTCTTCCTTCCAGGAGTGTTGCAGGGAGACAAGTTCATTTTACGACTAACAAGAACCTAGGACCCAAACTCTTTTGTTGTCCTAAGGTAAACTTAATTGTGATTATATGTTAGTCTAAGTACCCATGCACCAATATGGTACTTGGATAGTGGATGTCCCAAGCCCATGACTGGAACAAGATGTCACCTGAAGGATTACACTCCTATGAAAAATGAACCTAAATTTATCTTTGGAGGTTCAGACAAATGATTTACCAAGGGATATGGTATGATTACCAATGGCATAGTCTTAATCTCAAAAGTGGCTTATGTGGAAGGGTTGCAACACAACCTGATAAGCATAAGCTAACTATGTGATCTTGGTAATGTCATTGTATTCCACAAGGATGAGTGCCAACCTAAAGGGTTAAGTGACCAAGAGGTCATCTTGACAGGCACTAGGAGTGAGAATATTTATTGCTTAAACTTTTTATGTTTATGTTCAGACACCCCTATGTGTCTAATTGATAATGTGAAAGTCTCATATTGTGTGCAATGACACAAGAGACTTGCTTACTTAAGCTACAAGACCATTAAAAAGCTCTTTAGCAAAGAGCTAGTCAGAAATAGTCCCAATATTAAATGTACCAAGGAGGGCATTTGCTCTGTATGTCAAAAGGGCAAGCAGACCAAAGCATCCTTTAAGAGCATTGGGCCAAGGATTTTATGAGGTGCTTATACCTCCTGCATATGGACTTGTTTGGTCCTATGAAATTTCATAGTCTAGGTAGGAAAGTTTACACACTTGTAATAGTTGATAACTTATCCAGGTTTTCTTGGGTCTTCTTCTTGAAGAAAATGTCTAAAACCCTTGACATCTTCAGGACCTTTGTTAAGAAAATTCAGAATGAATTGGACAGTTCAATAGTCAAAATCAGAAGTAACCAGGGAACTGAATTTCAATCTGATGGCATGAAAAAGTTCTGTGAAGAACAAGGGATTCACTAAGAATTTTCTTCTCCAAGAACACCCCAGCAAAATTGGATAGCTGAGAGAAAAAATAATACTCTCATAGAAGCTGGAAGGACACTACTAAGTGACACATCTCTCCCAGAATACTTCTAGGGTGAGGCAGTTAATACTGCATGTCATGTCCTAAATAGGGCTTCTATCAACAAATATCATAAGAAGACTCTCTATGAGATCATGAAATACAGAAGACCAAACCTTGCCTATTTCATGATCTTTGGTAGCAAATGGTAGTTTTTGATGAATCTTCTATGATTAACAGTGAGTTGTCTAGCTCCTCATCTAGACCTGTAGGTATAGAACAGGTGATGTACAAATAACCATGAATGATGCTCCACTAGCTGCCTAAAATAAAGATAATGGTGTATGTGTTCCTAAAGAAGGACAAAGCTCACAGTACTTGGATGAAGATCAGTAGGATTTAGAAATTGAAGTCAATGATGATGAAAGAAGATTGCCTCCAGTAGTTATACAACTAAAGGAACATCCCAGACATCAAATAATTTGTGATGCCAGCCAAGGGGTTACAATAAGGAGAACAATCCCAAACATAGTTATGTTCTCTAGCTTTATATCTCATATTGATCCCAAAAGGCTTGAAGATGCCAAAATTGACCAATTTTGGATTGTGGCAAAGCAAGAGGAACTAAACCAGTTTAAGAGGTGTAAGGTTTGGAAGGTGGTTCTCAGACCTCAATGACATAACATCATTGGAACCAAGTGGATCTACATAAATAAGTTGGATGAGAATGGTGTTATAATTAAGAATAAAGCTAGACTGGTGGCTAAGGGATATAAATAAGAGGAAGGTATTGAAATTTGAACAAACCTTTGCCCTAGTTGATAGACTAGAAGACATAAGACTATTCCTTGCATAAGCTCCAAAGAAGGGATTCAAGGTCTACCATATGAATGTGATGTTAGCCTTCCTAAATGGTGACCTAAGAGAGGAGTTCTATGTTGGGCAGCCATAAGGTTTTGTTAATCCTAATTCTCCTGATTATGTTTATAGGCTTAGGAAAGCACTTTATGAGTTGAAGCAAGCCCCTAGGGCATGGTATGAAACCCTATCTAGATTTCTCATTGAGAATAAATTCTAAAGGGGAAAGATAGATGAGACTGTATTCCTAAGGGAATCAAAGGGCAAGATCATCCTAGTCCAGATTTATGTAGATGACATAATATTTCGGTCTACTGATGATAATCTCTATACGAAGTTTTCCAAACTTATGCAAGTGAAGGTTTAGATGAGAAGTATGGGTGAACTTAAGTTCTACTTGGGCCTCTAATTAAGACAGTCTGAGGATGGATTGTCCTTTTTTCATTCTAAGTTCACTAAGGAGTTAATTAGATAATTTGGTATGGAGAGTGCCTCTATAATGAAAACTCCAATGGGGTCAAGTATTTCAATTGACAAGGATGAAATAGGGACACTTGTTGATGAAACCATGTATAGGGGCATAGTTGGCTCCCGCCTCTATCTAACTGCTAGTAGGCCAGACATCATATATGCTACATATATTTATGCTAGATACCAGGCTAGCCCTAAGGAGTCTCACTATTCCGAAGCTAAAGGAATTTTTTTATATATTAAGGGCACATAAGATCTTGGTCTATGATAACCTAGGAATAGTGATTTTGACCTACTGGGTAATCATATGCAGATTTTACAGGATGTAGAGAAGATATGAAAAACACATCTGGCTTCTGTCAATTCTTGGGTGGAAGTCTTATATCATGGAGAAGCAAGAAGCAGATTAGTATTGCAATATCTACAGCTGAGTCAGAATATATATAAGCAGGGAGTTTCTAAGCCTAGTTTATGTGGATCCAACACCAGCTCCAGGACTACAACCTAAAGCTAAATAACACTCCAATGTATTATGATTCTACTTGTTCTATCTCTATTGCTAGGAATCTTGTCTCTCATAGCAGGACTAAGAACTTGGAGATTAGGTATCACTTCATTAGGGGGCTTGCGAAATTTGAATACATCAGTCTTGAATTCGTCCCTACTGACAAACAAGTAGCTGATATCTTCACCAAACCACTAGATGAAGCCAAGTTCAACACCTTCAAGTTTGAATTGGGCATGCTGAATGTTGTTCGCCTTCAGTAGCTCTCTATATTTTTTGTTTATTGCAGGTTGTGTTAATCTCTATAGGATAAACAAGGAGAAGTGTACTAAGTGTCCAGGCATCGAGTGCGATGAGACATGATCAAGCATCGAGTGCGCTGAGTCTTAATTCTCAGGAGTTGACTGTATTGAATCAACTGCAAGCATCGAGAGCGTCAAGTGTGTCGAGTTCACTCAACGCATGCTTATAGTGACGTCTATTTGTGGCTAAGTATTGGGATCAATTCTAGCCGTTGATCATTTTTTGATCATAAACAGGTACGTTCCTCTCCATCTTCTAAAATAGAAATTCCTATAAATAGAATGTCGTATGCGTGAAACAAAATACACTGTTCCTTGCCCTTTTCTTGCCCTTGCGATGAAACAATGAAAGCTCGCAAAATCTACATCAAATCTGAGAAGAAATGGCGCTAAGGAGATTGGATTTCCTGCTCAAAGTTTCTGAGCTGGACAGAAATGGATTCAATGATGCTCCTGAGGAAGTTCAGTTAGTTCTCCATTTGCTATAGGTCGCTGACCTAGAATACGTTCTCTCAGACCCCAATCTACTTTGGAAGAGAGAAGTTCTTGGGTTATACTCTACTGCCAAGGTCGACTCATCATCCATTAAACTCAGGTCCTTAATCAGTGGAAACAAGGTTAAGATTACCCAAAAGAGACTGAGCAAGGCACTACAACTGCCGAAGTTGAAAGTGTTTGATAATGAAGATGAAATTGATAAAACTAATTTCAAGACTGCCCTAAAGTGGTGTGGATTACCAAAACACTCCACTAGCTCAATCTTGAGAAGAGAACTAAACATGAAAGTTAAATTCCTTGCAAATGTCATTTGGAAAGCACTATTGTGCAAGTCTAACTCCCATTAGAAAATTTCCAAGAAGATGTTTGAGTTAATGGAAAGGGTGATTCTTTGAAAATGTTAAATTTGGGGAGAGTATTCTTTGACAGAATTGTAGAGTGTATCCCAGAGCCAAACCTGGGAAGATTTCTATAGAAATATGTTCAAGGGATCCTTAACATAAGGTTAGGAACTAAAATCAATCATATAGGAAGGATGGACTCAAAAATACTAGATTGATGGGAAAGGGTTCAGCAACCACACCAACAATTAGCCGAAAAGAAGAAGAAGAACGCAGTTAAAGTTCAATAAGACAACACTGACTGCAGTTCATCTGAAGAGAGTGAGGAAGAGCCTCATGATCCACACTTTCTCATTCTACTGAAGAAACCAATAGAGATACAAGTGCTCAGGTATCATTTTCATCTGAACCTACCACAAGGATTCAAGTGAGCAGAACTCACTCTAAAGAAATTCAGGCTGATGTTATGGAAATACCTCCAGTTGAGGTTGCTAAAATGGTTGTTGAAGAGATTATCAACAAGATTTCTATAGGGGTGGCATGGGAGTCCTCCAATTCTCCAGCTCCTACTGAAAAATAAGCTACACCTACAGAGCAAGATCTACATGGTGGATATAGTCCTCAAAATGACGGGAATCAACTCCTTGAGCAAGTCATGGAAGATGCATTTGTCGAGGGAGAGCAAAACTAGTTCTTGGATGAGACTGATAAGATTCCTTTTGAAAAGGAGAAAGAAACAAAAAGCAACCATGCTGAAGATCTGAATGTCCCGATGGCCATTGTAGAGTTTGAGAGGGAGATTCATTCTAAACTCCTTTCTCAAGGTATAGTCTATGACATTATCTCCTCTGAGTTTGAGAAAGGGAATGTTGTTGCTGATAACAATGCAAATAAACATTCTTTAGAGTTTGAAATAGCTGATTCAGATGCAAGAGAAGAACTTAAGCCAGTGTAATAACCAGTATGTGATGAAGGAACATAAAATCAAGCTGATCAGATGTCATGAACCATCCTAGATCAATTGAAAGGGTTGTTAGATGATCAAAAGAGGAAAATATAGAACATTGTTGATGACACCATCAAGAATTGCAGGAATGATCTGACAATAGATATTAAATATAAAAGTTTTAAGGTTAATTTACTGAAGGACCGGACTATCAAATTCTTCCATAGGGCTGCACTTATTGATGAGTACAAAAATATACAATTTTGTATAGTATTAATCGTAAATATTGATAAATAAAACCTTAGTTTTTATATATAAAACTAACTATATTTATTATATTGTATTTTTTATGTTTTAGATTTATTTTCTAAGTTTTTCTGAATTTTTTGTAATTTTTACTTAGGTCACGCCCCTAGGTTACGCCCGTGACCTAGGGCGTGACAGCCCTTTTTAATTCCATTTTGTTTGCTATTTTTTACACAGGAAAACCGAAAAAATCGATAGACACGCCCGTGACAAAATCAATACGCCCGTGTCCTGAAGTTCTATCCAAAATACCAGTAAGCTGCCGCGCTGTCGCCACGCCCCGTGCCGCCTGATGAATCAGCTGCCTGACACGCCTGTGACATCATCTGTCACGCCCGTGACCTGCTAAAATTCTATCCGAAGTTTTAACCAGCTTGACACCTATCCCAACATGTTGGAAGTCACGCCCGTGACCCTGTCACGCCTTACCGACACACCCGTGTCAGGGGGCGTGTCACTTGAAATGTTTTCCTATAAATAGGGGGCAGGGCTGAGTAGAATTATTCGAACACCAGCAGCTTCCTTAAGAACTATTAGGACTCCCCAGCTCTCTGACAAGAAACTGGTAGTAGCTTTCAAGTATTCTAAAGATCTGTAAGTTGTAATATTTTAGCTTTCTTTTCAGCTTTTTAGAAAGTTGTAATAATTTTTCGGACTTTATAAAATAGACTCTTTCAATTTTAATTCTGAGTACTTTACTGCTTTATTTTCATTTTTTACATTCCTTGTTTTCATACTATCTCGAATGAAAGGCGAAGCTCTGCTTATGTCCTGGATTAAGATAGCGTGAAACTGTTTTCAAAATTATTTTCAAAAGCCTTATAATTTCATACTATCCTGAATGAAGGGCGAGGCGAAAGCCTATGACCTGGATTAAGATAGTGCGGAAGCTCTGCAAAATTTTACTACCCTATCCCAAAAACAAAGGTGAAGCGAAAGCTTAAATCCTGGATTACGATAGATAGGTAGATATTATTTTTTGTACTTTATACCGCCCCCATCCGGAGAAGAGGCTAAGAACCCTTAGCACTTGGTCAAGATGAGCACTGGGCTGGATATTATTTTTAACTATTTTAACTCTACATTCTAATTATTTTAACTAGGGGTTTCTGTTAATTGATCATATACCAGGTGAAGAGACACTACGTTTATGTTAACCTATTTTTAACGCAAGCCTCCCTGGTCGTACTTTCGAGTCAATGATGCTACCAAAGGGACCCTCTCGTTAAGTTAGGTAATAAAGAAATAAAGTTGTTCTTTAATAGCTGAATTAATATTCTCTCAAAGTAATTCTGAAATCGAGGACTACCTTCTAAGTCTCTACCTTAAGAAAATCACGTATATATATTTTTCTATCTTTTGTTTTTAAATATAAACTCCACTCCGTTCGTTCGATAAAATAATAGTCCGTTCTAAAAAGTAGAATAATTAACACCGATCCAAGGAAAAATACGACCTTGATATTTTCTACAAAATACTATACTCCTATGCGATAGGTACTCTTGCCTTAATCCACAGGATATAAGTAAGTAATAAGAGATAGACTTATATACGTAAAAGATTATATAAAACCAAATCTATCTTCTTTAAAACAAATTTACTTATCAAGCTTTTTGGCGCCGTTGCCGGGGACTCGTTTATATGTGTTAATATTTGAAAATAAAAGAACATTATTAATTTTATCTTTTCTTTTTCTTGTTATTTAAAAACCTTAGTTTTTATAAAAATAAAACAAATGTAAAATTCCCTGAATTTAAAAACTTTGTTTTTAAATACTTAATTTTTTTATTAACAAGTTTATTAACCACTAACGAATTAAAAAAAACCGAACCTACTATTTTAACGTATTTTATATAAAACTTTTCTTCTTAAAAAACTAGTTTATAATAAAAACAACTTTTTATGATAAAACTTGTTTTTATAGAAAACCTGTTTTATATAAAAATCCCGTTTTTAGTTATTTTTCATTTTACATCTTTTTGTGTGTTTGTATTTGTATTTTTGTGTTTAACTTAGTTTTTTTTACCTATTTTTTGTTTTTATACAAAAGTCTTTTTTAGTGTATGACCCGCAGAACTCCATCTGATTTAACTCTTGAACTTGATCCTGAAATCGATTACACCATTCACAGGCGCCTTCGATCTCTTAATCAAGAGCTCGTATTAAATCTAGAAGAGTCCGTAGGCACCACACATATACAAGAAATGGGTATAGAGCATCAACAAATGCCAGAGGTGGTCCCCCAAAAGACCATGTCTTATTATGCACGACCCAATTTAGATGATACCGGGTCTAGTATTCTTCGTCCACCAATTGCTAATAATAACTTCGAGATTAAATCGAGTATAATCCTAATGTTTCAAAATTCTGTTCAATTTGATGGATTGCCCGACGAAGATCCAAACTCGCACTTGTGCAACTTCTTAAAAATATGCGACACATTCAAGATAAATGGCGTCACTAATGATGCCTTCCGTCTTCACTTATTTCCTTTTTCACAACGAACGAAAGTCAAACAGTGGCTAGGTTCTCTCCCTAGAGGATCTATTACCACTTGGGCTGAAATGACCGGAAAATTCCTTACAAAGTATTTTCCACCTGCAAAAACCGCACTTCTGCGTGCGGATATTTCTTCCTTTGTACAAGGCGAGTCCAAGTCTCTTTACGAGACTTGGGAACATTTTAAGGAATATCTACGTCAGTGTCCACATCACGTACTGCCAACTTGGCTCTAGGTACAAATATTCTATAATGGTTTAAATATTCAAACCAGAAAAGCCATTGATGCTGCCGCTGGGGGCACGCTCAATAATAAAACCCCCGAGGCCGCTCAAACCCTCTTTGAGGAAATGGCCATGAACGCGTACAAGTGGAACGTGCCAAGGTCACGCCCTAAACAAGCTGGGATATATAAGCTCGACACTTCTTCTACTTTAGCAGTCCAAGTAGAAAATTTAACTAAACAATCGACAGGAATATCTGCTTCCTCTGCCACAACTACTTGGAATCCGAATAATAATGTAATTGAAGAAATCAATTATATGGGGAACTCTTATAGACCTTCCTATAATCCTAATATTAACTTAAATAATAATTCTTATAATCCAGGATATAGGAACCATCCTTATTTTTTATGGAGCAACCCCAATAATGCTCAACGCCCTCCGATTGCAAATACAAGTTGATTTGCACCGCAACCCCCACAATCAAAAACACCACCACCACAACCGTACCAATATAGGCCAACCCCGATTGAAGACATATTCCCGAAATATGTTAGTATCAATGAGTCCAATATCCGGATCCTGACCGGATCAATTAAAAATTTAGAAACACAAACTGGATAAATTTCAAAAATGTTATCGGAACGCGAACCTGGTAATTTGCAAGGAAATACAAAACCAAATCCGCGGGATACTGGCCATTCAAGTAACCCACCAAGTTGACAAGCCGTCAAACTACGAAGTGGCAGGGAGCTACCACCACCCGTTAGGGTAGAAAAAGAAGCTAAGGTTAGCCTCCCTACACCACTTCCCGTTACGTCTCTGCCTCCTCAACCCCCGCGAATTTCTTCCCCACATGTTGTTTTACCTTATCCATTTAAATTAAAAGATGAGCGAGAAGATGAACAATATAAAAATTTTCTAAAAATGCTAAAACAAATTCAAATCAATATACCTTTCTGCGAGGCAATTGCACAAATGCCTAAATACGTCAAATATTTAAAAGCGTTATTTTCAAATAAAAAGAAACTCGAAGATATTTCGAGAGTTTTCCTTAACGCCGAATGTTCAGCCGTTTTATTACATAAATTACCCCCAAAATTAAATGATCCGGGATGATTTTCCATCCTGTGTCTCTTCCGTAATCTATTAATAAAAGATGCATTAGAATATTTAGGTGCTAGCATAAATTTAATACCCTACTCCCTCTTTCAAAAACTAGGATTAGGTAACCCCAACCCAATAAAAATGAGCATCCAATTTGCAGATCGTTCTATTAAATATCCAATAGGGATAGTAGAGGATGTTCTGGTCAAAATAGACAAGTTTATCTTCCCGGTAGACTTTGTTATTCTTTACATAGAGGAAGGCGCTGATGTTTCCATAATTCTCGGTCATCCTTTTCTCAATACCTCTCGCGCGATAATAGACGTAAGTAATGGTGGACTTCTCTTACGAGTAGGAGATGACGAGGTTACTATCGATATAGATACCTCTATGAAAAATTCTTTAATAAATGACGACTCCTTCTATCTTGCGGAAGCCTCTTTTGAGGAAAATGGTTTTCCCTATTCTGATTTACTTTCAATAACTGTAGATGAATCGGACTTGGCAGACTTACCCCTTTCACAAGAAATGCCTACCGATGACCCTTTATAACCTTTTATATCTTTAACTTCTACAACTCTAAAAAATCCAACTTCATATGAAAAACCACCAACCATTGAACTGAAAACACATCCTGCACATTTAAAATACGTTTTCCTAGAAGCCGAATCTAAACTCCCTGTTATTATTTCTGCCGAATTAAATGATAAGAAAACGTCTGAATAAATAAAAGTATAAAAACAACATCGCCATACATTAGCATGGCAAATTTCTGATATCCAAGGACTCAACCCATCTTTTTGTACGCATAAAATATTTTTGGAAGATAACCCTCGTAAATCTATCCAGCCCCAACGACGTTTAAATCCTAATATGAAGGATGTCGTAAAAGCTGAAGTAATGAAATTATTAGACGCATGAATTATCTATCCAATCTCAGATAGCACATGGGTTAGTCCCGTACAAGTCGACCCTAAGAAGGGCGGTATAACGGTAGTGCCAAATGCTAATAATGAACTAACTCCAACACGTACTGTTACAGGTTGGAGGATGTGCATCGACTATCGAAAATTAAATGATGCCACCCGTAAAGATCACTTTCCACTAATGTTTATAGATCAAATATTAGAGCGACTCTCGGGTCACTCATATTATTATTTTCTCGATGGTTATTCAGGGTATTTAAAAATTACTATAGCCCCTGAAGATCAAGAGAAAACTACGTTCAGTTGCTCCTTTGTACTTTCGCCTATAGGCGAATGCCGTTTGGACTTTGTAATGCGCCAGCTATATTTCAAAGATGTATGCTAGCTATTTTCGGAAGTTAGTAGAGGATGTTATGGAAGTGTTTATGGATGATTTCTCCGTATTTGGAGACTCATTCCATACGTGTTTAGATAACCTTGCTCATATTCTTCAACGCTGTGAAGACACGAATTTAGTGTTGAACGGGGAGAAATGACATTTTATGGTCCGCGAAGGTTTAGTTCTCAGTCATAAAATTTCTTCCAAGGGAATCGAGGTAGATAAGGACAAAATAGAAATAATTGAAAAACTTCATCCTCCAACAAATGTAAAATCTATTCGAAGTTTCTTAGGCCATGCAAGTTTCTATAGACGGTTCATTCAAAATTTCTCTAAAATAACAAAATTGTTAACTCATTTATTAGAAAAAGAAGCCCCATTTATATTTGATAGTGAATGCTTAGTAGAATTCAATATTATTAAGGACAAACTTATCAACTCTCCTATTTTAGTATCCCCAGAATTGTCCTTTCCTTTTGAGATCATGTGTGATGCGAGTGATTATGCGGTAGGAGCTATCTTAGGATAACGAGTAGACAAATATTTTAATCCTATCTATTATGCAAGTAAAACTCTCACATCCACACAAACCAATTACACAACCCCGGAAAAGGAACTACTGGCAATTGTATTTGCATTTTATAAGTTTAGATCTTATATAACGCTATCAAAAGTTATAGTTTTTACGGATTATTCTTCTTTAAAATATTTACTAACTAAGGCAGATGCAAAACCCCGTTTATTATGTTGGATTCTCTTCTTACAAGAATTTGATTTAGAGATTCGAGATAAGGAAGGCGCAGAGAATTTAGCAGCCGATCATCTTTCTCGACTAGAGAATACTGCAACAGATACACTCGTGGAAGCCGACATCAAAGATAAATTCCCTGAAGAAAGTCTCCTCACTGTCAAAAAGGTAACAAACTCTTCTACTCCTTAGTTCGCAGACTTGGCAAACTATTTAGTAGCCCGAGTCCTTCCAAAAGCTTTTTCAATTCAAGAAAAGAGGAAATTCTTTTATGACTTGAAAAACTACTTTTGGGAAGACCCGTATTTATTCCGAGTCTGTGCTGACCAAGTAATTAGAAGATTTGTTTCGAACGAGGAAGGACTAAAAGTACTATTGCACTGCCACGAAGGACCAACCGGCGGACATTATCAATCCAACCAGACTGCATGTAAAGCCCTTGAAGCAGGATTCTTTTGGCCTACTTTATTCAAGGATACTCAAAAATTGGTAAGTGTTTGCAACCACTGCCAACGGTTAGGTAACAATTCCCGTCGGGACGAAATGCCCCAAAACTTTTGCTTAGAATGTGAATTTCTTGATCTGTGGGGCATAGATTTTGTAGGCCCTTTACCTCCTTCTTTAAAAAATCGTTATATCTTAGTAGCGGTCGATTACGTTTCACGGTGGGCTGAAGCACAAGCTTTTCCCACCGCTGACTCGAGAGTCGTCGTTAAATTTCTGAAAACCTTATTTTCATGTTTTGGCACGCCTAGGGCTATATTTAGCGATCGAGGTACTCGTTTTTGTAACACCAAGATGGCTAAAGTATTAGCCAAATATGGAGTTACTCATAAACTCGCTACCGCTTATCCCCCCCAGACAAATGACCAAGTGGAGGTAGTCTATAGATAACTAAAGCGCATATTAGAAAAGACTGTAGATACAAATCGAAAAGATTGGTCCCTCAAATTAGATGATGCACATTTGGCCTACCGTAAAACATTCAAAACTGCGATCGGTTGTACACCTTAACGTTTAGTATATGGAAAGGCATGTCACCTACCTGTAGAATTAGAACATCGCGCATACTGGGCGCTAAAATTTCTTAACTTAGATATAACTTAGCCTCCGAACAACGTAAATTTCAACTCAATGAACTTGAGGAATGGCGTGCAAACGCCTTTGAAAATAATAAATTTTATAAAGAGTGATCTAAGTTTTATCATGATAGGAAAATTAAATTTCCAAAATCATTTTCACCAGGTTAATCTTAAAAATATTGTTAAACTCTCTAGGGACAATTTTGTTAGAGGTTTGCCTTCTTTCCCCTACAAGAAGGAAAGCCTTTGCAGGTCTTGTCAATTAGGCAAGAAAACAAAAAATTTGTTGGGTATTGTATCCACAATGTACCTGATTTGAAGAAGCCCCTGAACAAGCTAAGGTAAATAGACAATGTGTTTGATGAAATCTTTTAAGTTGTGCTTGCAGTTATTCCACGCTAAGTACACACCAATGTCAGGGTGCAGTGGGTCAATATACACGGGTCTGTGCGACGTAATCCCTCGTTGAGCAGATCAGTGTGTTGGCCTACGTGTACTCTCTCTATTGGGGTGTACTTAATTTCAAGTACAGGGCTATGATAGAGCAAGAGAACACAAGGAGTAAGGATGGGCCAAAGACCAGCTCACGGGTTGAAAGACGAGAATCGTCTAAGTATAAATCGTCGAGAATCACTAAGTGATTCTCGCAGATTTGTCGAGAATCACTTGTGATTCTCGACGAGTCGTCGAGAATCACTAGTTGATTCTCACCAGGTCGGGCCGGATGTCTCGACGCAGTCAGAAAATCCTCTAAGGCAGAATCCTCGAGAATCACTAAGTGATTCTCGCCGATTCGTCGAGAATGACTTTGCACTCTCGACGATTCAGCGAGAATCAAATGTGATCCCCGCCGATTCTCCCCGGCCTCTATAACCTGTGATGCCAGAATTCGCCAAGTAGGATTCGGCGAGAATCGCAAGTGATTCTCGCCGATTCGTCGAGAATCACATTCGATTCTCGCCGAATTTGACTTGGTCAAATTTCGGACATTTCCTGGACCGGTCCAGGTTTCAAGCGGTATTTCGAACCGGACTTCGGTCTTTGCTTTGGTGGGGCCCACAACGGTCATCTTTATGACCTAGTGTATAAATACACAAGTATTGGTGTACAGTAAATAACGAATACAGAATACGAAAGCAAGCGGCCTTCAAACCCTAATCTCGCGAACCTTCTCCGTCGCCGCCGCTCGTATAGTGATCACCATTGCTGATCTCGATCTTCTCCAGATCCACGGTGATAGAAGCCAAGTCTTGCATAGCGTCTCACGTGTCTAACCAGAGATCTTTTGTCTCTTGATTTGAGATAGGGAAATCCATCCCCGTCCGAATCGATCGAGACGATCGATCCTAGTGTGACTGTTGGAAGACCTTACTGACTTCGCTAAGAAGATTGAATCTCCAGTGCTTTGCTGCTGTCTTCAGTTGCCGCCGCCAACACTGAGAGCCTTGCCGCCGCTCGTCGCCGCCGCCGGTCTCGGGGAGATTCTCTCCAAGAAAGATCTAGGGATGTGGACTTTTCGTTGCCTACTAGAATAAGTAGACTAACGAAAAGGGACACCTAGATCTTCAAGTTGTTTGTATTTCTTATACACTCTAATTTCATTTTCATTGTAACGGAACATTTGGTTCCTAGTTGTAGGGTTGGGTGCAACCCGTATTGTGGGAGTGTTGACTCCTACGTGTGGAAGGGTTCCTTCCGATAGTGCAAGGATTGGATTTCAATCCTGTTAGTGAAGTGACCGAGTCGTCCCTGGATTGGGAGATAGGTCGAAGGGGGAAAGTGGACGTACCCAAATCGGGGAACCACTATATATTGCCTGTGTAATTTTCTGTGTTGTGTGTTTTGTTTTGAATCTGCAGGTACACTTTTAATTCCGCAAATACGTTGCAAGTCACCTATCCCCCCCCCCCCCCTCTAGGTGAAGGTAGTTGACACTAGGTGAACTTTCAAGTGGTATCAGAGGGAGGTTGCTCATCAAAAAGGTTCACACCTTGAGTAGAATCCTGCCACCAGTGTCAAGAAAAAGACCTATATCTTCCATGGACAGACTCAAGCACTCCGGCAAAATCCCAGTATGCACCAGACTGAACTTTCCTATCTGGAAGGAAAGAATCAGATTCTACATGGAAGCAGTCGACCCCCGGCTCTTCATGATTGTGGAGGAGGGACCTTACATTCCCACCAAGGCCTCCACCATTGATCCAACTAAGAAAGTGCCCAAGAAACTTTCAGAAATGGACAAGGATGAAATGGTGCTGTTCGGACTAGACAAGAAAGCTCAGAACATCCTGGTAAGCGCAGTTGATGACTCTATAATGCAGAACTTCGGTAACTGCAGGACAGCCAAGGATCTCTGGAGCTGTCTGATTCTCCTAATGGAGGGCATAGATGAAGTGAGGGACGATCGGAGATCCCTCCTTAATCAGAAATATGAGGCCTTCAGGCAAGGGCCAAAGGAGGAGATCAGAGTTACCTTCGAAAACTTCCTCAAGATCGCCAATGCACTCAAAGGATATGGAAGAGTGTTCACTGACGGTGAACTCAATGATAAGTTCCTTAGGTCCCTCACTAAGGAATGGGACACAAAGATCTGCACCATCCGCGAGTTTGGCAGACTTGCGGAAACTGACCCACAGATTCTGTTCGGGAAGCTCATGTCCTATGAGCTTCAGTTGAACACAAGGAAGGCTGAAGAGGAGGCAGAGAAAGCCGCGGCCAAGGAAAAGATGGTGGCCCTGAAAGCCATTCATTCCAGAAAGGGCAAGGGTGCCGCTTCTTCCCGTGCGTGGAAGAGGGATGAAGAGGAAGACACTGATCCAAGCTCCTCCGGCTCAGAATTGTCAGAGGAAGATCTATCCCTTATCACACGAGAATTCAAGAAGTTCCTCAAGCTGAGGAATTAGAGAAAGAGAAACGGCTCCTCCTCAAGGGATCAGAAGAAGAACTATTCTTCTGACAGGTATGTTTCCAAACCGAACAAACACCGCTCTTCTGACATTATATGCTTTGGTTGCAACAAGCCAGGACACGTCGTGGCCGACTGCCATCAAGGCAAGAGGGAAAAGGGAAAGGGAGAAGAGCACAGGTCCTCAAAAGACAAGAAGAAGGAGAGGAGTTACATCGCAAAGAAGCCAAAGACGCTGAGTGAATCTGACACGTCAGACACCAGCGATGATGAGGAAGCCTACTTTGGGCTAATGGGTCGCTCTGACTCAGAAGGAGAATACCCCCCATTTACTAGGAAGGTAAAAGCTCACACCCCTCTCTCCGACTCTGACTCTGATCCTCAGTCTCAGGATGATGACCCTGAGGATAGCCCTTCTGCCCTTGAAGCTGAGCTTCTCGATAAGTATGAGCTTCTGCTCAATACTTTCCTGAAATGTCGAAAGAAACTGAAGGCTGAGAAAAAGGAAGTTAAATTCCTTAAAGGTGAGAGTGTATCCCTGAGGGAAGAGATCACCAGTTTGATCTCCCTCCCACAGGAGCACTTGGACCTGACTTCAAAGCATTCAGAGTCTCTTAAGCTCCTTGATCTTAAGCAGGAGGAAGTCGACAAGTTGGAAGAACTACTTGCGGCAGAAAGGAAGATCGTCAAGAGCTTCTCCATGCCAAAAACTGTTCTTCCATTAGTTGATACATTCTCTGCTCAAGCCAAAGGAGCTGGCTTGGGGCCTGTAGGGGTATCTAGCTCCTCATCCAGGAGAAACAGGAACAAGAGGAAGAATAAGGCTGCCAAGAAAGCCTCTGCTGATGAGAAAGGAAAGGCCCCACTTAGCCCTGTTGAGTTCAGAAAGCCTAGCTTTCCATGTAACCAACATGACCTTGAGTCAACATATGGACATCACTTTAGGCCCTCGGTTGCAAAGCCGAAGAGCCGGTATGATGGGTGGACCTTTCCCCGTAACTTCAGTGAGAGTGTCTTCAAGGCACCTTATGAGGAAATCCACTTGGGAAATTATGGTCAATTCTCTAGCGGCCATAATAGGAAGCAGGCACCTAAGGCCAAGCCTATTACACTGAAAAGCCAAGAGGTGAAGAAGTCATGTGACTGTGGTCATCATGTTGCCTCCACCTCCAGGTCTTCGGCCCCGGCTGAACCCCACGTTTTAAGGGTAAAGAAGGCGCCCAAGAGGAAGTATTACCAGTTTGACTGCTGGTGCTGTGGCAAAATTGGTCACTTTGCCGTGGATTGTTGGTTTAATCCAAGGTATAACGAGAATCCTTATGTTAGCAATGCGAGGCCGACCACTCGTAGAGTTAACCAATCAAGGGGGAGTATGCTAATAAGGAATCTAGGACCCAAGTTCGATTGGGTTCCTAAGGCAAATTAATTCTGTTTTGCAGGAATGTCCAAAGGCCAACAAAACTCCTATTTGGTATTTGGACAGTGGATGCTCCCGTCATATGATCGGGACAAGAAGCCTGCTGAGGGAGTACTCTCCAGTCGAGAATGGACCCAAAGTCATATTTGGGGGATCTGATCGGGGAGTCACCAGAGGTTACGGTACGATTTCCAACGGTATACTCTCTATCACTAACGTAGCTTATGTTGAAGGATTAAATCATAACCTGATCAGCGTAAGCCAATTATGTGATATAGGGTATGACGTTAAGTTCTGCAAGGATAAATGCTTGATAATATCATGTGATTCTTCGGAAACTGTATTAACTGGCATTAGGAGCAGAAATATTTTCTGTTTAGATTTTCTTAGTTTAGATTCTTCTACCCCAGTATGCCTCGTTGCTAAAGGCAGTGCATCTCTTTGTGAACAATGGCACAAGAGATTGACACACATTAATTACAAGACAATTAATATGCTATTTTCCAAAGACTTAGTAAGGGATGCTCCCATTATTAAGTGCATTAAAGATAGTCCATGTCCTGCATGTCAGATGGGCAAGCAGACTCGGGCTACCTTTAAGGGCATCCCAGACAAAGACTCCTCCATATGTCTTTATCTTCTGCATATGGACCTGTTTGGTCCAATGCAAGTTCATAGCTTAGGAGGGAAGTCGTATACGCTAGTAATTGTAGATGATCACTCTTGGTTTTCGTGGGTGTTCTTTTTAAAGCGCAAGTCTGATACGTTTGACATCTTCACCAGTTTTGTCAAGCAGATACAGAACGAACTTAACTGCTCAGTGGTCAAAATCAGAAGTGACCACGGAACAGAGTTTGAGTCTGGGGCTATGACAGAGTTCTGTGAAGAGCTTGGTATCTTTCATGAGTTCTCCTCACCTCGCACTCCTCAACAAAATGGAGTGGCGGAGAGAAGGAATAGAACACTCATTGAGGCGTGCACGACAATGTTGAATGACGCTTCTCTTCCAGAATACTTCTGGGCTGAGGCTGTCAATACGGCTTGTCTTGTACAAAACCGGGCGTTGATCAACAAGAGCCATCGTAAGACTCCGTATGAGCTACTGAAAGGCAAGAAACCAACCATGTCCTATCTGAGGATCTTTGGCTGCAAATGTTATGTACTGAATAATGGGAAGTACCCTCGTACTAAGTTTGGTGAAAAATGCTTCGAAGGCATATTCATGGGCTATAGTAGCCACAGCCGGGCTTATAGAGTTTTCAACAAGAAAACCCTAGTGGTAGAGGAATCAATAAATGTTGCATTTGATGAAGGAAGCTTGCTTAATTGTAAGACTTCTAGTTGTCTTCCTGAAGCTGCAAGTGCCAGACTCGAAAAGTTACAACTAGATGATCCCGAGAAAGATGCAACTCCAAAATACGTCAAGGTCTCCACATCAACGCCTATCGGAGAAGTTGAAGATCAAAATGAAGCAAATCCTTTAGAAGAAGGAGATGCCCAAGAAGTAGTCGAAGCTCCTGATGCAAGACTTCTAGAGCTCAGACACGTGAGGGATCATCCCAGAAATCAAATCATTGGAGATCCCCGAGACGGTGTCAGAACTCGCCGAGGTACTCTTAACGAAATCTTGCACCTTAGCTTTCTGTCGTAGGTTGAGCCAAAGAAGTTCGACGAAGCAAACAAAGACACATCATGGATTTTGGCCATGCAAGATGAGCTGCATCAATTCGAAAGATACAAAGTCTGGACGCTGGTTCCCAGACCAAAAACGCAAAATGTGATTGGCACCAAGTGGATCTTCAGAAACAAGTTGGATGAACATGGAGTCATCATCAAGAACAAAGCCAGAATGGTGGCTCAAGGATACAGACAGGAGGAGGGGATTGACATTGACCAGACGTTTGCACCAGTTGCACGGCTCGAGGCAATCCGGCTATTCCTAGCCTATGCCTCTCACAAAGGATTCACAGTCTATCAGATGGATGTGAAATCAGCTTTCTTGAATGGAGATTTGAAAGAGGAAGTATACGTTGCTCAACCTCCAGGTTTTGTCAATCCTACTTATCCTAATCATGTATATTTTCTTAATAAAGCACTATATGGCCTAAAACAAGCTCCTCGAGCTTGGTATGAGACATTGTCTAGTTTTCTTCTTGAGAACAAGTTCTCTAGAGGAAAAATAGATTAGACATTGTTTCTCAAGGAAGTCAAAGACAAGATTTTGCTGGTGCAAATCTATGTTGATGACATTATATTCGGCTCAACGGACAACAATCTTTACAAAAAGTTTTCCAAACTTATGCAAGGAAAGTTTGAAATGAGCAGTATGGGAGAGCTGAAGTATTTCTTGGGACTTCAAGTGAAACAGTCTGAGGAAGGAATCTTCATTTCTCAGACGAAGTTCACAAATGAACTCCTCAAGAAATTCGGAATGGAGAATGCAACCTCTACGAGGACTCCAATGGGATCCACCATGTCTCTGGATAAGGATGAGAAAGGGAAACATTTTGATGAAACCAAATACAGAAGCATCATTGGATCTCTGCTCTATCTTACTACGAGTAGACCGGATATCATGTTCTCCACATGTGTTTGTGCCAGATATCAGGTGAACACTAAGGAATCTCATTATGTCGCTGCAAAGCAAATTCTCAGATACCTTAAAGGTACCCCTAATCTTGGCTTATGGTACCCGAGAAGCAATGATGTCGAGCTAATAGGGTTTTCAGATGCTGATTTTGCAGGAAGTAGGGATGACAGGAAAAGCACCTCCGGGACGTGTCAATTCCTCGGGAGAAGGCTTATTTCATGGAACAGCAAGAAGCAGAATTATGTAGCAACCTCCACTGCAGAGTCTGAGTACATCTCGGCTGGCAGCTGTTGCGCAGAACTCCTATGGATAAGAAACCAGTTAGCCGACTATGACCTCCAGTTCAAGGAAGTACCTATGTACTGCGACTCCTCAAGTGCAATTGCTATTGCCAACAATCCGGTATCGTACAGCAGAACGAAGCATATTGAAGTGCGCTACCACTTCATTCAGGAGCACGTGGAGAACAAGGACATCTCTCTCTGCTATGTCCCCACGGACAAGCAGATTGCAAATATTTTCACTAAGCCCTTAGACGAGGCCAAGTTCAGTCTCTTCAAAACTGAATTGGGGATGCTCAACTATGAGGAATGAAGACTACAGAAGCTCATGGCTCGTGCATCTAGGGGGAGCATCTGCCAGGAACTCAAGTGTTAGCATAGGTGCAAGAACTGAGGTGGAGCATGGGGTCATATGCACCAGATCCAGATTTGCAGAAGCCGAAAAGGGGGAGATTACCCTCTCAGCTAAGGCTAAGGTGGCTCCAAGTTTGCTCTCAAGTAATTGGTAATGAATATCTCTCTCAACTCAATTTTAAGTTTATGAGTTTCATTCCTATATGCTCTATTCACCTTAGCTTATAGGGTTTAGGCTTCTTCAAATAGAGGGAGATTGTTTGGTATTGTATCCACAATGTACCTGATTTGAAGAAGCCCCTGAACAAGCTAAGGTAAATAAACAATGTGTTTGATGAAATCTTTTAAGTTGTGCTTGCAGTTATTCCACGCTAAGTACACACCAATGTCAGGGTGCAGTAGGTCAATATACACGGGTCTGCGCGACGTAATCCCTCGTTGAGCAGATTAGTGTGTTCGCCTACGTGTACTCTCTCTATTGGGGTGTACTTAATTTCAAGTACAGGGCTATGATAGAGTAAGAGCAGACAAGGAGCAAGGATGGGCCAAAGACCAGCTCACGGGTTGAAAGACGAGAATCGTCTAAGTGTAAATCGTCGAGAATTACTAAGTGATTCTCGCCAATTCGTCGAGAATCACTTGTGATTCTCGACGAGTCGTCGAGAATCACTAGTTGATTCTCGCTAGGTTGGGCCGGCTGTCTCGACGCAGTCAGAAAATCCTCTAAGGCAGAATCGTCGAGAATCACTAAGTGATTCTAGCCGATTCGTCAAGAATGACTTTGCACTCTCGACGATTCGGCAAGAATCAAATGTGATCCCCGCCGATTCTCCCCGGCCTCTATAACCTGTGATGCCAGAATTCGCCAAGTAGGATTCGGCGAGAATCGCAAGTGATTCTCGCCGATTCGTCGAGAATCACATTCGATTCTCGCCGAATTTGACTTGGGCAAATTTCGGACATTTCCTGGACCGGTCCAGGTTTCATGCCGTATTTCAAACCGGACTTCGGTCTTTGCTTTGGTGGGGCCCACAACGGTCATCTTTATGACCTAGTGTATAAATACACAAGTATTGGTGCACAGTAAATAACGAATACAGAATACGAAAGCAAGCGGCCGTCAAACCCTAATCTCACGAACCTTCTCCGTCGCCGCCGCTCGTACAGTGATCACCATTGCTGATCTCGATCTTCTCCAGATCCACGGTGATAGAAGCCAAGTCTTGCATAGCGTCTCACATGTCTAACCAGAGATCTTTTGTCTCTTGATTTGAGATAGGGAAATCCATCCCCGTCTGAATCGATCGAGATGATCGATCCTAGTGTGACCGTTGGAAGACCTTGCTGACTTCGCTAAGAAGATTGAATCTCCAGTGCTTTGCTGCTGTCTTCAGTTGCCGCCGCCAACACCGAGAGCCTTGTCGCCGCTCAACGCCGCCGCCGGTCTCGGGGAGATTCTCTCCAAGAATGATCTAGGGTTGTGGTTTTTTCGTTGCCTACTAGAACAAGTAGACTTACGAAAAGGGACACCTAGATTTTCAAGTTGTTTGTATTTCTTATACACTCTAATTTCGTTTTCATTGTAAAGGAACATTTGGTTCCTAGTTATAGGGTTGGGTGCAACCCATATTGTGGGAGTGTTGACTCCTACGTGTGGAAGGGTTCCTTCCGATAGTGCAAGGATTGGATTTCAATCCTGTTGGTGAAGTGACCGAGTCGTCCCTGGATTGGGAGATAGGTCGAAGGGGGAAAGTGGACGTAACCAAATCGGGGAACCACTATATATTGCCTGTGTTATTTTCTGTGCTGTGTGTTTTGTTTTGAATCTGCAGGTACACTTTTAATTTCGCAAATACGCTGCATGTCACCTATCCCCCCCTAGGTGAAGGTAGTTGACACAAGGTGAACTTTCAAAATTGTTTTTAAATCTATTAATAAGAGTGATTCACCCAGGATTCTGTATTTTCTACATATGGATCTGTTCGGACCCATTGTTGTACAGAGTTTGGGAGGGAAATCTTATACCTTAGTTATTCTACTCCAGTTGCATTGATCAGAAGTGATAATGGTACTGAGTTTGAATCTCTTCCTATGCAAGATATTTGTGAGATGGAAGGTATCAGGCATTACTTCTTTGCTCCTAGAACTCAACAAAATGGGGTGGCAGAAAGGAAAAATAGAACCTTGATTGAAGCTGCAAGAACATTGCTTGCAGATGCTCACATGCCCCTATCCTTTTGGGCAGAGGCTATAAGCACAACAAATTATGTCCTGAACAGAAGTTTGATACATAAAATTAAGGACAAGACTCCCTATGAATTACTCAAAGGGAAGCAACCTAAAATAAACAATTTTAGAATCTTTTGTTGTGTATGTTACATTCATAAAAATAACAAGAAACACCTTAGAAAATATGAGGCCAATGTTGCAATGAGAATTTTTCTTGGATATTCCCAAGTTAGCAAGACTTATAGGGTATTTAATCAATCTACTTTTAAAATAGAAAAATTTGTTCCTATTTCTTTTGATGGAGCTAACATGTTTTAAAAGGAGAAGGATTATTCTACCAGCAACTTATTAAAGGAACCCCAACAAAGTGAAAAATTGGATGATATGAACCTCACCAATGAGGCTGAAACACATCCTTCTCCGTATATTGATGAAGATAGTGAAGAAGAGGTCAGTGACATAATTGCTGAAGCTTTAATAGTAAATTTACTTCCACAAGAGGAATTGTTTCCCAATGCTGTTACTGAACTAACTCCTTCAACCGATCTTGTCACACTTAGAGATCACCATGTATCTCAAGTGATTTAAGACATATTAGTTGGGGTGCAAACAAGACATCAACTCAACCAAGATTTGATGCATGCTTGCTTCATATCTCAACTTGATCTCCAATCCATAATAGATGCTGAGAAAGTTCCACACTTGATTATTGCAATGCAAGAGGAGCTCAATCAGTTTGAGAGATGCAGAATTTGGGATTTAGTTCCTAGACCCAAAGACTTCCTAGTCATTGGAACTAAATGGGTCTTCATAAATAAATTCGATGCACAAGGAGCTATCATAAGGAATAAAGCAATGCAAGTAGCTCAAGGTTATAGATAGGAAGAAGGAACTGATTATGATCAAACCTTTGAACCAGTTACATGGCTTTAGGCTATCAGAATTTTTCTTGCTTATGCAGCCTACACAAAGTTCAAAGTCTACCAAATGAATGTCAAGAGTGCTTTCTTGAATGGTGAACTCAAAGAGAAAGTATATGTTGAACAACCACCAGGTTTTATTTCTCTAACTCATCTCTCTTTTGTTTTCAAACTACATAAGGCCCTCTATGGTTTAAAGCATGCTCCAAGAGCTTGGTATGAGACCCTAGCTAGCTTTCTTTTAGAACATAAGTTCACAAGGGGCATTGTAGATAGAACTTTGTTTACTAGGCATCATAATAATAATATATTGTTAGTACAAATATTTGTAGATGACATCATTTTTGTCTCTACTGATTCCAAATATTGCAAAAGGTTTTCTGACCTGATGCATTCCAAGTTTGAAATGAGTAGCATGTGTGAGCTTTCTAACTTTCTTGGTCTCCAAGTGAAGCAATACCCTGATGGTATTTTCATCTCTCAATCCAAATATGCTAAGGAGTTAGTTAAAAGATTTGGGATGACTGATGCCTCAACCAAGAAAACACCCATGACTTCCAATGCTGTGATTGATTCTGATGAACATGGCAAGCAAGTTGATCAGAAAACATATAGGGCTATTGTTGGGTCATTGTTATATCTCACAACTAGTAGGCCAGACATAATGTTTGCTATATGCCTTTGTGCTAGGTTTCAAGTGAACCCTAAAGAATCTCACTATATTTTACTTAAAAGAATTTTGAGATATATTATGTGTTGCACAAATCTAGGACTCTTTTATCCAACTGAGTCAGAATTTGAATTAACTAGATTCTCAGATGCTGACTGTAACACCCCTAATTTTCAGACCTAGAGTCGCTGGAAGCTTATGCCGGACGGTATAAATACTGCTAGCGGTAGGTCGATGAGCTTGGCATGGGATATAGCGCATGGTAATTGGATCTAGTGCGCACGACCAATGGTCATGCGCCACTGATCGTGCACACTATTCTCCACTTTTCTAGGTTCTGCCTAGGGCAACCGCACGACCAATGGACTTAGTGCGCATGACCACTAGTCGTGCGCGGCTGCTCGTTCGCGTTTATCCCATTCTCTCTAGAGTTCTGACATTGTTAAATGCACGATCATGGTATCCAGTGCGCACGACCACTGGTCGTGTGCTACTGATCATGCGGGCGGGTACAGTTCTGTCATTTTCTTTTGTGGTCGTCCAATGCTTCGTAGAATTCAATCCAAGGGCCCAGGATCTTCTGTACAAAGGACTTTATTAGGGCTGAGAGTGTCTTCCCCCTCATTCTCATCTTTTAGAGTGAGAGTTAGGGTTGGAGAGGGAGATAAGGGAGAAGGAAGGAGAGAGCTTCCTTCCACCATTGCCAGAGCTTCAGAGTTCTGATCGTCGTTCCGATATCAGATCCGTGGAGAGGGCGTGAAGGCGCTTGTTTCAATCTGTTCAAAGCAAGGATTCCATGGCTAGGAAGAGGGGTCATAAGGTAATGACATTTCTCCTCTCGGTTTTTAGGATGTGTGCATAACATCTCTTTCTTTCTTGGTTTTCAAGCTTTTGGGAACCAAATCTCTAAAATGAAAGGGGTTTGGGTCGCCATGGTTCTATAGGAACCACCGAGTCAATTTTGTCCATCCCTAGCATGATATTGCATTAGAGATCCACTCCGTTGGTGTATTATGCATTATGGGTGAAGTCGTAGTCACGACCATTAGTTTGACTTGGTGATGTTGCATATCGAGCCTTAAGGATTTTGTAGAAATCTATTGTGGCAAGATGTCGTTTGTTATGTATGTGTTTCCCCCTATTTTTGAGTGAGTACGTGTAGCTAGAACCGGACAAGGTTAGCTCCGCGTTGGCGGTAGATGGTTTCCTTGGTGCGCGGGAACGTTGCAGTACGAATGATGGATTAGGGTGGAAAAGGTTATGGATTATTACGTGCTAAGGTGCGGCTTTGTCTTCATGGTCGGCTGGCTATCCCGTTATGTACAAGTCATATGGGGAGAATGTCTCGTGAGACTAGTCCACTTCTATGAGTCTGACAAGAATGCTAAGCATAAGACAAGCCCGTGCAATGAAGCCCATTAGTGAGTGGGGTCTAGCAAGGGTTCTTAAGATCGATTTGTGTCTGAGATGTAATCCTGACATGAGAAGTCAGAGTTTGTAGGCAAGCCCGGGTATAAGACCCACAACCGGGTGGGGCCCTGACAAGATTTTTATGTGGCGGCTTATATGCCATTAGGGGAATTGCAGTACCCTTTTTGTTTACGGCTTGATGCCGATGGGGAAATTGGAAGTACCTAGTTGTTATGTTATGATGATGTGCTAGACGTATACGTGATAGGGTGCCTTGGGTGAAACCCAGGATTTCATACATGATGTATTATTGGCCCCTTTTTCTTGTGCTCAATGTAGAAACATGTTTGTTGTATGAGACATCCAAACTTGTTTTACTGCTTTATATATTTATGTATATTGCATACGAAGTGCTGACCTGCAGGGTGATGGAGTGCCCCGGGGTTCGCTTGGGACGGCCAGGAGGAGATGTGTTGGTTATACTGTTGAGGTCAGCCTTTGTTGACCCACATTACCACCAATTTTTATAGGGCAAGGAATGCAAGCAGGAGCTAGCTCGCCAGCCAAAAAGGCCTAAGCCTCATGAAGTGTTAAAGTTGTGTAATAGCTTTGTTTTGTGGAACTGTATGATTGATGCACTATATTTCTGGCTTGCATGCCGAGGTATTTTAGGAGTGCTTATGCACGTTGGCATTTGTTGTGATTATTTGAGTTTTGGACTCTCTATTGTTGTAAGGCCTTCAATCTGTGTTGATACTCTTATGTATGTGGATAACTTTTGGTCTTGTTTTTTGTTTCAGTTATTGGTTTATTCTGAGTTTTTAGCTGGGTAGTAAATATCATCCCGAATATAGAATGCACACCGAACGCGCCCAAAATGTCCGCCTAATCCCCCGCTATGTAACTCCCATATAATGAAATGTCGTAAAGACGACCGGGGTATGCACAATTGCACATGTTTGAATAAATATCCATCCCGAATATAAAATGCCGAAATAGTGGTAGGGGAGTTATCCTTAGCGGCGAAATAAATGTCCTTAAAGTCTGGGCAATGGACATATTCGTCCTTTATCCTATCGAATCCTATGACCGACACTTCCATGGTATTTAATAACAGTGTGACTCTACTTAGTGCGTCCGCTACACGATTTAGTGTTCCCTTCAAATGCTTGATTATGAAGGTGTACTCCTGTAGATAGGATATCCATTTTGCGTGCCGCGGACTAATCTTATTTTGAGAATTCACAAATTTGAGGGCCTCGTGGTCCGATAATATTACAAATTCTTTTGATATAAGGTAATGTCGCCAATGTTGGAGACATCGGATCACCGCATAGAATTCACGATCATAATTGGAATAATTTAATTTCGGCCCGGCTAGCTTCTCACTAAAGTATCCTAGCGGGTGTCCCTCTTGGCTTAGTACTCCTCCAATTCCTACCCCCGATGCGTCGCATGATAGTTCAAAAACTTTACTAAAATCTGGTAATCGGAGTAAAGGAGCTTCAGACATTCGTTCCTTAATCGTTTGGAAGGCACTAGTGGCCGATTTCGTCCATGTGAATTCTCCCTTTTTCATACATTCAGTTATGGGTGCCATAACACTGCTAAAATTCCGAATAAATCTTCGGTAAAACGTGGCCAATCCGTGGAAACTTCTAACGTCTCGAATGTTCTTAGGTTCCGGCCATTCCTTAATCGCTTGGACTTTCTTGGGATCCACATGAATGCCCTCTGAACTCAGGATATATCCTAAGAACTCGACAGAAGGCACACCGAACGCACATTTTTTAAAGTTAATATATAAGTTCTCTGCGCGCAACGTGGTAAGGATGGTTTTTAGATGAGTCTCATGGTCCCCCGGCGACGTGCTAAATACCAAGATGTCGTCAAAATAGACCACTACAAATTTTCCCATAAAGGGCTTAAAGATTTGGGTCATCAATCGTGAGAAAGTACTTGGTCCATTTGTAAGTCCTTCTCCAAGCACTAGCCATTCATAAAGTCCATCTTTAGACTTGAAAGCAGTCTTCCATTCGTCTCCCTCCCGTATTCGTATTTGATGGTAACCGCTCTTAAGGTCCAACTTAGAGAATATGGCGGCTCCTGATAACATATCTAATAGATCGTCCAAACGGGGAATAGGGAATCGATATTTGATTGTTATTTTATTTATAGCCCGATAGTCGACACATAGTCGCCATGTCTTGTCTTTCTTCGGGACTAATAAAGCGGGGACGGCACAAGGACTTTTGCTGTGTCGTATAAATCCTTTCGCCAACAGATCGGAAATTAATTTTTGCAATTCTTCATGAGAGGAAGGATTGAGTCTATAATGGGGCTGATTTGGTAATGACGATCCCGGGACAAAATCTATCTCATGTTGGATGTCACGTATCGGTGGTAACGTGGGTGGTAAATCCACCGGGTAAACATCCTTATATTCTTCCAAGAGATTTCGTAGCGACAATGGGAGGCTCTCAATAGTTTGTGACTCTTCCTTCGCTTGTAAACATACTAACGCATATATAACGCCATCCATAAAAGTCTCACGTTCTAATTCCTTTCTACTAATCAAGCTTATCCTTTTCTTTTCCACTGGCACAACCTTGTCTTTGGAGATAGACGACGGATCCTTGGGCGCTGACGGCTTCAAAATAATGGTTTTACCATTAAATTTGAACTCATATGTGTTTGCGCGACCGAAGTGGGTCACGTCATAATCGTACAACCATGGTCGTCCTAATAACACATGACACACGTCCATAGGAATGACGTCGCACCAAACTTTATCAACGTAGTTTTTCAAAGTTATCGGAACCAAGCATCGCTTAGAGACTGCTATGGATGTCTTGTTTACCCAAGCAATTTTATAAGGATGTGGGTGCGGCTCGGTTACTAAGTGCATGCGAGTGATGGCATTCTCCGATACTACGTTCATACAACTGCCGCTGTCGATAATTAACTTACACCATTTTTCACCGTCTTTAAAATTTAATGTAAATATATTTGTCCGGTTATATTCATCCAACGCTCGCGGTGTGGCTAAAATGCATCTCATCACCATCATGTATGAATCGTCCTCAATGTCACTTGGCTCGGCGTCAGATTCTTCGCCAGCTCCATAGACGATATCAGCAGGTTCAGACGAAGAGTCTAGTAAAGCTAAAGGCTTGCTTTTCGTGGGGCACTCACTAGAATAGTGCCCTTGAATGCCGCACGAATAACACGTGGCATTTGTCTTGTTAACTCGTCCTATTGGTACTCGCTCACCGGTGGGATTTCTATTATTCCTAGCGGTAATGACAATGGACTCCGAATCCGTTGATCGATACTTTCCTTTATCACGCGCGGTTGAAGAAGGGTGCGGGCCTAAGATGGATTTCCCTTTCTGGAAATTACGTCCTTTGGACTTGTAGGCGTTATGCTTTTCAATATCCAAGGCGGCGTTGAAGGTGGTGTTAAGGTCCGTGTGACCATAGCGCAAGAGTTTCCCTTGTATATCCGGGTTGAGTCCCTTACGAAATCGTGAGAGTGTAACTTCGGGCATCTCACGAACATCGCAACGCACCATCATATCCTTAAGGCGTCCCATATAATCTGCTACCGAAGTATTCCCTTGCCGAAGGGTGGCTAAATCGTCGAACATCTGAGTTCGGTGATATGTGGGAACGTATTGGTCGTGTAGTAGCGCTTTCATTGCGGTCCACCCAAGTGGGGGTGCTCCGTTTACAGTTCCTAGGCGCCTCTCTTCGTTT
The DNA here is from genome assembly GCA_039513925.1 of Platanthera zijinensis. Lineage (NCBI taxonomy): Eukaryota > Viridiplantae > Streptophyta > Magnoliopsida > Asparagales > Orchidaceae > Platanthera > Platanthera zijinensis. The sequence goes on from CM077083.1 coordinate 94,623,224, forward strand.
AACCAATATGTTTTGGCCCTTCCTAGTAGTTTCATACGTGCGACCTTCACTTTCTCTGCCTCCGTTAAGTCGTGCTATTCAAAATAGCACTCGATGTCCATGACCCAGTCTAGGAAGAGTTGGGGCTCTCCCATCCCATCATAGGAGGGTGCGTTCATTTTTACGGCCCTTGTCACATCAAACTCATAGTGACCTCGGGGTGGGTACTCATCGTCTAGATCACGTGGGTGATTTTGTCGTTCCTCTCGCTGGTTGGCTGCCGGGGGTTGGGGGCCCAGTCGGTTTCTGCCAACGCCGTTGTTTCGAGGCGCCGCTTGATTTACGGCGAGCCCTTCAACTAACTGAGTCAGTGCGTCAAACCTAGCGTTAAACTCTTCTCGGAGCTCGGCGATCGTGGCCGGAGCAGGCTCGTCGCCTTGGGTGTTGGCCATGTGTGAGGTGGAGGGAAGATATTCCGTGCCCAGCCTAGTGTGCATGAACGTACGGTACAAACAACAATTTTGACCTGACTTAAATTACGCGTTTGAATTTTTTGACGCAAAACTATTGAGCAACAGAAAAAAAAATTTTAGACTTTTTTTCTTAAAAAAATGAGAAGAAAATTCAGAATTTTTTTTGTAATTTTCTGGAAAAAATAAAATTTGTGAGTTTTTACTAAATGCAGCCCAAAATTCAGATTTTGACACGGTTCGTAACGAAAGTGCACAACGTAAATGAAAAGACAACCCTATGATAAAAGTGAGGATGGTGTCGATTGGGAAATCAACACAACCTCCCTCTGATACCAAATTGATGTAGGGATGTCTCTTCGAGACACGTCACGTGGTCGCGACGAACGCTTATAACACGATCTACGCCCTCTAACCCGCACACTAATGCAAACGCAGCCACAACAATTATTTTATTTATCGCACGCGCAAACCATACGGATCGCCGTTCCGCAATTAGATCGAGTGTCGGCTATAGGCCGAACTCTTTCCGGCTAAAAGGGATAATATTAATCCCGGACGAGCTTTTGGGTTGTACCAAAATAGATCCACCAAGAACAAACGATTCGAAAGGTGGTAGGATCTATCCCAACAAAAAGAAAGCGAGGAGTGCCAAATCCTTGTACGAATTCCTTCGGAAAACCAAACGAAAAATACCAATCTATTATTTGTTAGCTACGAAGAAATAACAATTTCGGAAATCAACGCAAAATTCGTCCACCACTAGAATTATCTAAGAAGAGAAATCTCTTGTGTAGAATTTCGTTACCCCTCACGGAATGATAGATCCGAGATGCGTGGATCCACCGGATATGATCGCTTCTCCTTTGATGTCCACGGAAGAGCGTTATGGATGACGAATCTTGAAATCCTTTTCACGTCACGCCGGCGAGGATCCTCTAGAAGACCTCCTTCCTTGCGAGATCTTGATGTGGCCGAACTTCCTTTAGGAGAGGTTCACCTCTCGGTTTTGAGATGGAGAGGCAAAGAGCCGTCGGTTTGGGTAGGAGATATATGGAAGGTGGCGGCTTGGGGATGAGAGGAGAAGAAGAGGTTGGCCGATCTCTTGAGGAGGGAGATTAGGGTAGGCCGTCGGTTTGGGGAGGAGAGAAGAGAGGGGCGGCGGCTTGAAGAAGATGGGGAGGAAGAAGAGAGGGGGGGCGGCGGCTAAGATGAGGGCAAGGGAGAGAGAGAGCAAGAAGATTAGGGTTTAGGAAATCTCAATTTTAATTCAATAATAATCTACCTCAATATGAAAGAGTCATAGCCTTATATAGGCTTACATCCCAAATAAAAAAAATAGTGGCTAAATACACACCACATAAAATGAAATGCAGGAAATAAAATATTGTTTTAACATAGCCACTCATGAAAAGGCTATTAGCACACCATAAAGAAAAATATTCAAACACGAGTTTTGTTGCGAGGGCGAAGCCCGTAGCCATGACCGCTACGTCGTCGCAAGTCTTTTGCCGGTATATCTTCAACCTCCTCACTCCTCGATGGTCCATCCTCAAGTGCTCCAAGTGCTCCAAGTGTTCCATCATGATGGCCTTCGCCATCAGGAAAGCTTTGTAGTTCATGTTATTATAGAAAATGTAGTTGTTAAAGATGTTCGTGAGCCAGTCTCTGTTTCTAAGACCAAGGCTTTCTCTCCTCAAACCTTAAAGTGGGCTAAGTCCCTTATGCCAGACTTGGATGATTTTATGTTTGCAGACAAGGAAGAAGAGAGCAACCAGATTGTTATAGAAATTTCTACAGAGCTAACAGATTCAGTTCCAATCCAATTCCCAATTTATCTTCTAAGCCTCAGGCCAAGGAACTCATTTCTAAAGAAGCTCTAAAAGAAATTGATGGTTTATATGATAATCCTCCTGAATCATATAATGATAATGAGGATGATGATTCAGATGAACCTTCTTCCAGAATGAGAAAGCTCAAGAAGAAGGCTCCTCCAAAGGCTCTTCCCAAGACAAACCCATCTGCAGATACTCCATATTATATTTTGAATAATATTACTCTATATCCAGGGATGCCTCAATGGATGTGGTACTCCAAAAATTAGCAAAAGGAAAGGAAGAAGAGCAGGAGATACTCTCCTCCTCCTCAAAGGAACTTGTTGGAACACCCTATTACTATTTGGACCAGGATGACTATACTTCTATAGGGATTTTGGTTTGTGACCTCCTTGTTGCTTATAAAGGTCACATAGGCTAGGTAGAATAATCTTCAGCTCGACGTAGAGTCGACCTCTACTCGACGCAGAGTCGATCTCAGCTCGACGCTGAGTCGACCTCAGCTCGACGCAGAGTCGACCTCAGCTCAACGCAGAGTCGACCTCAGCTCGACGTAGAGTCGACCTCCGCTCGACGTTCCGTCGAACCCAGTTCTACTTACAGAAAACACTCTCTGGCCGACGTGTGTCGTGCTCAGATCGACGTTTTATTGTGAGCTCGACGCATTTCAGACCTCCGTCAGTTTTGGATAGGAATTCAAATTCCCTCTGTCAGACAATTAATGCTGAAGATTTATTGGCCGTTACAGCATATCTGGTGCATGGCTCAAGGAATTTTCTAAGGAATGTCTGCCTGTCATTTCCTTTGAGGCATGGACATTTAAGGAAAGAAATTAATGCTGACTTCCAACGGCTATCAAAGAAAAGGAAGGAGAAGACCCAGATATATAATTAATTTCTTGGATATACAGAATATAAAGAAGAACATACACAGGACTTCAGCTTCTTTCTCTGTGTGATATTGTTTTGAAAGCTCACTCACAGGAATTCTGATTGCTTCAGACACAACCCTCCAACCTTCTTGGATCATCTCTTGCTGGAGCAAATCAGATCTTTTGAAGACCTGTCACCCTTGTGCAGAGTTCTCCTTCCTGAACCTCTTCTTGATCTCAGGGGGATCTTTGACAACAAACACAGATCCACTTTTGCTTCTCTCTGCTTGTTGATAGAGAAGACAACCTCATCCCTTTTTTCTTTTTCTTTCTGTACAGGGTTTTAACTCCCTTCAAAAGTTACTTTTGGTTTTGCTGAAACCTGGTCAAAATCAGCTTCTTTGGTTTGTGAGAACCTGGTCAAAAACTCTCTGGTGCTCAAGACACCTGATCAACTCATCTTGAAGTGGATTCCTATCAAGGGTGATAGAAGAGTGGATGTACCCAAGTTTGGGGAACCACTATAGCTCCTTGTGTCGTCTGGATTGCTTGTCTCTTTGTGTTTTGCTTTGTGCTGTGAATTTCCTTTTACTCTGATTATTTGCTATAGCACCATACACTAAGTAAATACAAATTTTCTCTGCACACAAGTTTTTATTTGCAAAATTATTTTAAATAACTCTATTCACCCCCCCCCCCCCCCTCTAGAGTTAAGATTGATCTTATCCTGCACTTTCAATTGGTATCAGAGCGAGGTTGATCATTCATACAGGCTAACACCTGGATCAAAAGATCCCTGATAAGATCATTTCTCTCAAAGGGTTATTTTCCTTAGTTTTACTTATCCTTAAAACTCATGGCACAAAACAAGGACTTTGCTAGTACCAGACCTCCTATGTGCAATCTATCTAAGTTTGCACTATGGAAGGCAAGGATTAGACTTTACATGAACTCTTTTGATGAAGACATTTTTAATTCTGTGTTGACAGATTGTCCAAGACCTCCCACAGGAACAAGTACATCAGCTGTTCCTCCTCCTTCAGGGACTGATGCTGACATAAAGAAGTGGAAGGCAGCAGATGCTAAAGCCATGAACATCTTGGCTCAAACCATGTCAGATGACATTTTCCAGAAAGTAGCTGATTGCAATACTGCTAAAGAGATCTGGGAAAAACTTTCAGAAATTGTATCAGGTTCTGCAGATGAAAGAAAGGATAGGAGATCCTACCTCATCACCCAGTATAAGAACTTCAAAAAGGCAGAGTCTGAGTCAGTTGCTGACATGTACAACAGACTGAGCCTAATCATCAGTGAGCTTAGATCACTAGAGAAGGACATATCTCTCACTGAGATAAATGACAAGATACTGACTTGTTTCCCTAGCTCTTGGGACTCAAGAATCTGGTCAATTAAAGATGGAAGAAATGTCTGTGAGTTATCCACAGAAGCCCTTCTAGGAAAGCTCAAGAGTTATGAGCAATTCATTAAGAAGAGAGAAGAAGAGCAGAAGACATCCACACCAACAGAAAAGGTTGAGAAAACCATTGCCTTCAAAGCACAGGAAGAAGAACCTAAAGAAAAGGTGTTGGGAAATGAAGAGCTTATGAGCCTACTGGTCAAAAGGTTCAATAAGCTGAATAAAAAGAACTTCAGAAGATGGTCATCCAAAGACAAAGACAAGCCAAGGTATGATAGATCTAATAATAAAGACATTATCTGCTTTGGCTGCAGGAAACCAGGACACATCTTCCCAAACTGTCCAGAAAATCAAGACAAGGACAGAAGGGACAAGAAGGAAAGAAAGGATAAAAGGAAGGATAAGGAGTCAAGGAAATACCATGACAAGCCTTCCTTCAGCAACAGCAAGCACACCAGAAAAGGATTTGTGGCTGAATCCTGGAGTGACTCTGATGAGTCTGATTCATCATCCAGTTCTAGTGATGATGAGGATGATGCAGAAGAAAAAGGATTCTGTATGATGGCCATCAGTGCATCTCAAAAGAACACTGATTCAGGGCCTGATGCTGACTACCCATCTGATCAGGAACTTACTGAGGATCAGGTAATAGATTCATTTGACTTTACTTCTGATGATTTCAAATCTGAGTTTAAATCTATGTGCATTGACTTGATTGAGTCTCAAAAGTTGATTAAAACTCTAAGTGAACAATTAATTGAATGCAAATCCATTAACTCAGATAATCTCAGACTCTTAGAAGAGTTGAAGCAGTGTGGGGAGGAGATAGCCTCACTGAAAAGTGAGCTATCTAAGGCCAAACAATTTGAAGAAACCCTTAATGGGAGAAGTATCAAATTGATGGACATCACAAGTACAGTGAACTCAAGATTGAATGGTTCACTGGGCTTGGGTGCTTCATCCAGCCAACCCATAGTGCTGACAACTCCAATCAAATTTACCAGTGAGAAAGGTAAAGGGGTCTTGATAGTGGCTAGGAAGAATGCTGACTTAACCCAGGAAATTGGACAAGAAGCGTCGAACGAAGCTCGACGGACGTCGACCAGAGCTCGACGTAATCGCAAGAAAACGTCGAACTCAGGTCGACGTCTTCTACCCTCTGAACAAAGCAAGCCTTCGCCGTCGAATGGAGCTCGACGCACTCACCAGAGTCCGTCGACTGAAGCTCGACGTGCGTCGAGCCAAGCTCAGAGCAAAAATCAGTTCTCAGGGGTTAACTCAAGATTTAATTCCAGCTCCACATCTCATCACTTTAACCCTTATGCCGAATGGATAATACCTCCTAGGAGATATCATCCTGTAGGCTATAAGAGTCAACCTGAGATGTCTTTTATTTCAGAATTTAAAGGATATCAAGAAAGGCCCAAGGTAAACTGGGTCAAAAACAATTGATTTGTTGTATGTGCAGATAAAGACCTATCCAATTGAGAACCAGCAGTGGTACTTGGATAGTGGGTGCTCAAAGCACATGACTGGCAACAAGGAGAACCTTGTGTCCTTCAAAGCCAAACATGGACCCAAAGTAATCTTTGGAGATTCAAATTTTGGACAAACAAAAGGCTATGGCCAAGTCAAGATAGGGTCAATCACATTTAAGAAAGTGGCCTATGTGGAAGGACTAAAGCACAACTTAATCAGCATCAGCCAGCTATGTGATGCTGGTTATCAGGTTTGGTTTACCAACTCAGCATGCAATATTGCATTAAATAACAACATTGTCTTAATTGGTAATAGACAAGATAACATATATCTAGTTGATTTCAATTCATCTAAAGTAGATATTTGCTTATTTAACTCCCTTAGCAAACCCAATGAACTTTCGCATAAAAGACTAGGACATGTGAACCTTAGAACCATTGCTAAGTTATCCCAAGACAACCTTGTTAGAGGACTACCTTCTGGTCCCTACAAGAAGGAAGGACTTTGCAAGGCCTGTCAGTTAGGCAAGCAAACTAAAAACAGTTTCAAGTCACTTAATAAGAGTGACTCACCTAGAATCTTGTACCTATTGCACATGGACCTTTTTGGACCAATTAATGTACAAAGCCTAGGAGGGAAATCTTATGCTTTAGTAGTTGTAGATGACTTCTCAAGATTCACTTGGGTGTTCTTTCTGAGGAAGAAGTCTGATAACTTCAAGATTTTGACAGATTTTCTCAAAGGCATACAGATTGAGTTCAATACTCACATTGCCCTGATCAGAAGTGATCATGGGACAGAGTTTGATTCTCTTCTCATGCTAGAGTTCTGTCAGAAGGAAGGTATCAGGCACACCTTCTCAGCTCCAAGAACTCCTCAACAAAATGGGGTAGTTGAAAGGAAAAACAGAACCCTTATTGAATCTGCCACAACATTGTTGATAGATGCTCACCTTCCTCTAACCTTTTGGGCAGAGGCAGTGAACACCTCCAACTATGTTTTGAATAGAAGCCTGATACATAAACTAAAGGGTATGACTCCCTATGAGTTACTCAAAGGGAAGAAACCTAAAGTGAATTACTTCAAAATTTTTGGTTGCATTTGCTTCATTCACAATAATGACAAGAAATACCTAGCTAAATTTGAAGCCAAAGCTGATGAAGGAGTGTTTCTGGGATACTCCATGACTAGCAAGGCTTATAGGGTTTTTAACAAGTGCTCAAATAAAATTGAAGAATCCATGCATGTTACATTTGATGAAACTAACATGTCTTATAAGGAGAAGGAGACTTCTACCATAAGCAATGTGCAGGAACATTCAATTTCAGAAAATCTGAAGCAGCTTACCATCACAGACAAAGGGTCATTACCTTAACCAATTCAGCAAGACACTGAACTCAGTGACAATGAAGAGGAATTTCAGGTTCTGGAAAGTTCAAAAGGCCAACAAATTGAAGAACCAGTTGTTGTTCCACAAGAGGAAACAACAACACAGGTTGGTGCATCATCAACACCCCTTGTTGATCTTGCAACAACAAGAGATCACCCAATCTCACAAGTAATTGGAGATATCTCAGTGGGTGTGCAAACAAGGAATCAAGTTAATCAAAATATTATGCACACCTGCTTCCTCTCTCAAATTGAGCCTCAAACCATACAAGATGCAGAGCAAGATCCAAACTGGATCATTGCAATGCAGGAAGAGTTGAATCAATTTGAAAGGAATAAAGTTTGGGAATTAGTACCAAGACCAAGGAACCAGCAAATTGTTGGAACCAAATGGGTATTCAGAAACAAGTTAGATGATCAAGGAATAATTGTGAGAAACAAGGCAAGACTTGTTGCACAAGGATATTGCCAAGAAGAAGGAATTGATTATGACCAAACCTTTGCACCAGTTGCAAGTTTGGAGGCCATAAGAATCTTCCTTGCATATGCAGCTCACAAGAGATTCAAGGTATATCAGATGGATGTCAAGAGTGCTTTTCTCAATGGAGACATCAAGGAAGAAGTTTATGTAAAGCAACCTCCAGGTTTTATCTCTCCAACCTTTCCTGATCATGTTTTTAAACTGCATAAAGCTTTATATGGTCTCAAGCAAGCTCCTAGAGCATGGTATGAGACCTTAGCTTGTTTTTTGTTGGAAAATGATTTTAAAAGGGGTAGAGTAGACCAAACTCTCTTTGTTAGAACCCATAGGTCCCATACCCTACTAGTACAAGTTTATGTAGACGATATCATATTTGGGTCTACAGATTCAAACTTATGCAAAAAGTTCTCACAACTTATGCACTCAAAGTTTGAAATGAGTAGCATGGGTGAGCTTGCTTTCTTTTTGGATTGCAAGTTAAACAACATGTGGATGGCATTTTCATTTCTCAAACCAAGTATGCTAGAGAATTGGTTAAGAAATTTGGAATGTCTGAAGCATCCTCTATGAAAACACCTATGCCTACAAATGCTGTTTTAGATGCTGATGAATCTGGAAAACCAGTTGATCAGACAAGCTATAGAGCAATCATTGGCTCATTACTTTATCTAACAGCTACTAGACCAGATATAATGTTTGCCACATGCATTTGTGCTAGATTCTAAGTAAGCCCTAGAGAGTCCCACCTCACATTAGTTAAGAGGATTCTTAGGTATGTAAAAAGTTGTCCAAATCTAGGTCTCTGGTATCCACATGACTCAGGATTTGATCTAACTGGATTTTCAGATTCTGATTATGCTGGATGTAGAGTAGACAGGAAAAGCACCAGTGGAACTTGTCAATTCCTTGGTGATAGACTTGTCTCCTGGTTTTGTAAGAAACAAACCTCTGTGTCCACATCAACTGCTGAAGCTGAATACATGGCTGCAGGTAGTTGTTGCTCACAGATTTTGTGAATTCAAAACCAGCTCCTAGACTATGGGTACAACTTAGAGATGTCTAAAATCTTTTGTGATAATACCAGTGCAATATCTATAGCTCAAAATCCAGTTCTCCATAGTAGGACCAAGCACATAGATTTCAGACATCACTTCTTAAGGGATAATGTAGAAAAGAAGAAAATTGCACTAGAATACATTTCCACTGAACTACAGAGAGGAGATATCTTCACCAAGCCCTTGGATGAAAAGAAGCACCTCTTTTTCCTCAATCAGTTGGGAATGCTAGATGGAGACAGCATAAATTAAAACTCCAAGATTTTGAAACCCATAATTAACAGGAATAGGAAAATTTCATTTTAAAATCTCCTGTCTGAGTGGTTGTTCTGAGCTCTGAACTAAGCTCAACGCGGCGTCGAACGGAGATCGACGGTCCGTCGCCCTCAAAAGCGTCGAACGTCGAACTCAGCTTCCAGCGTCGAACTAAGTTCACAGCTCCCTGGCTTCTTGAGTTTCTCTCTCCCCGGTCGACGTCTTCGTTCAACGTCGACCTGAGCTCGACGTATAGCTTCAGCCAAAGCGTCGAACGTCGACCTAAGCTGCACGCTGTTGAGTCGTTTCAGTTCTCCTAGAGCCTTAGAGCGTCGAACTGAGCTCGACGTTCTTTCCTTTTCTGCGTCGAACCCTAAGTATAAAATCATTTTCTCATCGTCGTTCGCAGTTGCGCTTTCATATCTTTCTGCTCAAGCTTTCTCCCTCCAAATTCCTTACTCTTGATCTTGGAAGGTATTCTTTTTGCAGGAAAATGGCGATCACAGCAGGAGCTCTGGCGGCTATGAAGTTCGATTCTGGATTCGATATCGACTTCGACTCTTTTGATGGATCTCCACAATATTTTTTGGATATACTGGACCTCTTCAAGGAGCAGCAACTGGTTAACTTTATGTCAACCAGGATCCCTCTCCCAGAGTCAGAAATCAAAGAGTGGAGTCTTACAGCAGTTATTTCAGACAACAATACATTGACTGGGAAAGTTTCAGGAAATGAGGTAGCCATCTCACCTCAAATCATTACAGAAGTTTTCAACTTTGCTGCTGGAGATGATGGCATAGAACTATCTGTGGAAGAGTATGCCTTGATGCTGGACAGGATGGGACATGCTGCTGGTAACCCCTCTAAACTCCTCAAAGTTAACCTAGCCATTGAATATAGGTTATTAGCTGACATTACAAGCAAAGTGATCTGTGCAAAGAGGACTGCACATGATGCAATTACTAGGCATCAGTTCTGCCTCATGGCTGCACTTATAGATAAGAAACATCCCAACTAGGGATTGATTGTGTTTGAATTGATTAAGAAAAAATTGGATAAAAACTCTGTCCACTTTGGAAGAGTTCTTGGGTTGATTCTCAACCATTGCTGCCCTCAACTGCTTGTGTCCTCCAAGAAGCACATCAATGCTTCCAAGAGGCTCACATGTGCCCTAATTGGCAAGTGGGACAGAAGAATTGTGAATCCCAGGGCAGCAGCAGCAATGAAATCCTCTGCAGACACCAGGACTGTAGAGGTCACTCCCTCTCAGTCCACTGGTCCAGAAGCAGGGTCTGTGCCATCTGACTCTCTCACCCTCCCATCCACTTTCATCCCCTCAACCACAGTTCTCTCATCCTCTCAACCACTACCTTCCTCCATCTCTACCATTGCCTCCTCCCTTCCACCTCACACTACTTTCCTTCCCATAAGCTTGGATTCCTCCCCTCATGAGGATCTCTTTTCTTTTGACATGCATGAAGACTCCTTCATGGATGCCTCTACCTCCTCTCCTCATGAATTCCCCCATTCATCTACTTTTTCAGAGCTACTCTTTTCCTCCATCCATGAGCCAGTTACACCTCCACTGTCTGCACCTCCCTCAACATCTTCCTCATTTACAGTTTCTACTACTCCATCTACCACTACTCAAGTTCCCCTTGAGCAAGTAGCCCTACTGCCCTTAGCCAATCAAATCTTTGACCTTCTATCCCCTAGGCTCTCCTCCCTCCTGGATGCCAAGCTGGCTCCTCTAATTCTTTCCCTGAGCACTCTTTCTGCCTCTGTATCCTCCCTCTCCTCTCAGTTGGCATGCCCTTCTTCTGGGGGCCTAGAGTCAACTACCACTGATTCTAGGTAGGGGGAGATGTTAGCAGAAGAAGAGCTGCCTCCTTCTTCAGTTCAGTTTGTTCAGACATGTTCAGAGACAGTATCAGTTGCAGAAGTTCAGATAGTATCTGAGGCCCCTCCTCCAGCTTCTGTTCAGAGCTTCTCCCCTCCAGCTCAGATTCAAGAAGATCTGTCTAGGGCTATTGTCCCATTTCACAAGATCCCTGATGCAGCAGTGGTAGCAGTGGCTCCTGCTAATAATGAAATTGAAATGTTAGCAGCTGTTGAAACTTCAGGTGAAGCAATTGAAACACCTGATGCAGTTGAGACCCATGTCTCCCAAGCCCTTCAGGAACCAGCCTCTTTAGTCTCTATGGCTCCTGAGGCTGTGCTCTCTTCTGCAGTGGTAGTCTCCTCCTCCCCTCTGACAGTAGCTCTTCCTTCAGTTTCCCCCTCAGCAGCTCCAGACTCCATCAGTTTTCCTATCTTTAAAAGGAAGTACATAGATCCATATGAAGAATCTCAAAGTTCAGAAGATGAGTTTGCTACAGATTCTGATGACTCCTCTGCAACTATTGCAAGGAAGAGGAAAGCTAGATCAAAAGCTTTGAAAAGAGTTCCAATTGCCAGAGCTACAGACCATGACATTCCCTACTATATCAAATACAATTGTGAAATCACAGAGCCATGGATGCAGTACTCCCAAAATCAGAGAAAAGCAATGAAGAAGAAAAGAAAGTTCAATGAAGGACCATCCAAACCTGTCCATCAGCCTCCACCTCCACCTCCTCCAGATGCAGGTGCAGGTGCTAGTTTATCCTCCAATCCAGCCCCTTCAGCTCAACATGGAAAGACATATCAAGCTAGAAGATATCAAGGAGACAGTCAGCAAAGGGGAGGTCAGCAAAGAGGAAACTATAGGGGCAGGCAGTCTAGAGGAAGATCAGGTTCTCAACCTTATCAAAGGGGAGGAGCCATTGATCCAACCTCTGGCCCCTATCCCTATAGACCTAGAACTGACCTCACCCCAACTACCTCTCAAGAACTCTCCTCTAACAGATTTGAACCAGCTGTACCCTTTGAAGATCCCACCAAAACTCCAGCCTACTGGAAAGCCAGAATGACAGAAATGGCTGCTTTAAATGAGATTAATAAAGCTAGAGAAAAAGGTCTGGACACCTCTCATATCAGTACAATGTCAGACCAAAGAAAAGAGGAATTGGAGAAATATAAGTCTAAGAAATTCTTTGATTCAGACAGATATATGCAACTCCATCCTGCAGCTGTACCACCCAGTGCAAGAGATCAAAAATCTTTAGGTGCAGCTGATGACTACAGATCTAAAAAGGAAGCTTCAAATCCAAACAGAGAAATCATCTTCAAAAAGAGTGATCAAGACAAAGCCTCAAAGGGAAAGTAAAGTAAGATGCTTTAATTCTTTCTATATATGCTGGACTCAGGACATTTGAACATTTGTGCTGCTATATAATGTTATATATATGCTGCTTTTTATTCTGTCATGTCTGGTTGTATTGTAGTGTATTGTATCTGCTTTATCTTTATTTGAATCCCAAAAATCATGTAAATAGTAATCCTAATCCAAATAGGGGGAGATTGTTGGAACACCCTATTACTATTTGGACCAGGATGACTATACTTCTATAGGGATTTTGGTTTGTGACCTCCTTGTTGCTTATAAAGGTCACATAGGCTAGGTAGAATAATCTTCAGCTCGACGTAGAGTCGACCTCTGCTCGACGCAGAGTCGATCTCAGCTCGACGCTGAGTCGACCTCAGCTCGACGCAGAGTCGACCTCAGCTCGACGCAGAGTCGACCTCAGCTCGACGTAGAGTTGACCTCCGCTCGACGTTCCGTCGAACCCAGTTCTACTTACAGAAAACACTCTCTGGCCGACGTGTGTCGTGCTCAGATCGACGTTTTATTGTGAGCTCGATGCTTTTCAGACCTCCGTCAGTTTTGGATAGGAATTCAAATTCCCTCTGTCAGACAATTAATGCTGAAGATTTATTGGCCGTTACAGCATATCTGGTGCATGGCTCAAGGAATTTTCTAAGGAATGTCTGCCTGTCATTTCCTTTGAGGCATGGACATTTAAGGAAAGAAATTAATGCTGACTTCCAACGGCTATCAAAGAAAAGGAAGGAGAAGACCCAGATATATATTTAATTTCTTGGATATACAGAATATAAAGAAGAACATACACAGGACTTAAGCTTCTTTCTCTGTGTGATATTGTTTTGAAAGCTCACTCACAGGAATTCTGATTGCTTCAGACACAACCCTCCAACCTTCTTGGATCATCTCTTGCTAGAGCAAATCAGATCTTTTGAAGACCTGTCACCCTTATGCAGAGTTCTCCTTCCTGAACCTCTTCTTGATCTCAGGGGGAGCTTTGACAACAAACACAGATCCACTTTTGCTTCTCTCTGCTTGTTGATAGAGAAGACAACCTCATCCCTTTTTTCTTTTTCTTTCTATACAGGGTTTTAACTCCCTTCAAAAGTTACTTTTGGTTTTGCTGAAACCTGGTCAAAATCAGCTTCTTTGGTTTGTGAGAACCTGGTCAAAAACTCTCTGGTGCTCAAGACACCTGATCAACTCATCTTGAAGTGGATTCCTATCAAGGGTGATAGAAGAGTGGATGTACCCAGATTTTGGGAACCACTATAGCTCCTTGTGTCGTCTGGATTGCTTGTCTCTTTGTGTTTTGCTTTGTGCTGTGAATTTCCTTTTACTCTGATTATTTGCTATAGCACCATACACTAAGTAAATACAAATTTTCTCTGCACACAAGTTTTTATTTGCAAAATTATTTTAAATAACTCTATTCACCCCCCCTCTAGAGTTAAGATTGATCTTATCCTGCACTTTCAGAACTGGAGAGGACCTCCTCCTCCTTCTCCAGCAGCTAGAGCATCTGGAAACATATCTCATTCCCAAAGGTCTTCTCAACAATCTCACCAATCCAGACCCTCTTATCAAAAGCAGGACAAGTCATCCAGACCCTACTCTAAAGGAAGGAGGCATCATTATCAGAAATCTACCAAAAGTACTCCTGATCTAATTCCAGAGACTATTAGTCCTCAGAAGACTCTGGATGATCAAAAGAAAGATGTCAGTCTTGAAAGAGCTCCTTCTCCTGCATATGACCCAGAATTGGACCCAAATTTCAGGATGGCCATATTCAATGAGCTGATTGCTCTATCTCAAATCAGAAAGGCCAAAGAAGAATGCAAGGATGCTTCTAAATTTTCTACAATATCTATATATAGAAAGAAAGAACTTGAAAGGTATCAGCTAAATAAATTATTTAATGTTGATAGATATATGAACCTGCATCCAGAAGCTGTAGTTCAAAGAGCTGTTTCCCAGAAGACTATTTGTGACCAAGACATGAAGATTACTCAGAGGGAAACATAAAATCCAAAAAGGACAATTGTTTTTACAAAACCATCTTCTGCTCCTCATCCAGCTGATTCTTGATCTTTTATGTTTTGTTATTTCATATCTGAACTATTTGTATAACCATAGATCTATCATATCTGTTGAAAGTTTTAAAAGTCTGTCAGATATTTATTGCTGTGTTTTTCAGTTTTTAATTTATTTTTTGTTGGTTAGTGACCTCACCAAAATAGGGGGAGATTGTTGAAACACCAATTTGGATTTGGGTTAGGTTCAATAATTAAGATTGTTGACTCATTTTGTATAGTTTAGGGTCAATTTATTTGGTTCTAAGGTTAGGTCAGTCTGATTTGGTTAGACTCTTATGTTCCAGCCCTTAGAAAACTCTAGAGACTCAGACTTAGAAGAAATTCTGTTTTCAAGAGTTCAGAAATTAGTTCGAAGTTCTTTGAACTCGGCACGACGATCGTCGATTCCTGATCAACGAACTCTGAGTTTCAACTCTAAGCTAAGCTCGAAGATATCCGAGCTCAGGTTGACGAAATCCCTCCTCTACTTAGTTTCTCTGGTCGATGAAAGTCTATCTCAAGTCGACGAACATGGATCTCAGCATTGTCAGATTCATTCCAGATCAATTATCTCTGAGATTAGCTCGATGAAGGAGATTTCTCAGCTCGACGAACGTGGAGTTCAGGTCGACGTAATCTCTTCTGAGTTTGACTCATTCTGATAAGAGCCAGGTTGTTATTTTCTCTCTCAATTTGAATTCTAATCTAAGGCATTAATTCTCTGAATAATTAATGCATATATTCTCAAGAATATAGCCGTTCCAAGGCAACATTAATTATGGATTTCATAGAGTTAATTACTTGAATTATTTACTGGGATAATTGAGGAAACACATTAAAGACAAATTCCAGCAGTTTCAACTCCTAGAATCTCAGTAGTAATTCAGGATATTATTCAAAATTCAATGGAAGGAAATACTCTGTGAATATAAAAGATCTTTTTCAAAAAGAAGAACAACAATTACAATAATACAGCTGCTGATACACGACACAGAGAAGAAATTCTTATTGCTAGTGTGCTTATAAGAAATTGAAGAAGAACAACAATATAAGATCATTAGTCTTCTTCAGTTTATGGCTTCAGGATTCTTCAGAGACAAACAACATTCATCTGTCTAAAAGCTTCCTGAAGAAACATCAAGCTTGTTGAAGGCCTACACCCTGAGCAAAGCTCTCATCTTCCTGAACCATTCAACATCTCCGGGGGAGCTTTGACAACAACAATCCACTTGTCTTCTCAAGTTGTTTGAGAAAGAGAAGACACCATCACTTTCTTTACCTCACTGTAAAAAGGGTTTTTTAACTCTCTCCAAATGTTATCACTTGGTTGCCAAGTCTCCTTAACAAAAAACTTGTGTTGGTTTATGGGCACCTGATCAAAAAACCAAAAGGGTTGTGAGATTTCCCTTGAAATAGATCTTATTATCACAGGGCACCTGAGAAAAAACTTATAGTGATAGAGCACCTGATCAAAAACTTGTTAGTGGATTCCTATCAGGGTGGTAGAAGAGTGGATGTACCCAGTTTTGGGGAACCACTATAAATTGCTTGTGTCGTCTGGTTGTTCTATTTCTTGTTTTGTTGTGCTGTGATTTTTTTTTACTTCTCTCTATATACTTTAATATAAATTATTTTAATTCTGCTATAAAAACTAATCGGGTTTTTTAAAATACTCTATTAACCCACCCCCCTGCTCTAGAGTTAGTCAGATCTATCCCTCACTTTCATACCCCAGGCATCCGCTCTCACGTATCAGGACGATCTCGTCTTTGCAAGGGTTGGAGATGATGCCCCGGGGGGGGGGGGGCAACTTGGAAAAGAGAAAGTGGTGGAAGGAAGCGAGCGAGACCTGGCGGGTAGGGAGTTGTTAATTAGCCCTGCGAGTGATGTCTCCCCGAGATACGTCATCGCGCGAGTGGAGTCGGCGAGACCTATAGAGAGAGGGTCCCCATTCTGCGAGTTGATCATTTCCGCTACAGTCCTGGAGTGGTTCAAGGAGCCCGGAATGACCTACTATGTGGGAAAAGATGACCCTCTCCAGCACTTGAAATGGTTCGAAGATGTGGTCTCCATCAGGACGATGAAGGACGCATTGAAGTGCCGTCTTTTCGCCATTACCTTGAAAGATAAAGCTAGGGACTGGTTTCATCAACACCTAACTGGATCGATCAATGGCTTCGAGGACCTGAGAAGAAGTTTCCAATTGTGTTTCTCAACCTCGAAGGAAAGGAAGAAGAACACTTATTCAATCTTTCTGATACGGTAAAAGAGGAATGAATCCTTGGCCCAGTACGTTAATAGATTCTAGGAAGAAATCTTGGATATTCAGGAGGTGCCATGATTTGCTCTCCAAATGGCTTTCACCGTTGAACTGTGGGAGAGTTTCTTCAAGATGAGCTTAACCTGAAAGGCGTCGTTATCATTTGAAGGGTTGATGGAGAAAGCAGCAAAAGAGATAGCGATGGAGGCGGCGAACCCAGTGTTTGCCAGGAAATTGACGAGGTTGATGGAGGCTGAGTCGAGAAAGCCGGGAGGGGAAATAAAGCAAGAAGTAAGGAGGAGGGAGGAGCCGAGGGCCCCGACATATCTATAGTTTGGTTGGAGGCAGCTAGGAGGTCGTGTTCAAGGGCAAGGAGGAGGTTTTCCCCAAGGGGTAAGGAACTACCAGGGAGGACCAGAACGACTCAACCAGCATGGGTGGGGATATGGTCCTAGACTACCCTTACCCCTGACTCAGCAAGCTATATCCATCGGCTAAGGTAGAGGAAGGGGAAGAGAAAGGGGGAGAGCAGAATATGGTGCTGGAAGGAGGAGGAATCACCAGGAGGGGAGGTGGGAGGAGGAGGTAGCATTGTTGTATTGTGACGTTAATGAGGAGGAAGGTCATGCAATGGCTTCCTTCCCGGGGTTTCTGGAGATGAAGAGAGCTAGAGGAGCAGGGGAGCAGCAGCTACCATATAACACCCCCATCCGTCACATAAAATATAACATAAGGTCCGGCCAGGGCCCCACGCCATATACAACGGACAGTTAGCAGAGTTACGTAAGATTACCAAATTAAAACATAAAGAACACGCATCCTAACTCAGAGAATTCTAGTGGAAACTATTTAAAACAGTTATAAGAACCAGAATACAATAACATGAATGTCCACGATAACCATAGGTAGGAATGACAGCAAAATACACAAAAGTCTCGTCCTTAGGGCCTTACAAGTGCTTACTTAAACAATACATGTTTTCCATACTTCGGCATGTAGGCCGGCCACACATGAGCATAGTAGAGTTAATATTTTGCTTTATCCTTCAAGGGCCAGCACAGCATCAAGAGCATCAGACCGCTACTTGCCACTAGGCTCACCTTTTCCTGCATACGAACTATCCACTGAATGGTGGTAAAAGAAGGCAACAGTAAGCTAAAGCTGACCAAATTATAATGATTCCACCCCTTAATCAGGGTGGTGGTGCTCCTTCCCTGCATTTTATAAGTATAACCAAATGTGATGGTGAAAGTACAATTTAAGAACACTTCATCACAGGTGTAGGCACACACGGCCACACACCCAGTGCTCTCAAGGCACATTCTCGGTAACTCGGTTCACCACCGCCCCCAGGACGGTAGCATCGTGAGCAAATAAGACTTTTTCAACCGAAGTCTAATACCCGCCCTCTATGACATTGGCAAGTGCCATGTACCTTAGGTCTCTTTAACCGAACAACATAGAGCGGTTACGATTCCACTCAACCCGTTGCTCACACCGCCATGTAAACTTAAGTCATTGGCGCGGGTCAAGCTTCCCCGAGTCCCGAAGTACCGATCAAACAATATTATATAACCCGGTTATGTACAAGGTTGGCTCCCAGGCCATCAAGATGGAAGAAATGCGCTTCTGCCCAGTTTTTCGGGTACACCTTGGAGTTAGTCACCAAGGCTCCCTCTTGTAATCTACCACGGAGAAAACCCAAAAGACAAACGGCACGGAGTATTCTCTGGCAATACAAGCATAATGAAAACATCACCGATCAAGACCAATTTGTACGGATAGGCTTTACACACCATGCCTACGTCTGTACTTCGATTCCGGACTCTAAATGTAAAACGACGGCGATAAACCATATCTACCTGAAACAATACCTCACACTAACCACCCACTCGCGGGAGAGAGTTTCCTATGCAAAAAGGAAGAGGACTTCACATTTCCAAGTAGATAATTGTTACCCCAGAGGTTCGTTTCGGCACCATGGAAAACTAGCCAGATGAAAAGCACAGCAACGGACTCGCCTCCGTGGATCTGGACTCAGCTCGCAATTTGGAGCTCCGAAGCACCAACAATGGAGAGATTCCTCCTTCTTCTTCTCCCTTTTCTTTCCCCTCTCGCTAAATTTTAGAAAGAATAATGGCCAAATGGAATGAGTCCTAAACCCTCATTTCCCGGACATATACCAACTGGAAGGATTCTGGGTCGTCGGATCACTCTTAAATAAAATGAATTGCCTTGATTTGCCATTAAAATCGTCTTCTTGGGTCCGCACATGGCTTGTCACATGCCCGTGTCACACGCCGTTCTCACTATCATACGAGAAATTGTCGATCTCAGAACAGGATACGGCCTCTGACATGCCCGTATCAACCTGGAAACGCCCGTGTCAACCCTGGACACGGTCGTGTCACAGGCCATGTACCTCAATCGATGCTGAAACCGTCAAGCCCGAATAGAACACAGCCATATGACACCCCTGTATCACAGGCCGTATGCCCTACAAGCCTTCGGACATGCCCGTGTCCTAGGCCATGTTGGTCATTCTACACAGCTCGACAAACACCGAGCAAGACACGGCTTTGGACATGCCCGTGTCCCAAGCCGTATTGCTCAGTCGACACAACCTACTCAAATCCGAGATTTGGGGTGTAACAATTCTCCACCCCTTATAAGAATTTTGTCCCGAAATTAGAGAATGGAAAAGTACACAAAATTAAATGGTACATGAGTAGATTAGCTCAGGGTACTTCTCATGCATGGTCTGGTCTCGCTCCCATGAAAGCTCCCCACTACTGTAATTGTCCCATCGGACATTGACCATCCTGATAGCTTTGTTCCGCAATTGTTTGACCTCCGTATCCTCGATCCGAATGGGTCTAACTTTCATTGTTAGCCCACTATCGACCGTGTTGGTACCCCAGTTTGATTTGAGTTTAGTCTTGTCTTTTTAGTCCCTTGACCCAAGAAATATCTATGGTCAATGGTTTGTAGTCTAGCTGTAGAGTTCTCACTTTTCCAGATTGAGAATTTGGTTAAGTAGTTTGTTTGTTCGACTATCGTCGAACGCCGCTCGACTATCGTCGACTAACTGTTCGACGATCGTCTATCAGTTGTTCGACTTACAGTCTGCGTGGATAGTTCGATTATCGGTTGATAGTTTGACTATCTGTGTGCATTGATAGTTCGACTATCTGCTTGGATAGGTCGACTATCTGATAGTTCGACTATCTGTTGATAGGTCGACTATCTGTTTGTTTTTGATAGTTCGACTATCTGTTGATAGGTCGACTATCTGATAGATCAACTATCTGTTCTGCGTTGATAGTTCGACTATCTGTTGATAGGTCGACTATCTGTTCTCGCTTGATAGTTCGACTATCTGCTTTGATAGTTCGACTATCTGTTGATAGGTCGACTATCTGTTTGTTTTTGATATTTCGACTATCTGTTGATAGGTCGACTATCTGATAGCTCGACTATCTGTTGATAGCTCGACTATCTGTTTTGCCCTGATAGTTCGACTATCTGTTGATAGGTCGACTATCTGATAGTTCGACTATCTTCTGGTAGTTCGACTATCTGCTGTGATAGTTCGACTATCTCCTTTGATAGTTCGACTATCTGGATCGTTCGACTATCTGTCTGATAGTTCGACGATCTCCGTGCGTCGGTCGACGATCTCCGAAGGTCATTCGACGCTTTCTGTCTGCCTTTATATTTTGTATTTATTTATTATATTTAATTAATTAATACATTATCTGGCATATCTTTTCAGTTGTTTTATGATAATATTTCCAGGCATATCTGCTCTATTCTTTTTGCCTGTGTAAAATCCTTTTAGATAAAGTTGTTTGTCTTATTAGCTGACTTTGTATTTTACTTTATCTGCTGACAGTCCTTTATAGCCGTTAGACTGAAAAGTCTTCCTTCTGCTATAAAGAGTATTTCTCTGATGTGACTTTAATTAGTCCTTCTGTTATTTGATTTGATCCTACAGCTTCTTAGAAAGAGGTTCATTCCTTTTATAGGATGTCTTGCTGCAGAGTTTGTTTTGTTGTGTGTTAATTGCAGCCCAGGTCTCAAGTTTCAGAAGAAGACAAGTAATTCAAATTGAAGAGAGCCGTTGCTTGCTATTGATATAAAAAGGACCCTTTGAAGAAGGATTCAAGCTAGCTAATAGCTAACCAGTTGTTCACTTAAGCATTCAAGCCTTCATCAAGATCAAGTCTTCTGCTCTCAGCAATAATCATCTAACTGAGAAGTGTTAAGATCTTCTACTCTTCTTCAACCTGAGTTCTCCTGCTTTAAGGAAGTTCAAACTCAGAGTTCTTTTGAAGAAGAAGAAGAAGATAGCTGCTTGAAGATCTTTAATTTATTATTTATTATCTTCTTGTAGTTTTTCCTTCAGAGCTCTGAAGAGTTTTCTGCACTGAAGCAAGACTTCACCTGGACATCTTTGAGCCAGGGGGAGCCTTGATTCTTTAGAGCTTTCTAGCTCAGTGCAAGTTTTTGTGCTTCTCTAATCTATTGTATAATAGAGAAGACATCTTAACCTTCTTCCCCCTCCTGTACAGGGTTATTACTCCCTTCAAAAGTATCCCTTGGTGGCAGGGCACCTGATCAAAAACCTATGCTTGGTTTTTAGACACCTGATCAAAAGTCTAAAGGGTTTCTGGATCTACCTGAAGAAGATCCTGTTGGTGGCAGGGCACCTGATCAAAAACCTGAGTGGATTCCTACCTTGTTGGTAGAAGAGTGGACGTACCCAAGTTATTTGGGGAACCACTATAAATTCCTTGTGTCGTCTGAATTGCCTTGTTTATTTCCTACTCTGTGGCTGTGAATAGATATAACTAGGTTGCTAGTTGCTGATTAGGATTTCCAAGCCTTAACTGTAATTACAGTTAGCTTGAGTTTGTGCACAACACTTGTGTTAGGCTTTAAGGTTAATTCTATCATCTATAATCTTTTAATTCCGCAATTCACTCCAAGGGAGTTGGGTAGACCTTCAAACTTTGTCTAGTGCAAAATTTGATAACTCTATTCACCCCCCCTCTAGAGTAGTATCTATCCCTTCACTTTCAATTGGTATCAGAGGGAGGTTGACTGACTGAATAGGCTAACACCTAAGTCACAAGATCCTGATAGATACCAAAGCTTATAGATATTCACTATCATGGCCCAGTCCAAGGATTATTCCAGCACCAGACCTCCAGCATGCAACTTAGCTAAGTTTGGCATCTGGAAGGCAAGGATAAAATTATATATGAATTCTATTGATGAAAGCATCTTTGCTTCTATTTTGTCAGGTCCCCCAAGAGCACCTGCTGCTGCTACTGCCTCATCATCTGATATGAGTGCAGTGCCTCCTCCAGATTACAACGATGAGTACAAGAAGGCCAAAATAGCAGATGCTAAGGCAATGAACATACTAGCTCAGACAATGTCAGATGAGGTATTCCAGAAGGTAGCTGACTGCTCTTCAGCAAAAGCTATGTGGGATACACTGAACCAGATTGTGGCTGGTTCAGCTGATGAAAGGAAGGACAGAAGGTCCAACCTGATCTCACAGTATGAGAACTTCAAGAAAACTGATGCTGAATCAGTTGAAGCCATGTACACCAGGCTCAGCTCAATCATCAATGAGCTGAGGACCCTTGACAAGGACATATCATTGACAGAGGTCAATGATAAGATTCTTATGTGCTTCCCTAGCACATGGGATCTAAGGATCTGGCCCATCAAGGAAGCCAGAAGTACAAATGAGATCTCCACTGAAGCTCTTCTCGGCAAGCTTAAGTCTTTTGAGCAAGTGCTGAAGACAAGGGAAGCAGAAGCAGAAGCAAAGACCCCTACTCCAACAAGAAAAGAGCAATCTCTAGCTCTTAAGGCTGCTGATGCTTCTGAAGGCAGCCAATCAAATGAGGAACTAATGGCATTGTTTGCCAAGAGGTTTCTCAAGATGGGGAGAAAGGAGTTCAGAAAGAAGTCTTCACGCTATGAAGACAAACCAAGGTATGATCGTTCACCTGCTAAAGAAATTATTTGTTATGGTTGCAGGAAGCCTGGACACATCTTACCAGAGTGTCCAGAGGAGAAGAACAAAGACAAGAGAAAAGAATAGGAATAGCACAGGAAGCATTCCAAGCCATCCTCCTACAAAAACAAGAAGAAGGAGAGAGGTTTCATTGCTGAAACCTGGAGTGATTCTGATGAAGAATCCTCCTCATCAAGCTCCAGTGAGGATGAGGAAGAGAAGAGGGCAAAAGAAGTTTGCCTGATGGAAATAGATGCCTGCAGCAACCACTCTGCTGCAGAGAGTTCAGATTCTGATGAAGATATGCCTACAGAAGATGAGGTACTCTCTTTTATGATTTTACCTCAGCTGAATTTAAATTAGAATTTAAAACTTTGTGCTTAGATTTGATTAGCTCAGAAAAGGAGATAAAAGAACTTAGAAATAAGTTAGCTGACTCAGAATCAATAGCTACAGAAAATGTTAGGTTAAAGGAAGATCTCACTACTTGTAGTGAAGAAATTAAATTTCTTAAAATGGAGTTAGCTAAGTCTAAGAGGTTAGAAGAATCACTTAATGGTAGAAGCCTTAAGTTGTTAGAAATTACCAGCATGACTAACACTAGGTCAGGTAATGACAAACTAGGCTTAGGAGCTTCTCCCAGTGAACCCCCAGTACTACTTAAAAATAATCTTTCAACTCCAGTAAACTTCATTTCAGCTAGTGGAATGAAGAACACTGAGCAAGTAAACCTAGTTAATAAAACTTTAAATAAAGCTAAGAGAGAAAAGAGAAAGAAATTTTTTAAAGAAATGCAAAGAGCGTCGAACGCCGCTCGACGATCGGAAGCTCAATGGTCGATCGAAGCTCGACGATCTGACCGCCCATCGTCGAACGTCGATCGACGTTTTCAACATGATTTTCAAAATCATAATCAGTACCATAGAAACCTAAATGAAAATAGAAACCCTAGGTTTGTTGACCCATCATCTGCATGGAGAATCCCACCTAGGAGATCTCACCCACTAGGTTATCACCCTCAGCCTGCATTTTCATATATTTCCAGTTTTTCTTATGTGAAAAACAAGGGACCCAAGGTTACCTGGGTCCACACTGTCTAAATAAATGTCTTGCAGGTGAAGGCCTATCCAATCACTCAAAATAAGTGGTATTTGGATAGTGGATGCTCTAAGCATATGACAGAAAACAAAGATCTTCTGTCAAAGTTCAAAGCTAAGCTCGGAAAGGTTATCTTTGGAGACTCCAGCTGTGGTCAGACAGAAGGCTATGGCAAGATCACAATTGGAGCAGTTACTTTCAAGAGAGTTGCATATGTCAATGGACTGAAGCATAATTTGATTTCAGTCAGCCAGCTATGTGATGCTGGCTACCAGGTTTCATTTTCTAACTCTTCTTGCAATATTACTTTAAATAATAATGTTGTTTTAGTAGGTATTAGAATAGGTAATATCTATTTAGTAGATTTCAATTCATCTCATTCTGAAATCTGCCTGTTTAATGAAGTAACAATTAATAATAATTCTTTGTGGCATAAGAGGCTTAGTCATGTTAACCTTAAAAATATATCTAGGTTATCTAAACACAACCTTGTTAGAGGTTTACCTTCTTGCCCCTACAAGAAGGAGAGCCTATGCAAGGCTTGTCAGCTAGGCAAGCAAACCAAAAACTCTTTTAAATCTGTAAATAAGAGTGATTCTCCTAGAATCCTGTATCTATTAC
This sequence comes from Platanthera zijinensis, assembly GCA_039513925.1. Taxonomy (NCBI): domain Eukaryota; kingdom Viridiplantae; phylum Streptophyta; class Magnoliopsida; order Asparagales; family Orchidaceae; genus Platanthera; species Platanthera zijinensis. The sequence continues at coordinate 94,647,790 of CM077083.1, forward strand.
ACTTGGACCTTTTTGGCCCAATAAATGTACAGAGTTTAGGAGGGAAGTATTACACCTTAGTAATTGTAGATGACTTCTCTAGGTTCAGTTGGGTTTTCTTTTTGAGAACTAAGTCTGATAACTTCAAAGCCCTTACAGACTTTCTACTATGTGTGCAGACTGAGTACTCTACTCATGTGGCCTTGATCAGAAGTGATCATGGTACTGAGTTTGACTCTCTTCTCATGCAAGAATTCTGTGAGAGAGAAGGTATCAAACATAGCTTCTCAGCTCCTAGAACTCCTCAACAAAATGGGGTAGTTGAAAGGAAGAATAGAACACTCATTGAAGCTGCTAGCACATTGTTGGCAGATGCTAACATGCCTCTCTCCTATTGGGCAGAAGCTGTTAGTACAGCCAATTATGTCTTAAATAGAAGTTTGATACACAAACTTAAGTGTAAAACTCCTTATGAGTTGCTTAAAGGAAAGAAACCTAAAATTAATTATTTCAGAATTTTTGGTTGTGTTGTTTATATTCATAATAACAATAAAGAATATCTTAGGAAATTTGAAGCAAAAGCTTCAATGGGAATCATGCTTGGATATTCCCAAGTAAGCAAAGCTTATAGGGTTTAATAACAAATCAACCTGTAAAATAGAAGAATCTGTGCATGTATCTTTTGATGAGCATCAGATGTTTTACAAGGAGAAAGAAAATTCTCCTTCCTCTAGTTCATTGCAGGTACCTGATGCTCCTCAAGAAATTCTTCAACTATCAACTCTTCAGATCACTGAATCAGACAGTGATGAAGACATTGCAGAAGCAGTTGTTGTTCCACCAACAGTAGATCAAATTCCTCCTGAGGAATTAATCCCAACTGTTGCTGAAGATCACATCCCACCTGCTGATATTGTCACACTTAGAGATCACCCCACATCTCAAGTGATTGGAGACATATCAGCTGGTGTGCAAACAAGACACCAATTAAGACAGGATGTGATGCATGCTTGTTTCCTCTCACAGGTTGAGCCCCTCACCTTTAAAGATGCAGAGCTAGATCCCCACTGGATCATTGCTATGCAAGAGGAACTCAATCAGTTTGAGAGATGTAAAGTTTGGACTTTGGTTCCAAGACCTAAAGGCCAACTGATCATAGGCACCAAGTGGGTGTATAGAAACAAGTTGGATGCAAATGGAATTATAGTAAGGAATAAAGCAAGGCTTGTAGCTCAGGGCTACAACAGGAGGAAGGTATAGATTATGACCAAACCTTTGCTCCTATTGCCAGGCTAGAAGCAATAAGGATCTTCTTGGCCTATGCAGCCTACATGAAGTTTAAGGTGTTCCAAATGGATGTCAAAAGTGCATTCCTGAATGGTGAGCTTAAGGAAGAGGTGTTTGTTGAACAACCACCAGGGTTTGTTTCTTCAACTCAGCCCTCACATGTGTTTAAGTTACAGAAAGCTCTATATGGACTAAAGCAAGCTCCCAGAGCCTGGTATGAGACTCTAGCTAGTTTCCTTTTAGAGCACAACTTTACTAGGGGAGTAGTTGATAGAACCCTTTTCGTCAAGCATCACAAGGACACAATCCTGTTAGTTCAGGTGTATGTAGATGATATTATATTTTGCTCCACTGATCCCAAACTTTGCAAAAGGTTCTCTGACCTGATGGACTCTAAGTTTGAGATGAGTAGTATGGGTGTGTTGTCTTACTTTCTTGGTCTCCAAGTTAAGCAAGATGCTGATGGTATCTTCATCTCCCAATCCAAATATGCCAAGGAATTGGTAAAGAAATTTGGGATGGCTGATGCTTCAGCAATGCCTACACCTATGGCTACTAATGTAGTTATTGATTCTGATGATCACGGCAAGCCAGTTGATCAAAAGAATTATAGGGCCATTGTTGGTTCCCTATTATATCTAACTGCAAGTAGGCCTGATATAATGTTTGCTACATGCCTTTGTGCTAGATTCCAGGTCAACCCCAAGGAATCTCATCTGATTCTTCTAAAGAGAATCCTGAGATACCTGAAGGGATGTCCAGATCTAGGACTTTGGTACCCATCTGAGTCAGAATTTGAATTAATTGGATATTCTGATTCTGATTATGATGGTTGCAGAGTTGACAGGAAGAGCACCTCAGGAACTTGCCAGTTCCTGGGAGAGAGATTGGTCTCTTGGTTCTGTAAGAAGCAGGCTTCTGTCTCAACTTCAACTGCAGAGGCTGAATATATAGCAGCTGCTAGTTGTTGTTCACAGATCCTGTGGATTCAAAACCAGCTTGTGGATTATGGTTACTCACACAAGAACACCAAAATCATGTGTGATAGTACCAGTGCTATCTCAATTGCACAAAATCCAGTGCACCACTCTAGAACGAAGCACATTGAGATTCGGCACCATTTCCTGAGAGATTGTGTGAAAAAGAACAAGATTTTTCTTGAGTTCATATCCACTGAGTTTCAGAGAGGTGATATATTCACCAAGCCTTTAGATGAACAGAAGCATCTGTTCTTTTTAGTTCAATTAGGCATGATCAATGGACGAGACTAAGTGTGACTATATCTGCCTATGTTGAAACCTGCTTGAAGATCGTCGAACGATGATCGAAGATCGTCGAACGGATTAAGCCTATCGTCGACCTCTGGTTAATGATAGTTTATCTGTTTGAAGATCATCGAACGGCGTTCGAAGATCGTCGAACAGGTCGAGCTTATCGTCGATCTCTGAACGACGACAGCTTGTTGTTTGAGAAGCCAGAAATAGTCGAACAATGGCTCGACTACTCTGCTTCTGAGCCGATCGTCGAACGGCCGTTCGACTATCGGGTCTAGTATCTTTTTAATAGATCGACTATCTCTGGTGTAATATAAAGCCGATAGTCGACCTAGGTTAAAAGATCTTTTGTTCTTTCGTCGACGGAGCGTGACTTTTCGCATTCTGTCTTCCCGCTTGCGATTTTCTGCCGCTTCCTCCCCTTCGTCTTCGCCATCCTTCTCGCGTTTTCTCCAGCAATCCATGGCGATTTCTCCCGCAGTGTTAGCAGTTGTAAAGTTCGATGCAGGCTTCAGTGTTTATTTCGACGCGTTCAGTTGCTGCGAAGCAGGGATCGTGGAATTTCATCAGTTGTGTCGGGACCAAGGACTAGAGAGATTAATGTCTTCAAGGATTAAGTTAAATATACCCGAGATCAAGGAATGGGCTTTCACGTCATCCTCCACCGACGACTCGATGACTGGCACCATCAGCGGAGAAGAGGTAATCTTAACTCCGGTCGTTCTGACTGATATTTTTGGTTTGATAAATAGTGAAGAGGATTATGAGCAAGATGCTCAAGAATTTGGAAGAATGTTAGTTGAGCTGGGACATGCAGAGGGCATTCCCACGAAGCTGCTCAAGGTAAATTTCCCTTTCAAGATTAAGTTTCTTGCTGAGTTGGTCGGAAAAGAGCTCCTCGGTAAGCACTTTGCTCATGACAATATAATAAGGCAACAATTTGCACTGATGTGTGCAATTGTTAATAAGAAAAAGATAGATTGGGCAGGAGTAATGTTTGATTTGATCAGGAAAAAGAATGGTAAGAAGGAAGTTACCCTCGGAAGGATTATTGGAATTTTCCTAAAGGAAAAATATCCCCAGCTGCTGAGTTCAACCGCAACAACAATAAATGCAAGCAAGAAGATGGACCCAAACCTGTTCTCTAAGTGGAAGAGAACCTTTGTGAAACCCGCTCTCACAAGGGTTACTCCAGCGACATCTGAGAGCACCAGGACTGATTCGGTCGCTCCTCACCCTGTAGAAGCTGGCTCAGCTCTTTCCCTTCCCTCTTCTTCTGCTATGCTGTCTGCCTCAGTTGAAGTTCCATCAACTTCAGCTGAAGTACGACTTTCCCCTTCAGAAACAACCACGGTTGTTCTTCCTTCCCCTCCAGCATCTCCTCTTCCTTCTCATCAGACTAGGATATCTGCTCCTAGTTTTGATTTGTTAGGATCTGAGAGGATTCCAACTCCTCCTCTGTCTCCCATTCATTCTCCAGTTAACTCTCCTGTTAACTCTCCAGCTCCTTCTCCACTTCGATCTCCAGTCCACACCATTCTTCATCCCAGCACTACAACCATATCTGCTGCATCTCCATCCACTGCACCTCCATCTTCTTTTGAGATTACCCCTGAACTCATCTCCCGCATTGTGGAGTTGATTACCCCTTCAATCAAAATTATGATTGAAGAGGCAATCGCTCCACTTGCCTCCTCCATTGATACCTTAACCGCTACCATCAAATCACTTTCCAAATCTGCTGAGCCCTCTTCCTCAAGGGGCCTGGTTTCAGTTTCCACTGAAATCAGGCAGGGGGAGATGTTCTATGAAGATGCCTCAGAGCCTCCTGCCTCCCTTCCAGCAGTAACAGATACTGTGATGACAGTTCAAGTAGTGTCTACTCCAGCTGAAAAAGAATCAGCCTCTGTGTTATCGGAAAAGGAAATATCTGATGCTATCATGTTATCTGAATTTATTGTGAAAGTTTGCTTGGAAGATCTCACCTCTCCCGTGATTGCAAATTTCCTAGAAGGGTTCATTACATCCTACCTAGATGAGTCTTGGGAGTTGGTCAAATATGAAGGTAATTCACTCATTCGCTTTATTGACGAGTCAATTAATTTGCTAGCTAGTGAATACCTAGAAGGAATGATTATTGCTTATTTAGCAGATCTGTGTTCATAATTCTACAGATTATATTAGAGAAGATTTAGCTGCTCAGATCATAGTAATTGTCTCAGAAGCTGCCCCAAATGTTCCTGATATCCAAGTAGATCCAGAATTGGATTCTTTTTTAGATGATAGAGAAGATGAGTCTGAAAAATAAGATGAAATCAAAGATGACACTCCTATTCTGAGTGTGGAAGAAGAAAAAGCCAGAGCTGCCTGGAATCAAAGAGTACAAGATTCTTTAAAAGAGAAAGAAAAAGAGTTGCAAGTTGAAAAGTCAATTATTTGGGATGATTCACCAGGGTTGGATTTAGATTTCCTTCTAGCTCAGGATGCCATTGAAGAGGAAAGAGAGAAATCAGATCTGAAGTTAAAAGAAAAGGCTGTTTCTGAAGCCTATGATCCTTATGATAATCCTCCATCATCTCACTCTGATGATGAAGATGATTCTGATTTATCTAAGAATGCTAAGAAAAAGAAAGCTGCTCAAAAGAAAAGGAAAGCAATTGCTCCTCCTCCTCCCAACCAAGACAATGATACTCCATACTATATTCTTAAAGGATTTCAACATTGGATGTGGTTCTCCAAGAACCAGCAGAAAGAGAGAAAAAGATCTAAGAGGTATGATAGTCCTGTTTCTAGATGGACTCCCAGAGGTCCCCCTCCTCCACCTCCCAGTGCAGGAGCCTCTGGGAACCTATCTGCTAATCCATCTGCCTCTTCTGGAAAATCTGCACCTTCTCAACCTCAGTCAAGGAAAAGCTCTCAAAGTTCCCAAGGCAGATCTTATTCTGGTTCTCAAAGACAAGTGAAGGAGGCTGTGTTTCAAAGACCAACCTTTTCTCCTCCTCCTTCTCCAAAGAAAAGAGCTTCTTCTCCAATACCAATACAGTCTGAAAAAGTGGTTTCCAAAGGTAAGTAGTTTATTTTGTTTTAAATATTCTAGCAAGATCTTTGCTAAGTCTGCTCCCATGTCTTATCTAGTTAATCAAGATAAAGAATCAGATGCTACTCCACCTGAGTCTGTTTATGAAAGTCCTGAGCTGGATCCTAACTTTTGGATGGCTCGTTTTCACGAATTAGTTGGAGCAGCCCAAATCAGAAAAGCAAAAGCAGAAGGGAAGGACACCACTGGTTTAACCACCATGTCTACTTTCAGAAAGAAGGAATTAGAAAAGTTCCAGGTTAACCCTGAGGTTTTTGACCCTTCTAAATATATGGAAAAGCACCCGGATGCTGTTGTGCCAAGGACTACAGAATTAAAGATCATTGGCTTGCAAGATTTAAAGATGTCTAAGTTAGAGGCCATTGATCCTCTGGGAAAAATTTCTTTTGTTTCTAGCTCTTCTGTATCTAAGCCTGACTCTGTTGATCCTTAGTTTTGTTTGACTGTTATTTATCTATCTGTTTGATAATTGCTAGTTAATTGCTATCTATTTCCTGTATTGTTTATAGTGTTCTATAGCTAGCTCTGTGTTTTAGTATTTAAGAGACTTAACTCAAATAGGGGGAGATTGTTGGTACCCCAGTTTGATTTGAGTTTAGTCTTGTCTTTTTAGTCCCTTGACCCAAGAAATATCTATGGTCAATGGTTTGTAGTCTAGCTGTAGAGTTCTCACTTTTCCAGATTGAGAATTTTGTTAAGTAGTTTGTTTGTTGGACTATCGTCGAACGCCGCTCGACTATCGTCGACTAACTGTTCGACGATCGTCTATCAGTTGTTCGACTTTCAGTCTGCGTGGATAGTTCGACTATCGGTTGATAGTTCGACTATCTGTGTGCGTTGATAGTTCGACTATCTGCTTGGATAGGTCGACTATCTGATAGTTCGACTATCTGTTGATAGGTCGACTATCTGTTTGTTTTTGATAGTTCGACTATCTGTTGATAGGTCGACTATCTGATAGATCAACTATCTGTTCTGCGTTGATAGTTCGACTATCTGTTGATAGGTCGACTATCTGTTCTCGCTTGATAGTTCGACTATCTGCTTTGATAGTTCGACTATCTGATAGTTCGACTATCTGTTGATAGGTCGACTATCTGTTTGTTTTTGATAGTTCGACTATCTATTGATAGGTCGACTATCTGATAGCTCGACTATCTGTTGATAGCTCGACTATCTGTTTTGCCCTGATAGTTCGACTATCTGTTGATAGGCCGACTATCTGATAGTTCGACTATCTTCTGGTAGTTCGACTATCTGCTGTGATAGTTCGACTATCTCCTTTGATAGCTCGACTATCTAGATCGTTCGACAATCTGTCCGATAGTTCGACGATCTCCGTGCGTCGGTCGACGATCTCTGAAGGTCGTTCGACGCTTTCTGTCTGCCTTTATATTTTGTATTTATTTATTATATTTAATTAATTAATACATTATCTGGCATATCTTTTCAGTTGTTTTATGATAATATTTCCAGGCATATCTGCTCTATTCTTTTTGCCTGTGTAAAATCCTTTTAGATAAAGTTGTTTGTCTTATTAGCTGACTTTGTATTTTACTTTATCTGCTGACAGTCCTTTATAGTCGTTAGACTGAAAAGTCTTCCTTCTGCTATAAAGAGTATTTCTCTGATGTGACTTTATTTAGTCCTTCTGTTATTTGATTTGATCCTGCAGCTTCTTAGAAAGAGGTTCATTCCTTTTATAGGATGTCTTGCTGCAGAGTTTGTTTTGCTGTGTGTTATTTGCAGCCCAGGTCTCAAGTTTCAGAAGAAGACAAGTAATTCAAATTGAAGAGAGCCGTTGCTTGCTGTTGATATAAAAAGGACCCTTTGAAGAAGGATTCAAGCTAGCTAATAGCTAACCAATTGTTCACTTAAGCATTCAAGCCTTCATCAAGATCAAGTCTTCTGCTCTCAGCAATACTCATCTAACTGAGAAGTGTTAAGATCTTCTACTCTTCTTCAACCCGAGTTCTCCTGCTTTAAGGAAGTTCAAACTCAGAGTTCTTTTGAAGAAGAAGAAGAAGAAGATAGCTGCTTGAAGATCTTTAATTTTATTATTTATTATCTTCTTGTAGTTTTTCCTTCAGAGCTTTCTGAAGAGTTTTCTGCACTGAAGCAAGACTTCACCTGGACATCTTTGAGCCAGGGGGAGCCTTGATTCTTTAGAGCTTTCTAGCTCAGTGCAAATTTTTGTGCTTCTCTAATCTATTGTAAAATAGAGAAGACATCTTAACCTTCTTCCCCCTCCTGTACAGGGTTATTACTCCCTTCAAAAGTATCCCTTGGTGGCAGGGCACCTGATCAAAAACCTGTGCTTGGTTTTTAGACACCTGATCAAAAGTCTAAAGGGTTTCTGGATCTACCTGAAGAAGATCCTGTTGGTGGCAGGGCACCTGATCAAAAACCTGAGTGGATTCCTACCTTGTTGGTAGAAGAGTGGACGTACCCAAGTTGTTTGGGGAACCACTATAAATTCCTTGTGTCGTCTGGATTGCTTTGTTTATTTCCTGCTCTGTGGCTGTGAATAGATATAACGAGGTTGCCAGTTGCTGATTAGGATTTCCAAGCCTTAACTGTAATTACAGTTAGCTTGAGTTTGTGCACAACACTTGTGTTAGGCTTTAAGGTTAATTCTATCATCTATAATCTTTTAATTCCACAATTCACTCCAAGGGAGTTGGGTAGACCTTCAAACTTTGTCTAGTGCAAAATTTGATAACTCTATTCACCCCCCCCCCCCTCTAGAGTAGTATCTATCCCTTCACTTTCAATCGACACTTGATTCACAACAACCACTTGTGCTGGTTCTTTCATGGCTTTGTTTAGGACCGAGTTGTGAAATACATCATGTAATCCACTCAGTTCTACTGAAAGAGCCAACTGATAGGCGGCTTCACCAACCTGCTCTAAGATCTCAAAAGGACCAACATACCTCGGACTAAGCTTCTATATGGGTCGAATCCTTGATACGCCTTTAAACGGCTTTATTTTGATGTATACCCAGTCGCCCACCGCAAACTCCACATTCTGATGCTTGGCATTGTAGTACTTGGAATGTCTATCTTGAGCACTTTGTAGCTGTTCCCGAATCAACTGTATTGTTGAAGTAGCATCTTCAACGTCCCTTCACTTGTACAGCTTCGATTCTCCCATTTTTACCCAAGACAATGGAGTACGATACCTCCTTCCGTACAGAGTCTCAAAAGGCGTCATGTGAATGTTGGCTTGGTAGCTGTTATTATAAGCGAACTCAATCATGTAAAGATGGTCCTCCCATCTTTTACTAAAATACAATGGATACATACGAAGCATGTCTTCCATTGTCCCATTCACCCTTTCAGTTTGCCTGTCTGTCTGCGGGTGAAAAGCTGTGCTGAAGTTCAGCTTGGTACCCAACAACTGATCAATGAGCCTCCAATCGTTAGATGTGAACCGGCCATCACGGTCAGTAACTATGCTCCGGGGTACTCCATGCAAACGGACTATATTATCCACATAAAGCTTCGCCAGCTTCTCCACAGAATCATCATTCCTATTGGGTATGAAATGGGACACCTTCGTTAACCGATTCATGACCACCCAAATGGCGTCGTTCCCCTTGTACGATCTCGGTAAACCGTGCACGAAATCCATAGTGATGTCATCAAACTTACACTCTAGTATAGTCAAGGAATTTAGAAATCCACCTGGCTTCTGGCATTCGGCCTTCATCAAGGCACAAGTCTGACACTTCACCACGTATAGTGCTATGTCTTTCTTCATACCTGGCCACCAGAACAGCCTCTTTATGTCTTTGAGCATCTTTTTGCTCCCAGGATGAATTGAGTACTTGGTAAAATACGCCTTGTATATACATTCTTCTCGTAATTTCCAAACGTTAGGGACGCACAACCGACCACCTTTCCATACAAGGCCATCGTGAACAATGAATTGGTCATTTGACCCTTCCACAGACTCTAAGAAGCGATGTTTCAAGCATACGTCCAACTCCAAGGCCTATCAAATCCTATCCGCAAGGTCATATTGAACCTCTGTCCAACTCAAACATGCATTAACATTAGATCCCTTGTCAACAAAGGAGATCTCGAAAGACTCCAAATCACGAATGAGCCGCTCGTCATGCATCTGCAACCAGTTGGCCTATGCAGGAGTTCTATGACTCAGAGCATTTGCCACAACATTCCCATTCCCGAGAATATAATGAATAATGTAGGTGTAGTCCCCAAGGAACTCCATCCACCTTCGTTGACGTATGTTCAGGTCCTTCTGATCAATCATATACTTCAGACTCTTGTGATCTGAATATATATCAACCTTTACTCCATAAAGGTAATTCCTCCAAAGCTTGAGTGTGAATACCACGACCGCCAACTCCAAATCATGGACCGGGTAGTTCCTCTCACGCACCTTTAACTAATGTGATCCATAGGCTATCACCGACCAATGCTGAAGCAGAACACAGCCTAAACCTGTAATGTCCCAATTCGTGCTAGGCCCCTTGATTGCGTATTTGAGTCAAGGGGGCTGTGGTGAGCCCAATGGGGGTGTGGGTGAACAGGTGCGGACATACGGGAAATGAGGAAAACAAGGCAAAACGACATTTTTGGCTGACACGGGTATGGACACGGCCGTGTCCATACCCGTGTGCCTCATAAAAATAGGCTTACCAGTCAGAGAGGTACACGGGTATTGGGACACGGGCGTGTCCCTAGCCGTGTGCCTAGGACACGGGTCAGGACACGGCCGTGTCGCTACCCGTGTGCCGCAACCCTGACCCGGCAGAAAGTGGTTCTGGGATGAACACGGCCCTAGACACGGCAGGCCACACGGCCGTGTCACCTGAACACGGGTAGGAACACGGCCGTGTGCCTACCCGTGTCTGCGATGTATAAAAAGGAAAAAGTTGGAAACCCTAGCATTCACTCCCCTTTCTTCTGCCCCGAAATTCCTGAGAGAGTTCTTGGCTGGAGGAGGAGGAAGAGCTTGCCGGAGCCATCTTTGGAGGAATCAAAACGCCGCCACCATCAAGGGAAAAACAATGCCGCCGCGAAGGAGTGCGAGGCTCATGGCTGGCCATGGTGGTACCGCTGGACTTGAGGTGAGCTTCCTCCCCTCTCCCTTGGTGCTAGATCTATAGTTATTTTAGGAGAGACATCGACTCCATAGAGTCTTGATGGTGAGGAGGAGAGTTCTTAGGATAAGCCATGCCTAGGTTTTCTAGGCTTAGTTTCCCTCAACCTTCTCTTCATTCAAAGTGGAGATGAGAGGGGTTTTCGTTGAGGGTTTGGCTTTGAAAGGAGAAATAAGGTTGGATGCGATTTCTGGAGAAGTTTATGCGAGGTCGTTGCAAGGAAGAAGATGAACGGATGCCGTTCATCTCGCCTTAAGATGCGTGCAGAAATTTGATTTCTGCACGCGGCGACCTTCGTGGCCAATTTCGGAGGTGTTTTGGCCAAATCTGGGTGATCGACTCAACACGAAAGTCGTAGCCCTTGAAATTACCTTTCCAACGAGTGGTTGCTCGTTTCCATGCGATACCTGTAGCCACGGTAAAGCTGGTTCGAGTCCGCTCCGTTCGGGAAAATTCCTGTACAAGAAACTGTTTCCTGTACGTATTCGAGTTGAATTTCTGGTATGTTATGACCAGATCTGGGCGATCGACTCAACACGAAAGTCGTAGCCCTCGCGAATACCTTTCCAACGAGGGGTTGTGCATTGTGATCGGATTCCTGTAGCTCCGGGAATCCCAGTTTTAGTATTGGGCTATCCTATGTTAATGCACTTGTTAATTTATAATGTTAGCACTCTTGCAATGATTGTGATTTGCTCATTTGATATCTTGCTCCCATATATCTATAATGTTGTTGTTGCTATAATTTAGCATGGTTACTCATTTGGTTGTGTATTGGGGAATAACCATGTAATGGTAGAGAAATGGATTGGATGGGAAGGTTAGATATTAGGAGTTGAGATTGGTATAGGATATATTTATACAATTTGGTGTTGAACATATCTATTATGCGTAGTGTTGAGGTGAACCCATTGAATAGGTGGGCGTGAACATGATGAACACTATGTGAAGAGTATTTTGTAACTGTAATCCGAGCCCAAGGGGGGTTTATTAACAACCGATGCTTAGAGTTGAAGTCTCCCTACGGGTAGCATCGAGTGAGTTGTTTTGGGGCATGTGATGTGCGACGATTCATCGTGTCGCGATGTTGAGATAACGATTGTGGCAGGTCTACGGGTTCGCCAGTCGTCACACCGATGGGAGCCAATGGGTAGACCTTGGGCGGTAGGGTTAGATACATGGTGTCCATAACCCGAGATCTCCTCCGTGCCATGAGAATGGTTGGGCTTGCACCTCGTGCGTTTCCGAGGTTCCATCCGGTTCGAAATCAAAGGCCAGGTTGGGCTGTGTTCTTGGTGCACATTTACCCAAGACCCCTTCTGAGCCGTAGTACGCATGTGAGCTCCGCTGTTGTGTTCTTAGCATTGAGGCGTACGGGGGCCTAGGATAGGTAGTGTGATACCACCTAGTAGTGGAGACGCCCGCTCCACTGTCGCCGTCTGGCCACGACGGACGACGCCTGAGAGGTTAGCTACCTGCTCGAAAAGTGGGAACTTCTAGTCTGTGTCGACATAGCAACTTGCATGTGCGTGCGCATGATTCGGTCATACCATAACATTCATAACATGTCATTCATTGCATACACAAGATCCTCATCGTATAAGTTTGTATGGGCACTCTTATACGATGAGTTACTATACTGTTAAGCCGATCCTTAACTTATAAGTTTGTATGGGCACTCTTATAAGTTAAGTTACTATTCTGATTAATTATACCTGCTGTCATTTATATATTATTGATATTCGTAGAACTGCTAGTTGTGTAACGTAGTTTATACTTCACCATACTTACTGTCACCTGCTTGTTTACTTGCTTATGTATATATATTGTACCTGTGTTCCTTTCTCCGCCCGGTGCCGAGGAGTCACCGGGGAGCGGATGTGAAGCCACTTAGTCTTATGACTAACGGTTGCTACGTCTTCCTTTTTAGGAGGAAACCCCGCAGGTAGAGCGGCAACGGACTATGCAGCAGGACAGCCAGGCCCGGATGATAGGACCTGAGGTGGTGGTGCCATCGGCACCGTCAGTGACAGTAGTGAGTGTTTCCATGTAGCCGTTTGGCAAAACATTTCTAGACTCTTGTTTCTTTTGTACAAGCCTGATGTGCTTGTTATCTTCCGCTACTTTTGGACTTTAACTTAGCTGTGAACTGAACTGCTTTTAGCTTTACTTTTCTGTTATGGTTGGGTTGGCATAATTGTTGTGATATGGATTGTAGCCGGCGGAATAGGCGTCTTGTGGTAAAGGCTAACCCGTGCGTTAGTGCTACCGCAAGGCGGCTATTTCGGGCATAAGACTCCCCTCGTGCCGTGTGTTGTGTTCCGGGAGGGGGGTCTTACAAATGGTATCAGACTAAGCCGATCTTCACCTACAGCAGTCAGGTAACAATGGGCCACTCCCGTTCGATTAGTCGGTTTGGGGACAAACCGACTTAGCGGAAGCAGTGGTGTGCCCATATGTAATTCACACTAAGTTGTCCAACTTTGACATTAGTTTTAGCCAACCTGACCCTAGTTTGTACCTTGCGTATAGGTCCCAGCACAGGTGGAGCTGGTTGGGGGCACTCCTACCCCTTCCGTCCCTTCACAATTCTAGCAGTCGGAACTGGGACAAACGCTGTCAGCCATATTGGATGCATTTAAAGCCCAGCAAGCTCCGGTGCAACAACAGGCGCCAGGCTCCAACTGGGTGAGCACCTTCCGTGCCCTGTCCCCTCCTGCCTATCTTGGGACAGAATCGCCGGTGCGCACCGAGGAATGGCTTGATACCGTGCAGGAATTGATGGCTGGCATAAGATGTCCGAACAACATGGCGGTGACATTGGTAGTGACGCTGCTAGAGCTACACGCCAAAAGGTGGTGGAAGTCCCTCATGGGCTCCACCTTCCAAGGGCGGTTGTACACGAACATCAGTTGGAACGAGTTCACCGAGGCTTTTCTGGATCACTTCATTCCTTCTTCTGCTCGGGATGAACTTGAAGAAAGATTCCTGCAGCTGAAGCAGGGATCGAAATCGGTAACGGAGTACCAGAGGGAGTTCCAACACCTCGCTAGGTTTGTTGATTCCTATGATTTGGACGATAGAGGCTATGCGAAGCGCTTCTACAAAGGGTTAAGGGACCCCCTGAGGCAGGCCCTTTTGTTTATAGCCGATGGAAGCCTGGCAGAAATCATTGACATGGCAAAGAGACTGGAGGCGGACCACATGGGATGTGGCAAGAGACCTGCGGAAGGAGTAATTGAAGTTGGCCCTTGTAATAGAAGGCGGAATGATCATGGCAGAGGAAGGGGAAACCACAGAGGCGGTCGGTGGGTCAACCGGAACTATCGGGTGGAGTACCCAATTCCGCAACCACTACCTTTACCACCACCACCGCAGCAGCAATATTATCAACAACCTGGGGGCCGACGTGAGATGATATGTTTTGAGTGCAACCAACCGGGGCATGTCCGACGAGTTTGCCCGCGACTGATCGGGGGTGCCCCTATTGCTCCCCCTCCAGTAGCTCCACGGGGGCGAGGGCACATGCGTGGCCGAGGAAGAGGACCACCAGGGAGAAATCAAGGACATGCACGGGAGCATGTATTCGCATTGGATATGACTCAGGAGAGAAATCTGCAGGAAGTCATCACCGGTACGAGCAAAATTTATTAATATTATATGACTTGTTAGATTTACGATACAAATGTTGCGCGTAATTTTGAATGGTGATTACCTTTTTGGAACCTAGGCACTGTCATGGTTAGCGGGAGACCTGCCTATACGTTATTTGACACGGGTGCGTCTCACTCGTTCATCTCGGAGGACTTCGTGAAGGACTTGGAGGGAGTGCAACACTTCACGGGCACTACTCAAAGGGTGCGCCTTCCGGACGGCTCTGAGATGACGTCGTCAGCAAGTTGCGACTTCGACACCCTTATTGGAGGAAAGTTCTTTGAAACTCCGGCGACAGTGTTAAGAATCCCGGAGTTCGATCTTATCCTGGGCATGAGGTGGTTGGACTGGCACCACGCCAGGATCAATTGTGCGGAGAAGCAAGTTATGTTGAGGCATGGAGACTCGGAAGTCATCTTCCAAGGTATTAAATTCGCACCCCGTAAATTATTGTCTTCAATCCAAGTTATGAAATCTCATATGGAAGGGGACGAGGTCTATGTAATTTGCTTCGAGTTGAAGAAATTGACATTAGAGGTCAAGGATGTGCGGGTGGTGCGAGAATTTTCCGAGGTATTTCCCGAGAAATTGCCGGGACTACCCCCGCATAGGGAAGTGGACTTCCAAATCAAGCTAATTCCGGGTGCCAAGCCCGTCTCGCGAGCTCCATACCGAATGGCTCCGAAGGAACTTGCAGAGTTTAGAGTCCAGCTTCAGGAATTGGTGGAAGCAGGGTTCGTTCGCCCAAGCTCGTCGCCTTGGGGAGCGCCCGTTTTGTTCGTCAAAAAGAAGGATGGCACCTTGCGGTTATGTATTGATTATCGAGAGTTGAACCGGTTAACGGTGCGGAACACCTACCCCCTACCGTGCATTGATGAATTGTTTGATCAATTGGTGGGATCATATTGGTTCTCCAAGTTAGATCTGCGTTCGGGATATTATCAGCTGAGGATACAAGAAGATGACATTCAGAAGACGGCGTTCAGTTCGAGATATGGTTTGTATGAATTCACCGTGATGCCGTTTGGGCTCACAAACGCCCCTTCCGCCTTTATGAGCTTGATGAACAAGGTGTTCAGCCCTTATTTGGACATCTTTGTCATCGTGTTCATCGACGATATCCTAGTCTACTCCAAGACTGAAGCAGAACACGCCGAACATCTAACTTTAGTGCTGAGGAGACTAAAGGAGCACACTTTGTTTGCCAAGTTCAGCAAATGCGAGTTTTGGCTTCGAGAGGTCGCGTTCTTGGGCCATGTGATTAGTGGGGCGGGGCTAGCAGTAGATCCGGCCAAGGTGCGGGCCGTGAAGGAGTGGTCGCCATTGAAGTCAGCGGCCGGCATACGAAGCTTTCTTTGACTTGCCGGGTACTATCGCAAGTTCGTGAAAGGCTTCTCGAAGATCGCCCTTCCCCTTACTACGCTGACCAAGAAGGGTGTGCCGTTTGAATGGACACCCCAGTGCGAAGCTGCATTCCAAGAATTGAAGGACAGATTGACGACTGTACCCATCCTAGCTCTTCCATCTGGGAAGGAGGGCTTTCAAGTTTACACGGATGCGTCGTATCAAGGGATGGGAGCTGTGTTGATGCAGAATGGGCATGTGATCGCTTATGCTTCAAGACAGTTGAAGAAGCATGAAGCCAGCTACCCGGTGCATGATCTAGAGTTGGGAGCGGTGGTATTCGCCTTGAAGATGTGGAGGCATTATTTATATGGCGTCCACTGCGAGATCTACTCGGATAACAAAAATCTGAAGTACGTTCACACCCAAAAGGAGTTAAACTTGAGACAGCGGCGGTGGTTGGAGTTCTTGTGCGACTATGAATTCACCTTGAACTACCACCCCGGGAAGGTTAATTCCGTAGCTGATGCCTTGAGCCGAAAGGCACCGGGAACGAGCACGGAATCCCGCTTGATGAGGATGGAGCTAATCCGGACACTGCAAGAGATGGAAATCACTTTGGTCTTTAAGAATCAACCGGAAGAGTATACCGAATATTTGGCCGCGATGAGTATAGTTTGCAACATACAAGACCGAATCCGGACGGAACAAAAGAAGGATGCGGCTTTAACCCCGGCTTTCAAGTCAATGGAGGATGGGACTACGGAAGAATACTCCCTAAAAGACGGCCTCGTCCATTTTCGTGGCCGGCTTTACATCCCCGAAGGTGACAACATTCGGGAGGATATTCTAAAGGAGGCCCATTGCTCCAAGTACTCGGTGCACCCGGGGATCGCGAAGATGTACACCGACTTGAGAAAGACAATGTGTTGGCCGGGCATGAAGAAAGGATGTCAAGTACTTTGTTACTCATTGTGTGGCCTGCCAAATGGTGAAGGCGGAGTGTAGAAGCCCTGGTGGAATGCTACAGTCGTTGCCCATCCCCGAATGGAAATTTGCGGACATCTCCATGGACTTCGTCCACGGGTTACCTCGCTCGCGCTCGGGGAATGATTCTGTGTGGGTGATAGTTGACCGGTTGACCAAGGTAGCCCGATTTATCCCAATGAAGAAGGAGGCGCAGGTGGGCGTCTTAGTGCGTCTCTTTGTAGAACAATTTGTGTGGTACCATGGTGTGCCAAAGACGATCGTCTCCGACCGGGATGGTCGGTTTACTTCAAGAGAATGGAGGGCTGTACAGGCTTATCTAGGTTCGCGCCTCGCCTTTAGCACAGCCTTTCACCCACAAACGGACGGGCAGTCTGAACGAACCATCCGAACATTGGAGGACCTTCTGAGGTTGTGTGTGCTAGATAAAGGCGAACTATGGGAGAGACTCTTACCTCTCGTGGAGTTCTCTTATAATAACAGTCATCAAGCCAGTATTGGAATGGCACCTCATGAAGCTTTGTATGGAAGGAGGTGTAGAACACCCTTGTCCTGGGTGCAAGACGAAGATCCGAAGACATTGGGAAATGAGTATATTGATGACACGGACGCGGTGGTTAGGTTGATCCGGAATCGAATGCTAGAGGCTCAAAGCCGATAGGCGAAGTATTACAACGCAAGGCACCGTATGGTGGAATTTCAAGTGGGTGATAAGGTGTTCCTGAAGATTCGACCGATGCACGGAGTGTCGCGGGTACGTGGAGTCAAGAAGCTCAGCCCAAGGTATGTCGGGCCCTATGTTATAGTGGAAAGGATTGGCCCTCTAGCCTATCGATTGGAGTTACCACCGGAGCTGGAGAACCTTCACGACGTGTTCCATGTATCGTCGCTTCGGAAGGCTTTGTTGCGACCTGAACAGTATATCCCCACGGCGGATGGTGTCGTGGCGTCTGATAGGTCTGTGCGATTGGAGCCGGTGCGGATCGTTGATAACGAGACGAGTACCTTGCGCCGCAAAAGTGTTCCCTTGGTGAAAGTGCTATGGTCTAATCATGGGAAGGAGGAGTTCACATGGGAGCCAAAGGACTTGATGCAAGAGCGCTACCCGGAATTATTTACTCCAGGTAAAAATGTTATTTGAAAGCATAGTTCCCTTTTTGTGTGTTTCACCCCCATAGCCTTACCCTGATTTCGGGGACGAAATCTTTTATTTTGTTTATAGGATTTATAACGTCCCAATTCGCGCTAGGCCCCTTGATTGCGTATTTGAGTCAAGGGGGCTGTGGTGAGCCCAATGGGGGTGTGGGTGAACAGGTGCGGACGTACGGGAAATGAGGAAAATAAGGCAAAACAGCATTTTTGGCTGACACGGGTATGGACACGGCCGTGTCCATACCCGTGTGCCTCATAAAAATAGGCTTACCAGTCAGAGAGGTACACGGGTATTGGGACACGGGCGTGTCCCTAGCCGTGTGCCTAGGACACGGGTCGGGACACGGCCGTGTCCCTACCCGTGTGCCGCAACCCTGACCCGGCAGAAAGTGGTTCTGGGATGAACACGGCCCTGACACGGCAGGCCACACGGCCGTGTCACCTGAACACGGGTAGGAACACGGCCGTGTGCCTACCCGTGTCTGCGATGTATAAAAAGGAAAAAGTTGGAAACCCTAGCATTCACTCCCCTTTCTTCTGCCCCGAAATTCCTGAGAGAGTTCTTGGCTGGAGGAGGAGGAAGAGCTTGCCGGAGCCATCTTTGGAGGAATCAAAACGCCGCCACCGTCAAGGGAAAAACAATGCCGCCGCGAAGGAGTGCGAGGCTCATGGCCGGCCATGGTGGTACCGCTGGACTTGAGGTGAGCTTCCTCCCCTCTCCCTTGGTGCTAGATCTATAGTTATTTTAGGAGAGACATCGACTCCATAGAGTCTTGATGGTGAGGAGGAGAGTTCTTAGGATAAGCCATGCCTAGGTTTTCTAGGCTTAGTTTCCCTCAACCTTCTCTTCATTCAAAGTGGAGATGAGAGGGGTTTTCGTTGAGGGTTTGGCTTTGAAAGGAGAAATAAGGTTGGATGCGATTTCTGGAGAAGTTTATGCGAGGTCGTTGCAAGGAAGAAGATGAACGGATGCCGTTCATCTCGCCTTAAGATGCGTGCAGAAATCTGATTTCTGCACGCGGCGACCTTCGTGGCCAATTTCGGAGGTGTTCTGGCCAAATCTGGGTGATCGACTCAACACGAAAGTCGTAGCCCTTGAAATTACCTTTCCAACGAGTGGTTGCTCGTTTCCATGCGATACCTGTAGCCACGGGAAAGCTGGTTCGAGTCCGCTGCGTTCGGGAAAATTCCTGTACAAGAAACTGTTTCCTATACGTATTCGAGTTGAATTTCTGGTATGTTGTGACCAGATCTGGGCGATCGACTCAACACGAAAGTCGTAGCCCTCGCGAATACCTTTCCAACGAGGGGTTGTGCATTGTGATCGGATTCCTGTAGCTCCGGGAATCCCAGTTTTAGTATTGGGCTATCCTATGTTAATGCACTTGTTAATTTATAATGTTAGTACTCTTGCAATGATTGTGATTTGCTCATTTGATATCTTGCTCCCATATATCTATAATGTTGTTGTTGCTATAATTTAGCATGGTTACTCATTTGGTTGTGTATTGGGGAATAACCATGTAATGTTAGAGAAATGGATTGGATGGGAAGGTTAGATATTAGGAGTTGAGATTGGTATAGGATATATTTATACAATTTGGTGTTGAACATATCTATTATGCGTAGTGTTGAGGTGAACCCATTGAATAGGTGGGCGTGAACATGATCAACACTATGTGAAGAGTATTTTGTAACTGTAATCCGAGCCCACGGGGGGTTTATTAACAACCGATGCTTAGAGTTGAAGTCTCCCTACGGGTAGCATCGAGTGAGTTGTTTTGGGGCATGTGATGTGCGACGATTCATCGTGTCGTGATGTTGAGATAACGATTGTGGCAGGTCTACGGGTTCGCCAGTCGTCACACCGATGGGAGCCAATGGGTAGACCTTGGGCGGTAGGGTTAGATACTTGGTGTCCATAACCCGAGATCTCCTCCGTGCCATGAGAACGGTTGGGCTTGCACCTCGTGCGTTTCCGAGGTTCCATCCGGTTCGAAATCAAAGGCCAGGTTGGGCTGTGTTCTTGGTGCACATTTACCCAAGACCCCTTCTGAGCCGTAGTACGCATGTGAGCTCCGCTGTTGTGTTCTTAGCGTTGAGGCGTACGGGGGCCTAGGATAGGTAGTGTGATACCACCTAGTAGTGGAGACGCCCGCTCCACTGTCGCCGTCTGGCCACGACGGACGACGCCTGAGAGGTTAGCTACCTGCTCGAAAAGTGGGAACTTCTAGTCTGTGTCGACATAGCAACTTGCATGTGCGTGCGCATGATTCGGTCATACCATAACATTCATAACATGTCATTCATTGCATACACAAGATCCTCATCGTATAAGTTTGTATGGGCACTCTTATACGATGAGTTACTATACTGTTAAGCCGATCCTTAACTTATAAGTTTGTATGGGCACTCTTATAAGTTAAGTTACTATTCTGATTAATTATACCTGCTGTCATTTATATATTATTGATATTCGTAGAACTGCTAGTTGTGTAACGTAGTTTATACTTCACCATACTTACTGTCACCTGCTTGTTTACTTGCTTATGTATATATATTGTACCTGTGTTCCTTTCTCCGCCCGGTGCCGAGGAGTCGCCGGGGGAGCGGATGTGAAGCCACTTAGTCTTATGACTAACGGTTGCTACGTCTTCCTTTTTAGGAGGAAACCCCGCAGGTAGAGCGGCAACGGACAATGCAGCAGGACAGCCAGGCCCGGATGATAGGACCTGAGGTGGTGGTGTCATCGGCACCGTCAGTGATAGTAGTGAGTGTTTCCATGTAGCCGTTTGGCAAAACATTTCTAGACTCTTGTTTCTTTTGTACAAGCCTGATGTGCTTGTTATCTTCCGCTACTTTTGGACTTTAACTTAGCTGTGAACTGAACTGCTTTTAGCTTTACTTTTCTGTTATGGTTGGGTTGGCATAATTGTTGTGATATGGATTGTAGCCGGCGGAATAGGCGTCTTGTGGTAAAGGCTAACCCGTGCGTTAGTGCTACCGCAAGGCGGCTATTTCGGGCATAAGACTCCCCTCGTGCCGTGTGTTGTGTTCCGGGAGGGGGGTCTTACAAAACCACTCCCAGAGGCGTCACTATAAACCTTAAAGCCTTTAGAACCACAAGGCGTACTTAAGACAGGTGCCGTGGTCAAGCGACACTTTAGTTCTTCGAAATCTTGTGCGCACTAAGGCGTCCAAACCAACTTATGATCCTTCCTTATTAGAGTAGTAAGGTACAATGCTATCCATGAGAAGTTCTCTACGAAGCGCGTGTAATAGCCGGCAAGCCCAAGAAAACTTCGGACCTCCACCACCGTAGACAACATAGGACACTCGCCTATAGCAACTATCTTTGCTGGATCGATTGCAATTCCTTCTCCACTAACTATATGACCAAGGAACACGAACGATGACAAGCAAAACTCGCATTTGGAGAACTTGGTATACAGTTGGTTCCACCTCAATGTTTACAACAACATATGTCGTTGCTTAAAATGATCCTCCTCGCACTGCGAGTACACCAGTATATCGTCGATAAAGACTATCACAAACTGGTCCAAGTATTCTCTAAATGTTCTGTTCATCAAATCCATAAACATGGATGCCGCATTCGTCAGCCCAAACGGCATGACGGTGAACTCATAATGCCCATACCGCTTGCTGAAAGCCATCTTAGGGATGTCACTTTCCCTTATCCGCAACTGATAGTATCTGGATTTCAGATCCAGCTTTGAGACACAGTTGACCCGACCAGCTGGTAGAATAGATCATCAATCCTTTGGATTAGATACTTATTCTTCTCCGTTAGCTTATTCAACTCCCGATAATCAATATAGAGCCGTAAGCTTCCGTCCTTCTTTTTGACAAAAAGGATCAGCACGCTCTAAGGAGACAAACATGGATGCACAAAACCTTGCTCCAACAGCTCTTGAAGCTGTACTTTCAATACTGCCATCTCTTTAGGCACTAACCGATACAGAGAGCGTGACACAGGTTTGGCACCTGACACTAGCTCAATGTTGAAGTCGATCTCTCAATGAGGTGGAGCTCCAGGGAGATCTTCAGGAAATACGTTAGGAAACTAAGATACAACCAGGATGCTGTCCAGACAAGGCTTGGGGTTTGAACCCTCCACTAAAGTCAGAAACAGCTCCGCACCACTACGAACCACCTTAACCACCTTGAGAGCAGACATCAAAGTCTTTCTTGACCCCTTCAAGACTGAGAACGTCGTCTCACGATTTGTATCCAGTCCTAATCTACCACCTTACGGTTACAATCAATGTACGCACGTTGCTCCGATAGCTAGTCCATTCCAAAGATCACATCAGACTCCATTATCGGAGTAGCGATGCTCGCAAGTCATAATCATGACTCCCAATCCCTACCTTCACGAAACAAACTCTATCCGCGCACATAGAACACATGTTAGGCAGCAACACATCCTATTTGTCCCTTTCCATCGAAGAAGGTACTCCGATGCGCGACACAAACTCTTCAGATAAAAAGAAATGTGAAGCTCCCGTATCGAACAGTGCTCTTGTCGGAAAATCAAAGATCAATACAAAGCCTAACACAACTAGTCATAAGCTAACATGCATAAGGGAACAGGTATATAAAGCTATACTTCTACTAATTTAAACCATACCTGTCACCATATCAGCATATTTTATGGCCTCCTGCTGGCCAAGGTTGTACACTCTAGGCTGGGCTGGGGCATAATATGATGTGGTTTACACCAACGCCTTCCCCTTCTCCTCATAAGTTGCTCTATGCTTTTTCTCGGACTTTGGACTTCCGCTCCAACAATCTCGCGCAAAGTGTCCCATCTTCCCACAGTTATAACATGCTCCCAGGGTTCGGCCTGTAGTTGCCCCAGATGAACCAGAAGAAGGGGTCGGACCCGAAGTCCTAGCCTTCTTATTCCACTTATGGAACACAGATTTTGAGGAGGTCGACACCTTGAACTCCGTCTTCTTCGCACTCATGTCCTTCTCTTGGACTCTCTTCAGATCTTTCTCAAACGATCGGGTTGTATTGACCAAGGTTAGGAAGCCCTGCATTATAGGCCCAGAGAGTAGTACCTTAGGTCATCACGTAGACTCTCATAGAACCGGTTGGTCTTCCGCTCCTCATCAGCCAAAGTAGAGCTAGCATAACGACCCAACCGCATAAACTTGTGGAGTTACTCATCAACTCTACTATCCCCCTGTGTCAGTCTATGGAATTGATTCTCCATAGCAATCCTTTATGCCGAGGGGAGGTATCTTTCTAAGAATAACCTCGAGAATTCCTCCATCGAGACATCAGTGAGTTGCCTTCCAACCAAGTGATGTAGCTCCAACTCTTCCCACCACAACCTCTCCTCTCCATCCAACAGGAAGGTGGCTTTGGTGATCTTCTATCATTCATCCGTTTCCGTGGTCGTCAAGACTCTCTTCACCCGAGATAGCCAATCTTCGGCCTGGTATGGGGTTCCAGTCCCCAAAAACACTTGAGGGTTAAATCCCATTACATGTTTGAGATGCTTCTCTGTTGCTCTTCTTGGTATCAACGGCTCTACAACCACTTGTTCCACCATTCTCAGTTCTGCTTCTCGAAATAGTACCTGCTCCCCTACAGGGGCAGCATGCCTCACTTGCCTTCTTGGCTGGGCGTTTAGCATCGCAAAAACCACCTCAGCCACTAGCCTTAATATTTCTACCGAAGGAGGGGTTGTAGGCCAATCATTGGGTGCACTACTTGCCTCAGAAAGTGGGTGTTCAGCCTGCCCTGCGCCACTCCTTGTCACCTATAGTCACACAACACACAATTAAGAGAGCAAACAAAATTGCAAAAAGCAATTATAGGAACATGCAGGTTCCTCAAACAAGTGTATTTACATTCCTAAGTGGACATTCATGTGTTCTTTTCAAGTTATAACGATGACGCACAAACATGTGCTCACTACCCCTTTAAAGAATTCGTCCACAAATTCAAATAAGAAAGACCGATGCCTTAGTCTCATACCAACTTGTATCACCCCAATCCATCACATGTAATTTAACAGAAGGTCCGGCTGGGGCCCCATGCCATATACCACGGACAGTTAGTGGAGTTACGCAAGAATACCAAATTAACAACATAAGGAACACGCATCCTAACTCAGAGCATTCTAGCGAAAGCTTTTAAAAATAGTTATAAGAACCGAAATATAATAGCATGAATGTCCACAATAACCATAGGTAGAAATGATAGAAAAATACACAAAAGTCACGGCCTTAGGTCCTTACAAGTGTTTACTTAAACAATAGATGTTTTCTATACTTCGGCACGCAGGTCGGCCACACATGAGCATAGTAAAGTACACATTTTGCTTTGACCTACAAGGGCCTACACAGCATCAAGGGCTTCAACCCTCTACTTGTCACTAAGCTCACATGTTACTGTTACTGCATACGAACAATCCAGCGAATGGTTGTAAAACAAGGCAACGGTCAGCTAAAGCTAACCAAATTATAACGATCCCACCCCTTAATCGGGGCGGTGGTGCTCCTTTCCTGTATTTTATTATTATAACCAAACATGATGGTGAAAGTATAATTTAAGCACACTTCACCATAGGCCTAGGCACACATGGACACACACCCCGTGCTCTCAGGGCACATTCTTGGTGAACCCGGTCCACCACCGCCCCCAGGAAGGAAACATCGTGAGTAAATAAGTCTTTTTCAGCCGAAGCCTAAGACCTGCCCTTTATGCCATTGACAAGTTCCATGTACCATTGGTCTCTTTAACCGAACGACATAGAGCGGGTACGGTTCCACTCAACCCATTGCTCACACTACTATGTCAACTTACGTCATCGGCGCGTGTCAAGCTTCCCCGAGTATCAAAGTACCGATCAAACAATATTACATAACCCGGTTATGTAAAATGTTGTCTCCCAGGCCACCAAGATGGCAGAAATGCGCTTCTGCAAAGTTTTCCGGGTGCACCTTGGAGTTAGTTCCCAAGGCTCCCTGTTGCAATCTACCACATAAAAAACCCAAAAGACAAACAACACGGAGTCTTCTCCGGCAATACAAGCAAAATGAAAACATCACCGATCTTGACCAACATGTCCCAATAGGCTTCACCCACCATGCCTACGACCGTACTATGATTCCGGACTATAAATGCAAAATGACGGGGATAAACCATATCAACCCGAAGGAATATTTCACACTCACCGCCCAATCATGGGAGAGAGTTTTCGATGCAAAAAGGAAGAGGACTTCATATGTCCAAGTAGAGAATTGTTACCCTAAGGGTTCACATCGGCGCCATGGAAAACTAGCCAGATGTAAAGCACCGCAATGGACTTCGCCTCTGCGGATCTGGACTCGGCTCGTGATTTGGAGCTCAAAAGCTCCAACAATGGTGGGATTCCTCTTTCATCCTCTCCTATTGCTCTCCCCTCTCTCTAACTTTTAAAAAGAGAAATGGTCAAATGGAATGAGGCCTAAACCCTCATTTCCCAGCCATATACCAACAAGAAGGATTCTTGGTCATCAGATCACTCTTAAATAAAACTAACGACCTTGAATTGAATTTAAAATCGTCTTCCTGGGTCCGCACACGGCTTATGACATGCCCGTGTCACATGTCGTGTCTCACTATCCTACGAGAAATCGTCAATCTCAGAACAGGATACGACCTCTAACACGCCCGTGTCAACTTGGACTCGCTCGTGTAAACCCTTGAAACGCCCGTGTCACAGGCCGTGCACCTCAATCAACCCTTAAACCATCAAGCCCGAACAAGACACGACCATGTGACATGCCTGTGCCACAGGCGGTGTGCCCGAGATGGCTTCGGATATGCCAGTGTCCCAGACCGTGTTTCTTAGTCGACACAGCCCAGCAAACACAGAGCAAGAAACGGCTTTGGATACGCCCGAGTACCAAGTTATGTTGCTCAGTCGACACAGCCCACTCATATCAGAGATTTGGTGTGTTTCATACCAGTACAAATAGTGGAGATTGCTTGGACTGGGAAGGAGGACCGGTGTGTGGATCGAGCTGATGTGGGAGACTGGGGTGTGATAGAGTGATCCATGAGGGAGTGGGGATTGAGGCCACCCGTAAGCCGAGCCTTCATACCATATACTGTCGGAGCATAGCCTCGACGTCACAAGCCCCTCCCCCAGATGAGAAAACTACATTCTCTCGGAAAGACATGCTAGACAATGAAGATGCATTTTTCGATGCGCTGGTGATCAGGACTACCATTAAAAACTTTACTGTATCACAAACCCTAGTCGTTATTGGGAGTTCGGTGAATGTCATCTTCAAGAAGGCATTCAATGAGATGATTGTGGAGGCTCTAAGGGTGTTGGTAGTAGATGGGTCGTTGTTCGGATTCTCGGGAGAAAGGAAGGAGGTCGATGGTGGAGTGAGACTCCAGGTAACTCTGGGGGGGGGATGTCTAGGAATTACCGCTTCGTGATAGTGGATGCTATAAGACCCCATTTTTTTATTTATAAAACACCGGGGTCTTAGGCCCAGAACCGCCGCTTTGTGGTGACACCTTCACACCTTGAAGGGTCATCACCGCAAAATGCCAATTCTGCCAGCCGATTCGATCACAGAAAAGTAATAAAGGTAGAGTAAACACAAGTGAGGTAAAAACTCTAACCATAAGTCCTCAATAAAATCACATCAGTGTATTAATAACTCCACCAAGGGAGAGTCCACAAAATATAAATGTACTGAAAATAAGGGCTTCAGCCCGATACATCAAATCCTCACTACATAGTATTTCAAGCGGAGGCAAAGTAAAACACTACTAAGGTCAGGGACTCACAGTCCCAGCTGTCTGAACTCTTGAGCTAGACTGCCTTATCTCCAAGCGGGCCGACCTTCTGGGCTGCTCCTCCATGCTGGCCTCCATGATGTTCGCTAAGCTTCAAAGAAAAGAAAAGCAACCGAACTAGCAATCCAATGAGGCAAGTATACCTATCGAATTGTAGCTAGGGGACAAAAGTGTCGTATTGAAATCGGGGAACTGCTGAGTATGCTTACTTACACGAAGGCTATTATCTTATCGACGGAAAACAGGGGTTTAGAGAAACTAATTGTAATTAAGGAAGTAAAGCTAATGCTGGAAAGAGAGATATTGCAGTTAATTAAAGAGCATAAAGTAAGCGATTATAACGAAGGGTTGAAACTAAGAAATGGAAATGCACTCGATCAAGATTCACCTCTGCTAAAGACAACTAAGAAAATACGATAAAAACCTAAACTTAATAGGATAAAGGTCCTTGACCGTGGAGGTTCCTAAAGCTTAAACACGCTTCTCTCGAAGTCGTGCCCAACTTAGTTTAGGAAGGTCCGACCGACTTTCGTCTAAATCGGAGGCCTAAAACTCGCTTTACGCGGTGAACCCCACTATTGGATTTTACTCCAATACGGGAAATTTGGACGTTTGCCTCTCTCGAGGGGTGCGTACAACTCCCTTTACTCTTGAACGCTCACTTCATTCTATCGGCCTCTCGGCTAGCCCAGAATGAAAGCAAAGGTGGAGAGTATATATCAATAATAGACCTCCAAGCCATGAAAAATCAAGAGTAATTCAAGGTCTAAACCTAAAAAGAAAAGGTTAATTAAAACATCATAACTTAATCGCTCATACCTCATATCGTCAAGATCGAGTACAAGGAGGATTAGTTAATCATAATGGAGTGGAGGAGGGGGATGAGTAGTAGAGCATAAAAAGAACACAAGTAGAGAAAGAGCACTTTTATTAATAAAAAGGAGAGCTACACTATTTGAAATTAAAATTACAGTGCAAGGAATTAAAAACATATTCTAGCCGTACATTAAGCAATATGCAAAACTAAAGATTACAAGGAAAGCTAAGGCAACTAAATATTAAACCATGGTTAAGCAAAAATTACAAAGGAAGAGAGAGAGAGAGAAAACTAAAAACATGAAAAGGGAAGCAAGAAATAAAGGTGCAGTACCTCCCCCTCTCAACCAAAAACATCCTGAAATGAAGGGGGGCGGTCTGAATTTATAGAAAATTTCCACGGGTTAGTCACGCCCGGCGACACGCCCAGGGAGGGAGTCTCAGGGGGCGTGACAGGTACGGCATTGACCTCGGGCTCTGGATTCTGGCAGGAAGGATGATTGCTTTTGTACGTCAGTGGTCACGCCCTGGGTCATGCCCATGTAGGGGGGGCGTGACACGTACGTCGTGTCGAAATCATTGGTCGGAAATCCGTCAGTCGTCGGAAAAGTTGATGTCACGCCCCAGTTCATGCCCGTGACTAGGGGCGTGACAGTACTGTTGCGTGCTGTGGCAAAACTTATATTAAATGCGGCGGCAGACTTTGCGGCAGAGGGCGACACGCCTTATTCCACGCCCGGTGACACGCCCGGGCAGGGCGTGTCAGGGGGCGTGCCAGACATTTTCCCTGATTTTCTGTCTCTGTCGGCAGGAGTCCTCGGGATCGGGTGACACGCCCTAGGTCACTCCCAGGGAGGGCGTGACATGGGGGCGTGTCAGGTCATTTTTGACCAATTTTCTTGAAACCTGCAAAAAGACAAGAAAATGTTAGTGGCAATAATATTTACATAAACAGGATACAAGATAAATTAAAAAGACATGATTTGTACATTATAAACTAGAAAAATACGATAATAGTTTTGGCTACAAAATGTATTATTAAATTCCCCCAAGCTTAAGCTTTGCTTGTCCCCAAGCAAAAATATAAAAACTAGATATTTATAAAAAGGACTAATCAAAAAGTTCTAATTATGCCCACACAAGTACTATATGAATTTCTAAGTAGGGAAAAGGTGAAACGTAAATCTAAAATAATTATTTAGGTATGGTAAAACCTTTATAAACTTTACTCAAAAAAAATAAATCATCCAAAATTTTGACGAAATTCTTTAAATAGATTAAAGCAAAGCAATGAAAATGAAAAACGCATTGAGTTGTTACTAGATCCAAGCAACGTATTATAATTATATCAATTTAATTAACAAAAATCTAAGTTTAAATCCAAAACTACCACTGATTTAGTTTTCTTCTTTTCTTAGTTGTTAAATAAGATTCAAAAGGCATAAATCAAAAGGACTTAAATAGGACAGAAACGTTTGGTTTAGGAATATGATTAGGAGTGGAATTCAAAGATAAATGTGAAGGCTTAAAATCACACAAAAGCAGAGCAAAGAGTTTCAAAAACTTTCATTAATATATATACATTTTTTTCTCTTTTTATTCCTTTTTTCCATTTTTTTCAAAACAAAGGCCATAAATATTTTTATTTTTCTTTTGAATTGACCAAACAAAAATAAACATAACTTTTGAGCATACTTTTTTCAAAAACCTTTCTCCCACAAAAATCACAAAATATCCTATCAAAATCATCAAAATAATTTATGAATCTCAAAAGGTTAGTGTGATTCGATAGGTTGGAAATTTTGTCTTTGGTGAAAATGAAATGAATAGAGGAGCTATCAAATTAAATTGGAAAAAAGGCTAAAAAGCGGCTAGCTAGTGGTAAATGTTTTTTGGTTGGGAGGATGGCTCAAACGAAAACAAAAACGGCATAAATCATATTCACACTTTTAAATTTATTTAAAACAAAGGTTTGAAAAATTTCAAAAAGTGAGTCCTAGATAATAAAAGAAAATTGATGAAATTATCTTGAAAATAAAAATAATAGGTGACTTCGATCGTTCACATCTACTACGTTATTCAATGGTTGACCTTACAAAAATTATCCAAAAACGAAAAAGAAAATAGCAGATGATGAATTTTTTAGAAAGTAAAGGAAATAAAGAACGAAAAATCGAAATAGAAATGCGAGTTTTAGAAAAAATATTTCACCTTAACATGCTATCGTGAATTAGAAACACAGCATGGCCAACATTTTACTTGTGAAACATAATTAAAAAGGACGATTAGAAATATTATAATTAACTACGTTTATAGAAAATTTTGAGTAAAACAAAAACAAAAACTAGGGGTTATATTGAAATACAAAAATGTCTAAACTTATTAAGGCAAAAACAAAAAGCATAAATATTTTTTTAAATTTGTGAAATATTCTTTTTTTTTTTGGATTTTGAAGATATTCAATTTTTTTCTGATTTTGGAAATATTTAAGATATATACAAAAAGGAAAGAAAAGATATTTACACTAAGCAAAAATGAAGGAGGAAGTCTTCCCCCAAGCTTAAAATGGACATTGTCCTCAATGGTTAAAGAAGGGGATTGGAGAAGAAGAGAAAAGTAAGTACATAATTGAAAGACATAATTGAAAAACAGATACTTCCCCGGATTTATTTGCTGCGAAAACTGAGTGATGCCGCTCCCCTGAATGTCTTCTTTGGACTTCATTATGGATTCAACAACGTTGGAGCAGGCGATTGCAGAAGGTTCAGCTTGTCGGAGCCGCCCGGGGCAAAAATTGTAAAATAAAGAAAATAGAAAAAGATAACTTGGGTTGCCTCCCAAGAGCGCCCTTTGTTTAAAGCGTCGTTGAGCTCGACGCATCAAAAAAATAATATTGTCCAAAAATATTGTTGTCCAAAAATAACATAGTTCTTAACAAAAATCAAAAGTTCAAAGTTTGAGTTTGTGAAGCAGAAACTAAATAATGTTTGGACTGACATCATCATCACCAGAAAAATAGAGTTTATGACGCTGACCATTCACATTGAAATTACCCTTATCTGGGTGAGAAATAAAAAAAGTTCCATAAGGAAAAACTTCTAAAACAGAAAAGGGCCCAGACTAGCGAGATTTTAATTTGCCCGGAAATAAACGTAAACGTGAATTATACAAAAGAACCTGGTCGCCCGGCTTAAAGTTTTTCGGATGCCTTAAGTTTTTATCGTATAAACGCTTCTTCCGCTCTTTATAAAGTTTGTTATTTTCATAAGCGTAAGAGCGCCACTCGTCCAGTTCATTTAGTTGAAATTTTCTAAGGTCACCGACAGAGTGGGGGTCAAAGTTTAAAAATCTTAAGGCCGAAAAAGCACGGTGTTCGAGTTCTACGGGCAGATGGCACAATTTTCCATAGACCAGCCGATACGGCGTACATTCAAGGGAAGTTTTTTACGCTGTTCGGTGGGCCCATAAAGCATCGTCTAGTTTGGCTCACCAGTCTTTCCTAGAAGTTGAAACACTCTTTTCTAATATTCTTTTTATTTCTCTATTTACTACTTCGACTTGTCCGTTAGTTTGGGGGTGGTAGACAGTTGAAAACTTATGTGTAACACCGTATTTGGTAAGGATTTTTTAAAATTGCGCGTTACAGAAATGGGAACCCCTATCGCTAATGATGGCGCGCGGCGTACCGAATCTAGAAAATAATTTTTTCAAAAAGGTGACTATAACTCGGGAGTCGTTCGTAGGAAGTGCTTGGGCCTCTGCCCATCGTGAAACATAATCAACGACAACTAAAATATACATGTTTCCGAAGCTAGAAGGAAGGGGGCAAATAAAATCGATTCCCCAGAGGTCGAAAATTTTGCACTCAAGGAAATAATTTTGTGGCATTTCATTTTTTTTTGAACTATTTCCCGACCGTTGGCAACTATCACACCTACTCACAAAGGCTTTCACGTCTTTAAACAGGCTAGGCCAGTAAAAACCCGCGCAAAGCACCTTATGAGCGATGCGAGCAGCTTGATAGTGCCCAACTGTCAAACCTTCATGTAAATGTTTTAAAATATCAATTCCTTCTTCATAAGAAACACATCTCCTTATCACTTTATCTGCACAGATTCTGAAAAGATACGGGTCTTCCCAAAAGTAGTTCTTCAGCTCAGAAAAGAATTTCTTCTTTTGCTGCGAGGAGAACTCTTTTGGGAGCACCCAAGCCACTAAATAGTTGGCGATGTGCGCGAACCAAGGAGAAGTAGATGCTCTAATTGAAAGCAGCTTCTCATCAGGAAAATAATAATTAAAAGATTTTTCATTTAATTTTTCTATAAAGGGATTGTCTAATCTGGAGAGATGGTCGGCGGCGAAGTTCTTGGCTCCTCGCTTATCACGGATCTCTAAGTAAAACTCCTGGAGGAGTAAGACCCAGCGAATCAAGCGCAGCTTGGCATCCGTTTTGACAAGAAGATATTTTAGGGCCGAGTGGTCCGTTAAAACTATGATTTTCGAAAGCGTAATGTAAGGACGGAATTTATCAAAAGCGAATACTACAGCTAAGAGCTCCTTCTCGGTCATGCTGTAATTTTCCTTTGAGATGTGAGGGTTTTACTAGCCTAATAGATAGGGTGGAAGTTTTTAGATATGCGTTGACCTAATACGGCTCCCACCGCGAAACTACTCGCATCGCACATTATCTCGAAAGGAAGGTCCCACACCGGAGCTATCATAATCAGTGTGTTAATTAACTTTTCTTTAATTGATTCAAAGGCAGAAATACAAGAGTCATAAAAAATGAATGGAGCGACTTTTTCCAAGAGATGGGTGAGGGGCTTAGTGATCTTGGAGAAGTCCTTTATAAAACGACGGTAAAAGCCAGCGTGGCCTAGGAAACTTCTTATAGCTTTTATGTTTGTAGGCGGCGGCAACTTCCCGATAACTTCTATCTTGGCAACGTCTACCTCAATACCTTTAACAGGAATTTTATGGCCCTAAACTAACCCTTCCCTCACCATGAAATGGAATTTTCCCAATTAAGGGCAAGGTTAGTCTCTTCGCATCGTTCTAAGACTTTTTCGAGGTTTTCTAAACACCTATCGAAGGAATCACCCAACACGGAGAAATCGTCCATAAATACCTCCATAATGCTTTCTACGTACTTGTCAAATATAGCGAGCATATATCGCTGGAATGTAGCTCGCGCATTGCACAATCCAAATGGCATTCTTCGATAGGCGAAGGTGCCGAAGGGACAAGTAAACATAGTTTTCTCTTGGTCCTCGGGAGAGATGGGGATTTGAAAATACCCCGAGAGGCCATCGAGAAAACAAAAAAAACTATGGCAGGAGAGACGTTCTAAAATCTTGTCGATAAATGACAAAGGAAAGTGGTCCTTGCGGTTGGCGTCATTCAACTTACGATAATCTATACACATACGCCAACCCGTCACCGCCCGTGTCGGGATTAATTCATTATTCTCATTACAAACTACTGTTATCCCTCCTTTCTTCGGCACTACCTGAACAGGGCTAACCCACTTACTATCGGATATCAGATAGATAATTCCTGCGTCTAATAATTTCATAACCTCGCCCTTAACTACTTCTTTCATGTTCTGGTTAATACGGCCCTTAGGTTGAATGGAGTTACACAAATTATCTTCCATTAAAATTTTATGAGTGCAGAAGGATGGGCTTATGCCCTTGATATCCGATATCTGCCACGCAATAGCTCGGCGATGTTTACGTAAAACTAAAAGAAGTTTTTCATGTTGGACATCCGTGAGGTAAGCCAAGACTATAACAAGCAGCTTGGATTCTTTTTCTAAAAAAGCATATTTGAGATGTTCAGGAAGTTCCTTAAGTTCTAGGTTAGGGGGTTCTTCATAAGAGGATTTGGAAATTCTTTCTTTTTCAAAAATAATATCTTCATAAACTTTTTTATAAGGAAAATTAAAAGGGGTAGGGCTAGTGGCCAAGGCGGCTTCTTGCAGAATTTCAGTCGGAAGAGTAGAAGAGGAAGAACAAAAATAAGAAAATTCGTTCTCAAATTCAGAAAAGCAATAAGAAGATTCATCACTTTCTTGCAGCGATTCAGTTTGAAGATAAGAGGAGCAAAAAGCAGAAAATTCTTTTTCAAAGTTGGATAGGCAGCAAAAGGATCCATCACTTAAGGTGTCTACGAAAAAGCAGGAGTCATCGTTTGCTAAGGTGTTCTTCATTGAAGGGGTGATAGAAAATGTGACTTCGTCATCGCCTACTCGAAGAAAGAGCTTACCATTGCTTACGTAATTGATGGCTCGGGAGGTGGCAAGGAAGGGTCGGCCAAGGATCAGGGGAACCTCGACGTCTTCTTCGTTGTCCAAAATGACAAATTCCACCGGGAAGATGAACTTGTCGACTTTTACTAGAACGTCCTCCATTATTCCTAACGGGTACTTGACGGATATATCGGCTGGCTGGATACTCATATGCGTGGGGTTAAGGCTACCAATCCCTAGCTTTTTAAACAACGAAAAGGGCATAAGGTTTATACTCGTGCCTAAGTCGGCTAATGCGTGCTTGACAAATAGATGGCTAAAGACACACGGGATAGAGAAACTACCCGGGTCACTAATTTTCTTCGGCAAACCATTTGTTAAAACAGCCGAGAAATCGACATTTAGCGTGACGTGCGAAAGGTTCTCTAACTTCTTCTTGGTGGTGAGGAGGTCTTAAGATACTTGGCATATTTCGGCATCTGCGAAATTGCTTTGTGGAAGGGGAGATTAATGTGGATTTGCTTGAAGATCTCTAAGAAGCGGGAGTACTGATCATCTTGACATTGTCTATTAAGTTCGGAGGGGTATGGAGGAGTTGGATGATTTTTGAAGATGGGTGGTGGAGTGAGATTTTTTTCTAAAGAGGGGGTGATAACTTCTTCAGCAGAGGGTGGAATTTTTAAAACGAGAGCGGAGATTTGATTTTTAGAGGCGGGAGAGGAGCTTTTATTTTTAAAGGCAGGAGCGGAGCTTTTATTTTTAAAGGCGGGAGAAGAGCTTGCCTCGGGCTATTCACTTACCATACCAGAGACTTGCTTCCCGCTACGAAGAGTTATAGCTTTCGCTTTCTCTCTCTGGTTGGGTTCGGTATTGGAACGAAGAGACCCTGTGGGTCGCTCAGAAATTATTTTTGCGAGCTATCCTGCCTGATTTTCTAAACTTTTAACGCTTCCGGTTAAGGTTCTTATAGTAGAATCATTTGTGGTGATATATTTAGAAAGTAATTCCTCCAAGCTTGGAGGTTTTGGATAATTTTGAAGAGGTGGTGGTGGTGGTGCAGAAAAATCGTTTTGCGGTGGTGGGCGCATAGCATTTGATGGATTACTCCACGAAAAATTTGGATGATTTCTTAAGGCAGGATTATAACTATTCGGAAAATTAAAACCAGGAGGATGAAAATTCGCAGTAGAAAAATTATTAAAAGCATTTCTAGGAAAATTATTAACATAATCTAATTGTTCTTGAGTAGGGGTTGCAGATTCCCATACCTGAGCGGCGGAGGCAGCAGTCATCTCCATTTTCTTTTTGCTTAAAATTTCTACTTGCAGAGCGAGCTGGGAGACGTTGTCCACTTCATAGATACCTGCAGGCTTGTTCGGGCGGGGCCTAGGCACATTCTACTGATAAGTGTTGATGGCCATGTCCTCAAAAAGATCAAGAGCTGCTTTCGGGGTCTTATGATTTTAAGTACCGCTAGAGGCTGCGTCTATCATTTGCTTTGTATTTTGATTTAGCCCATTGTAGAACGTCTGCACTTGTAACCATACAGGCAGCGCGTGATGTGGGCATCATCTTAATAATTCTTTAAATCTCTCCCATGTTTCATATAGGGTTTCAAAATCTATTTTTCTGAAGGCAGAGATGTCGTTCCTAATTTTTGCAGTTTTAGCTGGCGGAAAATACTTCGCCAAAAATTTTTCAGTTAATTCATTCCAAGTGGTTATGCTATTCTTAGTAAGAGTGTTCAGCCACTACTTACATTTAGTTCTTAGAGAGAAGGGGAAGAGTCGCAGCCTGATTCCATCATTTGTGACACCATTTATCTTGAAGGTGTCGCAGATTTCAAGAAAGCTAGCTATATGTGCATTCAGATCTTCATCTTGAAGTCCGTCAAATTGCACATACTGCTGCACCATATGAATTATGCTAGGCTTTAATTCGAAGTTATTATTTTCTATAGCAGGGCGGACTATACTAGATTTTGTTCCCTCGAGGTTCGGTCGTGCATAATAGGACATAGTCCTTTGCACAGCCTCATCTACGTTGGGTTCTTCTATTCTTAAAGTAGCAAATGACTCGGAGTCCTCAACCGGCACTTGGATAGTAGGACCTTGAAATCGCGATCTTCTCTGAAAAGTAAGCTCAATTTCGTGGTCCAAGTCCAAAATAACCGACGGACTCCCGCGGGTCATGTACTAAAAGAACATAAAAGAAGAAAAGAAGGAGAAATAGGATAAACTAGAGAGAAAGCTAGATTAGAAATTTTTTTTTTAAAATAGATTTTCTATATATTAACTCCTGAACTTCCCAAGGACTACACCGTGAAGTGTTCGCAAGGTACTAGAAAAGATAGTGGCACTTAAAGCCCTTTGCCCTTTTCGAGAGAATTAGGTGGCATAAAAAAATTGTGAAGTTGGTTACAATTAAGAGTTGTGATAAAATTTTTTTTGATTTTTAAAACTTTAAAGAAAGAAGATGAGAAAGAGAAAAGATAAAATTAATAGGTTTGTGTTTTCAATATATCAACGGAAATTGGCTCTCCAGCAACGACGCCAAAAACTTGATGTTCGCTAAGCTTCGAAGAAAATAAAAGCAACCGAACTAGCAATCCAATGAGGCAAGTATACCTATCGAATTGTAGCTAGGGGACAAAAGTGTCGTATTGAAATCCGGGAACTGCTGAGTATGCTTACTCACACGAAGGCTATTATCTTATCGACGGAAAACAGGCGTTTAGAGAAACTAATTGCAATTAAGGAAGTAAAGCTAATGCTGGAAAGAGAGATATTGACGTTAATTAAAGAGCAAAAAGTAAGCGATTATAAAGAAGGGTAGAAACTAAGAAATGGAAATGCACTCGGTCAAGATTCACCTCGGCTAAAGACGACTAAGAAAATGCGATAAAAACCTAAACTTAATAGGATAAATGTCCTTGACCGTGGAGGTTCCTAAAGCTTAAACATGCTTCTCTCCAAGTCATGCCCAACTGAGTTTAGGAAGGTCCGACCGACTTTCATCTAAATCGGAGGCCTAAAACTCGCTTTACGTGGTGAACCCCACTATTGGATTTTACTCCAATTCGGGAGATTTGGACGTCTGCCTCTCTCGAGGGGTGCGTACAACTCCCTTTACTCTTGAATGCTCACTTCATTCTATCGGCCTCTCGGCTAGCCCAGAATGAAAGTAAAGGTGGAGAGTATATATCGATAATATACCTCCAACCCATGAAAAATAAAGAGTAATTCAAGGTCTAAACCTAAAAAGAAAAGGTTAATTAAAACATCATAACTTAATCGCTCGAACCTCGGATCGTCAAGATCGAGTACAAGGAGTATTAGTTAATCATAATGGAGTGGAGGAGGGGGGGGGGGATGAGTAGTAGAGCATAAAAAGAACACAAGTAGAGAAAGAGCACTTTTATTAATAAAAAAAAGAGCTACACTATTTGAAATTAAAATTACAAGTGCAAGGAATTAAAAACCTATTCTAGCCGTACATTAAGCAATAAGCAAAACTAAAGATTACAAGGAAAGCTAAGGCAACTAAATATTAAACCATGGTTAAGCAAAAATTACAAAGGAAGAGAGAGAGAGAGAGAGAGAGAGAGAGAAAACTAAAAACATGAAAAGGGAAGCAAGAAATAAAGGGGCAACACCTCCCCCTCTCGACCAAAAACATCCTGAAATGAAGGGGGGTCTTAATTTATAGAAAATTTCCACGGGTTGGTCACGCCCGGCAAAACGCCCAGGGAGGGCATGTCAGGTGGCGTGATAGGTACGGTATTGACCTCGGGCTCATGATTCTGGCGGGAAGGATGATTGCTTTTGTACGTCGGTGGTCACGCCCTGGGTCACGCCCGTGAAGTGGGGGGCGTGACACATACGTCGCGTCGAAATCATTGGTCGGAAATCCGTCAGTCGTCGGAAAAGTTGTTGTCACACCCCAGGTCATGCCTGTGACTAGGGGCGTGCCAGTACTATTGCGGAACCTGCATTAAATGCAGCGGTAGACTTTGGGGCAGAGGGCGACATGCCTTATGTCACGCCCGATGACACGCCCGGCGAGGGCGTGTCAGGGGGCTTGCCAGACGTTTTCCTTGGTTTTCTGTCTCTATCAGCAGGAGTCCTCGAGATCGGGTGACACGCCCTAGGTCACGCCTAGGGAGGGCGTGACAGGGGGCGTGTCAGGTCATTTTTGACCAATTTTTTGGAAACCTGCAAAAAGACAAGAAAATGTTAGTGGCAATAATATTTACATAAACGGGATACAAGATAAACTAAAAAGACATGATTTGTACATTATAAACTAGAAAAATACGATAATAGTTTAGGCTACAAAACATATTATCACTCCACGATCCCCTAAATGATGTGGTCCGAAAACCGTTAGTTTATAAGAATAGCCCTATCATCCCCCACCCCTTCACCCATGGCCCCTAGGCATCGAGCGGAGAGGAAGAAAGGGGAGTACTTGAAGGTGGAGAGTAAAAAAGAAACAGATGGCAGCAGACCTATACTAGCAATTTTATAGTACATGTGGCAGTAAAGTAAAGTATGAAAAGTAACTGTTGCTGTATAAACCCGGGCGGACAGGCGGCTAAGATTGGCGGTTTGGTAGCCGGGCGGTCTGCCCGGTTAATCTCTGTGTTGCTGTATAGGCCTTGGCGGACAGGCGGCTAAGTCTGGCGGTTTGGTAGCCGGGCGGTCTGCCGGTTATGCTCTGGGATCTCGGTGGTTGGCTACGTGTTCTCTGGTGGTGACTGGGCGGTTAGTGTCTACTAACCGCACGGTTTGGCGGTCTCCTGGGCGGATTGGCGGTTAGCTTTGTAGATAATGTTGTTGTGTATTTAGTCCCACATTGGGTATTTGTATTCTCTCCTATCTCCTCCATTCTATATAAGGGAGGCTATACCTTTGTAATACTCACCTTTTTCTGATAATAAAATTTCAGTTATACCATTTCCGGCTTGTTTTAGTTCGTTTCTCACATGGTATCAGAGGACTCGGTCTACTCCTCCTGATTGCGTTCTCTTCTGTCCGTGTGACCTCTGCCTTCTCGCCGGCCTGTCTTTCAGCTCGCGCGAGCTCTCTTCTCTAGTGGATTGCGGCCTGTTCTAGTCGCAGCTCCATTCTTCTCTAGTCGCCGCGACCTGTCTCCGCGGCCTCTTTTGCCTTGTTTGCCTTTTCCCTCCTGATATCTTCCTCTGCTGTTCGTGTGGTCTATCTGTTAGTCGCGCGACTTCTCTCCCTCTGTTGGTTCTGTGGCTTGGTCGTGGTCTTTCTGGCCGCTGGTGTCTTCCATCGTGACCGCTGCAGATCTCTTTTCTTCCTATCCGCGCGATCTCTCTATATCCGCGCGGCTTCTTCTTCCCATCCGGTTTTCCTGGTTAACCGTGCGGCTTCTCTTCTTGTGCTTCGTCTTGGTCGTGGCA
The DNA here is from genome assembly GCA_039513925.1 of Platanthera zijinensis. Taxonomy (NCBI): domain Eukaryota; kingdom Viridiplantae; phylum Streptophyta; class Magnoliopsida; order Asparagales; family Orchidaceae; genus Platanthera; species Platanthera zijinensis. The sequence goes on from CM077083.1 coordinate 94,687,033, forward strand.
TTGCCTGCCGCTGGTCTCCTTGTGGCCGCTGCGACCTCTTCCTTCCTTTGCTCGCCCGGTCTCTTCTCTTAACCGCGCGACCTCTCTTCCGGGATGACAACTTCTGATGGCTCCACCTCGTCTACTATCGTTGTGCCTCCTCCTCCTCCTCCTCCTCCTGCTTCTGGGAATCTTGGCACCGTCTCTAAGCTTCTGGGGCCAAATTATCCAGACTGGAGTGTCTCATTCACTTTTCTTCTCCGCTCTCAGCGCAAGCGTCATCATCTTACCGATGACCCTCCGCCTGCGGACTCTGTCCAGTTTACTGACTGGGATGCGAATGATGCGCTGGTTCGTACTTGGCTGGCGAACAGCCTATCCGATGAATGTCTTCCTGTCATCCGTCATGATGAGACGGTAAAACAGGCTTGGAATCACTTGGCCGCTCTCTACTCCAAGGGGGGACAAACATCTCGCATCTATACTCTCTATGCGGATCTCTTTGCTCGCCAGTCCATGTCCCCTCCTGCCGCTTACCAACAGGTCCAAGCTCTTGGAGCGGAGATCCTTCAAAATCGTCCTCTCTCGGCCGATGTGGCCACTCAGCTGAAGCACTTCCAGGAACTACTCGTGGTCTGTTACCTTCTGCGGCTTCCGGACTCCTACGATATGATCCGGCAGCAAATTCTTGGCGAGGCTGAATCTCCTACCCTGGACGCTACTGCTGCTCGCATTGCCGCTGTTACCTCTCTGCTCCAACGCCCCTTGCTTGCCGCTCCTCCGGCTCCGGATGCCTATGCCCACCAGGCTCATCGTGGTGGATTTAGTGGTCGTGGTAACCACTCTGGCGGGCGTGGCCCTTCTCGCTACCTCTGTACTCATTGTGGTCGCACAGGACACTTGGTTGACCGCTGCTAGACCAAGCATCCGCATCTTCGTCCCGCTAGTGATGCTCCTACTTCTTCCAAGCCATCTGCCTCCGTGGCCACGACTTCAGGTAGTGCCCACGTGGTCACCCAAGGTAAATGGCTCATCAACTCTGGCGCCACTAATCATATGACGGGCAATCCTCAGTGCTTTTCTCTCCTAGAAACACATGATCGGTTGCCCCCTGTTCTCGTTGCGGATGGTTCTCCCTCCCCGGTGCATGGAACGGGCGAGGTTCAAGTTACTCCGTCCCTTCGCCTGGCGGATACTCTTTATGTGCCCAAGTTTCCGTGCAATTTGTTGTCGGTTACTTCTCTGTGCAAGCAACTTCAGTGTTCAGTAACATTTACTCCTTCATCTTGTTTGTTTCAGGACCCGGACTCCAAGCGGACGATTGCTACTGGGACTGAGAGGGGCGGCCTCTACTTCCTTGATGATGTATCCGCTCTTACTGTCTTCTCTCCCGCTTCTACAGATCTTCTTCAGTGGCACCTTCGCCTGGGGCATCCTCCCGCGCGTCTCATCCACCTTCTGCTTCCTCATCTACCTCAGCAAGACTCTCCTATCAACTGTGATGCCTGTCAACTGGGCAAGCATCACCGCTCCCCCTTTCCTCCTAAGCAAGGACGTGGCTCTTCCAAGCCGTTCGACCTTATTCACTCTGATGTTTGGGTACCTTCCCCTACCCTCACCATCGAGCGTGGAAGTTCCTATTTTGTAACCTTTATTGATGATTATTCTCGCTGTACGTGGGTGTATCTATTAAAGGATCGCTCCGAACTTTTTTCTGTATGGACGTCATTTTATTATATGATTAAGAATCAATTTGATGCTTCTGTCAAAATTTTTCGCTCTGATAATGCAAAAGAGTATCTGAGTAGTGATTTCGCTTCTTTCTGTACGCAACATGGCATCCTCCATCAAACTAGCTGCGTCTATACCTCCCAGCAAAATGGGGTGGCGGAACGTAAAAACCGCCACCTCCTCGATGTCGCTCGCACTCTCATGATGCAGATGCAGGTTCCTCGTAGCTATTGGGGCTACGCGGTCCTCATCTCCTGCTACCTCATCAATCGCATTCCTTCCACCGTCCTCAAAGGCAAAACACCGTTTTCCATCCTCTATCCCTCCAAAGACCCCTTTCCCTTACCACTTCGCATTTTTGGGTGCACTGCCTTTGTTCATTGCCCTGCCGCGACTCGCGACAAATTGTCCCCTCGTGCTACGAAGTGTATCTTTTTGGGTTACTCCACAACTCAAAAAGGTTACTGCTGCTTTGACCCTGTTCATCGCAAGCAGTTCGTCTCGGCGGATGTGACATTCTTTGAGAATGCCGCCTACTTCTCTTCTGACCTCCCACAGGTTGATGGATCGAACCTCCCTCTTCCTCCTGCCGACTCGACCTCTTCACCCATTCTCTCCACCACATTCACTCCTCTTGAGCTTCCTTCATCCCCACCTCCTCCAGCCGCTCCTTCTCTTGATCAGGATCCTTCTCCCTCGTCCCCTCGGCCGTCTCTCTCTTCTCCCGGGCCAGCTATCTCCGCCACGGATGCACCGGCGCCTGAGGCTCTCGAGGACCTGTAGCTGCCCATTGCCCTTCGTAAAGGGGTTCGGACGTGCACCCAGCCCTCGCTGGCGGCTGTTATTTCTTATGATCGGCTAACACCTTCTCGCAGGGACTTCGCCCTCGCCATCTCCGCGACTACCACACCTCGCACCTACCAGGAAGCCCTTGCTATTCCTCACTGGAAGGCTGCCATGGATGACGAGATTGCTACTCTCTCTGACCGGGGCACTTGGACCCTTGTGCCTCCTCCTTTTGGCACGGATGTGGTTGGTTGTCGCTGGGTGTTTGTCGTCAAGTTCCGTCCTGATGGCAGTGTGGACCGGTACAAAGCCCGTCTTGTTGCAAAAGGGTTTACTCAGACCTATGGTGTTGATTACTTTGATACGTTCTCGCCGGTTGCTCGCCTCAGCACCATTCGGGTCCTTTTCTCGGTGGCGGTCAACAGGGATTGGCCTATTTCGCAGTTGGACGTCAAGAATGCCTTCCTCTATGGTGACCTTCACGAGGACGTCTACATGGAGCAACCTCCTGGGTATGTTGCTCAGGGGGAGACTCAAGTATGCCGTTTGAAGAAGGCCATCTATGGCCTAAAGCAGAGTCCTAGGGCGTGGTTCGATAAGTTCAGTAGCATCGTTGGGGCTATCGGTTTCACCAGGAGTTCGGCTGATCACTCCTTGTTCACTCGCAAGACATCTTCGGGTCTGGTTGTTCTAGCTGTTTACGTGGATGATATTCTTCTTACAGGCGACGATCAGGCTGGTGTAGCCTTGACAAAGGTCCATCTCCGCCAACACCTGGTCACGAAGGATATGGGTTCTCCAAAATACTTCTTGGGAATTGAAATCTCTCGGAAACCGGGTTCCCTGGTTCTCTCCCAACGGAAGTATGCTCTTGATTTGTTGAAAGAGGCAGGATTGACGGGTGCTAAACCTGCCCGGTGTCCCATGTCTCCTGGAGAAGACAAGACATGGACAGACGAATCACCAACTCTATTGGATACTATGAGGTATCGGCGTCTTGTTGGCAAACTCATCTACCTTACAGTGACCAGACCAGACATCTCCTATGCAGTGGGAAAGGTCAGCCAGTTTATGCAGTCGCCTAAGGAATGTCATCTTCAATCCGCTCTAAGGATATTGGAGTATGTGAAGTCCGCACCTGGGAAAGGTCTTCTCTTTCAGAAAAATGGTCACCTAAGAGTCGAAGCGTACTCCGACGCTAGCTATGCGGACGACAAAGGGGATCGCAAGTCGACTTCCGGATTTTGCACGTTTGTTGGAGGAAACTTGGTTAGCTGGAAGAGCAAGAAGCAGTCAGTCGTCTCCAGGTCGAGTGCGGAAGCAGAATATCGTAGCATGGCATCAACCACGTGTGAGTTAAAATGGTTGCGGGCTCTCATGCTGGATCTAGGAGAGGTCTACAACTATCATCTTCCCATGTTCTGCGACAACAAAGCGGCGATCTACATTTCTAAAAATCCGGTCTTCCATGAGCGAACAAAGCACATAGAGGTTGATTGTCACTTCATTCGAGAAGAAGTGTTAAAGAACCAGATTTGCACTCCGTTTGTTACTTCGGAGAAAGAGCTGGCAGATATATTCACAAAACCTGTGTCCGCCTCCTTCTTCCACATTTGCAGCAAGCTAGGCATGATTGACATCTATGCTCCAGCTTGAGGGGGAGTGTTGCTGTATAAACCCGGGCGGACAGGCGGCTAAGATTGGCGGTTTGGTAGCCGGGCGGTCTGCCCGGTTAATCTCTGTGTTGTTGTATAGGCCTTGGCGGACAGGCGGCTAAGTCTGGCGGTTTGGTAGCCGGGCGGTCTGCCGGTTATGCTCTGGGATCTCGGTGGTTGGCTACGTGTTCTCTGGTGGTGACTGGGCGGTTAGTGTCTACTAACCGCACGGTTTGGCGGTCTCCTGGGCGGATTGGCGGTTAGCTTTGTAGATAATGTTGTTGTGTATTTAGTCCCATATTGGGTATTTGTATTCTCTCCTATCTCCTCCATTCTATATAAGGGAGGCTATACCTTTGTAATACTCACCTTTTTCTGATAATAAAATTTCAGTTATACCATTTCCGGCTTGTTTTAGTTCGTTTCTCACAGTAACCTTAACTTATGTATGGAAATGCATAAGCCAAGGGATCTTCTACAGGGCTCCCATCGTATAAAGAGTCCCATACCAATTAATACGATGGGGTGTCAGTTATTAATAGCAATATATATATATATGAAGAATTTGACATTAATTTATAAACTTGCCCACACAAGCTTATAGACTAAGGGGTCGTTTTGCAAGTCCTATTGTGTAAGCGTCCCATACCACTTACACAATAGGTGACAGGGGTTATATGCAATGAATATGTTATGACATGCAAGTGGGTATGATACGATAATGCAAGTGCAACTCACCCACCCGACTCTGTGTACACTGACCTTTAGTTCCCCCTTTTTGGAGCATCACCTCCCAGGATACCTCCGTAGTGGCAGACGGAAGCGGTGGGTTGGGCCTCTCCCACCTCTAAACCAGTAAAGCACTACCGGTCAGACCTAACGTACGCCTCAATGCTTGGTGCACGAAACGGACTCTTGCATAATCTTGCCGGCTGGCGCACCGGACTTCTGTTGGCGAAGTGCTAACCACACTTGCCGAGCCAACGTATTAGTGTCGGTGCATCGACCACTAACACCGAGGGCCCACCACCTTATAACTTATGCACATGCAATATTAATATGTTTCCCACCGATCAAAAGCTCACCGGGCAACCTGCCCATCTCCAAAACCCCTAGGGCATCAGCCCTTATGAACCAACCTAGCATTCCGAGACATCAAGGGGAGTGAAAGTTAATTCCTAATTATGCTAGTTGCTCTTTATGGTTTATCTCTCCTACAGTTTACGTTTGCCCAGGACTGCCCCCGGTATACCCCGTGAAGTGTTCTCAAAGGGCACTAGGAACAATGATGGTAACTGAAGCTCATCGTTCCCTTTCGCAAGGCACTTATTGTTATTGGTTGCTTCCTTTACCCAATCCCATTTCATATTACGCTAGATTTATCCTAGGGTGATTTTTACCTTCCCACTCCACGGGATAATACGATCTTTCGTTGGTCCCGAGCACCACCTACAGTAGTCAACACCTCACCTTAATCAACCTATCTTCTAAAGGTGACCCCAATTACTTATCCAAACAATCATACTATATAAATCCCAAACCTTAGGCCTACACACCCACATCAACTATTTTCTATTTATTTTTCTAATTGCAGACCATACTTAGCAATGCGATGTATATATTAGGTAGCACAACAAATAATCATCCAAATGTCTCAAGATAATTAATGGGAGTCTCTCCTGACCTGAATAGTCTAAACCCAGTAATTTACAATTTTCCTAATTAATCTGGCATTTATATAATTTTCTTAAAATTCCAAGTGCTACCAATTTGAACATGAAGTATACAATAGAGTCATGCATGTTGCTTAGGAAAATCATGATAAATTATAGGCTATCCGAAAACTGTAAATTTAGAGTATGACAATTTTTCTAGAAATTTATGGACCATAAAATAATTTTGATAATATATCCTATTTTCCTTTGTTAATGAAGTAAGTTCAGTAAATAATCATCCAAAATTGTTAATTAATTTTTCTTGGGCAACTACTATCATACCAGAACCACTGACAAAATTTCATATTTTTTCAACTGATAATTAACTCTAAACAATTTAATGACCATAATACCCCTTTTAAAAAATTTGTGAATAAAGTACTGAAATAAATCAACTAAAATTTATAATAAAAATCATGGGCAACCATTTGACCTAAAATTTCTACTTTTAGAGTTTCATGGGATTTGTTTGAACATAGTGATCTTAATAAATCAAATATCACCTAGGGCTAAATCATTCCTAACAAAGGAAGTGCTAAAAATATTACTCTTAAAAATCCAATAAATTTACTAAGGGTTCTACCTAACCTAACACCCATGCTACCTAAGTTTCACACTCTTCAAGGAAGTTATAGTGGCTTACATTATACAAAAGTGATTATACCCTAAAACTAGGGTTAGGGTTTTGAGGGGGTCAAAGGCTTCCAAACTCACTAAAATTTCAAATAGAGGGCCATAGCTACCCTATGATCCCTTCCACCAAGTGTCAAGTCATTCTAAGGTCATTTGACCCCATGACCTCAAACCCTAGAAATCCCAATAAAGGGGCCTACCCTAGGCCCTTAGAGCTACCCAACCCCAAACCACCCCAAATCCAATTGGAGGGTGTTACAAGCCATATAAAATCAGTGGCAAAAAAATAGGCCTCTGTTGAGGTTATTAGACCACTTAAGCATCAAAAGAATATTTGGACCAAATTACCCTTATTATAGCAAGACTAGGGTTTGCAAGCTTCCAATTCAAACCACCTCCAAATGTCATAAAATTTTAACCAAAGGTTAATAATGACCCAATGCATCATCCACCAAAATTTGTATGAGTTTGGAGTTCATTTAACCCCCTAAATTAATTTACCCAAGAGAAATTAAATTATGCACAAAACTATAGAAAAATTGTTCCCAAAAATTCCCATTTTTGGGCAGGGTTTAGATAATGTCTAAGGTTACTCCCTGCCAAAAGTTCAGGTCATTTGGACCAAAGATTAGGTGTGGGCAGCCATTTCAATTTCTGCCCAACCATATGTATAGACCCCACCAAAAAGAGTGACCTGGTCAAACCAAGCACCCAAATTGGTTCAAACAAATTTTGTAGTAAACTAGACTCATCAGGCTACAATTTCTATGTCGACTATTTACTCTGAAATTTCCTCTAAGTATTTTTAAAAATTAAAGAAATTAAATACAAAAAGTGTGAAGGAATGAAATAAAATGAAATATTTCCTATAGTTTGAAATCAAACGCGGCACGAATCTTGGAGCAGATCTTGCGGCCCGGGCTCATCGTCTACCTCCAGCCAACGATCTTGATTGCGCGCGCATGGGCCAACTTCAAACCTCCACTGCCGACCATCCGGCCACCGCCCCGACCAGCCACCACCACCAACGCCTCCGTTTAGGTGGTGGCTATCGACTGGCGGCGGCGCAGCCGCCGGAGGGGCGGATTCCAGCAGTTCTGTAAGGAAGTTGAGGTGGAGACCTTGACTACTTAGGAGTTGCATCTTTAGCGGTGTCATCGAGACTTAGCTGTTCAAGTCTTGCACCTGCATCTTCAAGAATGCCACAGGAAGAATTGCTGTTAAGCAAGCTTCCTTCATCAAATACAACATTAATGGACTCCTCTACAACTAGGGTTTTCTTATTGAAGACCCTATATGCCTGACTATGGCTACTATAGCCCATGAAGATGCCTTCGAAGCATTTTTCTCCGAATTTAGTACGTGGGTACTTCCCATTATTAAGTACATTGCATCTGCAGCCAAAAATCCTTAAATAGGACATGGTCGGTTTCCTACCTTTCAATAGCTCATAAGGCGTCTTACGATGATTCTTGTTGATCAATGCTCGGTTTTGCACATGACAAGCCATGTTGACAGCCTCTGCCTAGAAGTACTCTGGAAGAGAGGCATCAGTCAGCATTGTCGTACATGCTTCAATGAGCGTTTTATTTCTCCTCTCCGCAACTCCGTTTTCCTGAGGAGTACGCGGGGACGAAAACTCATGAAAGATACCATGTTCTTCTCAAAATTTTGTCATAGCACCAGACTCGAATTCTGTTCCATGGTCACTTCTGATTTTCACCACTAAGCAGTTATGTTCGTTCTGAATCTGCTTGACAAAACTCGTGAAGATGTTAAACGCATCTGACTTTTGTTTTATGAAGAACACCCATGTAAACCGAGAGTGATCATCAACAATCACTAGCGTATACGATTTGCCTCCTAAGCTATGAACCTGCACTTGACCAAACAAGTCCATATGCAGAAGATAAAGACATCTGGAAGAGTCTTTGTCGGGAATGCCATTATAGTTAGCCCGAGTCTGTTTTCCCTTCTGGCATGCAAGACAGGGGCTATCTTTGATGCACTTAATAGTAGGGGCATCCCTTACTAAATTCTTAGAAAACTACATATTAATAGTCTTGAAATTAATATGTGTTAATCTCTTTTGCCATTGTTCACAAAGAGATGCACTGCCTTTTGCTACTAGGCACACGGGGGTAGAAGAGTCTAAGCTAAGAAAATTTAAGAAAAAGATATTTTTTCTCCTAATGCAATTTAATACCGTCTCCAAAGAGGCACACGATATTATCAAGCACTTATCCTTACAGAACTTAACGTCATATCCTTTATCACACAACTGACTTACACTGATCAGGTTATGATTTAACCCTTCAACATAGGCCACGTCGGTGATAGAAATTATACCGTTTGAAATCATACTGTAACCCCAAGTGACTCCTCGATTAGATCCTCTTAAGATGACTTTGGGTCCATTTTCGACTGGGGAGTAATCACGCAACAGGATTCTTATCCCGGTCATATGAAGGGAGAATCCACTGTCCAAGTACCAGATTGGCATTTTGGTGGCCTTTGGACATTCCTACAAAACAGAATCAGTTTCCCTTAGGAACCCAATCGAACTTAGGTCCTAGATTCCTTGTTAGCATACTCCCCCTCGGGTGGTTAACCCTACGAGTGGTCGGCCTCGCATTGCTAACATGAGGAGACTCGTTGAATCTTTGATTAAACCAGCAATCCACAGCACAGTGACTAACTTTGCCACAACACCAATAGTCAAACCTGTTGTACCGCTTCCTAGGCTCCAGCTTCACCCTAGGGATGGTGGGTCCAACCGGGGCCTTGGATCTTGAGGTGGAGGCATCATGATGACAGCAGTCACATGATTTCTTCACTTCCTATTCCTTCAGTATAACAGGCTTGGATTTTGGTGCCTGCTTCTTATTATGGCCGCTAGATAAGTGGCCATAATCCTCCACTTGGTTTTCCTTATATGGTGCCTTGAAGACACTCTCACCATAGTTGCAGGGGAAGTCCCAACCATCATACTAGCTCTTGGGCTTTTCAACCGAGGGCCAGAAGAAGTGGCCATAGGTTGACTCAAAGTCCTGATCATTGCAAGGAAAGCCAGGCTTTCTAAATAAAATAGGATCGAGTGGAGCCTTTACCTTTTCTGCAGCAGAGGCTTTCTTAGCAGCCTGATTTTTCCTCTGCTTTCTGTTTCTCCTGGATGATTTACCAGGCACACACACATGCCCTAAGCAAGCCCCCTTAGCCTGAGCAGAGAATTTATCAACCAGAGAAAGAATGGTCTTGGGCATGGAGAAGCTTTTGAAAATCTTCCTTTCTGCCGCAAGCTGTTCTTCCAGCTTGTTGATTTCTTCCTGTTTTAGGTCAAGGAGACTAAGAGACTCTGAGTGCTCAGAAGTCAGGCCCAGGTGTTCCTGTCGGAGAGAGATCAAGCTAGTGATCTCTTCTCTTAGAGATACACCCAGACCCTTAAGGAATTTGACTTTCTTTTTCTGAGCCCTCAACCTCTTGCGGCATTCCTCAAAGGTATTGAGCAGAAGCTCATACTTTTCGAGGAGCTCAGCTTCACGGGCAGATGGGCTGTCCTCGAGATCATCATCAGGAGACTCAGAGTTAGAGTCAGAGAGGGGGGTACGATCTTTTACCTTCCCAGTAAATGAGGGGCAGTCTCCTTCTGAGTCAGAGCGACCCACTAGCCCGAATTAGGCTTCCTCATCATCACTGGAGTCTTAGGAATCAGATTCACTCAGTGACTTTGGATTTTTAGCAATGTAGCTCCTCTCCTTCTCCTTATCTATAGAGGACCTGTGCTCCTCTCCCTTCCCCTTATCTCTCTTGCATTGGTGGCAGTCAGCAACAACGTGACCTGGCTTATTGCATCCAAAGCAAATAATGTCATCAAAGCGATGTTTATTCTATTTGGATTCATACCTGTCAGAAGAATAATAATTCTTCTGATGTCTGGAGGTGGAGACATCTCTCTTTCTTTGATTCCTCAACTTGAGGAACTTCTTGAACTCCCGAGTGATGAGGGAGAAGTCTTCTTCAGATAGCTCTGAATCGGAAGAGCATGGCTTAGAGTCTTCTTCCTCATCCTTTTTCCGAGAATGGGATGAGGTAGCACCCTTGCCTTTCCTTGAGTGACTGGCTTTCAGGGCCATGATCTTCTCTCTGGCAGCGGCTTTATCGGCTTCTTCTTCAGCTTTTCTGGTGTTCAGCTGAAGCTCATAGGACAGAAGTTTCCCAAACAGAATCAGGGGATCAGTTTTTGCCAGCCTACCAAATTCTCTGATGGCGCAGATCTTTGTGTCCCATTCCTTAGTAAGGGATCTAAGGAATTTGTCATTTAGTTCATCGTCGGTGAACACTCTGCCATACCCCTTCAGGGCATTGACCATCTTCTTGAAGTTCTCGAATGTCACTCTGATTTCTTCCTTGGGACCTTGCCTAAAGGCCTCGTACTTCTTGTTCAGAAGGGATCTTTAATCATCACTTACTTCATCAGTGCCTTCCATCAGGATGATCAGGCAGTGCCATATGTCCTTGGCAGTCCTGCAGTTTCAGAAACCTGCATCATGGAATCATCGACGACGCTTACCAGAATGTTCTGAGCTTTCTTGTCATGTCCGACAAGCACCATCTCATCCTTATCCATTTCAGAAAGTTTCTTGGGCACTTTCTTGATTGGATCAATGGTGGAGGCCTTAGTGGGGATATAAGGTCCCTCCTCCACTATCATGAAGAGTCGGGGGTCGACTGCTTCCATGTAGTACCCAATCCTTTCCTTCCAGATAGGAAAGTTCAGCTTGGTGCACACTGGGATCTTCCCTGAATACTTGAGTCCTTCCATTTCAAAGATCTTCTTTCTTCTTGACACTAGACACGGGATCTTACTCAAGCTGTTAAAATTATTGACGAGTAACCTCCCTCTGATACCACTTGAAAGTCTTTAGTGTCAACTAATTCCACCTATGTGGGGGGGGGGGAATAGGTCTCGTGCAGTCTTTTCCGTAATTTAAATAACCTGCACAATTAAAAAAACATAGCACAGAAAAACACACAAGCAATTATAGTGGTTCCCCGATTTGGGTACGTCAACTCTCCCCCTATGACCTATCTCCCAATAAGGGATGACTCGGTCACTTCACCAACGGATTGAAATCCAATCCTCACACTACGGAAGGCACTCTTCCAACCGAAGGAGTCACTACTCCTCCACTACGGGTTGCACCCAACCCTTACAACTAGGAATCACTATTCATTTATAACAAAACAAAATTACAATGTACAAGAAATACAAACTATACTTGTGGAGAACCCGATGTACCACTTCGTTCGTTGAAGCGTTCTTGATGAAGACGAAGAGTCCACGACCGGAGCACTCTCTTGGAGAGGATCTTGCCAAGATCAGCGGCGGCAAGCGATTGCGGCGGCGATGCTTTGTAGATCCAAACTTCATAACGAAGAAGCTAGGGTCTTCCAACGATCTCAATCAGATCGGACGTCTCTATCGATTCAGAATGAAAAGCTAACTTCATTCAACAAATCGAGAGATAAGGTATCTCGAGAGATAAGCGTGAGACGCTATACTTAGCCTCGGTTCTGTCGTCGGGGGATCAAAGAAGATCTAAGATCTGTGGCGGCGACAACTTGCGAGCAGCGACGGTGACGGAAGGATTTCCACGATCGGCTAGGTCACGCTCGGCGGCTTTGATTTCTCGTGAATGATTACAGTTGACGTTCAAAATATGTGAGTATATATACTGTAGAACAACCCTAAATGACCGTTGTGGGGCCCATAAGAAGAAATCCTAGTTCCGGTCAAAACAGCGTAACCCGTCATGGTTCGGTCCAGCGAGCAGAGCAAATTTGCCTAAGGCAAATTCGGCGAGAATCATTGGTGATTCCCGTCGAAGTCGGCGGGAATCACTTGTGATTCCCGTCGAATTTGCCTTGGCCTATTTCCAATTGTAAAACTAGTCAGCCTGCGGGAATCGGTGGGAATGTAAACGTCATTCTCGACAAATCGGCGAGAATCAGTTAATGATTCCCGTCGATTCTGCCTTAGCAGATATCTTGAAGGAGGACAGTCAGCCAGATAAAATCGGCGGAAATCGGCTAGTGATTCTCGATGATTTCGGCGAGAATCACTATTGATTCCCGCCGAATCGGCGTGAATCACTAGTGATTCCCGCCGAATCGGCGAGAATCACTTAGTGATTCCCGTCGATTTTGCCTTAGAAGATTTTCCTCTTCTTTCCCATGAACTTGGTCTTTGACCCATCCTTGCTCCTCTTCTGCTCTTGATCTATCTCGACCCTGTACTTGAAAATAAGTACACTCCAATAGAGAGAGCACACATGAGTCAACACACTGATCTGCTCAACGTGGGATTATGTTCCGCAGACACGTGTATATTGACCCACTGCACCCTGACATTGGTGTGTACATAGCATGGAATAGCTGCAAGGACAACTTGACAGAAATTCATTAAATACATTGTCAATTCAACTTAGCTTGTTCAGGGGCTTCTTCAAATCAGGTATATTGTGGATACAATACCCAACAGTTTTGCTTTATTTCTTTTTTACAGGTATCTTTTGATGCTGGCTTGCATTTCCAGGGAAGTCTCTTTTCCTTTCTTTCCTTTATTTTTTTTTATATTGGGGACAATGTATTGCTTAAGTATGGGGGAGGGATATTTCTCAAGCAAAACATTAAAAATATATATATAAAAAATTTTTACAAAAAAATATATATAAAATTTAAAACTAAAAAAATTTATTTCGTCTTAAAATTTTGTTTTTCAAAAATTACAAAAAATAAAACAAAAAAATTAGAAAATCGAAAATTAAATTTCTTAGAAAGGGACATTTGGGATATCACCCCATCTTACCTCCTAGTACCGGTGAGAACCCTTTACAGGGTATACCTCGGGAAGTCTAAGAAATAACAAAAAAATTAGGTTTAATTTTTAAAAATTAGAGAAGTCATTATTTCTATATTTGTGCACATGCAAAATTCATAGTAATTCAATTTCTTTATAGTGTTCAGAAAATTTTAATGTTTTAATTTAATTTTGAATTTTTGAGTAAAACTGTTGGCCATGGTGTGTTTCTCGTCAAATGCACGTGTTAGTAGAATTTTATGTAGATTTAAATATTCAGCATATAATTAGATTTTAATTTTTCTAAATGCGTGGAAATGTTTTATTTTACTTTCATTTTAAAAACCGATAAAACTTTAAAATAATTTAGGTGAGTAAGTAGAAGTTTGCAAGAGAGATATTTCACGGACTAAGAGAGAGGTATTTTTTTTCAATGTCTAGAACTTGCCCTCTAACTATTCTCAAGACTTTGCATAAGTTTGACTAATTAGCATAAATATGATTAAGGAACTTCTTTTGGCCAATTTGAGCTTTTGTACCCGTACCTATAACTTTTATCTTTATTAAACCATTTTGAGTCTATTTCCCTATTCCTTTGTTTTAGCTCCACCAAGAATTTAACCAAATCCTAAAAAGCAACCTAATTGTACACCTTAGACCAAGCTTGAACATAGATATACAAACATGGTTTGTGAGTGATTAGGAGCCTTTTATTTTTGGTGGCTCTTTTCTTATAAAATAAAAAGTTGGTTTATTCTTCTTTCCTCTTCAAAATGAAGAAAAATATTATCATTAAAAAAATGAAGAGGTAGAAAAAAATTCAACATGATGAGAGAGTTGAAAAAAAATAAGAAAAGAAAAAAAAGAATTTTTGATTTGGCTGCGTCCTTAAAGCCATAACAAATTTTTATGTAAAAGCTTTCTCTAGGTTTTGGTGTGACTAAGCAATCATTATTATCTTTGACCATCCTCACCAAAAACCTAAGCCTGCATTTAACCTAATTAAGTCCTATTGATTTATGTTTTTATGTTAAACTAGTGTCGTGGCGAGAGTATGAAAGGGTAAGCCTATGACCATCAACATTGATGGATTTCTTTGGAGGGTATCTTAATCTTCGTTTGTGCAATGTTATCTTAGTACACACGCTACACTCTCCCTAAATAAAATTTTAAGATTTATCAGATTTTTCATTTTAAAAGTAAAAATAATAGTGAAAACGCATTTTAAGAAAAATAAAAACCTAATTTGTATGCTGAGTAAGTCTTTCTACAAAAATAGCTACAAGCATTGGCATAAGACTTCGTATTTTACTCCTTAGGTTCAATTTTCTTTTCTAGCATTTCAAATTTTTCTACTCCCTATTGGAAGTTGTTTGCTCGGGACTAGCAAACGGATAAGTATGGGGGTATTTGATAACTCTAATTATTTCTATCTTTTTATTCACTATTTTATATTAATAATTATATATTTTATATCAATTTTATAATATTTAGTTAATATTTAACTTGTTTCTATATTTTATATTTATTTGTTCTAATAAAATTATTTTTAATCTTGCAGGGCTGATCTACAGATTATTTGGAGCAAAATGGAGATTAATGGTTTTCTGCCTAGACACGCCCTGTGACACGCCCTACCTGGGCGTGACACAGGGGCATGACACACAAAAATCAAGTCTGTAGCAAATGATCGTCGACCCGCGCCTGAAGATCGTCGATCGGACTTGACACGCCCGTGTCGAAATATGACACGCCCGTGTTCCATTTGCAAGAGGCGTGATAGCATGTGGAAGAACCACTGGTCGTGCCACGTCGGATTAAATTGACACGTCTGGGTCACGGGCGTGACCCAGGGCGTATCACTGGCATTTTCATCTAGTTACTCTGTCATTCGAGCCGTTGCTGCCAGAAACCGTTCCAGCTTGACCCGCCCCTAGTCACTAGCGTGACTAGGGGACGTAACACCTCCTTGAAGACCACTTTTACTCCCGCCATTTTCAGCCCCCCACCGTTTTCAAGAAACAGCCTTGACATGCCCTCGGTCACGGGCGTGACCTAGGGGCGTGACCCGTCAGTTAACAGATTTTGGCGATTTCTCCTCCAACGTTCCTAGAGTTTCAAGACGACGGTTCCGAGCCTGACACGCCCTAGGTCACGGGCGTGACCTAGGGCGTGACCAAACAAAAATTTTTCCTATAAATTCCAGACAACTTCAGATATTCAGGAGTCGAATTTTGGGAGTTGGAGTCTTGTAGTTTTCTATTTCCTTTTGCTGTATTTTTCATTTCTAGTCTAGATTTACTATTGTTGTTACTCTTAATTCTAGTTGTTTTTATTTCAAGCATGTCTCTCTCTACTTTCTTTTGTATTTTCCCAATCATGATGACTAGCTAACTTTCTTTTAGCACTTGATCATGATGAACCTTGGAATGAAATAAAATCTTCTCTTTTTTTATCAAATGTCTTATTCTTAATTTTACTCGCCACGATTTATCTTTGATGTTTATTTCATCGAATTCATATTACGCGGATATGGGTTTCGATCTAAGATCCGTATCCTAAATGCCCGAGAGGTCGCGGATACAAGGAGATCACCCAAACATAAAAGGAGTTGAATGCACTCCTCGAGAGAGGACGACGTAAATCTTCCGGATTGGAGTCAAATCCAATAGAGGGGTTCACCGCCTAAAGCAAGCTTAGGGGTTTCGACTGGCCGAAAGGTCTTAATCGATCAACCTAAGGTTTGTCAGAAGCATGAGCTCGACAGAGACGCTTTTTTAATTTAGGAACCTCCACGTTCGAGTGAGTGATAAGAACTTGCATTACTTTATTTTTCAGGAAGATTTATTTTAGTCCAAGTGGATTCTAGATCAAGTGCTAGCTTCCTCATATTTTAATTTCTCTTCCTTAGTATAACACTTCTTTTTCCGTTCTTTAAAAACCAAATTTTCTTCCGATAAGATAATAGCTTTCCTTATGATTACAAGTACTCGACAGCCCCAAGTTGAAATACGACACTTGATTCTATACTCCGAAAGATATGTATACTTGCCTCATCAATTGGAAACACGCGCTAGCATGGATTAAATATCCATCAACCCCACCAAAATGAGTGCCCTGGTCAAACCAGGCACCCAAATTGGTTCAAACTATTTTTGCAGTAAACTAAACTCATCAGGCTACAATTTCTATGTTGACCATTTCCTTTGAAATTGCCTCTAAGTATTTTTAAAAAATAAAGACATTAAATACAAAAAGTGTGACAGAATGAAATAAAATGAAATATATAATCCTATAGTTTGAAATCAAATGCGGCACGAATCTTGGCGCGGATCCTGAGGCCCGGGCTCATCGTCTACCTCCAGCCAAAGATCCTGATTGTGCGCTCTTGGGCCAACTACAAACCTCCACAGCCGACCATCCGACCACCTCCCCGGCCAGCCACCACCACCAACACCTCCGTTTAGGTGGTGTCTATCGACTAGCAGCGGCGCAGCCGCCGGAGGGGCGGATTCTGGCGGTTCTGCAAGGAATTTTTTCGGCTCGAAACCATGAAAATCAAGATTTTGTTCGGGCTCAATTGAGCCCGAACCTTGAACCTAAGCATTCCTATTATCTACCCATGAGACAAGGAGAGGAGGAGAACCTTTCCGGCAACCTGAAGGCGCGATGATCGTCGGGAAACCATTTTCGATGGTGGCGCGGCTCGACTTCTGCAACAGTACAGTGGGAGGGCTCGAAATCTTCAGTAAAAGTTTGGGAAATGTTCCTCTTGGGCCACTGGTTATGTTTAAAGGTTCAGTTTAGGAGGGGAGAGGCGAAAACTTCAATGGCCATTAATGCCATTGAAAGCTTGGGCTTAAGTTTGGGGGAGGGGGCTAAATTAGCCGCTTTATGGATGGGAAATGGCTGGAAACTTCTCCCCTTCTTCAGGAGAGTTGAATCCAGCCATTAAGGGTGGCCTTTTGCCTCCCTTGGCCGGGTTTGACTTGCCCGTTCCCTCTCTCTCTTTTTCTCTCTCCTCCATAACCATGGAAATGGAGCTTCTCTCTCTCTCCTAGTCACAAGGTTAACTTGGTCAACCTTGGGGTCTATTGGCAGCCCACACATACACATAATATTCCTAATGAAGCTATATGAGGGGGCTTGAGCTTATGCTAGCTCATTTGGGCTAGGTTGACCGAAAGTAGGCTTGGGTTGACTTTGGTCCTTTTGACCTTTAGCGTTGCCCCTAATGGGTCCCTGTTGATCCATTAGTCTTCCCTAAGGCTTAGGTGGGGTGGGATAGGACCTACTAGGCACCTTGAGGGTCATATGACCCTTGGTAAGGGCACTTTGACCACTTTGGGGCTAGAGTTGACTTGGGTCATCTTGGCCCCTAGGACTCAACCAAATGTGTCCTTGGTTACCCATTAACACCACTTTAGGTCTAGGAAGGCCTGGGCAGGGTTGGTTGGGCACATTTGAGGCCAACTGCCCTTAGTTAGGACAACTTGCCCAATTCTGGCCTTTGGTGGTCCTAGGTCAAATTGGCCATTTTAGGGAGACTATAATGGACCCTTAAGGTACTAGTGGACCCTCTATTAGGCTAGTGATGTTTTGGTGGGGTCATGGAGTCCTGGTGATGCCCTAAGGTGAATCCCTAGGTTTCGTGATAAGGTTGTGTCATTGGCAGACCAAAGTGATTCTCACCTTGGCCTTTGATTACCTGCCCCTTTTTATCTTCCTAGGCTTTTGTCATGACCTAGTCATGACCCAAAACCATTATTAGGGGTCTAGTTTGAAATGGCATGTTACAGACGCCCCTTGCAGTTACACCATAATTTTCAGGTGCCCTTTGATTAGTACCTTTAAGTGCGTCCCATTATCATTCCACCAATTCCTGAAGCTCAATGTCGGAGGGACCCAAATCAGAGTATTAGGAAATCCAAAGGCAGCCAGGGATTGCTATGTGGCGGTGGTAAATAGCATTTCTTGGCAAGGAGAGGCCGAGGAAATGGAGAATAGGATTGAAAAATGGGAGCAGGACATCAGGTAAATGGCGGGAGAAAAGGAGGGAAAGATGGAGGTATAGGAGGAGGAAGAAGAAGTGAGGATGGAGAGAGGCATTGCGGTGGAGACGAAAATGGCAGGAGAGAAGGAAGGAGAGATGGAAGTTGAAGGGGCAGGAGGAAATGAATGGGAATGGAGAGGAAAAAGAAAGATAAAGGAAGTAGAGAGGTCATCCAAGATGGAAGCTCGGACAGAGAAGAAAGGTGGATCACTGTTAGGAGTGGTCCCAACTGATGAAGATTTAGAGAAGTTTCTGAGGAAGGTCGATGTAGCTGTTGTGTAGCGCGAGGTCGTAGACCATGAAGATAGAGAACATGAGGAGAGGTTGAGGAAGCAAGAGAAAGAGGAAGAGCCATCAAGATTGAAGGCGGTCGTAGAGGTGCGGGAGATGGAGATTCTCACCAAGAAAGGGAGAAAAGAGAAGATAAAAGTTAGTGGGGAGCTCAGTCTCGAGGATCAGGAGAAGATCAGGACGGGCGTGTAGAGGAATGTCAACATGTTCGCTTGGAGTGTAGCTGACATGACCAGAGTGATGTGGACGTGGAATTCCACTATCTCAACCTCAACGCCAATGCTCGTCTGATATAGAAAAAGAATAGAGACATCGCCACCAAGAGGGTCGGGCCCATCAGGGAAGAGGTGGAGAAGCTGCTTGAGGCTGGGTTCATATCTGCAAGCAAGTATCCAGGGTGGGTGAGTAATGTAGTAATGGTAAAAAGGGAGAGGGAAAATGGAGGATGTGTGTGGACGTTTCTCTTTTAAATATAGCATGCCCTAATGATTGTTATCCTCTACCTCGAATCGACGCGCTTGTTGACTCAGCCGTCAGTTTTTCACTAATGAGTTTTCTAGATGCATTTTAAGGGTACCATCAAATACGCATGCATCCCCCAGACATCAAAGATGTTACATTTGACACAGAGGATGGGTGCTTCAGCTACAACATGATGCCCTTCGGAATGATGAACGCAGTGGAAACTAACCAAAGAATGATGACCAGATCTTTCAGGGGCAAAAGCGACGGTATCTCGAGGTTTAAGTGGATTACCTGATGATCAAGAGCCGAAACCTCAGGTCCAATATTTTGGATATGGAGGAAACTTTTTGGACCATAAGGAAATACAAGATGTGCCTCAACCTTCTGAAGTGTGTCTTCGGGGCCAACAGGGGAAAATTCTTAGGACATCTCCTTACCCTATCAGGAGTGGAGCCTAATCTATACAAAGTAAAGGCAATCTTAGAATTGGAATCTCCGAAGAATGCTAAAGAAGTCCAATGCCTTGTCGGCATGCTAGCCGGATTAAGCAGGTTCCTCCCTAAGGCTGGAGAGAAGTGCTCACCCTTCTTCATAGCACTAAGAGGAGGCAAGAAATTTGAATGGACCACTGAATGAGAAGAAGCTTTCAGAGCTCTTAAACAATAGCTCTCCCAAACACCGCTACTCCATGTGCCAAGAGAAGGAGAGGGTTTGTTCTTATACATAGGAGTGGGGACTGGAGCGGTGACTTTAGTTCTTGTACGAGAGGAAGGAAAGAAGAAGTTCCCTATCTACTACATATGCACAGTCCTAATGAAGGCAGCGCTCAGATACCCCATCCGGGAAAAGCTGGCTTTCACTCTCATCATCTCGGCCAGGAAGCTCATACCATACTTTCAGGCTCACTAAATCCAGGTGGTGACAGATCATCCTCTCCACCGTATCTTGGAAGGGGTCGAGCATTCTGGGAGGTTGGCCAAATTGTTGATTGTGCTCAGTGAGTTCTACCTCACTTTCACTCCTTAGGTGGCTATCAAGGCGCAAGTGGTTGCGGATTTCCTGGAAGACTATGTGGTTGTGGTCGGAGAAGTTGAAACACCTCTCCTAGCTGCCTGGGAGACGCTAGTAGATGGAGCCTCTGGTAAAAGTTCTTTTAGAAGAGGGATGATCCTAGTGAGTCCCGAAGGGACCATAATTGAGAAAGCCCTGAAGATTAACTTCACAATCACTAACAACCAAGAAGAATACAAAGCGATTATCACGGTGCTCAAGCTAGCTCGGGAGCAGGGCATACAAGACATCAAAGCTTGCACAAACTCTAGGGTGGTAGCAGGACTAATCAATGGAGAGTGTGAAGCAAGGGAACCCACCCTCTAGTTATATCTGAAGAAGGTAAAAGACATCATCAGGCAGTTCCATAGCTTTTCAATTCAGCACATCCCAAGAGTGGAAAGTGCTCAGGCTGACCTGTTCGCCAAGTACGGCCCTCGAGCCGGTGGAATGGTGACGAAACTCTTCTGACCATCTGTAGAAGAGGGAGAACTGATGGAAGTAGACTAGCATGGGTCTTGGATGGACCCCTACATAAACTTTTTGACCTCGGGACGTCTTCCCGAGAGGCACCTCGATAAGAAGCAGATCAGGTATAAATCGACATACTACCTGCTGAAGGATGGAACGTTATACCGAAAGACACTATCGGGTGTGTTGGCTCGATGTGTGTCTTAGAGAGAGATTCTAAGGGTTCTTGAGGAGATTCATTCTGGAGAATGTGGGAGTCACTCAGGAAGTCAGACATAGGAAGGGAGAGTGTTGAGGCAATGCTACTTCTGCCCAACCCATAGGAGAGATGTAGAAGAATTCGCAAAGAGATGTAAAAAGTGCCAGGAGTTCGGCCCCCTCCAACTCCTCCCCGCCCAAAGATTACGAACAATCACGACTACCTGGCCCTTTACAATATGGGGGCTAGATTTGGTGGGCCCTTTCCCCCAAGCGAGTGGCCAAAGGAAGTTCCTTCTAGTCATGGTGGATTACTTTTCAAAGTGGCTGGAGGTAAAGGCGTTGGCTAAGGTGACGTCACAAGTGGTCAGAAATTATGTATGGGGAGAGATCATCTGCCGGCATGGGCTTCCGTTGGCCATCGTCACTGATAATGAACCGTAATTCCCCAGCAGGGAATTCGTAGACTTCAGTGTACAGCTGGGAATAGACCTCCACTTTGCCTCGGTTCATCATCATCGAAGTAACGGATAGGTGGAAGAGGCGAACAAGATTATCGTGAATCTTTTAAAAAATAAGGTGGAGAACTTAAGAGGAAGTTGGGTAGAATAGCTCTCGTCCGTTCTCTGCGCTTTGAGGACCACACAAAACACCGCCACGGGGGAGACCCCGTTTAAGATCTCCCAAAGCTCGGAGGCTGTTATACGTATAGAGTAAGAAGTCGAATCTCCGAGAGTATCTGATGCGAAGAGAGGAGGTGAAGTATGGCAGGTGGAGAATGAGGAGGAGCAAAATCTCTCTCTCGATCTGGTTGAAGAGCTCAGGGAATTGGCATTGATTTGGTAGGAAGAAGTCAAGTGCCGGATGGCTAGATATTTTGATAAGCATATAATGGTAAGACAGTTCCAGAAGGGCAACTTGGTCCTCCAAAAAGTAGATGTACCAGGTAGAGGAGCCTTAGTGGGAAAACTAAATCCCAACTAAGAAGGCCCCTTTGTTCTAAGGGAGGTCCTGAAGTCAGGAGGACACCACCTCCAGGAAGTGGACGGGGTACCCCTCAATCGTGCCTGAAGTGGTGAAGACCTAAAAAGATTACACCCTTGACATTTTCTCATCTTTTCAAATACTTGTAAATCTGTTATGATTTTCTGATATAAGGAAATTCTTGGTATTTTTTTTCATGAAATGAGATTGCGACGGATGATTAGCAAGGCCCTGAGAAGACCCTCTGACTAGGCTCTCATCAAGCTAGCAGTACTGTAAGCTCACTCGGTGGACGGATGCTTGGAAAGTCCCCTAGAAGACCCGCTGACTAGGCTCTCATCATGCTGGCAGGACTGTAGGCTCACTTGGTGGCAAGATGATTGGAAAGTCCCCGAGATGATACACTGACCAGGTTCTCATCAAGCTGGCAGGACTGTAGGCTCACTCGGGTGCAGGATGATTGGAAAGGCCCCGAGAAGACCCTCTGACCAGGATCTCATCAAGATAGCAGGATTGTAGGCTCACTCGGTGGCAAGATGATTAGAAAGGACCCGAGAAGTCATGCTAGTCTCTCATCAAGCTGGCAGGAATATAGGCTCACTCAGTGGTAAGATGATTGGAAAGGCCCTGAGAAGACACGTAGATAGGGCTCTCATCAAGCTAGCTGGACTGTAGACTCACTCGGTGGCAGGATGATTTGAAAGGCCCCGAGAAGACCCGCTGACCAGGCTCTTATCAAGATGGTAGGATTATAGGCTCACTTGGTGGCAGGATGATTGGAAAGGCCACGAGAAGACCCGCTGACCAGGCTCTCATCAAGCTGGCAGAACTGTAGGCTCACTCGGTGGCAGGATTATTGGAATGGCCCCGAGAAGACCCGCTATTCAGGATCTCATCAAGCTGACAGGACTGTAGGCTAACTCGCTGGCAGGATGATTGGAAAGTCCCCGAGAAGACCCGCTTAACAGGATCTCATCAAGCTGGCAGGACTGTAGGCTAACTCGCTGGCAGGATGATTGGCAAGGCCCCGAGAAGACCCGTTGACTAGGCTCGCATCAAGCTGGCAGGACTGTAGGCTCACTTAGTGGTAGGATGAATGGCAAGGCCCCAAGAAGACACGCTGACCAGTCTCTCATCAAGCTAGCAGGACTGTAGGATCACTCGGCGGCAAGATGAACGATGAGATCACTCAAAGAAAGATATTTTTACAAGTCAACAAATGAAGAATGTTCATAAAAAATAAAAAACATCTATGGGAAGAAGAGGTTGGTGCAATACAAATGAAGATATGCCTTCCCAACCGGTGCTCGGGAACGAGGGTCTCGACCATAAAGAGTAGGCACTCGAGGGGAAAGAATGGTCCCGCCTAAGAGAGGGAAGACGGACGTGTTGGAACACCCTTTTTATATTTGGGTCAGGATAACTATGCTAAGGATGCATGACCTCATTGTATAGCATAGGTCATTGAGTGTGAGTTTAGAACTTAGGATATTTGAGATTTTAGTTCTGCTCAGCTCGACGGATAGTCGACCCCAGCTCGACGTGTCGTCGTCCTCAGCTCGACGCGTAGTCGACCGCTGCTCGACGTATAGTTGATCGCAGCTCGACGCAGCGTCGTCCTCAGTTCGACGTAACGTCGACTTCAGCTCGACGTTTTGGCGTGATTCTCTCTGCAACCTTAATCACTCTCTGATCGACGGATAGTCGAGCTCAGATCGACGATTTATGATGAATTCAATGTTTTGGGTTCTCCCGTCTGTTGACTTTTGAAATTCAAATTAAAGATCATCAAAGCAGTTATTGCAAGAGATCCCCTGGCCGTTTCAAGACTTAATTGGTCCATATCTCAAGGAATTTTCATTGGAAATCAATTAAGGCACTTCCTTCCAAGGCATGGACAGTTAAGGAATGCATTGAATGCCCTGCCAACGGCTATCTATCAGACAGTAGTAATTCTATTACTCAGAGATTTTTTCGAGTGAGACATACACAGTTATTCAGTTTTGTTACAGAGAACCTTCTTCATCATCTCTCTCTCACAGAATCTGCTGCAGAGAATTCAAAGAGAAGAACATCACTCAGAGAAAGATCATCATCAATTCTCTTTGATTCTCTTATGCTCTGCAATCAACTCTTCTACAGACTGCCTTCTACCTTCAGACATCAAACACTCAGTGTCTGAGTTATCTATTGCTGAAGAAGGACAAGCAGTGAAGAGCCTGTCACCCTTGTGCAAAGCTTCTTCTACCTGAACTCATCTACATCTCAGGGGGAGCTTTGACAACATCAAAATCCACAAGCTTCTCTTTGATAGTTGACAGAGAAGCATACTCATCCTTTCTTTACCTTATTCCATCTGTACAGGGTTTTAACTCCCTTCAAAAGTTACCCTTTTGGTTAGCTGAGACCTTGTCAAAATCAGTGGTGGCAAGACACCTTATCAAAAAATCTGGTGGTGCCCAGGACACCTGATCAACCATCCTGCAGTGGATTCCTATCAAAGGGTGATAGAAGAGTGGACTACCCAAGTTTGGGGAACCACTATAATTTCCTTGTGTCTTCTGTGGTTTATGTTTACTTCTTGTTGTGTGCTGTGTGCTATGTGCTGTTTGCTTTATTATATATTTAATCATTGCATAACTCACTTTCTACACTAAGTAAATAAAAAAGTTTTAAATACATCAATCTATTTGAACTTACTCTATTCACCCCCCCTCTAGAGGTAGATAGATCTTATCACCTAACTTTCAATTGGTATCAGAGGGAGGTTGGTCTTTCCTTCAGGCTAACACCTGGACCACAAAGATCTTTGATAAGATCAAACTCTACAGAGGGTTTATTTTGTTTTGATAAAAATTGTTTTTATAAAAACTCATGGCACAAAACAAGGAGTATGCAAGCACAAGACCTCCAGTGTGCAATCTATCCAATTTTGGACTCTGGAAGGCAAGGATAAAACTATATATGAACTCTTTTGATGAAGACATTTTTAACTGTGTCTTAACAGATTGTCCAAGGCCTCCTACTACAACAAGTACCTCAGCTGTTCCACCACATGCAGGAACAGACACTGAAATAAAGAAATGGAAAGTTGCTGATGCAAAGGCCATGAACATCTTGGCCCAAACAATGTCAGATGACATATTTCAGAAGGTTGCTGAATGCAACTCTGCCAAAGAAATCTGGGACAAACTAACTGAGATAGTCTCAGGTTCAGCTGATGAAAGAAAAGATAGAAGAGCTCAGCTGATAACACAGTATGAGAATTTCAAAATGGCTCAAGCTGAATCTGTGGCTGACATATACAACAGATTTAGTCTGATTGTTAGTGAACTGAAAACTTTGGACAAGGATATATCTCTCACTGAGATAAATGTTAAAATTCTCATGTGCTTACCTAGCTCTTGGGATTCAAGAATCTGGCCAATTAAAGATGTCAGAAGTCAAACTGAGACATCCACTGAAGCTCTCTTAGGCAAACTCAAGTCCTATGAGCTATTTGTCAAAAATAGAGAAGGGGAGCAAAACATAACTTCTTCTGCACCCAAAGTGGAGAAGACAATAGCTCTCAAAGCTTCAGAGGAAGTACCTAAAGAGAAGGAGATAGGCAATGAAGAACTATTAAGCCTACTAGCCAAAAGATTCAACAAGATGGCTAGAAAGAACTTCAGAAAATGGTCTTCTAAAGACCAAGATAAGCCAAGGTATGACAGATCTAATAATAAAGATATTATATGCTATGGCTGCAGGAAACCAGGACACACTGCACCAAACTGTCCTGAAAATCAAGGCAAAGACAAGAAAGACAAGAAAGACAAGAGAGAAAGAAGAGACAAGAAAAGAGATAAAGACTCCAAGAAATACTATGATAAATCCTCCTCCAGCAACACCAAACATACAAGGAAAGGATTTGTTGCTGAAACATGGAGTGATACTGAAGAGTCTGAAGAATCATCCAGCACAAGTGATGATGAGGATGATGCCACTGAGAAAGGATTCTGCATGATGGCAATCAATGCATCACAAAGCAGCTCAGATTCAGAGCATGAATCTGAATATATGACTGATCAGGAATTAAGTGAAGATCAGGTACTTGACTCCTTTGATTTTTCTTCTGATGATTTCAAATTTAGATTTAAATCTATGTGCATAGACTTGCTGACTGCTGAGAAAACAATTGATTCTCTTAGAAGTCAGTTGTCTGATTACAGCACATTAAGTGCAAATAATCTCAAGCTTTCTGATGAGTTAGAATACTGTAGGGAGGAGATAGCTTCACTAAAGAGTGAGCTATCCAAGGCTAAACAGCTTGAGGAAACTCTCAATGGGAGGAGTCTCAAATTAATAGACATCACAAGCACAGTGAATTCAAGAATGAATGGTTCACTAGGTTTGGGTGCCTCTTCAAGCCAACCTATAGTGCTAACAACTCCCATAAAGTTTACCAGTAACAAGGGTAAAGAAATTATGGTGGTAGCCAGAAAAAATTCTGATGTACCTAAGCCATTTCAAGTACAACAGAAAACGTCGACCAGAGCTCGACGATCTTCGACCAGAGCTCGACGCCACTCTAACAAGAATCAGCAACACCATGCTGAAGCGTCGAACTTAGCTCGACACACGTCGAACTCAGGTCGACTGGCTGTTGTCCCTGAAGGTAGCCTTGTTCGAACGTCGAATGGAGCTCAACGTCCTGAAACATCAGCGTCGAACTTAGATTGACGATCGTCGAACAGAGCTCAGAGCCGTGTTTTATTTACACAGGATAAATCTAAATCAAATCATAAATATCCTACATCTCAGCCTAACCCTTATACTGAATGGGTGATTCCTCCTAGGAGATATCATCCTGAAGGCTATAAGAGTCAGCCTGAAATGTCCTTCATCTCTGATTTCATTGGTTATCAACCTCAACCCAAGGTGAACTGGGTGAAAAACAATTAAGCTGTTACATGTGCAGATGAAGAGCAATCCAGTAGTGAACCAGCATTGGTACCTGGATAGTGGTTGCTCCAAACATATGACAGGGACCAAAAGCAACCTTACTTCCTTCAAAGCAAAGCTTGGACCAAGAGTAATCTTTGGTGATTCCAACTTTGGACAAACCAAAGGATATGGTCAAGTCAAGATTGGATCAATCACCTTCAAGAAGGTAGCTTATGTGGAAGGACTAAAGCACAACTTAATCAGCATCAGTCAACTTTGTGATGCTGGTTATCAGGTTTGGTTCACTGATTTAGTCTGTAATATTGCTTTAGATAACAATATTGTATTGATTGGAAATAGACAAGATAATATATATTTAGTTGATTTCAATTCTTCTAAAGTAGATATATGCCTTTTCAATTCTCTTAGTAAGTCAAATGAGCTTTGGCATAAAAGATTAGGTCATGTTAACCTTAGAACTATTGCTAGGCTGTCTAAACTCAACCTTGTTAGAGGACTACCTTCTGGTTCCTACAAGAAGGAAGGACTCTGCAAGGCTTGTCAACTAGGAAAGCAAACCAAAAACAGTTTCAAATCACTTAATAAGAGTGACTCACCTAGAATTTTGTATCTGTTGCACATGGATCTTTTTGGACCCACTACAGTACAAAGTCTAGGGGGGAAATCTTATGCCTTAGTGATTGTAGATGACTTCTCAAGATTCACTTGGGTGTTCTTCCTGAGAAAGAAGTCTGATAACTTCAAAATTTTGACAGATTTTCTCAAGAGCATACAGATTGAGTTCAATACTCATATAGCCCTGATCAGAAGTGATCATGGGACAGAGTTTGATTCTCTTCTTATGCAAGAGTTCTGTCAGAATGAAGGGATCAGGCACACTTTCTCAGCTCCTAGAACTCCTCAACAAAATGGGGTAGTTGAAAGGAAAAATAGAACCTTAATTGAATCTGCCACAACATTATTGACAGATGCTCATCTTCCTCTAACCTTTTGGGCAGAGGCTGTGAACACCTCCAATTATGTTTTGAATAGAAGCCTGATACATAAACTAAAGGATAAGACTCCCTATGAATTGCTCAAAGGGAAGAAACCTAAAGTTAGCTTTTTCAAGATTTTTGGTTGCATTTGCTTCATTCATAATAATGACAAGAGATATTTAGCAAAATTTGAAGCTAAGGCTGATGAAGGAGTGTTTCTGGGATACTCTTTGAACAGCAAAGCTTATAGGGTTTATAACAAGTCATCCCATAAAATTGAAGAATCCATGCATATTACCTTTGATGAGTCTAATATGTCTTATAAGGAGAAGAATTCTTCTACCATAGACCATTTGCAGGTACAATCTCTAGCTGAAAATATAAATCAGTTAACCATCATGGATAATGGTTCTTTATCTTCCACTACACAACAAGAACCAAATGTTAGTAACAATGAAGACACTGATCAGATTTTGGAAGGAAACAATGAAGAACTTGAAGAACCAGTTGTTGTTCCACAAGAGGAAACAACAACACAGGTTGGTGAACAATCAACACCCATTGTTGATTTAATAACAATAAGAGATCACCCAATCTCTCAAGTGATTGGAGAAATCTCAGAAGGTGTGCAAACCAGAAATCAGATAAATCAACATCTGATGCACACTTGTTTTCTCTCCCAAATAGAGCCTCAAACAATACAAGATGCAGAGCAAGATCCAAACTGGATCATTGCAATGCAAGAGGAGCTAAACCAGTTTGAAAGAAACAAAGTATGGGAATTGGTTCCAAAACCAAGAAACTAGCAAATTGTTGGAACTAAATGGGTATTCAGGAATAAGTTAGATGATCAAGGGATCATTGTGAGAAACAAGGCAAGGCTTGTTGCTCAAGGCTATTGTCAAGAAGAAGGGATTGATTATGACCAAACCTTTGCACCAGTTGCAAGGTTGGAGGCCATAAGAATTTTCCTTGCTTATGCTGCACACAAGAAATTCAAGGTATTCCAAATGGATGTTAAAAGTGCATTTCTCAATGGAGACATCAAGGAAGATGTCTATGTCAAGCAACCTCCAGGTTTTATCTCTCCAACCTTTCCTGAACATGTTTTCAAATTACATAAGGCTTTATATGGTCTCAAACAAGCTCCAAGAGCATGGTATGAGACCTTAGCCTCCTTTCTGCTTGAAAATGATTTTAAAAGTGGTAGAGTTGACCAAACTCTTTTTATTAGAACCCATAAGTCCCACATCCTACTAGTACAAATATATGTAGATGACATAATTTTTGGGTCTACTGATTCAAGCTTGTGCAAAAAGTTCTCACAACTAATGCACTCAAAGTTTGAAATGAGTAGCATGGGTGAGCTTTCCTTTTTCTTGGGATTGCAAATCAAACAACATGCTGATGGCATATTTATTTCTCAAACCAAGTATGCAAAAGAATTGGTTAAGAAATTTGGTATGTCAGATGCATCTTCTATGAAAACACCCATGCCTACTAATGCTGTTTTGGATGCTGATGAATCTGGTAAACCAGTTGATCAGACTAACTATAGAGCAATCATTGGCTCTCTTTTATATCTTATAGCTAGCAGACCAGATATTATGTTTGCTACATGTATATGTGCTAGGTTCCAAGTGAGCCCTAGAGAGTCACACCTCACATTAGTTAAGAGAATCCTTAGGTATGTAAAAATCTGTCCAAATCTAGGTCTCTGGTATCCACATGACTCAGGATTTGATCTCACTGGATTTTCAGATGCTGACTATGCTGGATGTAGAGTAGACAGGAAAAGCACCAGTGGAACTTGTCAATTCCTTGGTGATAGACTTGTCTCCTGGTTTTGCAAAAAGCAAACATCTGTGTCTACATCAACTGCTGAAGCTGAATACATGGCTGCAGGTAGTTGCTGCTCACAGATATTGTGGATCCAAAACCAGCTCCTAGACTATGGCTACAACTTAGAGAAGTCAAAAATTCTTTGTGATAATACTAGTGCAATTTGCATTGCTCAAAATCCAGTTCTCCATAGTAGGACAAAGCACATAGAGATCAGACATCACTTCTTAAGGGATAATGTAGAAAAGAATAAAATAGCACTAGAGTACATTTCTACTGATTTACAAAGGGGAGATATTTTCACCAAACCTTTGGATGAAAAGAAGCACTTCTTCTTTCTTAATCAGTTGGGAATGATAGATGGAGATAGCATAAGTTAATCTACAAGATTTTGAAACCATAAAAATGACAAAGTCTAGGCAAACGTATCTCTTTCTTAAGTGTCTAGAGGTTCTGTCTGAACTCTGCTCGACGCTCGACGTTTTTCATTTGAAAACGTCGACTGGAGATCGACTGATCATCGACCGCTAAAAAGCGTCGACCGTCAACCTCATCTTTGCGTCGACCAGAGATCGACCCTGTCTAGAGTCTGTTATGTTTCTGTCTCGGTCGATGACGTTAATTAACGTCGACCAGACCTCGGCGTTCAGCATCCCAATTAGCGTCGACCGTCGACCTTCAAAACGTCGAACGTCGATCTAAGCTGAACACCACCGAGTCTCTTCGTTTCCCCTAGAGCTTCTTAGCGTTGACCTAAGCTCGACGTTATTTCCTTTTCTGCGTCGAACCCTAATATAAAATCATCTTCTCGGCATCGATTTCATTTGCGCTTTCATATTTTCTGCAAGTATTTTCTCCCTCCAAAGATTTTACACTTGTTTTCGAGAGGTATTCTACAGGAAATGGCGATTCCAGCAGCAATCTTGGCGGCGATGAAATTTGATTGCGGTTTCGACATTGATTTGGATTCCTTTGAAGGATCATCTCAAAATTTTCTGGAAATTCTAGAACTGTTCAAGGAACAGAAATTGGAGAAGTTCATGACAACCAGAATGCCAATAGCAGAAACAGAAATTAAAGAATGGATTTATACAGCAGTCACTCAAGATGAAAGCACCATTACTGGTTCAATCTCAGGGACTCAGGTATCCTTAACCTCTGCCATATTTACTGAGGTGTTTGAATTGGAGAATGGCAATGACAGTATGGAGCTGTCCAATGAAGAATATGCTGAAATGTTAGACAGGATGGGTCATTCCTCTGAGAATGCCTCCAAACTGTTGAAAGTAGACCTTGCCATAGAATTCAGACTTCTAGCTGATGTGGTAGGCAAGGTTATCTGTGCTAAGAGAACAGCACATGATGCCATTTCCAGGCATCAATTTTGCATCATGGCTGCTCTCCTGGACAAAAAGCACTTGAATTGGGGAGAAATTCTGTTTGATCTAGTGAAGAAGAAGGTCAACAAGACTTATGTTCATTTTGGAAGAGTGTTGGGTTTGCTGCTTCAT
This sequence comes from Platanthera zijinensis, assembly GCA_039513925.1. NCBI lineage: Eukaryota > Viridiplantae > Streptophyta > Magnoliopsida > Asparagales > Orchidaceae > Platanthera > Platanthera zijinensis. The sequence continues at coordinate 94,718,180 of CM077083.1, forward strand.
CATATCTGCCCTCAGCTTCTGGTATCCTCTAAGCATATCAAAGCTTCTAAGAGACTGACCTGTGCCCTCATTGGTAAGTGGGACAGGAAAATCACCAATCCCAGAGCTGCTGCAGCTATGAAAACTTCTACAGAAACAAGGACTATTGTGGTCACTTCACCTCAGCCTTCTGATCTAGTAGAAGAAGCCATGCCATCCTTCACCATTTCATCTTCCTTCTGCTTTCCAACCACCTTCTCTCCATCCACATCTCAATTTTCATCCCCTATGCCAACAACATCATCAATTGCTACAATCGCCTCATCCATTCCTCCATCCATTACCACATCTGAAGATTTTCATCCTCTTCACTTCTTCCCTCCAATGGATATTGAGATTAACAATCCAGGTGATTCTTTCTTGGATGGTTCTCCTGATGACATATCGGAGACACCATCATTTTCTGACCTTATCATGTCATCCATCTTTGAACCTACCATCCCCATTTCATCTATCCCAACATCATCTTCTGTTGCATCTGTTTCTCCTCCCTCTACCTCTGCTCAACATCCCTTTGAGCAAGTAAATTTGCTTCCCTTGGCCAACAAGCTCTATGAGCTCTTGGCTCCAAGGCTTTCTTCTCTATTGGATGCTTCCCTAGCTCCAATAATCCTCTCTTTGAACTCCATCTCATCTAAACTCTCTTCCCTTACTCCTATTGTGGCTGGCCCTTCTTCTAGGGGCCTAGAGTCAGTTCTAACTGATTCTAGGCAGGGGGAGATTTTTGTAGAAGAAGAGCTGCCTCCTTTTGATAGAGAAGAGATGTTAGTTTCAGAAATTCAGCCTACAGATAGAGAGTTTGTTTAGCCTTCAGTTGAAGACTTTACAGTGGCAGTGCCAGCATGCTTTTTCCAAAGGTCTTTCAGCCCATACAGATTATTGCCTCCTGAAGATCTGTCCAGGGCTATTGTTCCCTTTTCTGCTGCTGCTACTGTTATTTTTGATGAAATGATCCTTGATGATGATGCAGTGGTAGCTGATGCTCCTGCAAATGATTCTCTTGATCATAGTGCTGTTGCTGCTCCTGCTTGTTCAAATGTTGATATTAGTACTGTTGATCATTCTGTTGATGATATCACTGTTGATGAGTTGCCCAACACTTCTAATGCAGTGGAAGCCCTTGCTCCTGAAATTGCTCCTGGTAGTTCTGTTGTTCCAGAGGCAGTGGTAGCTGTTGCTCCTGCCAGTTCTATTGTTTCTCAAGTTTCTGATGCAGTGGTAGCTTCTGCTCCTGCTAATAAGATCTATCCAGCCAGCTCAGTTGAGGATGTAATATCTGAAGTTATCAGTGACTTAGCTGCTCCTATGTCTGTTGCACGTGAAGCCATTTCTTTTCCTGCAGTGTTAGATACATCATCTACACTAACAGCTGCTTCTAGTCCTGTTTCAGGAATTGCCTCCAAGAAGGATTTTTATGATCCATATGATCATGTGCAAAGCAGCTCCTCTGATGAGTTTGCCACTAGCTCAGATGATTCATCTGCCACCATTGCTAAAAAGAGAAAAGCTAGAAGCAAAGCTCTAAAGAGAGTTCCAATGGAAAGGGCCACTGACCATGATACTCCCTATCACATTCTTCACAACTGTGAGATTACAGAGCCCTGGATGCAATATTCCAAGAACCAACTCAAGGCTATGAAACAGAAGAAGAAGTATTTCAAAGGCCCCTGTAAATCTATTCTTCCTCCTCCTCCTCCTCCATCTTCTCCAGGTGCAGGAGGCAGTGCTAACCCTGTCAGCAAACCTCCCACATCCTCCTTCCAAGGCAAGACATATCAATCCAGGAGAGGACAAAGTGGTAGCCAACCAAGAGGTTATCAACAAAGAGGATCTTCAAGAGGAAACCTATCAAGAGGTCAAGCTAGACACTAGCCATATCAAAGGGGAGGAAAGACTATTGCTTCAACCTCTGGTCCTTTTCCCTTCAAGCTCAATGATGGTGTAAGGCAAAAACCTCCTCCTTCAGATCAAAGCAACAAATATGAACCTCCTGTCCCTTATGATGATCCAGTCAACAATCCTACTGCTTGGAAAGCTAGAATGGCTGAGCTTGTTGCTCTAGACCTGATTAAGAAGAATAAAGAAAGAGGATTGGACACATCAAACATCAGTACTATGTCTGAGCAGAGAAGACAAGAATTGGACAAATACAATTCCAGCAAATTCTTTGAATTTGATAGGTACATACAGTTGCATCCTGCTGCTGTTCCTCCCAGTGGAAAAAGCATAACTTCCTTGGGTACTTCTGAGGATTACAGATCTAGGAAAGATGTTGCCAATCCTCAGAGAGAAATCAAGTTCAAGAAAAGCCTTGAAGAAGAACCAAAGAAGAAGTAATGTAAGATGGCTCCACCTCCTTACAACTGCCATAAACACTTTTGATATTTATATATCTGCTCCTGCTTCTATCTGTGGTTTATGGTTTTGTCTGTGTTTTAATCTTCTGTATGCTTTTTATTTCCTTATAATCATATGAATAGTAATCCTAATCCAAATAGGGGGAGATTGTTGGAACACCCTTTTTATATTTGGGTCAGGATAACTATGCTAAGGATGCATGACCTCATTGTATAGCATAGGTCATTGAGTGTGAGTTTAGAACTTAGGATATTTGAGATTTTAGTTCTGCTCAGCTCGACGGATAGTCGACCCCAGCTCGACGTGTCGTCGTCCTCAGCTCGACGCGTAGTCGACCGCTGCTCGACGTATAGTCGATCGCAGCTCGACGCAGCGTCGTCCTCAGTTCGACGTAACGTCGACTTCAGCTCGACGTTTTGGCGTGATTCTCTCTGCAACCTTAATCACTATCTGATCGACGGATAGTCGAGCTCAGATCGACGATTTATGATGAATTCAATGTTTTGGGTTCACCCGTCTGTTGACTTTTGAAATTCAAATTAAAGATCATCAAAGCAGTTATTGCAAGAGATCCCCTGGCCGTTTCAAGACTTAATTGGTCCATATCTCAAGGAATTTTCATTGGAAATCAATTAAGGCACTTCCTTCCAAGGCATGGACAGTTAAGGAATGCATTGAATGCCCTGCCAACGGCTATCTATCAGACAGTAGTAATTCTATTACTCAGAGATTTTTTCGAGTGAGACATACACAGTTATTCAGTTTTGTTACAGAGAACCTTCTTCATCATCTCTCTCTCACAGAATCTGCTGCAGAGAATTCAAAGAGAAGAACATCACTCAGAGAAAGATCATCATCAATTCTCTCTGATTCTCTTCTGCTCTGCAATCAACTCTTCTACAGACTGCCTTCTACCTTCAGACATCAAACACTCAGTGTCTGAGTTATCTATTGCTGAAGAAGGACAAGTAGTGAAGAGCCTGTCACCCTTGTACAAAGCTTCTTCTACCTGAACTCATCTACATCTCAGGGGGAGCTTTGACAACATCAAAATCCACAAGCTTCTCTTTGATAGTTGACAGAGAAGCATACTCATCCTTTCTTTACCTTATTCCATCTGTAGAGGGTTTTAACTCCCTTCAAAAGTTACCCTTTTGATTAGCTGAGACCTTGTCAAAATCAGTGGTGGCAAGACACCTTATCAAAAAATCTGGTGGTGCCCAGGACACCTGATCAACCATCCTGCAGTGGATTCCTATCAAAGGGTGATAGAAGAGTGGACTACCCAAGTTTGGGGAACCACTATAATTTCCTTGTGTCTTCTGTGGTTTATGTTTACTTCTTGTTGTGTGCTGTGTGCTGTTTGCTTTATTATATATTTAATCATTGCATAACTCACTTTCTACACTAAGTAAATAAAAAAGTTTTAAATACATCAATCTATTTGAACTTACTCTATTCACCCCCCCTCTAGAGGTAGATAGATCTTATCACCTAACTTTCAATTGGTATCACCCCCCCTCTAGAGGTAGATAGATCTATGGGAAGAAGAGGTTGGTGCAATACAAATGAAGATATGCCTTCCCAACCGGTGCTCGGGAACGAGGGTCTCGACCATAAAGAGTAGGCACTCGAGGGGAAAGAATGGTCCCGCCTAAGAGAGGGAAGACGGACGGTTTCCAGTAAGGGAGCGGGTTAATTCCTGGGGTTCACTAGTGCCAGATTTATCTCAATGAGAGATGCGAGAAGGAAGTCAAATGGTCTCATGCGTGGAAGCGGCAAAGAGGAGTGTAATGACTCGTACATTAAACCGATTCTTGAGCGAGGCAACGAAACGAGGTGTAGCTTTATCTCGCAAGTACAAACAATGTAGAGGGCCGTCTCGCATTTAATGAAGCAAAGAAAGGTAAAATAAAGACAATGAAAAACAAGAGAATATGACAAAAATTTCCTAGTGCATTTGGTCATGTTGTACATTACAAAAAGAAGGGGATTACTCCCTCCTGGGGGAATACTTCGAAATCTCAAAAAATAATAAAAAGTAAAAGTGTAGTAAATAAGCAAAAAAGAGGGGAGAACGAGCCCCAGGGCCCGCTGGCATTTCTTCAGTCCTCTTCGCTGGAAGCTGAATCCTCGTCCACCTCGCCGAAAAGGTGTGGCACGAGGTCGCGAGCGGTGACGGTTTTGGGGTCTTCTTTGATAACCCCTAGCACCTTCATCATCTTTAAAACAAGCTCGACCATCTTGATGTTGGCATCTCTGCAAATTTCTTTGACCTCGTCGAAGAAATTTAAAGAGGGCAGGAGAGCGGGGATTGGTTCCGGCCGAGAGGAAGACAAAACTCTGTCCCGCAGATGGGCATTCCGATCCTTTAAGTTTTTGTTCTCCTCCTCCACGACCGCTATGTGTGAGCATATTCGATCCGCCGTCTCGACATCCCTCGAGCCGCCCATCAATCAGCAAAAGACATATGCGAGAGAAAAACTGGCCAAGGATAAAAATAAGGCTTACCACGCCGCCCTGGGCCTTTGCGGGGAGGGCTTCAGCAACGGCCAGCCTCTTCTTGAGGCCATCCGACTTCTCACGCTCTGCCGCAAGGCCTGCCACAACATCCTTCCATTTCTTGTTGTTGAAAATAAGGAAGCGTGAGATTCGGTGCGAGAGCTCCAGGGCGCGAAGCTGAGCGTGAGTGATCTTAAAGACGAGGTCTCACGAGGATTCCTTGTCAAAGCAATCTACCTCAGGACCACCATAAAGGCCATAGCCGAGGGAGAAGGCGTGGCTAGTGGGAGGGTCCTGCTCCTTCCATGAGGGGAGGGTGGATACCGACACTCGGTTCGAGTCCATTTCCCATAGGAGGAATGGATCGTCAACAGCATCATGTAACACGGAACCCATGTTGTAATTCTGATGCGAGGAGGGGGCTGGATTACTGGAGGAACTGGCTTCGCGAGATGGGAGCTCCGCAGATTAGGCCGAAGTGTTGGCGGGCCGGTCTAATAGTGCCATCTCGCGGGATGGCGAGACAGATTGAGGGCGAGGCGATTGCGAGTCCCCTACGGAGATGGACCTCAGGGATCCCGACATCTCTTTCCTCTCTTTCCGGGCTATCTCTTTTTTCACTTAAAGAACGTCACCACTTTCTTTACTTTCTTCTTGGGGCTGCGGCGAGAGGGAGCGACATAATCTCCTGGTCTCTTCTTAGAGGTGGGGGCCAACGAATCTTTTGCCGCCTCAGCCTCCATGCTGGCGAGGGCAAGACCTTTTGATGGCCCCACATTGCTCAAGTAAGGGGGATGGACGGGGATATTCCGCTCCCCGAAACAAATAACTCGATGATTAAAGATAGCGAGACAAGGGGATAACAAACATGGACTAAAGAGGGGCGAGTATACCTTCGCCGGGAAGCACAAGAAGGAGCGAGTCAAGGCCCCACCTCATGAAATTGACCTCAAGTTCTTTCCTATGAAGAAGTTGCAGAGAACCTTATCCACGCCACCGACCTAGGGAGACACGTAGAACATCTCGGTAGGCGACACAGTAACAAGTGGAATGCCCCCAAGGTTATTGTGGATTAAAGCGAAACGGATAATCCAGTTGTGATTCTTGTTGGGAGTCTAGCACGCCTTCGGGCCCTATCCCGTGAAATACGAGACGCCACCATGGTTGGCATGGTAGATGAATAACTTGTGGAAGACGTTTAGACTAAACTCGATGCGCTCGTGGCGCATATAACTGGCGAAAGAAACTAAAACCGAGATGGAATTTGGATTTAGTTGCGCAGGGACGACTCCAAAATATTTCAAAACCTGTTTAACCTCTGGCTAGAGGGGAAGTCTCAACCCAGACTCAAAGTGAGAGATGTGGAAGGCGAGTTCATGGGGGTAGAAAGTGTAGATCGATTCGCCGACCTTCAGAGGCCACGACTCAAACCCCTCTGCCAGAAACTTGCAGGTGAAGAGGTCATAGTCCTCAAAGATTTTGCCAGGGGAGAAGTCATGATCAGCAAATCTCCTACCACACTAGCTACGCTCCTCAACCTCCTCAGGCTTTTTCTTTCCCATTATAGGTGAGATGGTGAAAGCAAAAGGGGGCGGAGAAGTAGTGGCTAGAGTAAGTTGCGAGATAAAGATGGTGAGAGATCCGGATCTAAGACGCAGCAGGAGGGCGCAACACAAGTATAAATTCATTTCAGCCTAGGGGGAAAATATTTATAGTGGATGGTGAGTGGAAAAATGGGCGGGAAAAAAATATGGAGGAAGTTGAAGAGTTGGCCGACATTTTACTCTCTCTGTATCTTAACCCCGAAGCGCGGTGCCAAGCGAGGGCTTTTCCAACAAGTCAGAACAAAAGGAAAAATAGATGAAAAATCAATTAATATAACTATAAATGATTAAGCCTAACATGAAAAGAAATCAACTGGATAACGTTATTAATAAATATTTCATTCCGCACAATGCGAGCATCAATTCCACAAGGCATAAATAACCGGTTGTATTTAAACAGGCGAGACGACAGATTTATAGAAACAACAAAATTACAAAGTATAAATAAATAAGCGAGGCGAGACAAGACAGAGGGTCTTCAGTTCTTGTGCCATTTCCAACACACTCCGTCGCGAGACCTCACGCATGGGGCCGACCAGGATCATGAAAGGCGGGAACGGATTCAAGACCGCGGTGCATGAGATGGAGCTGCTGGTCAACCTCGTTGATGATGGCCTGAGGGTCGGTCTCATCTAGCTCGAGGCCAACATCGACCTTAGAGGAGAGACAGGCGCATTCAATCTCTAGCCAATCAATGCTCCTATCGGCAGCCTACTTGTCTAGTATCATCTCGCTGATGATGCGTATGTGCTTTCGAAACATCTCGACCGTCGTACGCTTCAACCCTACTAGATCCATGGGATCACCCAGATAGTCCTCTATCTCATCTTGATGAGGAGGAGGCGAGAATGCAGGTTGCTAAGAGAATTCCTCCACTGCCGAGTCGACCTGGGTACCTGTGCAAGAGCAAGCCAAAGATCACGAGGGATGATTTAGCCCAGTGGCCACGAACACTCCAGGAAGGGGAATGGAAGTCTATATGATGCGAGAGGAAATGTCTAGTTCATCTACCCGGGTTGCGAGAGGTCCCCACGAGTTGTGAGGTATCTTCATTCTTCATAATTGTGAGGGTGGATTGTTGATGCGAGTCGGAGTCTTGATGATGGATGTCAGTAGTATCAAGCGGATTTTCAGGATGGGGATGATGGATGAGATCCCTTGATGAAGCATGAAGTAAGTAGGCTGGAAGAAAAGGGGAAAAGAGGTGCAGGAGCAAAAATTTACCTCTCTCTCCTCAAGAGACGCGTGAGGCGGGGTACGGATTTCCAAGGATGCTGGAGTGGGCTCCTCGATTGATAATGGGGTCCCACTGGTTTCCACCTTCTTCAGGCGTCATGACGACGGTAAGGAAGCGGGGGTACGAGCCAAAACAGGGGCCAGAGCAGCAACATTAGCCTTGTTTTGCTTAGGCACCATAACGAGATGTTTGCAAAAACTTTGGATATGAGACATGGCGGCGATGGGAGAAATGAAGGAAGAGATGAGAGAGGGGGCACTCCATGCTGGGACGAGTGTCATATATTTATAGGCCCCAAAGGAGGGCCCCCAAAAGATTCTATCATAAATGAGCTTTAATATCGCCATCCTTGGTTGGACTTTCTTTCCAAGCTTGGGGAAACCTCGAAAAGAGTGGGGATTGTGTACAACCTCGGACTCGTAGGATGTAATTCAATGTAAATTGATAGGGAGAGAAGATTGCATAGGCGAGCAGGACCATAGGGATAACTCATCAGCACTCCAAAACGGTGAAACTGAAAAGGAGAGAGGGAGCAATGAAATAGGGCTCTCGCGAGGCAAGAGGGAGCAATGGAACGGGGCTCTTATGAAGCGAGAGGGAGAAATGGAACAGGGCTCTCGCGAGGTAAGAGGGAGCAATGTAACAGGGCTCTCGCGAGGTGAGAGGGAGCAATGGAGCAGGCGAGAGTGCTATCGCAGCATAGGCTGGCCTCCTATGGCGAGACGAGGTACTCGCGAGGCGTGTGGAGGGGCACCTCTCGCCCGCTAGGTGGCATATTCCGTTGAGCACTAGCTCGATGTTCATCAAGCGATGGTCGATGACCGTCGAGCGCAGGTTCGACGATTGGTCAAGTGTCGGTTCAACTAACGGGCCATTTTTACGTTTTTACCCCCAAGTATGGGTTTTATTCTTTCGTCTCAGGTAATTTTACCCTTTTTCCCTTGGTGGTCTGCATATAACCCTTCAGAACAATAAAGTTTGGCTGTTGGCAGACCCCGCCCAGGGTATTTTGGTAGTTTCAGGTCGGTTCAGTTTTGTTATTAGCAGGTCAAACTCAGAGGCCTATAAATAGACCGATAAGGTTCCTTAAAGAGGTTGTTGACCCCTTTCATCTTCATCCTCTAAGGCACCCAGCTCAGCACTAGCTAGGGTGGTGAAGGATTTCTAGTTCTTCCGGGTAAGAGGTGGGACCTCCAAGCTGAAGCCCACAGTCTGTTTTTAGTTCCCGAGACTCGCGTCAAGGAATGAATTCAGGAAAAATAGGTGTTAGCTGCAACTCTAGATCCAAACTCTAGGTGAAGTCAGGTTCCCGACTTCAATACTTAAATTATGGCCACCAAAAAATTATGAACACTATATGATAGCAAAATATCTGTGAATACAATATTTCAAAGATTTTAATAAATGTAATAACCTCTAAATAATTAGTTAAATGTAATTCAAATAATTAGAGTTAATGAAGGGACTATCATAAATCATAGTCCAAAAATTATATAAAAATTACCAGAGCCTTATAAAGATCATAAAACACTATTGACTAAGTTTCATGCAATTCCAAGGTCATTGAGCCATGTGTAAAAATATTTCAAATAATTCCATTAAAGTGCACTTTGTGAAGAATCATTCTTATAAACTCATCCAAATGACATGTGATAATTTTATAGACTTCATTATGCCCTAAAACGTTCTATGGCCAAGTAACATAATTTTCCAGCAAGATATAATCTTTATTATCTATTTATCAAAGTATTGTGTACTAGTTCACTTAACACATGAAGTACTAAGATAAAATTTCCAAATGGTCCAAATAATTTACTAATGCCTCTAAAGTATATTTAATTAACCTTATCAGATTTTCATATCATTCTATGTTAATCCAACCATGGTTACTTAAATATCATCAAAAAGGGCAAGGTAAAGATTATACCTACAAGTATGAGCTACTGTTTTCTAAACATCCTATAATAAATTTCAGGGGTCAATAGCACTATAAAATTACTCCTTCCAAAATCTCATGAAAATCAAAGATCATATAACCCTTCAACATTTTCATAAAGGTATAGGCCAAAACTATTCCTAATTGGTTTAAGTTTGTGCCTAAGTCTAAATGTCACCAAATTCAATCCTAGGGAATTTCACCACCCTAATATCACATGGACTTAACACCAAATCCATACAAGGACATATCACTCCATGTCCTTCACAAACCCCCAAAGTTTAACCTTGGGTTTTGATTTAGGATCCTAGGGCAAATCTACCCCAAACCACCTCCAACTCCATGAGAGGGTGTTTTAACTGGCCATGGAGGTCTGTCCCAAGTCCCAACCCCTTTGGGTGAGAATTGGCCCCTCTATGCTCCAAACACTCTTTGCCCTAAATTACCCTTAAGGGACCAAACTTTGGTCACACTAATACCTACTCAAATCACCCGCAAATGGGCTGAAATTTTTATTTGAGTCATAATATGACCCTAAAAGACAGTCACCAAATTTTTGGTGGGTTTAGAGGTCATTAGACCCCTTAAAAAATTCTTACATAGATTATTAAATTTCTACAAAAACTGTAGGAAATATTTTCCAAAAATTCCCATTTTTGGATTTGTTTTAGGCATAGGAAAGAGTGACCCCCAGCCCAAATTTCAAGTCATTTGGATGGATGTATTGATGGGGGAACTCAAAACAATTTCTGTTAAAGCCTAATTATAGGTCTCACCAAAATGAGTGATGTGGTCTGAACTTAACACCAAATTGGTTCAAACTAATATTAAAATTAACTAGACACTTAGGGCTAACACTTCCATGTAGACCACTTTTAGTGTAGTGGAACCTAAGTATTATTAATAATTAATTCAAAAAAGCCCAATAACTGTGATAAAAAATTAAATAAATTGAATTACTATATAATCATTTGAACAAATCTTAAAGCATGATCGTGTGGCTTTGGCATTGTCTTCTTCCTCCAACCAAAGGCCATGATGAACTGAACTTGGAGCTTTTTCCAAGTCCATTTGCCGGCTACCTAGCAACCACCCTAGCCGACCACCACCGCCACCACCTTCATTGATGTGGGGGCTATCGCCTGGAAGCGGCACGGCTGTCGGAGGGGCGGTTTTCGGCGAACCCAAGTGGTAGAAAAAAATGAAAAACTCTGAAATTTCCTCTCCAAATCGGGCTCAATAGAGTCTGATTTCTGTGCTAAAAGATTTAAGATTCTAGCCCACGAAGAGAGGAGTAGAGGAGGACCAGTTGGGAGAGCTAGAGTCGGGTCTGATTTTTCGATTTATGGTGATCTACAACAACACAATCAAATGGCTCAAAATCTTCAGGGAAGATGTGGAAACAACTCCTCTAGTCCTAAGGAAGCTTTTAAGATTGTAAGATCGGGGAGAGTAAGGGTTTAACACCACTTGCCATTAATGGCCATTAAGGAGAATTTCGGCCAAGGTAGGATCCTCTGAATTAAGCCACCTAGTTGCTAGTAAAAATCTCTGGTCTCCTCTAGTTGATGAGGGAAAGATGAATCAAGACTTTGGAATCAATTGGAGAGGAACTCTTTATCTCCCATGGCCATTAATGGCTTTTTCTCTCCTCTTTCTCTCTCTTTCTTATGGGAGGAATTAAATTTAGCCCCTTTATTGGCTGGCTATTATTATTCAACTCCTCAAAACATATGAGGGAGAATGTATCCATCAACTGGAGAGGCCCTTGGTCTCCCTTGGCCATGAATGACTACTTTTTTCACTTTCTCTCTCCTCCATTAAAGGGAAAAATAGAGCTTTCTCTCTCCTAGTCACCATGGCCGAATTTTTTATGATTATTTCAGCCTAAAGGCACCCCACTAACCCCCCATATTATTAATGGAAATAAGGTTAGCCTAAGGGGGGATTGGGCGTATGCTTGAGTTAGCTCATTTGACCTAGTTTGACCTATTTCAAGGATTGAGTTGACCTTGGTCATATTAACCTTTTGGATTGACCCCAATGGGTTCTTGGTGACCCACTGGCCTCTCCTAAGGCTTAGGAAGGGTTGGTTTAGCATCTTGTAGGCCGCACTTTGACCTTTTTCGGGCTAGGGTTGACTTGGGTAAACCTTGCCTCTTTGGTTAACCCCAATGGGTCCTTGGTGACCCATTGTCCTCCCTTAGGACATAGGTTAATTGGCCATGTGTGAGCTTAGTTTGACCTAACTAGGGTTTGTGTTGACTTTGATCAACTTGACCTTTTTAGTTGACCCTAATGGGTCCCTATGGCTCTAATGGACCCTCTAATAGGTTAGTGATGTTATGGTGGGGTCATGGAGTTATGGTGAAGCCCTGTGTTCATCCCTAAGAAAGTAATTTGAATTCTACTATTTGCAGACCAAGGTGGTTCACACACTAATTCCCAAGTTCACCCCAACCTTTTGGTACATCCCTAGGTTTTGTCATGACCCAGTCATGACAAAACCATCATAGGGGTCTAGAATTCTGAGGGATGTTACATATTCAAATATGCTGACAATGTTTGAAAAACATTTTCATGATCAACAATAAGTTCATTGGTGTGCTCAATTGCTAACTTCATGGCCTAAACTTGAGTGGAGTACACACATTCTTCAATATGATCTAATCCAAGCCTGATAACCTCATTAATTTTGCTAACATAATTCTTTACACTTATAATGTCTTGTATGGTTATCCTAAGACTTTTATCCGTATAGGTTAGGATCTAAGTTCCCTTATGGACAGTGCTTGCAACCTTATAAAACCACTTAGTCATTTTTGCATTAAGATGTGCAATGTCACCCTTCAAGAAATCTAGATCTTCCATTATCTCATCTTTCACTTTCTAAATATCTCACAGGATCACAACTTGCACTCCTTTATTAGATTGATCAATATAGCTCTTTAGTGAATATGATTGCTTATCTAGCATTGCTTTCATTGAGATGAGGATAAAGCTTTTTGAAGTGCTTGTAGATGGTTGAGTTTGGGTAATTTGAGTTGTCTCTTTAGTTAATCTTTGATTAAACTTTTCCTTAGGTTCTCTTGAGCAGCTAAATCAGTATGAGTAGTTGTCTCAGACTTCGGGGAATTGGTGCACAACAGCTCCCCTCTGGGGCTTTGCTGCTAAATATTTCTACATTAATGTGATAATCATATTTAAGTAGAATCCATGGGTTGTACAAAACCACCCAACCATTACAAGCCATAAAACCTCCATCTCTTCCAAGAGAAATTGCTCTATTATAATCATAACGATGGTATGATTGGTATGAATCCAAACTTTTCGTAGTGGCTTCCATGAAATATTTTGGAAACCCTTTTTTGCATATATTATTTTTCATACACTGCTCATTTTTTCTTAAGCATCTGCATGATCCGTACAATATATTTCTAAGCACTGCAATGTATAACTCTGGTTCTTTTGCCTGTATTGGTATTTCGGCTATGATGATGTAATCGTAATTGTCATAAGTACTAAGCCCTTATGAAGATGTCATATTTTTGACAATGAAATTTTACCTTAAATACTCTTGAGATTAAATCGGGTCGATCTTCGAGTGTTTGTCTAGGATGAAGCTTGTTTGTTATCCATGACCACGAAAGATTGCAAGTCATTGTTAAGAAAATATCAAGCCTTCAAAAATTCCATACAACTATCATTTCATCTTGATATAGCTGGAACATATCTCTTGGCCATCCAATAAAAGAAGAAGGTAAAATTATCCTACAGCCGACATTACCTGTAGTGAGGTAATGTTAGCCTTTAAGAAAAGATAAATTCGTTAAAGTAAATGTTTTTTTAAAATCGGTGGGGAATGTATGTATCTACATCATTTTAACCGCTTTATAAACGATAATGCAATTCTTGGTATAGCTCGCCTCCTACATCGCTTTGGTGTGATCGAATAAATCGTAGTTTTGTGTTTCAACTTTTACATACATATTGACGATGTATTATTGTAGTAGACGACCTGCGTATTGAAGTACGAAAAATAAGTTTTCACGGATCTACATGTAGATAGTGTAAATTTATAAATATTTAACACTAATACAATGTTATGCGTAGCTGAGTGCATCTGTTGAAGTTCATGTAGTTAGTAGGAGTAGAAGTCATAATAGCTTGTTTGGTCTGAACATTCTAATAGTTTGTGTCCATGCCATCCATATCAACCATGTGGAAATAGCAAAGGATATTGTAGAGGGTGATAGTAGCCAGAATATTCCTTTACATATAGTAGTTCTCCAAAATTTGTTTCTACAATTATGTCTCTATCATTTGCTTCTGTGAAATCATCTGCGTCAACTAATATGTCTGCAACTTATGATTTCATTGGAAGGTGTATTGATGTTCTATTAAAAGCATTTCTTTAATAAAAAGTCTGCATTGATGGAGTTCAGAGTGTCTTGCTAATTGTCTTAAGGTTTGGAAGAACGGGTTTACTACATTCAGTTTACTGGAGATCTTTTGAAACATTTATAGAGTGAGACTCCGACTCTTGTTCAACTTATTCTCTATTTCGTATTTGGCATAATAAATGAACATTTGCTGAAAATATGGTCTAGTACTATATTCAAGTATTAGTGAGCCAATTCTATAATATATTGCACCGGGTGCTGTAAAAGTTTAGATTCCCTGATTGAATGCCGACATACTTTCATCAAATGTAACTCCTATTGAGGTTAAGGAGAATACATGGTTATATGAACGTATATTCTATATGAAGTTACGTCTTTCTGTAATTTGTGTTGTGAATAGTTCTAGAAGCTTGAGCGGTACCGGAATATAAGGTACATCGACCAATCCCCCTTTACAACATAGTGTAGTAGATTTTTTGTGAAAAAGCTTAGCGCGATAATGACGACAAGTTATATGGGAACAAAGAGTTATTGGACACATTTACTACAAGGTAATAATTTCTTGCCCTGAAATGGTAAGTTGACCCTTGATTAGGAGCATTTCTTATATCATAGTAATTTGATTATAGTGAGGCTAATATGAATTATTTTTCTTATTTATACGATTTCTTTGCATGCGTTAAGATAGTCTTACCATGAATTATATGTTATTTATCCTCAAGTTGCATTTCTTCATCGTAGTCTATTGTACTTGCAGTGTCATTTGGGATTACGTGTGAGGTAATATTGCATTTTTTGAGCATGATGATTTTCCCTTTACCGGGCATTAATTGCTTCACGTCGGTGTTGAGTTGATGTGCATATCGGTGGCCTTCCTCTAGGTTGAGCTTGTCGTAGTGTTGTATGGGTTATTTCTTGTGCAGCTGTTACATCATGTCGGTTACTAGATGTCTCGGGGGTAAGTTAGTTTCATTATGTACATTTTGATCATGTGCTGTCAATTTTGGGATTTGAAAATCATGTGGGTACCAATGAAATTATTTTTATGTGTAAGTAATTTTGTATAATGTAATATCGTCTAGATTTGTTGGTGAAATTAGAATCGAGGATTTTGCAATAGATGTTGCATTTTTTTTTCTCTGGGGCTATATGGTTCTCCGAACATTGGTTGAATGGAGTGTTGGAATTTGTGTGTGACGCTAAAATTAAAGCTATTAAGTGTTTATAGTAGAGACGCAATGTTTGATGGATTAGTAATTGCCATTTTCTATAGTTTGGTTTTTTTGTTACTTGACGTATACGTGTCAATGCTTTGTCGGATTTTACAAAGTTCCATTTTTCAGGCATTAAATGCCTCAGCACGCTCTTGGGTGATGCGCATATTGGAGGCCTTCCTCTTCGTTTTCTTCTTTCACTTGTAAAGTTTATTGTAGTTGTCTCGATTTCCCCTTTTGCCAAGGTCCGTTCATGTTCAGTAACAGAGTGTAGTGGATGATCTTCACGTTCATTTATGTTGGAAACATTATCTTGGTTCGTAGTTGAAATGCTGAGGGTATTTGTAGTTAGAAAGTAAAAGTGTTATGTCTATATGTTGTGTTGATTTACCATAATAATGTTGGTTTATGAAAAAACACAATTTCTATACTTTTATGGGGACTTACTTATGTGTATTATATTATTTAGAGAATTCTAATGTATAAGACAACAAATAAAGCTAATTTTACTTAAACATAACTTATATAGGGCAATTTGATAAAAACATTGCATTTGGATGAAGTTTGATGTTAAGCATAGAATACCAGGATAAGTGTAGTTAGAGAAAGAGGACAGCCAAGAAATTCTTAGGGATGCTTCTGGATTTCAATTGTGTGGATCTAATAACAGAGTATGGATTAAATTTATAGATACTTATTTCAACAAGAAATGGATGGAAAAATTACATGATAGAAGGGCTTATACCTCTGGTATTAGAAGCTGTGTTGGCAGCAAAGATGAGAGTGGTACTTTCAAAAATGAAAAAACTATATAAGCTTAGGTTATAGATGGAAATCATCATTTCATCAAGATCATTTTTCACTGAAATAGTGGAGATGAAATATAATGTTGTGGTTAAAGATATTTTTAAAACTTTGTCATTGGAAACTCATAATATTGAGTGAGAAAAGCGTAACACAACACTCCCGCTTTATTGAAGAGGGTGACTGGTCACTTTCTTGTATAAGCCATGCCTGAAGCAAGCATGCGACATCTTTATATTTGAGGTGAGAAAGATATGTCTGAATCTATGATGATGATGAGAACTTATGTCTAACATAGGGAACACTTGAAAGAGAAAAATTCAAAATTGAAATTAAAAATCAAAACTGTTGAAAGTCTTTGTTTCATAAGTAGCTTTACACCTAAAGGGGGGGTGAATATATTTCTTAGTATTTTGACTATCTTTTTGATTATCTGTGTTGTGTGTTTAGTTAGTTCTTTTAGCTTTCAATAAAGAGATACAACACACAGTTATTTATAGTGGTTCCCAATTTTATGGGTACATCCACTATCCCTCCCACCTTTTTAACATTGTCTCAGACAAGAAAAACTTCTCCAATCTTAGCTCATAGAGCTTACAACACAGTTCCCTTAGGATCTCTCAGACTCTTCCAAGTCCTACCATAGTCCCCAAGGCCTTTGCACTCAGAGTAAATGATACTCCTACAGCTCAATTTTCCACTGATCACCTACCTTAGAATTAATCAAACTCTTACACTCAGGCTAGGAGGATTGCCCTACACTCAGACGACCACTAGATCTTACCTCAGAGAATAAATCTCATACCTCAAGCATAGAGGCCCTACTCAGATCCACAAAAGGATCCTATACCTCAGCCTTTATATTTCAGGCTTACAACTCAGATCTAGAAAGATCCTACCAAGTGAAATGAGTAGTTTTGTTGTTGTTGACTTGGACCAGAGAATGTGTTCTCTGAGCATGCTTGCTGAACTGAGAAAACTCAGCTCTATCTCCATCACAACACAAAGAATGGATCTTCAAGTTTGTTCTGCTAGTGCTGAGAAGTAACTGCAGAATGTTGTTTCTTCTTACTCAAAAAGAGAGCTTTCTGACCTTGTTGTTGAGAGTTTATTTAATCTTCAGTGAATTATTTCTTCAATAGCAACCTCTGTCTGCGATTCACAGACTAACTTTAGAGCAAGGTCTTGGTAAGCTTTAACTTTTTCAAAAGGATGAAGATGACCTGAAAAACTCTCTCCAAAAAAACTCATTTTTGTCTTTCCTTAAACTCTACTTTTGTATCTCAGAGTCCAACAGCTCTATGTGCAGTGTGGACCACCGAAATGGGCAATTGCATCACAACATTTGCATTAAATGCAGTACTAAAGACAAGTAATGCCTTTTTTCTTCTATCAAGCAAAACCCGTGTTATTTTAATTTCTGTCAACGTCAGTATGACTTAGTTCCTGTGGACTTAGCAAATTCCAAACAAACTACACATGCGTTGAGTGAAGCCTTGTCACTCAACGCAAAAGTACTTAGCTGAATTATGCATATTCAAGTGTTGAGTGCGTTGAGTGAGCCTTCATTACTCAGCGCTTATAGACTTTTTAGTCTAATAGCTTCGGCATCGAGTAAGCCTTAATTACTCGACGCTTCTTGACTTAGTTAAATTTCTCTGTATTAAGGTGTTAAGTGCAGCTTCTTCACTCAATGCTCTTGTCCTTGGCTTGGCTTCTTGATGAATAGTTGAGTGAACTGCCTTCACTCAACACTTCTGTCCTTAGATAGAATTTCTTTTGAGTAAGCATTGAGTGAATTGTCTTCACTCAACGCTTCTATCATTGGACAGATTTCTTGATTGAGGTGTTGAGTGGCTAATCTTCACTTAACGCATCTGTACATAAACTGATTTCCAGAAGAGTACGCGTTGAGTGAACTTCTTTCACTTAACTCTTCTGTCTTTAGACAAATTTCAAGATATCAACCCCGGGGCTTTGACTGCTTAAGCTTGTGTCAATGCTTCTAGTCTCTTGGCATTGAGTGAACTTCCTTCAATCAATACTTTTGGGCTTAGCTAGATTTCTGCTTTGCCAGTATAACATCTCATTTCGTGCTAGAACCCTTGAACACATTTTGAGTCAAGAGAATTGACTCATGCTCGAGAAGCAACGAGTGGGTCGAGTGAACACGACGCCACTCGACGAATTTAACATAGAAAATACTCAGAAAACTTTAGGCATCGAGTGATCTCGACGCCATTTGAAAAGGCGTCAAGTGAGCTCGACGAAAAATACTTGGGAAAATTTAAGCGTCAAGTGATCTCAACGCCATTCAACGAAGCGTCGAGTGAACTCCACGAAAATCAATGCGGCGTTGATTGGTCTCAACGCACTCGATGTCGTGTTACTTAGATGCTACAGGATGGTGTTGGCGTTTAGTTGTCACAACGCCACTCAATGAAGTGTTGAGTTGTCTCAACGCCACTCCACTCCTTAACTTAGAAAATTCTGGAATGATGACGGCGTTAAGTGGTGTCAACATAACTAAACGTGGCGTTGAGTGGTGTTGACACCACTCAACGCCTTAACTTAGGATTGCTGACGGTATTTAGTGGTTTCAACACTACTCAACGCGGCGTTGAGTGGTGTCGACACCACTCAACGCCTTGACTTAGGATTACTGGAGGTGTTAAGTGGTGTCAACACCACTCAATGCGGTGTTGAGTGGTGTCGACACCACTCAATGCCTTGACTTAGGATTAAGGGCGGCGGTAGTGGTGTCAACACCACTCAACACGGCGTTGAGTGGTGTCAACACCACTCATCGCGGAGTTGAGTGGTGTCAACACCACTCAATGCTTTTTATATAAGTTTTTCTAGAGTATTGAAGGCATTGAGTGGTGTCGACACCACTCAATGCAGCATTGAGTGGTGTCAACACACTCAACGCTTTTGGACTTTGAGAATTTTTCAGTCTAAAAAGTTGTGTTGGCCGGTTCATTTTTTTATACAGGCTTAATTGGGTTCAGGATAAAATAGTGATGGGACATTTGGATCTATCCCTATAGCAAATCGATTCCTTATTTCAAGAAAATATATTTATGGCAAATAGTTGGCGGTCCATTAAATGGCTAACATGTGGCGGCATGGGGGAGAATCATGCTCAATGACAGACCGTCATGCCCAGCCACTCCTCTTAAGTCAAAGCCATTAAACAAGCCAGCCTCACCTCCATTCCACCCAACCATTACCTTCAATGACCCTAAGGAGCATAGGATTAGCCGGAGGAATCAGCAAACGAGTAAGCTCGCAGGAGCAAGGGTCGTCCATGGCGCATCACCCACAAACCCGCCGTCAAGCTCGTCTAAGGGTCCGTTTCTCCTCCCCTACTTCAATACTAGCTGTCTAGCTCGTTTAGGATAGATATTGGGCTAAAATGAGCCTGATTCCATGTGAGATGGAGCATGTCGAGCATTTCTCATTGCTCGAGTTCGCTGGAGGAGCCACCTCCGGCGGCCATGCCGCCAGGAAACGCAAGCTACCAACTCAATTGAGGTGGTGGTGACAATAGCTGGTGGTTATAGCGGTAAGAAGGTCGGGGAATACAAGATCTAGCTGGTCTAGGTTAGGGCAATCTGGACCGTAGCCTCATTGGAGAAGATGAACTGATGTCCTTGAATTTCTATGGAATAATAAAAAGTCTATTTTCTGTCCCAGTTTATACAATCACTTTGTATAGATTATTTATGCATCTTAGATGCATTTTAAGAAATAATGCCCTCCAAGAAAATGGTAGATATAAGTCTTACCTTTAATTTGACACTTTAAACTTTAAATTCGGAGTAATATTGCTCCCTGTAGGTCCATTCTACTATGACTGGTCCTAGGCTAGGGCAAATGTTTAAATGAGTGCCCAAGCCAAACCCTAAGTGCACATGTCATGAAATTTTGGACATGGATGTGCTTATGACAGACTTAGGTCTAGTCCTAAAATCAGATTTTTTTGGATGTATTTTTCTATAGTTTTAATAGAAATATAATTTATTAAATAAATGGAATATGGGAATATTCTCTCTTCCAATTGCCTCCAAATTTGGATGCCAAGGCCATTGGGTCATAATATGACTATGGAAAAAGTTTCAGGACATTTAAACCACTGTGTTGGGTAAATCCAACATACATGGTGGAGGTAGATTTGTAAATATATGGTGCCAAATGTAAAAATGGGAAGTTAGCCCATTTGGCACAATGAATGTCCATGGAATTTTGGACATAGGCTTATAGGGATGAATTACACCTCCCATAGAAAGAGTGGGATTTTTGTTAACAAAAACCCCATTAATTTAAATTATTGGAAAATAAACTCTTTTGGAAATAAAAATGAGTTATAGGTCTACTGACCTTGTAAAATTCTAAAATTTTGATACAAGACCTAATCGCACAATGTACATCTTTGGAAAAAGTTATAAGTTTATTTGATGTTTATATCTTGTGTCCATAATCGATTTATAATTTTACCCTTTTTTGAAAATAATTTAGAAATAAGGAAAAATACTGTTGAAAAATTATGGAAAAATTAATATTATACTATTTCTGTGATTCAAACCCAGTATAATGATTTGAAAATTTATGGATGATTATATATGTGGAAAACCCAAGTAGTGGCATTTTGGTAATAATGTCCATATGAAATTATGATAAGATAAATAAATGACAAGGATCATGAATTTCTATCACAGGTATTATTATATCTATTTTGATCCCCAGTATTTTTCTAGGAATTTTTGGTTATATATTTTAAGTACTTCATTTGGAAATTGGATTATTTACGAATTTATCATAAATAGAAAATATATGAAAACTCAAATTAGAAAAACATGATTTTTGATGAACAAACATTTTTAACCTAGTTAAACCTTATATAATTTATTTGTACACAATGGACCACTGGTTAGAGTAGTTCATGTTCAAAGTGACCTAGATCACTTAATTGATTAATTTAAATTATGGTCCAAAATTATTATAAAATGTTGAAATCTGAATGATCAATATTACATTCATTAAAACCCCAAGATAAATAGTTAGGGGCATTTGGAAAAAGTAATGGGTAGTCATCTCATATGGGTTAACATTAGGTCATGAGTTGCCCTTAACAAATATAATACATAATATTAGGAACCATTGGGGATATGATAGATGGTTGGACTGAGAAGCATATTGGGAAGTTGAAATGTTGGTTGGTGTCAAGTGGGTCACTACATAGTAATGAGTGCTAGAGTGCAAAGCCCAAGGAAAGTAATTAGAACAGAGACCAGTGGAAGACCGTCGTTCTCCCAATAATACCATAAGTCATTAGGTTCACTCAAGAGCAATATTGAGAGCTGGGTATTATTAATAGGTAAACACTAATAAAAGTAAGTGTCCTTGAGAAAGGGAGATATGGGTTTCAGCCCATCATAGTTCCTATTTCCCCTGAGAACCCTTCAGCGGGTATGCCTTGGGCAGTCTAAGGATGAACCATAAGTTGTCATGCCTAATAAGCACTAGAAAAGAGTAGTCTAATAGGTTAAGGGAACGATATGACAATCTCATCAGTGTAGGGTTGGAGGATACAGGATGGGTTTTATACTGCGAGCTGGAGGCTCGGATATTTGGATACAGGAAGGGTTTTGTCCTGTGAGCTGGATGCTTGGGTTGGAAATAAATTGCATGTGCAAAAACATATTAGTGGCGGGTCATGTGGTACTGGGCCAATCATCACACCGATGGTAGTACAGTGACTCAGGTGAGGGGCCAGTAGGTTCTTTATACTGCGATCTGAAGGACAATCCCCGAAAATGCACACCCGACATAAAAGTCTGTGGACTAGCCAGCGGTTTTGTACGTAGTGACTCTTGTGTGTTCTTTAGAGGCGTACGGAATGTCTAGGCCTGCTAGTGTATATACCGGGCCTAGGAGTGGAGAATCCCACTCCACTACTATCGTAGCCACAACAGTAGTACCTGAGAGTTAAGCTAACTCCAAAAAGTGGGAACTTAAGGTCTGTGCGCATAGAGTCGTGTGGGTGAATTTCACTTGTATGAATCATAACCCACATACCATATCATACATATATACTTAGGACATACGCACCATAGATCCTTATCATATAAATTAGTATGGGCTCTTGTATATGATAAGTTAAATTTCTTAATCCTTAACTTATAAGTTTGTATGGGCATTCATATAAGTTAATGTACTCTTGTGATGATAGATAAGCAGTAGTTAGTTTATTTCCTGCTCCATTCTCCACTTTTATTTCAGTATTTCCCTTCAGTACAATTCTTTCTTATTTTACTTGTACCATATAGACCTATTAGAGTAGAGATATACTTGTAATTACATAATCTTGTTAGATTATATTCACTGTCACCTACTTTCCTTTTATAGCCCTTGTTATTCTCTGCTTTGTCCTCCCTCTACGTACCTAGGAGTCGCAAGGGTGAGTCGAGGAAAAAATGGCTTAGTATTTATGACTAACGGTCTGTTGTGACCGTATCATTTTAGGAGCTCAAGGAGCTAAAGCACCAACAGGATGACGTGGCAGGACTTGAGGAGCTGACACCACCTACTACTACTTCTACTATAACCCAACGTCAGGTGATGATGCGTGTACCGATGATAGTTTAGCTTACGCATAGATTTGTTTTGATAGAGAGAGATTTGATTTGTTATGTACAGGGCATAAGCCCTTTTCTCTTTCATATTGTACTATTTGTGGACAATTATATCTCTCATATGATGATTCTGTGATATTGACTTGATGTATAATTGCTTATATTACTTATCTTATCGATTGAATGATAGGTTGAATGATCGTACTAGCCAGCAGGATCAGCGTCTTGTGGTGTTGACTAACCCGTGAGTGTTATGTGTCACCATAAGGCAGCGGTTCTGGGAATATGACTGGGTACCTTCTTGATTAAGGGGGAGGGGGTCTTACTGCCAGCATCCTATCTTGAGTCCAACTGTCATAGTGTCTCAGACCACCTATCAAATCGATGCAATAAAGAACAACCTACATACATTGAACTTAGAGCAACAATCAAATACATTCATATGTATACCATTGTCTAGTGGGCCTTCTTCAAATCTATGACATTGTGATCACTGGACCCAACAATCTCCCCCTATTTCAAGAAGTAAGAACCCTAGAAAATGATATACACTACCTTAATTAGAAGATAAACATTCACAGAATTTGAGAACAGAAAATGATGCACACACACAAACATATGAATATTATTAAAGGAAATAATCACAAATATAAGGTATGCTCAAAATAATGTTCACTTTCCTACAACCCTTAAGGAAAATACAAAACTTATTATGTTTTTGGTTCCTTAATCACTATCCCCCTACCAGATTTCTCGGCAGCCTTTTTCTTATCTTCATCCTTATTTTCCTTTTATCTCTCAAAATAGCTGTAGGACTTAGGAAAGTACTTGATGGGCTCCATAGCATCTGCTGGCAGTGCACCTGACTTTTTATCTCTTTTGAATTTCCTTTTAGCCTCATCATTTCTCTCTAATTTAGTCCATTCTATGGAGGTATAGAGCTTTCCCCTGTCAGTTTTCTTATCTTTTATTTTATACCAGGTAGACAAGATAATATCCCTAGACTGAGAACTCCACTTCTAAAATTCTGGTCATGATTCCATCTCCTCTTTATACCTTTTCTTACTGAGCCTAACTTCTTCTTCTTCAGCAATAAACTTTCCTCTTGCTCATGCTATCTGGTCAGCAGTGGGACTGAATACAAGAATTTTAGCAGTAGTTGATGGATCGGCCCACTGAGCACCGACCTGATCAACATCTTGATCTCCCACCTGATCATCATATTATTCATATAATGCTTCTTGAATTGGTAATGGAACATAAGGAATGTTTTTATATGTATGTTTTTTAAGGCATAATGAACCTCTGATTTCATTTGTTACCCAGACAACATTCTCAGTGTTATCCTTGATTATTGCCTTCTCCCCATTTATGAATCCTTCAGATAAAGTAGTAGTCAGGTAGTTCTTGGATATAGAGAGTCTTTCATCCAAAAAATTTACACCCTTGGTGACATGATTCTTGACCTCTAACATGTCATCATCCAGAATCTGTGTGCAGAGAGCCGGGAGGGGCAACAAAGCAAGAATTGTGGAGGAGGGAGGAGCCGAGGGCTCTGGCATATCAAGAGTTGGGTTGGAGGTAGATAAGAGTCCTTGTTCAAGGGCAAGAAAGAGGTTATCCCCAAGGGGGAAGGAAATACCAGGGTGGACCAAGACAAATCAACCAGCATGGCTGGGGATATGGTCCTAGACCACCCCTACACCTGCTTAAACAAGCTATGACCATCGGTTGAGGGAGAGGAAGGGGAAGAGAAAGGGGGAGAGCAGGAGCTGGAGTTAGAAGGAGGAGGAATCACCAGGATATGATATGGGAGGAGGAGGTAGCATTATTGTATTGTGTCATCAATGAGGAGATAGGTCATACAACGGCTACCTGCCTGGAGTTCCAAGAGAAGAAAAGAGCTAGAGAAGCAGGGGAGCAGCAACTACCATCTAACACCCCCATCCGTCACATGGAATATAACAGAAGGTTCGGCAGGGGCCCCACACCATATACAACGGATAGTTAGTGGAGTTACGTAAGAATACCAAATTAACAGCATAAGTAACACGCATCCTAACTCAGAGCATTCTAGCGGAACCTTTTTATAACAGCTATAAGAACCCAAATACAATTGCATGATTCTCCAAAATAACCATAGTTAGGAATGATAGCAAAAAACACAAAAGTCTCAGCCTTAGGGCCTTACAAGTGTTTATTTAAACAATACATATTTTCCATACTTTGGCACGCAGGCCGGCCACACATGAGCATAGTAAAGTAAAAATTTCTCTTTGGCATTTAAGGGAAAGCACAACATTAAGGGCTTCAGCCCTCTACTTGCCACTAGGCTCACCTGTTACTGCATACAAACAAACCACCGTATGGTGGTACAACAAGGCAACGGTCAACTAAAGCTGACAAAAATATAACGATCCCACCCCTTAATCGGGGTAGCGGTGCTACTTCCCTGCATTTTATTAGTATAATCAAACATGATGGTGAAAGTACAATTTAAGCACACTTCACCATAGGCATTGGCACACATGGCCACACACCTCGTACTCTCAAGGCACATTCTCAGTGAACCCGGTCCACCACCGCCCCCAGGATGGCAACATCGTGAGAAAATAAGTCTTTTTTAGCTGAAGCCTAAGACCCGGCCTCTATGTCATCGGCAAGTGCCATGTACCTTAGGTCTCTTTAACCATACCACATAGAGCGGGTACGGTTCCACTCAACCCATTGCTCACTGCCATGTCAACTTAATTCATCGGCGTGGGTCAAGCTTGCCCGAGTCCCGAAGTACCGATCAAACAATATTACAAAACCCGATTATGTACAAGGTTGGCTCGTAGGCCACCAAGAAGTAAGAAATGCACTTTTGCCAAGTTTTCCGTGTTGAAAGTTAGGGTTAGATCATATATACTCTAGAGGGGGGGGGGGTGAATAGAGTATGTATGTATATTTAAAAACTTTTCCTGAATTATAAAGATTATACCTAAACTTAGATACTATATCACAGCATAGAAAATTGAAATAAATGAAATCACAGAAAAGCTAAATAACACAGCCACAATAAGAACAAGAAGAAGAGGGCAACCAGACAACAAAAGAATTTATAGTGGTTCCCCAATCTGGGTACATCCACTCTTCTACCACCCTGGTAGGAATCCACTCAGGTTTTTGATCAGGTGACTGCCACTAATGAGCTTTTGGTCAAGTGCTCAAAAAACAAAACCTCAAGTCTTTTGGTTAGGAGACTTACAACCAGGAATCACTTTTGAAGGAAGTAGAGAACAATTTTTATAGAGGGGGTGAGAGAGTGATGGTGTCTTCTCTTTCTCAAATACAACTGAGAAGACTAGTGGAATTGATGTTAACAAAAAGCTCCCCCTTAAATATTGAGTTTGTTCAGGGAGGAATGGAACTTTTTATTCAGGGTGATAGGCCTTCAAGCATTAAGCTTTAACCCGAATAACTTTAGGAACTTCTTGAAAAATGTAGTATTGTTGTCCTACTTAAAGTTCCTGAGAGTATGACAGAAGAAGATTCTTGATTTGGATGGTTGTTCTTCTTCTTCAAAAAGATTATTCTTCTTCAGCTCTAGCAGTTGTTGATTTCTTGACTGATCGATTCTCTATGTCTCAAGAAATCTGTATGTCACTTAGATTGTGTCTCTGTGTGTCTTGGAAGAAAGAGAACTTCTTGTTTTTATATTTTCCATGTTGAATTCCTTTTGAATTTTGAAATTCTTCCTACAATTAATGCTGACGGCCTTGGAATAATTTGGCATTGATTTGTTTCGCCAACTGTCCCTTAGAAAAATGGCAGGCAATAATCCTGATGAAGACCGAAATTATTGATCTTTTCGAACAGTAATATTCAGAAATATCAGAGAATTAATTAGTCAAGAATCATTGCCATATAATATGGACAAAAGAGGAAAATAGCCAAGACTGGATTCATGGACTTGAGTCCACAGTTCGTCGAGCTGAGAATAGCTATTTTTTGAGCTGAGATCAAAGATCGTCGACCTCTGAGTGCTGTTTGAAAACTTTCTTCTTTTGTGCATCAAATTCGTCGAGCTGAGATCTAAGATCGTCGACCTATGAGCTCAGAGATTTGTCTCTGAGTTCGTCGAGCTGAGCACGACTTTCGTCGACCTGAGATCGACGAACGTACAACTCATTTTTCTATGTCTTGAATTCTATAAGTCTCGAGTCTCTGACTTTGTTGAAGGCTGGTCCCTGGCATTGTTGACTCTAAGGACTTCACCTTGACTATAGGATACAACCATGACCCTGGTCTATACATGTTTGGTCATATCCTTACTTAGTGAACCTATCCCAAATCCAACTAGGGATTCAACAATCTCACCCTATTTGGGTGAGGTCACTGATTACAGACTCAATAAAAGAAAATGTAGAAAGCAAGAACACAAAATATATCTGGCAGAGAATTAAACAATAAGTATGCAGCAAATATATTTACACTATTAGCTTTGTAACATAAAACATAGTTTATCACAAATATACCACAAACATATAGCAGTTTAGGCTCAAGTTTTTCTGTTTCTTCTCCTTTGCTCCTTTGTCCTTATCACCAGGCTGAGTAAAAATAATTTCCCTATTAGTATTGACAGCTTCTCTCTTTGACATATATATATCTGGTGCACCAATCATTATCTGGGTGGAGGTTCTGGGAACTACAGCCTCTGGGTGTCTAGTCATATAATCTGCAGAATTAAATACCTTCTTGCTTACATGAAGTCTTTCAAGTTCTTTCTCTCTATATGAGGATATGGTAGTGAACTTGATGGATCTTCTCCTTCTTCTCTGGCCTTCATTATCTGTGATAGACCTATCAATTCTTGAAGCCTAGCCATCCTGAAATTAGGATCAACATCCTGACTGATAGATGATTGATCATCTTGGGAGGGTAGTAGAGTAGCAGGGCTGAATTGAGTAGACTGTGTTTGAAAGCTTGTTTATTTCTGGCTTTCACCACTCTAAGTGTATAGTGACTTTAGAGGTGCAATTTCACTATATTTTCCTTTAGGTTTGTGTGATTGTGAATGCCTTCTTTGTTCAGCTTGTTGTTGGGGATGAGAGAACTCTGGCTTCTGATAGACTACTTCCTTTATCTGCTCTGTACAACCAATATTTCTTTGCTTGCTGCTTCCATGAGATTGATGTCTATATGGCCTTTCCTACAACTGATAAGTTCTTGTGAATGTAGGCTTGGAAGGTGCATCTGACCTTTGAGAAGTGCTTCCTGAAGCACTAGCATCTTAAGGAGGAGGAGGAGGGTCCTTCCTGTATCTATGAGGAGGAGGAGGGGAGTATCTTCTGCTTTTCTTTCTAGCCTTTCGTTCATTTTTTGATAACCACATCAAAGCTGGCATCCCTTTGTATGGAATTTTGTTTTGCAGAATATAGTGGGGAGTGTCTTGTTTATTTCCTGTCTTAGGAGCAAGAGGAGGAGGAGCCTTCCTTTTCTTAGAGATTTTCTTCCTCTTTGGGTCTCCTCCTCATCATCATCATCTGATTCTTGTGGATTGTCATACATTTCATCAATTTGTCTTATTATATTTTTGGAAATTTCTTTACTTCCTTGAGTAGGGATAACATCAGCATGGACTGCTTCAGTTTCCATAACAATGTCTTGAGCTATAATATCATCAAGATTGAGGAGAAAGTTATCATCCATAACATAGGATGGCCCCGGAGAACTAGATGTCTGATCATCAGACTTATTTCTTGGAGGAGCTGTCAAACTTGTCTTTATTGTGTCTAACATCTCTTAGCTGGCAGGAGAGGTATAGCACACTATGTGTTTAGATGATAGAATGGGGAAGATAAGACCGAAATAAATATATGACCCAAATACATTTAGCAAAGCTGCTAGATTCACTTTGGGATTAATGAAATGAATCCTTCCAGGCAGAATCTTTGGCAAACTGACCTCTTGAGTATTTGACATTATAATATATGTATAATAAATGTTACTTGCATCTGCTACTGAGGCTATTGTGTGTGCAACATCTGTTTCCATATCAGAATCAAGAAAATTCATGAAATCTGTTTCCATATCAGCACCTGTTCCTGCTCCTGGTATTGCTGTTGGTTTTGCTGGTGCAACTGTTGTTGCTTCTTCTTCTATTGCTGTTGTGTTCATATCCTGTTAAATTGGTTCTTCTGTTGCTGCTGCAACTTCTTCTGAAGTATCTCCCCCTGCCTGGTTTCAGTAGATACTGATGTCAGGCCCCCAAATGAAGAGGGTGAAGTAGTGAGGGCAGAGATCTGGGCAGCAAGAGAGGATATGGAGACAGCTAGAGGAGAAATGACCTCTATTATAAGTGTTTTGAGTAGGGGTGTGAGGAGAGTAATGAGTGGGGCGACAAGAGATGGATCTAGGTTTGGAGAAGTGGATGGTGGGGCAGTAGCTGGTTGAGTGGAAATTGCTGTTGCTGAGGAGGTGATAGGTGGAGGTGGAATGGAAGTGTCTTGGGGGGAGTCATGTTGAGGAGAGGGAGTGTGCAGTGGAGATGATAATAGGTTGAAGGATGGGAATGAGGAGAGGTTGATGTGGGGCATATCACCAAGATAAGATGGAAGAGGTGATTGGGTGGTGTAGGTATGGATGTATCAAGCTGAGGTGAAGGAGAATGAGATGGTATATGTGTAGGGAAGAGGGAATTAGAGATGTTGGGGGTGTTGGGGTATGGATTAAAATGGTAGTGGAGGGTTGAGTTGGTTGGACTTGTGATTGGGATGGAACTTGAGGGGCAGGAGGTGGTGGAGGCATGGAGAGGATCCCTTTAGTGGGGTGGGGAGAAGCTGGTGCAGCCCTTGTACTCTCAAAAGTTCTTGTAGAGGAGGAGGTAGCCTTAATTGGCTTTGTGATAGTCCTCTACCATTTGCTAAAAAAAGAACAAGTGAGTCTCTTAGAAGCATTGATGTATATGGTCGAGGAGACCAAGGATCCAGTAGCCTTTTCCTAGAGGAAGATCCCTAGGATCCTTCCAAAAACACACCTCTTTCTTGTTGTTCTTCTTTTTAATCAAGTTGAACAGAATTTGATCCCAGTTCACAGCTTTCTTATTTACTATGGCACACATAACCAGGAACTGATGCCTGGTGATGTAGTTGTGTGTTGTGAGCTTTCCTAGTAGCACTTTCTCAGTGATATCTGCAAGAAACTTATACTCGGCAGACAAAAGTTTCTTAAGTTATTTGTTTGGGGTGTCTCTAAAATAACCCATTGTACTCAGCATCAAATCAAATTCATAGGAGTCTATTTCTAATTCATCCTCACAATTTTTCAATCCAAAAATCTCAGTTAAAATATCGGGGGTAAGAGAAATACTGTTACCAGCGATGGTTCCAATCATCGTATTCCCATCTGTAGTAGCTGTATAGACCCACTCCCTGATCTCGGTTGTAGATATCTTGATGCGAGTGGTAAGCAGAGTCTTTAGTTATTGATCTTCAAGGAGTTGTAGAATGTTCAGGAAGATTTGATCAGAGTACTGAGAAGATTCAAAGTCCAAATCAAAATCAGAGTCAAACTTCATAGCAGCAAGAGATCCTGCGGAAATCGCCATAAGAGCAACTAAAAAGGAAAACGAAGATCAAGTGCAAAAGAACTGAAAGCGCGGGATGGAGGTCGAAGAACACCTAGATATAGTGTTTTCCGGAATATGAATCGACTGACTCCGTTCCACGAAAAAATGAAAAGATCTTCGATCTGAGGTCGACGAAATAATTTAGAGTTAAACAGTTCGTTGATCTCAGTCTGAAGGTTTGAAGACGTTTCGTCGACCTATAGTTGACGAAAGTTTTCTGAAGTAAGTTTATCGATCTCAGTTCGACGAAACTAACTTAGCTCATAGAGAGTTCGTCGATCTCTGGTCAAAGAAAATCTCAAGAACTTTTCCTCTTTCGTCGAGCTCTGTTCGACAAACTATGAAAAATTCGTCGATTGCAGACATAAACTAAACTAACCCTTCTCCATTTATCTTTCAAAGCTGATTAACAAAGAATAAGTGATTTCTTTCATCCAGGGGTTTGGTGAAAATATCAGCTCTTTGTAAATCAGTGTAGATATAGACAAGATTAATTTTTTTTGTCTACACACTCTCTAATGAAATGATGTCTTATGTCTATATATTTTATTCTGCTATGATGGACTGGATTTTGTGCTATAGATATAGAACTTATGTAATCACAAAGTAGAGTTGAATTATTTAAGTTTAACACATAGTCCTGGAGTTGGTTCTGAATCCACAGCATTTGGGAACAAAAACTGCCAACTGCAATGTATTCTGCTTCAGTAGTTGATGTGGACACAGATGATTGTTTCTTGCAGAACCAGGACACTAATCTCACACCAAGGAACTGGCAGGTTTCTGAGGTACTCTTTCTGTCCACTCTGTATCCAGCAAAGTCAGCATCTTAGTATGCAGTTAACTCAAACTCTGACTCAGTAGGATACCAGATACCTAGACTAGGACAACCCTTTATATATCTTAAAATAAATTTTAGAAAAACTAGATGGGATTATTTAGGGTTCACTTGGAACCTATCACAAAGGCATGTAGGAAACATGATATCAGGTCTGCTTACTGTAAGGTATAGTAGATACCCAACAATGCGCCTATATAATTTCTAATCCAGAGGTTTCCCATGCACATCAGTATCTATTACAGCATTTGTAGCCATGGGTGTTTTCTTTGCTGAGGCATCAACCATCCCAAACTTTTTAAAAAGCTCTTTAACATATTTAGCCTGGGAAATGAAGATGCCATCAAGAAGTTGTTTAACTTGGAGACCAAGGAAGTAGGAGAGCTCACCCATGCTACTCATCTCAAATTTTTTATGCATTAGATCAGAAAATCTTTTGCATAATTTTGGATCAGTAGAACCAAATATTATGTCGTCTACATATATTTGTACTAACAATATTTTATTATGATGCATTTTGGTAAATAAAGTACTATATACTATGCCTCTTGAAAAACCATGCTCTAAGAGAAAGTTGGCTAAGGTCTCATACTAGGCTCTTGGAGCTTGCTTTAAACCATAGAGAGCTTTATGCAATTTAAACACATAATAGGGATGAGTTGGAGAAACATAACCTGGAGGTTGTTCAACATAAACCTCTTCTTTAAGTTCCACATTTTAGAAAGCACTCTTCATATCCATTTGATAAACTTTGAACTTTTTGAATGCATCATAAGCCAGAAATATCCTTATTGCTTCTAGCCTATCACCTGGAGAAAAGGTTTGATCATAGTCAATCCCTTCCTCTTGCATATACCCTTGAGCAACAATCCTAGCCTTGTTCCTCACAATCACTCCTTGGGCATCATGCTTATTTCTGAATACCCATTTGGTTCTAATGATTGGGTAGTCTTTTGGTCTTGGAACCAAAACCCAAACTCTGCATCTCTCAAACTAATTAAGCTCCTCTTACATTGCAATGATCCAGTGGCATTCTTGTTCTGCATCAGTTATAGATTGAGGCTCAATTTGAGAGAGAAAACAGGCATACATCAAATCTTGGTTGAGTTGATGCCTTGTCTGTACACCTACTATTATGTCTCCAATCACTTGGGATCTAGGGTGATCCCTCAGTGTGACAAAATCAGTGGGTGGAGTTGGTTCTGCAACATCATTTGGATAGAATTCTTCTTGTGGAGTAGCTTTTGTTGTTGTAGGGGGTCAGCTTCTTCCACAGTTTCTTCATCACATTCTTCATTGACTTTTTGAGAAGGATGAGGTACAACTTTTGGGGTAAGGTTTAAGTCATCCAATTTCTCACACAAGTTGTGTACCTGCAAGGAGTCTTTGGTAGAAATCTCTTTCTCCTTATAAAATAAGTTAGCCTCATCAAATGTAACATGCATAGATTCCTTTATTTTCAATGTAGATTTATTAAATACCCTATAAGCTATGCTGACTTGGGATTATCCTAGAAAAATTCCCACTGCAGCCTTTGCTTCAAACTTTCTAATTTGCTTTTTGTTATTGTTATGAATATAACATACACAACCAAAAACATTAAAATAGTTGATTATTGGTTTCTTCCCTTTTAGCAATTTATAGGGAGTCTTACGTTTTAGTTTGTGTATCAAGCTTCTATTCAGGAAATAATTTGTTGTGCTCATGTCCTCTGTCCAATAGGATAGGGGCATGTAAGCATCTGCAAGTAATGTGCCTACAGCTTCAATGAGTGTTCTGTATTTCCTTTCAGCTACCCCATTTTGTTGAGGAGTTCTAGGAGCTGAGAAGCAGTGCCTGATACCTTCCTTCTCACAGAACTCATGCATAAGAAGAGACTCAAACTCTGTACCATGATAACTTCTGATCAATCCAACATGAGTAGAGTACTCAATCTGTATGGTCCTGAGAAAATTAGTAAGAACCTTGAATGTATCTGACTTAGATCTCAAAAAGAATACCCAAGAGAATCTGGAGAAGTCATCTACAACCACTAAGGTATAAGATTTCTCTCCTAGGCTTTGTACAACCACAGGGACAAAAAGGTCTATATGTAGTAAGTACAATGTCCTAGGTGAATCACTCTTAATAATGGATTTGAAACTAGATTTAGTTTGCTTGCCTAGTTGACAAGCCATACAGAGTCCTTCCTTCTTGTAGGGGCCACAAGGTAGACCTCTAACAAGGTTGTCCTTAGATAACCTAGCAATATTTATAAGATTTACATGTCCTAATCTTTTATGCCACAAGTCATTTTAACTGCTAACTATGTTAAGCAAACATATGTCTGAAGTAACAGAATGAAAATTAACTAGGTATATGTTTTCTTGTCTATTGCCAATTAAAACAGGTTTGTTTTCATTAGATGTAATAGTACAAGAGCTAGAGTTGAATGATACCTAATAACCTTCATCACAAAGTTGGCTTATAGAGATGAGATTATGCTTTAGTCCACTTACATATGTAACTCTCTTGAAAGTTACTGCTCCAATTCTGACATTTCCATAGCCCTCTGTTTGGCCACAGTTAGAGTCACCAAAGATGACCTTTGGTTCGAGCTTGGGCTTGTAATCAATTAGATTTTCTTTGCTGCCTGCCATGTGCTTCGAGCAGCCACTATCAAGATACCAATGTTGATTATATGCTAGACAGGTGTTCATCTGCAAATGAGATAGTTAGTTGTTCTTGACCCGGGTAAACTTGGTCCTTGTTGATTTACATAGCTATAACTAGAAATATAAGAACAATCAGGTTGATCTTTATAGCCTTTGGGGTGATATCTTCTTGGTGGTATTATCCATTTACTGAAAGGATTAAAGTTGCGGTTAGAATTTAGGTTTCTGTTGTAAGAATCTGTGATCGATGATTTCTGGTTGGATCGTCGACTTGAGCTCGACGATGTTGGATGAGATCATCGCTCTTTACTCGAAGAATGAAGATATTCATTCTTGGGGCACCAAAATCATCGATCTCTGGTCGACAAACCATACTGGTATCGTCGATCATAGTTCGAAGAATAATTATTACTTAAGTTTGCGTTCAGAGATCGTCGTTCTGAGTTCGACGATCTGTTCATATATCATCGATCTAAGTTCGATGATAACTGCTAAACATTATTATTTTTGTTATTATTCTGGTTGTTAAGTTTATTCTTTGTTTCAATTTGTTCAAGAAATTTATTGACCATATTAACCTGTTTAGTATTCTTCTTTCCTTTGTTAGATATAAACTTTACTTGTTTACAAAGGTTATTTTTCTGAATTAGAGGTGGATCACTAGAGGAGGCACCTAGTCCTAGTTTTCTATTGTTAATCCTAGCATTTATAGTACTAGTGATATCTAGCAGTTGCAAACTTCTTCCATTTAGTGATTCTACTATCTTCTTAGCCTTGCTAAGATCAGATTTCAGAAGGAATATTTGTTCATTAGCAGAAATCAGTTCATTTGTTAGATTAGAATTTTCCGAGTTGATTTTGTCTAAATCATTTAGTTTTTCTCTGAGAAGTTTGATTTCCATGTTAGAGCTGATCAAGTCTAAGCACAAATTTTTAAATTCAAGTTTAAACTCATCTGATTCAAAATCATAAGATGTTATTACCTGATCTTCAGCTGATAAGAATTCCTCATCTTCAAGTTCATCTGTATCTGATCTGCTACAACCTGCCTCAATGTCCATAAGGCAAACTTCCTTAGCATTCTGCTCTTCTTCATCCTTACTGGAGTTGGAGGATGTTGAATCTTCTTCAGTATCACTCCATGTTTCAGCAACATAGCCCTTGTCTTTCCTCTTGGGCTTCCTTGAGGAAGGTTTGATGTAGTGACTATTCCTTGAGCACATCTCCTTTCTTCTATACTTCTTTTGAACTTCTGGGCACTCAGAGATAAAATGACCTGGTTTCCTGCAGCCAAAACAAATGGTTTCTTTAGATGTGTTTTGTTATACCTTGGCTTATCTTCATATTTTGATGGTTTCCTTCTGAAGTCTTTTCTAGCCATCTTGAAGAATCTCTTAGCAAAGAGACTCATCAACTCTTCATTCACAGGAATGACTTCAAAATATTCTGCAGCTTTGGAAGATATGATGTGCTCCTTCCTAGTTTGTGTAGGAGTCTTTACTTCAGCTGCTTTTTTTCTTCCTTTCATCAGTTGCTCATAAGACTTTAGCTTTCCTAGAAGAGATTCTGCTGAGATCTCTGTCATTCTTCTGGCTTCTCTGATGGACCAGATTCTTGAGTCCCATGTGCTGGGAAAGCACATAAGGATTTTGTCATTCACTTCACTTAAAGTGATTTCTTTATCTAGGGTCATTAGCTTACTGATGATGGAGAGTCTATTGTACATCACTTCAATTGTTTCTGCTTCATCCTTCTTGAAGTTTTCTTATTGAGTGATGAGGTTTGATCTTCTATCTTTCCTCTCATCTGCTGATCCAGCCACCATTTGGTTCAAAAAGTCCCAAATGTCCTTAGCTGATTGACACTCAGCAACCTTTTGAAATATTTCATCAGACATAGTTTGAGCCAGTATGTTCATTCCTCTAGTATCAGCTATCTTAGCCTTTTTCTGTGCATCTGTCCATCTAGGGGGTGGAACTGTACTCAAGTCAGTTGATGTAGTTTAGGTTGAAGCCACTGGAGCTGGTGGTCCTGTTAAGATAGAGTTAAATATATCTTCATCAATAGAGTTCATGTAAAGCCTAATTCTTGCCTTCCAGATTGTGAACTTGGACAAGTTGCACACTGGAGGTCTGGTGCTTGCATATTCTTTGTTCTGTGTCATGCTGTATTTATAAATCTATTAAAGATAAAGAATAGATCTAACTTAGGATCTTTGGTTCAAGGGTTTAACTTGTACAACCAAAAGAACTTCCTCTGATACCAATTGAAAGTTAGGGTTAGATCTGATATACTCTTGAGGGGGGGGGGGTGAATAGAGTATGTATGTATATTTAAAAAACTTTTCCTTAATTATAAAGATTATACCTAAACTTAGATACTATATCACAGCATACCAAATTTAAATAAACAAAATCACACAAAAGCTAAATAACACAGCCATAATAAGAACAAGAAGAAGAGGGCAACCAGACAACACAAGAATTTATAGTGGTTCCCTAATCTGGGTACATCCACTCTTCTACCACCATGGTAGGAATCCACTCAGCTTTATGATCAGGTGACTGCCACCAATGAGCTTTTGGTCAGGTGCTCAAAAAACCAAACCTCAAGTCTTTTGGTTAGGAGACTTGCAACCAGGAATCACTTTTGAAGGGAGTAGAGAACCCTTTTTACAGAGGGGGTGATAAGGTGATGGTGTCTTCTCTTTCTCAAATACAACTTAGAAGACTAGTGGAATTAATGTTAACAAAAAGCTCCCCCTGAAATATTGAGTTTGTTCAGGGAGGATTGGAACTTTTCTTCAGGGTGATAGGCCTTCAAGCTTTCAGCTTTAACCCGAAGAACTTCAGGAACTTCTTGACAGATGTAGTATTGTTGTCCTACTTAAAGTTCCTGAAAGTATGACTGAAGAAGATTCTTGATTTGGATAGTTGTTCTTCTTCTACAGAAAGATTGTTCTTCTTCAGGTCTAGTAGTTTTTGATTCCTTGACTGATCGATTCTCTTTGTCTTAAGAAATCTGTATGTCTCTTAGATTGTGTCTCTATGTGTCTTGGAAGAAAGAGAACTTCTCGTTTTTATATTTTCCATGTGGAAGTCCTTTTGAATTTTGAAATTCTTCCTATAATTAATGCTGACGGCCTTGGAATAATTTGGCATTAATTTGTTTCCCCAACTGTCCCTTAGAAAAACGGAAGGCAATAATCCAGATGAAGACCGTAATTAATGCTCTTTTCTAACGGTAATATTCAGAAATATAAGAGCATTAATTAGTCAGGAATCATTGCCACATAATAAGGACAAATGAGGAAAATAGGCAAGACTGGATTCGTCGACCTGAGTCCACAGTTCGTCGTGCTGAGAATAGCTATTTGTCCAGATGAGAATAGCTGTTTGTCGAGATGAGATCTAAGATCGTCGACCTCTGAGTGCTGCTTGATAACTTTATTCTTTTATGCATCAAGTTCATCGAGCTGAGATCTAAGATCGTCGACCTCTGAGATTAGAGATTTGCCTCTGAGTTCGTCGAGCTGAGCACGACTTTCATCGACCGGAGATCGACGAACGTAGAACTCATTTTTCTAAGTCTTGAATTCTCTATGTCTTGAGTTTATGACTTTGTTGAAGGCTGGTCCCTGACATTGTTGACACTAAGGACTTGACCTAGACTCTAGGACACAACCATGACCCTGTTCTATACATGTTGGGTCATATCCTAACTTAGTGAACCTAGCCCAAATCCAACAAGGGATCCAACACGGGTGCACTATAGAGTTAGTCCCCAAGGCTCCCTATTGCAATCTACCACGTAGAAAACCCGAAAGACAAACGGCACGGAGGCTTCTAAGGCAATAAACGCATAATTAAAACATCACCGATCCAGACGAACTTGTCCGAATTGGCCTCACACACTATGTGTAACGCGCCGAAACTTAAAAGTTAAACGGGCGGTGTTCGAACCAAGTTCGGGTCTTGGTATGATGAACACGGTCTGTGACACGGGCGTGTTACATGGCCGTGTCGGGCTCGGGTAGTCGAGTCGAGGTCGACGAGCATTGAGTGATCGAACACGGCCTGTGACACGGGCGTGTCACAGGGCGTGTCAGGCACACGGATCATGATAGAAGCGTGTTACATGGCCGTATACTACTCTGGAAGTTTGGTCCTGCACTACAAGAAAACAAGCTTTTAGTGACGAAAAAGTTGGTCACTAAATATTGCGGGTTGGTCACTAAAGACATTTAGTGACCAAATTTAATCCGTCACAAGGTGGTTGCAAAAGGCTTGTCACTAAATATTTTTTGTTACTGAATTAATTTTCGTCACTAAAAGTATTTTTTGTGACGAAAGGAATCTTCGTTGCTAATTGTTTTTTAGTGACTAAATTTCTTGTCACAAAAAGATACTTTTTTGTGACCAAATTAATTTAGTCACTAATTGTTCAATGCAATAATGACCAACTTGCTTGTCACAAAATACAATTTGTGACCAAATTAATTCAGCCACTAATTATTTAATGCAATTGAGACCAAATTTTTAGTCACTAAATATCACATTTAATAACGAAATATTTGGTCACTAATATTTTATAATTATTCATAAAACATATTTTAAATAAATTAATTTATTTGCTATTAAATTGAATCCAAATACATACAATTAAGATAAAAGACAATAGTATATATAATATCTATTTTGTAAGAGAATTGAATCACAATCAAACAAATTTTTTATTAATAGTAAAAAGAAAGTGAGAGAGATATAATCCAAACCCCTCAATACAAATCTATACGTGGAACATTTATCTTTATTACACTCATTACATGAAAAAAATGTATTAAAAACAATATGCTCTTGAAGATTAATCTCTTTCGTCTTCATGGGCTCGTCTCTCTTGCCTCTTTAATTTCTTCTTCGGTGCCTTCTTAATTTGGTGTCTCATTCTTGGGCTCCGAATGCTACAATGGCTTTGGATCATCCATACGATGGTCATAACTCCTCTTGCGCATGAACACTTGGATGGGTTCCGATAAGAGTCAGCATATATGCCCATGCCGTAAACTATGATCCCCCATCACTATCATTTAAGATGCTGCATATACCAGTTTAAAGAAGATCAAAATATCACGCAAGCAAAACATCTAGATATTTAAACTAGGATTGCACTCATACATACCATGGACTTGTCCACCTCAGAATCAGCAATAAAAACAACTCCAGCAAGTGCTTCAAGGTTCATTCCTGTGAAATTCAAAAGAATTAATATAAGTATTTCTTAAAACAAAATCTTCAATAGACGGACCAAAATAAACTGAGAATAGCAACAGTGTAATATAAAATACTTACCTTCTCTCCACCAGATAAGTTGACAATATTTTTCCAGCTCTTCTTCGGGGGACTCTTGCTGAAAACAACACCCTCTGAGAACTAAAAAGTGGGTTAAAAAGTAGCAAAAAACTTTCAGAATAATAATGCAGTAGTAAAACCTGGTACATTTCTTTCAATTTTAAGGATATAATGTTGAGTATTGTCATGAATTCATCCAACCTGCGCAACAAAATTATAGCAAATTACAGTGCATTAACATACTCTCCTCCCCCAACGACACCAGCAATCATCACCGACCCCCGCTCAAGCAACCATCTAAGGTGCGTATCAACAATCAAGACAGCACTTCAGTTTGTACTATACCAAATTGCACTGCAATGCAAACTGTAGCAAACTGTAGCAAACTGCAGTGCAGTGCACTGCGTTTGCACTGCAGCAAACTGCACTGTGCAGTTTGCTGCAATGCAAACTGCACTGCTGCAATGCAGTTTGCACTGCAGTGCAGTTTGCAGCAGCAAACTGCACTGCAGTGCAAACTGCATTGCAGCAAACTGCACTGCACTGCAAACTGCATTGCAGCAAACTGCACTGCAGTGCAAACTGCATTGCGGCAAACTGCTGCAATGCAGTTTGCACTGCAGTGCAGTTTGCACTGCAGTGCAGTTTGCTGCAATGCAAACTGCACTGCAGTGCAGTTTGCATTGCAGCAAACTGCACTGCAGTGCAAACTGCATTGCAGTGCAGTTTGCAGCAAACTGCACTGCAGTGCAGTTTTGCATTGCAGCAAACTGCACTGCAGTGCAGTAGTGCAGTTTGCTGCAATGCAAAACTGCACTGCAGTGCAGTTTGCTGCAATGCAAACTGCACTGCAGTGCAGTTTGCTGCAATGCATACTGCACTGCAGTGCAGTTTGCATTGCAGCAAACCCATTCCTGATGAGCCGTATAGAAGCTTTGTACTCAGGGTTCGTAACCCATTCCCCCACTTCTCCTTCTTCAGTATGTGCAACATCATCTCAGCTTTCTATAACTCTGTTAGTAATGCAGGTTATGGCTGCAAGAAGCCCAAATATAAGGTTTCAAAGAGCATTGAACAAGCAAAGTTCCAGGTATGCCGCAGAATTTGTACCAGACGTTGTTTCTAAAACAGCACTACCTTTCAAAATTGATGTAAATAAATGAAGGTAAAACACAGAGCAAACACGAAGTGCCCGCAGTCAGCCCCATCTAACTCAGCCAAGAATGTAATTTCAAGAATGAGCGCCATGAATTCAGTCCCAGAAAAAATGGCAATGGCCAAGCTAAAACGACATCCAATCACTAGCTTGAGGGAAACTCTGATTCAGAGGAAAGAAAGAGCACCGACATTGGTCAATGAGAAAGCACAAACTACTCCCATGAACAACTGTTCCCAAACCAAGTATTTGAAGGAACCGACTATTGTAGTGTACTCAGAATAAAACTATGATGAAGAATCTCTTCTTACACACTCTAATGAGAAAAGGAGTGCTCTTTCTCATGCAACTGGACTACAGCAACTGCATTGCAGTGCAGTTTGCACTGCAGCAAAATGCAATGCAGTGCAGTTTGCACTAAACTGGACTGCAGTAGCAAACTGCACTACAGTGCCGTTTGCTGCACTGCACTGTAGCAAACTGCAATGCAAACTTGCACTGCAGCAAACTGCAATGCAAACTTGCACTGCAGCAAACTGCAATGCAAACTTGCATTGTTTAGCCATCTAACATTATAAAATATCATTGGTTATACAAAACTATTTTTTAACGGTAAACACTATTCGAGTGATGAAGTGCTCCTGTATGGAGGTGTAAATCTTGAGATTCTAAAAGAACACAATGATCCTGTAGAACCAAAATATCATTGGTTATACAAAAATATTTTTTACATCAACTATCTTTATAGAAAATCTAATAATATTATAATGAAAGGATGAACTAATGATAGAAATCTAGTACCGAAGATGGCACATGTAGCTTGAAGATTTCATAAGGTGGGGAGAGGGAGACCCGTGCTGTTTTGAAGCTTCTTTAGATGGAGGTGTGGAGAATGCGTGGTATCTGGTGTTTTGAAGCATCTGCTGTTTTTTCCATCTAGTGTTGCTACGTTTGGTGTTGTTGCAATTGCCCCATGCCGTAAATTATGACCCCCATCACTATCATTTAAGATGCTGCATATACCAGTTTAAAGGAAATCAAATTATCATGCAACAAAACATCTAGAAATTTAAACTAGGATTGCACCCATACATACCATGGACCTGTCCACCTCAGAATCCTGTCATGAATTCATCCAACCTGCGGAACAAAACTATAGCAAATTGCAGTGCATTAACATACTCTCCTCCCCCAATGACAGTGTATGCACTGCAGCAAGTTAATTGCAGTGCATTAACAAAACTATAGCAAATTGCTGCAGTGCATTAACTATAGTAAATTTGCTGGACTGCAGTGTATGCACTGCAGCAAGTTTGCTGGACTGCAGCAGACTGCACTGCAGGAAGTTAGCTGCACTGCAGCAAGTTAGCTGCACTGCAGCAAGTTAGCTGCACTGCAGCAAGTTAGCTGCACTGCAGCAAGTTAGCTGCACTGTAGCAAATTAGCTGCACTGCACTGCAGTTCTGCAGCAAGTTTACTGGACTATTGTTGCAATTGCTGCATGAAGAGTAGTACTCCAAAGAAATAGAGCTAGTAAATGAGAGAAATAAAATCTACTATGAGTTATGACAACTTAAAAATAAAGCGAAAGATAAAGAACCATTGAAGGAGTTGGCTGTCTCAGACAATTGAATGAAAGGATAAGTGCATCAACTATGATAATTATCCTAGTACAAAAAGTAGAAGGATTCAATATTAAAAAATTCATAATTAGCCAAAGTTTCTCTAGTTAGTACTGTCCATCTGATCCTCTATTTGTCTTTGTTCTATGAATGCCATCATTCGTGCCTCCATTTGCTCCATGCGTGCTTCTCTTTCCTCCATTCGTGCCTCTCTCTGAGCCACTTTGTCCTCCATTTCTTGAAAACGTATGCTCATATCTGCTTCTACTTCCGCTCGAATCTGTGCTTTGAGACGTTGTCCAGTACTACTTTCACATTCCAAAGGTTTTGGTCCTGGGCCCATGCCAGGAATATAACCTGATCGTTTGCCAAGCACGATTGTATAAGCTTCTTTCGTGGTTAATTTGTCTTCCCCTTTTTCTTTTTTTTGTTCCTCATGAAGTTCCAAAAGCTTATTATATATCTCTTTTGCAGCTTCATCAGTCCACTGATTTTGTTTTCCTTTTTTAGTTTTCTCCCACAATCGTATGTATATAGGCAATTGTTGATCTTCATGTGCAACTTGTCTCTGCATTAAGAAAACAAAAAAACATATATATAATTGAAGTATGACAACTAATAAATTAGAACATAATTATCGGAACGTTAAAAATATTACCAGCTCATGTATTGTTCTCGCTATAGACTTTGTACCAACATGAGATTTCATTTTTTGTAGGCTCCTATTTTTTTTGTTCACGTCACTAATTTTCTACAATGAATTAATAAGAAAAATCAATATA
Source organism: Platanthera zijinensis (assembly GCA_039513925.1). NCBI lineage: Eukaryota > Viridiplantae > Streptophyta > Magnoliopsida > Asparagales > Orchidaceae > Platanthera > Platanthera zijinensis. Next base: position 94,760,927 of record CM077083.1, read on the forward strand.
TTAATAATATTTAATTAAAACATAAAAACAATAATAAGTCAATTATAAATATATGTTTTTGATACCTTGAATTTAGCGCTGCCCCAATATCCAATTAGCCAACTCCATTGATCTGGATCGATGTCTTTAGGGCAATGTTCACGTCTTTGTGCATCAGTACTCCATTTTAAATAATGTTCGCTATGCAAACGGATGCGCCAAACATTATACATTCGACGAAGTGAAGATATAAGGTCATGCATGACATGATTCTCATTTGGGAGACTGAATTCGAACTAAAACAAGAAACTACATATTAAAATACTGATGTGTAAAAAACATATTCAATTCATATATTTACTTTAAGAACTTCATTACTTACATAGATGATATCAATTATTTTATCAATTATATCAACTGGAATATGAGCCCATCTCTCCACATTCAAAGGAGCATAAAGTCTTACAATGCGTCCACTCCTCGTGATAAGCTCTTGAGATCTATCACCAACAAATCTGCGAAGGTCAGCGGGAAGATGAACTTCAATCTTCTCAGTAGAATCAAATTTTCTCTTAGACCATCCAATCCCAGTGGTTGGACCACGTGTCCTTTTCTTAATTTCGCATGTACCTAATGATTGGCATCTTAGCGTTAAAACATTTCAAGTAAGTGAGTCTAAACAAAAAATGAGAGTTGATTCATCAATATTACCATGCCCAAGATCCGTTGGATTTGAATTTAACTGATGATCAGCCTCAGGCTCGAGATGATCAAGTTCATGTCTATTCTCATATGTATTCTCCTCTTCATTTATCAAATCTCGATCCAACTGGAGTGACAATTGTGAGTGTATTGGTGGTTGTTGGTCAGACCCAATACTTCTATGTTTAGTTGTTTTATCTTTTATAGGCTGTGGTGCATTATATTTTATAGAATGAAGTGTTTTATTTTTATACTGGCTTCATGAGTGGTTTTTCCTGGATTTGATGTTTTAGCATGTGAATCTTTTGGGAGGGTAAAAGTAAAGGTGGACTAAATGATTTAGCAATAGAAGAAATACGCGCTGCAGTGGTTCTTTTTGAATTGAACATGTGAATCTTATGCTCCATGTGTGCTTCTCTTTGCCAATCTGGTGGATTTTGGATTTCTACCAAAGAATCTTTAGCTTTAGCACGTATCTTTATATTCCCTGCCATTTATTCTTTTATGTACCTGAAAAAAATGGATGAATTAGAAGAAAACATTGAACTCAGTAGAGCATAATCGATCATAAGACAATAATAATCTAAGCAATAATAATATAAAGGTCTGCAAAATACAACATCATGGCGATGAGTAAAGTACTTGATCCAGCAAATAACACATATATAAAATGCGTTCAAACTCCTTTTCCTTGCTAAAAAGAACTTCTTGCAATTATTAGCCCAAACATTTGGTAATAATGCATGAAAGAATGAATGCAGCTCAAGTGCTGACTGTGAACATTTTTGGGACATAAAATTAGTAGGAACAAGTATTCTGGAGCTCAGGCACATATATAAAATACATACATCCAAACACATATATCTTCAGATCCGTTCGCATGCTGCATGGGTGTAAAACATTTTCAGTCCTGAACCACAATAATCTACAAGTTTCTCATATAATGGAACATAATAATAGCAAAATACATTCAAGTAGGCAAAAAAAAAACCAGTTATTAAAATTTGTGTCCACGAAAAATTACATTTTTACTAGGATGAGCAACCCGTCGTTTCTTCTTTTTTGAGAAGTTAGAAAAGTTGTATGGAGGAGCTATATTTATATGTTTATTCAATAAACTGGAAGTTGGATTCAGTAAGTCTATAAAAACATACCTTCTAGATAAAAACATACCGTCTATATTTATATGATAGAAAAAGGTATTAAACATCCTCATTTTCCGCATCAGCCTCAAAGTCATCATCATGGTCCTCTTCATTCAGAACCCTTCTTTGACAAGATTGATCTCTTTTCTTAATTGTCGTAGCTGCAACATCAGTTCTTTGTAATAAAATTCCTGTGTCATCGTCATCTATGACAATATTAAGTACTGTGCTTGACCCTACATCTGTATCGTACAAGTGAATTTCTTCTTCATTAAAATCTTCACTGTCTTTGACAGAAAAATCATTAAAGTGATGAGGTACTGTCTTTATTACTAATCTCCAATCTTTATTTTTGTTGTCCGCTACATAATATATTTGTCCAACTTGACAAGCTAAGACAAAAGGTTCATTGCTTTTCAAATTGCATTTTGTATTAACAGAAATAATTCCATTTTTTTCCTTCTTGTAGCCTTTGCCTTCATGGTATGTATCCCACCAGTCGCATTTAAACAGGACAATTTTGTATCCAACACCATAATCTAATTGAAGAATGTCCTTTAAAACACCATAATATTCTTTTCCACCTGATTGTTCATCACCCTTTACAATGATGCCACTGTTCTGGGTCTTACGCCTAATTTCACGATCATAGGTGTGAAACCTGAAGCCATTAACAATATAACCAGTAAAATGTGTCGCCCCTTTCCTTGGACCACGTGCTAACTGTAAAAGTTCTGTGTTAACTTTTGGATCCCCTTCATAGTGTAACTTAGATGCCTTTTGAAAAATGAATATATTATCAGACAAGTAAATTAAATCATAGTAACAATAACTCCCTAAGGCTCAAGAAAAATTGTATTACAATACTTAGTTTCCTGTAGTTCGAACCATCTAACAAAGGTTGACTCATGTCTTCTTCCAACATCTTTAGAATACAATTGCTCAAGATCCCTCAGATGCTCCCTATAAATAAAAATGATCGGTGAAATATTTGTATTATAATTTGTTAATATGTTTTTAGAGAGCAAAGTTGGGAGACATACTCTATAAATGGTTCCACTTCTGGACAGTTTCTTTATATACAATTGAGCACGATGCCAATCTTCATATGTCAAATTCTTTTCAAATCCTTTACCTAGTGGCCTCCCCGACTTTTGAAAAATGGATAGACTTGAATCTTGTACGTCATTTCCTTCATCATTTCTAGTTGGACGATTCAACTTTGTCTCAATTTTACCAATATATCTTGAACAAAATGTCAAGCACTCGTGGACAAGGTAACCATTTGCCATTGAACCTTCTGGGCGTGCTTTATTTCTTACAAATGATTTAAGTGTCCGCAAATATCTATATGACAAAGTTCAAGGATTATAAGTGATTATGTTAAAGCAAAAAAAAATTCAACCAAAAAATAATGCATACCTCTCAATTGGGTACATCCATCGATAATGAATCGGACCAGCAATTTTAGCTTCACGTGCAAGATGAATTGGTAGATGCATCATGATTGTGAAAAATGAGGGAGGAAATATCTTCTCCAGTTTGCAAAGTATGATATGAATATTACTCTCAAGTCTATCCAATACTTCAATACTTAATGTTTTGGAGCTCAACTCCTTGAAAAATAGACTCAATTCAACTAGAGGATCATAAACCTCCTTACGAACAATGCCACGAAGAGCTGGGGCAAGTTGATCTTGCATGAAAACTTGACAATCATGAGCCTTCATTTTTAAAACCTTACCTTCCTTAGAATTTACACATCTTCTTATATTAGATGAATAACCATCTGAAACTTTAATATTCTCTAAGAAATGGCACACTGCCCTTCGCTCAACTAACGTTAAAGTATAGCAGGCTTGTGGCATGATATAATAACCATCTTTTTCTATTGGATGTAATTCTGCTTTCAAGCCCATCTCTTTTAGGTCTAATCTAGCATACAAATCATCTTTTGTCTTCCCGTCAATATTCAAAATAGTTCCCAATATATTTTCAGTAATATTTTTTAGAATATGCATGTAATCTAGACAATGGCGTATCTCAAGAGTTTTCCAATATGGCAACTGAAAGAAAATACTCAACTTCTTCCAGTTATAAGGCAGAGATGCTTCATCTTGCTTTCTTTTTTTTCGATGCTTTCCAAATATCACATTGTCACATTCTTTTAATTGTTCTAAAATCTCATCTCCTGAAAGGTCCTTCGGTGCAGATTGGGTTTCTATTGTTCCATCAAAAGACTTCTTATCTTTACGCCATCTATGACCTGAATCCAAGAAACGTCTGCTTCCCATATAACTCATCTTGAACCCATTCCTCAATCGACACGACCATGTATCCTTATTGCAACAAGGGCATGCTAGCTTACCTTTGGTGCTCCATCCTGATAGATTCGCATAAGCTGGAAAATTATTTATTGTCCACAGCAAAGCTGCACGCATATTAAAGTTGCACTTTCCATAAGTATCATATGTACAAGCTCCAACTTCCCATAAAAGTTTCAACTCATCAATCAAAGGTTGTAAATACACATCAATATCATTCCCAGGTTGTCCTGGACCAGGAATAATTAAGGACATTATAAAATTAGGAGTTTTCATGCACATCCATGGTGGCATATTATATGGGATTAAAACAACTGGCCATACACTATAATTTGTGCTCATAAGACCGAAAGGATTAAATCCGTCACTCGCTAAACCAAGTCTAACATTACGTGCGTCTGATGAAAATTCTTGGTGTTTTTCATCAAATGACTTCCAAGTGAAGGTATCAGCTGGATGCCTCAACAAACCATCATCATGTCGTTTTTCTTTATGCCACCTCATATCCTTGGCCGTCCTGGAACACATATACAATCTTTGAAGTCTTGGTATCAAAGGAAAATGTGTTAATACCTTGTTTGGTATGTTTTTACTTCTCTTTGCATGAGCATTACTTTTTGAATTACTGTTGTCCTTGCTTGTTTGCCATCTGGATGTGCCACAAGTGGGACAACTTATATAATCTGCATATTTATCGCGGTAGAGAATGCAGTCATTCAAGCAAGCATCTATCTTATTATACCCCATTCCAAGCCCTTGCATGTATTTTTTAGCTTCATAAAAGCTACTGGGGAGAGTTTCGCTAGATGGAAGTGCCCTTTTTAATACTTTAAGTAATGTCGTAAAAGACCGATCAGTCCATCCATAATCTGTTTTAAGTGTGAGCAGAGTAACAATAAATTGAAACTTTGAGAATTCTTTGCACCTGGATATAATTCTTTTTCAGCATCATTTAGCAAGTCATAAAATTTTTTAGCTGCTTCATTTGGGTCTTCATATTACATTCCTCTGCATTCTCATTCATGTTGTTATAACCAACGTTAACATCATCCAGCATAGCGTGCATATCATCATGCTCTGTAATCTCTTCTTCACCTTCACCAAAAATTGAATTACCATTATCAACACCCGGGTTAATGTAATTGTCTTCTCCATGACATGACCACCACTTATAAGTCCTGACAATTCCATTAATAATAAGGTGTCCAAACACAATATCTCGAGTGTGAAAGAAAACATTTCCACATTTATAACATGGACAACGAATACTGTTTCCCCTAGCAAATGGATAAAAGCGAAATCCAAAAAGTCATTCACTCCATTGATATAAGTTGATTGTCGTCGATCATTAAGATTCATCCAACTCTTGTCCATTGCACTATAAAAATCCTCGCAATTGAAATTGTTTGCAGATCCAAACTGAAAAACAAAACATGCAGCGGAATCAAAGTAAAAAATGTGAAGAAATTCCTTCGCACAAGCATAAAACACAGAATTCAATGCAACATGGAGATGAACAGAAGTTCGAGTGAGTCAAGCTCTGAAAGACACAATTTTGAATTGAGAAAAGTAATGGCTTATAAGGTTTATAAAGACACAATTTTGAACTGTGATTGATGATGGGTTGATAAACAAGGTAAATATCTTATTTATAATCCCAAATTATCATGTTGTTCTATCACTATGAAATATGTTCAATTTTCGTTGGTAAATTTTATAATTTATTATATAATAATTTTGCACAGGGAAGGTATTATATGCTAATTTATTGTATACTAATTTTGCACAAGGGAAATAGAGTTAGTGCCAATTTTCTTGACATATTCATAAGACCAATACCCCACAGCAGTACAACACATACTACTAACAGGTTTGTTATGTCTTTCTTTGAATGGAAACATAATTCCAGATTTGGGATTATAAAAATTATGTTTGCAATCAGAAACTATACAGAGAAAAAAACAGAAATAATGATCATAGAACTATTGTTATTTGTTCTCACTTCTCCTTCCCTAAAACAAACTGTACAAAGAACTATCGAAGATCTAAACCAAACTAGACAAAGAAAAAAAAGAGTTGAAGGTGAGCTCATACATTTGCCACGGCGAAGTGAGGCCCAAGGTAGGAAACAAAGGCCGAATTGACTGTGAAAGGGGAGAACAAAATAAAACAATCTCAAAACAAAAAAGAAAACTGGATTCCGACAAAAGAAGTTTTTAAACAAAATCAAATATGAAATTTAAGAACTAAATCTCAGATTGCCCAGCCATGAAACTGAAATCAAAACCGAGAAAGCTAACTGAGTGTTACATGAATTGCTGATTTCAGTTTTGTAAAACCAAAATATATGTTTCTATTGTTTGTAAACATAAGACCAGTGGGAAAATTAGTTTGTTTTTCATCCTGCACAATGGTTTCTGATTGCATGGCGGAAAAAGTAGAAGCCTATACAGGATGCTTTCATCCTATGTAAAACTAAAATTAGTTTGTTATTCATCCTGCTCAATGGTTTCTGATTACATGTTTAAGGCTCCGTTTAGGAGGACTTATTTCTCCAAGCACAAATAAAGCAAAATGAAACAAAAAATTCTTACAGAGAGGACTGCACTTACTGATCAAGCACTAACCAAGCACAAATCGATGCCCAGGTCGTGAAAAAAAAATTGGGAATAGATCCGCTGGAAGTTGAAATCAGGAAGAAATGGGCTCTGAAAAAACCAAAAATAAATTAGCAGGGCCTGCAAAGGAGGGAAGAAGAACAACCAAGATGGAGAGGGAAGAAGGAGATCTCGCCTGTAGGAACTTCTTCAACTTCGTCACCGAAAATAGATCTGCAAGAATACAACTGCTTCTCGCCGGAAAATGGCGCTGGAAGGAGAGGTAGTCCCTGAATGGCGAACGGTAGCGACCACTGGAAGGAGCAGTATTCCTCTGCAGGAAGAGAAGAGCGATGAGGAAGAACGGCGCGGGTTAGGGCAGCAGATCGATAGAAATCTGCTTTATTTTTCGTTTGGCGCGGGGTAGGGCAGCGGACGCGGGTTTTACGCAAATTCCAGCGCGGGTCGAAATAAAAATCTGCCTCCTTTTTTTCCTTTGGGGCAACTTATTTGGAATTTGGGCGGGGCCAAACAAAGCCTTAGTTAGTATGTTAGTGATTAAATCACTAAATCAAATTTGGTTACTAAAAATAACTTTTTTGTGACGTAATATTTTGTTTGGTTACTAAAAAAAAAATTTTACTGACCGAAAATTAAATTTAGTCGCTAATTAATTGGAAATGAATGTCCAACAACTTGGACAGGGAGGAATTTAGGGTATCTGAGTGAACTGTTGAGCTAGCTGAGGGAAGGATTTAGGGTATCGAGCCGCCGTCGTCGAGAGGGATCGGGAACTTAGGGTTTGGGAAATGAAGAAATGAAATAGGAAGCACGGTTAGGGGCTTAGGGAAGATAGGGGAAGAAATCAAACTGTGTTCCAAAATAAAATACGTGCATAATCTCAAATTTTTAATTATAATTTCAAACTATATTGGCCAATATAGTTTGTCACTAAATAGTCCTATTTAGTGACTAAATAATTTTGGTTACAAAAAAAATTTTTGTGACAAAATATTTTTTTTGTCACAGAAATAATATTTTTAGTGACCAAATATTTATTTTAGTCACTAATTAACTGAAAATCATAATTTAGTGGCCAGCCTTTAATTTCGTCACAAAAAGTATATTTTTAGTGACGAAAAATATTTTGTCACATATATTTCGTCACTAAAAGCTTGTTTTCTTGTAGTGTTGTGTCGACTGAGGGTCACGGCCCCGAACACGGGCATGTACTGTTTGATATGGGTGTGTCAGATTTGGCACAGGAAGGTGGCCACCCGTGTCCACCAAGGGATGTGACGGTTGGCATGGCGATTATTCGTGACACGCCGCTGGTCACGGGCATGTTAGGTTGGGACACGTACGTGTCCTAACCTGTGTGCTTTTTTGTACTCAACAATCGTGTCTGGATCAAGGAACACGACCTGGGACATGGTCATGTGCAAAGCCGTGTTTGGCCTATTTTGGTGACTTTTTGGGTGGATCCAAGCCATTCATTTTCTTTAAACCAGATCTGACGGCATAGGATTAATTCTGCTTCCTTAAGGTCGGGAGTGGGGGTTAAACTACTCATTTTCTTTTGTCCTTTCTTTTTCTAAAGTCTTAGAGAGAGGAGAAAGCAAGAAATAGGGAGGAGGAGGATCCCATCCGTCGGCTTCGCATCAGAGCACCGAATCGAAAACCAAGAACGGATCTGCGAAGGCATTCTCGTTGCGAAGCTTTCCATCTGGCTAGTATTTCATTGCGCCAAAATGAACTTCAAGGGTAACGATTCTCAACTTGGATATGTGAAGTCCTCTTCCTTTCTGCATGGGAAACTCGCTCCTGCGAGTGTTTGGTAAGTGCGCGGTGTTCCTTGGGGTAGATGTGAATAGTCCCCCTTGTGTTGCATGTAGAGTCCGGAATTGAATTATGGGCATAGACATTGTGTGTGAAGCCTACTTGGACGTGTTTGTCTGGATCAGTGATGTTGCATTTGCATGGATTGTCGGAGAAGACTCCATATTGTGTTATTTTTCGCGTTTTCTACACGGTAGATTGCAACAGGGAGCCTTGGGGATTAACTCCAAGGTGCACCCGAAAAACTTGGCGGAAATGCATTCCTGCCACCAAGGTGGTCTGGGTACAACCTTGTATAAAATTGGGATTATATGTGCGAGGCCTGTCTCAAGGAGACATTTAGGGTCTTTCTTTGGTAAGAGGTGAGCCCATGGGGTTAAGAATTATTAAGCCAGGGAGCTAAACAGGAAAGGTAAAACCGACCCGCACCTTGCAGGTTTGTCCATGAGTACTACGGTATTCAGAGACGGTAGGGCGACTTGAACAACGGGAAATGGTGGAGTTGTACCTGCGGTATGTAGACTATGACATGAGAGTAACAGAAATTGGCTCTCGTCGGTTGCATAATGAGAGTCTCAGGCCAGGGGACGTAAAAACTGAAATGCTCAAAGTAACCGTCAAGTCAAGGACCTCTGAACGGAGGTGGTATCCGGGATGTCCGGTACACCGGTAATGTGTCCTGAGTGCACGGAGTGGGCGGCAGTGCGAGCCTCCACCTGTGGTGATTTGTGCTAGGTTGTACTTTCACTAGGATTTTTAGATGTGCTAATGAAATGCAGGGAAGGAGCACCGCCGTCCCGAATAAGGTGCGAGGTTGTTATAATTTGGTCAGCTTTAGCTAACCGTTGCTTTGTTTGCCACCGTACGGTGGAATGTTGCTTGCAGGTGCTGCGGAGCCAAGTATCAAATAGCGGGCTGAAGTTTAAGCTGCTGTGCTGGCCCTCGAAGGCCAAAGCGAACTGTTATTTTATTTCTATCATGTGTGGTCGGCCTGCGAGCCGATGTCTGTAAAACACTATGTTGTTAAGTGAACATTTGTAAGGCCATAAGGCCAAGGTCTTTTGTGTATTTTGGTATTTCATTCCTATTGTGGTTGGTGTACATTCATGATATATGTTATATGTTATTGGGTTCTTTCAACTACTTAAAAGCTTCTGCTAGTTACTATGTGTAAGACGTTTGTGATTGGGAGAATGGTTTCATTCTGTAACCCTTCGTTCTGTCTGTAGTATATGGCGTCGAGCCCCGGCCGTACCTATTGCTCTATACCATACAACGGATAGGGCTGTTATAATTTGGTATCAGACTACCGGTTCTGGTCTTGCTTATTGGAATTCATGGGCAAATTTTTTTAAGGGGTGGTGAGCACATGTATGTGCATCATCTTTAAAACATTAAAAGAACCCATGAATGTCCACATAGGAATGAAAATACACTTGTTTTTGAGGAACCTGAGTGTTCCAATGATTGCTTTTAGCAATTTGTATGTCGCTTAATCGATATTTATGCATTATAGGGGACTACGGGTGGTGTAGGGCAGTCGCAAGGTAAGATTTCCATGGAGAGTAGTGCACTTAACAGCGTGCCTGAGACCCTGCTTTGTGTTGAAACCATAAGAAGGATTGTTGAAGTGGTATTCACGGTGACTAAAGCATAACTTGGAGGGCAAGTGTAGCCCCTGTCCCTTGGGTGACTTCAACACCGAGTGGTGTGATGGAACAACTGGCATGTATAAGACCTTTTGATCAGCAGTTGAACATTCTTTTAGTGCAGGGTACGCACTCAGTTGAGGAGTATTTGCAGGCGTTTCTTATCATAAGGCGCTACCACAGGTTTGATTTGGAGAACGAGCAGACTATAGTTAATAGATTCTACAACAGTCTGCCTGATGAATTAAGACTGCTACTCGTAGGACCAAAGCTACTTGGATTCCGAGCGTTAGTGGAGTCGGCTAGAGCAGACTATAGTTAATAGCTTCTACAATAGTCTGCGTGATGAATTACGACTGCTACTCGTAGGACTTAAGCTACTTGCGACTCCTAGGCACCGTACGGGAGGATGAAAGCAGAGGACAATAAAGGTTGTATCAACTTTGAGTCCCAGGATGGACGACTACCAAGAAGAGAAGTGGATGTAGCAGCCAGAGAAGAGTCCGCAGGCACAGGATCACGAAGTAGGGTCTGACGACGATCGAATTCCTATTGCACAATGTTGTAGACCTCAGGAAGGGAAGGTAACTGTGGATGTCCCAAAATCTAAACATTGATCTGATTGAAGTCTTGATGTAGTCTATGAAGATATTCAAATATGCGATTGCGATCGTCTTTGGCCCGAACCATCGCCTCATCAATAGGGCTTACAAATGAAAGAGGAGTAAAGTGAGTCCTGACGTATCTGCTAGTCAAACTCCATATTACTGTTACAAATGTGGAAGGTTTGGTCACTTTGCCTGAGATTGTCGTAAAGACGATCAGGGGATAGAGAAAGCTATGAAGGGAGTCCAAGAGAAGAAAGACTCCAGTGCTGAGAAGACAGAGTTCAAGGCGCTACCCACCTCAAAGTCCGGTTTCCCTAGATGGTGTAAGAAGGCAAGGAGGTCGGGTCTAGTTCCTTCTTTTGGTGCATCTGGAACAACTATTGGCTGAGACCCAGACGCATGCTTTTGCTGTGGGAAGCTGGGACACTTTACATGAGAGTGTCGAAGCGGACGTCTTGAGTCCGAGAAGAAGCCTAGAGCGACCTACGAAGAGAAGGGCAAGGGGTTGGAGGCAGCTACATCTCAATATGCTCCATCCCAACCTAGAGGATACAACTTTGGCCATTAGGAGGTTATGGAATATGCTGACATGGTGATAGGTATGGTTTAATATTTGGTATGTCAGCTTTAGATACTTGTTGACTTACGCATGTTAGCCTATGTTTGGTTGTGTTAGGATTTGTATTGATTTTTGAGTGTCCGACGAAAACACTGTTCGTCATGGAAACTTCCCATTTCTTTTTGTCCGAAGGACGTGTATCGTGCATCGGAGTTCCTTCTTCTATGGCAAGAGATAAATCGAAAGTACTGCTGCCTAACGGGTGCTCTATACACGCGAATAGAGTCTGTGGTTTGAAGTTACGGATAGGGAGTCAGGAGTTTGACTTGCAAGCGTCGTTACTGCTGTTTGTAGAATTAGGCGTAATATTTTGTATGATTGGCTCTCGGAGCAGCGTGCGTACATCAATTTCAAATGTAAGGTGGTCTATTTGGTACTAGCTATAGGTTGTGAGATGTCGGAACTGAAGTATTACTTCAAGAGCTTGTGGAACAAGGTAATGTGCGTCCATGTTTACTGCCTTGGAGCACACCGGTCCTCTGATTAAAAAGTGGATGGAAGCCTACAACTCTGTATTGGTTACTAGAAGTTGATTAAGTTAACGGCAAAAGAGTAAGTATCCAAACTCAAGTAGTGATTATCTATTCGATCAACTCAATGGGTCAAGTGTGTACTCAAGTTTAATCTGAAATCTGGATACTATTATTTGTCGTTAAGGGAAAGTGATATTCCCAAAACGGCGTTCAACACACGATATGGGAATTTTGAGTTCATCGTTATGCCGCTTGAGCTGACAAATGCGCCATTCGTGTTTATGGATTTGAGGTATAGGGCGTTCAGTGAGTACCTGAACAAGTTCGTGATAACCTTTATTGACGACATACTGGTATACTTTCAGTATGAGGATGATCATTCCAAGCATCTGGATTCGGTATTGGAGACGTTAAGGAGAAATCAGTTGTATGCCAAATTCTCTAAGTGCGAGCTTTGGTTACCCTCAGTAGAATTTCTTGGTCACATCTTGAGTGGAGAAAGTATCGTGGTGGACCCGTCAAAGATATTTGCGATACGTGAGTTGCTTGTGTTATCTGCGTTGGCGAAAAGTCCGAAGTGTATAGGATTGGCCGACTAGTACAGACGCTTCATAGAGAACCTTTAGCGGATAATATTACCCCTCACAACTTTGGCGAAGAAAGATAAAAAGTTTGTGTGGTCGCTGGAGTGCGCCCAATCTTTCGAAAAGCTGAAAAGTCGATTGACCTCAGCAACTATTCCTTATTCACCGAGTAGGACCAAAGGAGTTGAGATTTACAGTGATGCTTAGGGAAGTGACTTGTATTGTGTTCTGCTCCTGCGTGGGAGTGTAATAACATATAGCTCGTGTTCATTGGAGGTACGCGAGAGGATTTATCTGGTCCATGACTTGGAGTTAGCGGTCGTAATATTCGCCCTGAAGCTATAAAGGCGCTACCTAAACGGTGTGAAAGTCGGTATCTAAATCGATTATAGGAGCCTGAAGTACTTAGTGGAACAAAAGGACTTAAACTTGTGATAGCGGAGGTGCATGGAGTTACTGGGGGACGACACCTTCGACTTACATTTTGGCGCAAGTTTTGGAGATATTGGAGATTACTTGCGTGGACAAGCAGATAATGGATGATGCTTTTGATTGGTCAAATTCCCAATATGTTTTTTTAAGACGGACTGTTGTTGAAGGACAGTCGTCTGTGCGCCCCAAGTGTGGAGAGTCAGCGACAGGAGTTGATGTATGAGGCTCATCATACCAAGTACTCAATTCACCGTGGGTGCACAAAACATTTAGAGGTTTGAAGAAGTTGTTTTGGTGGCCAGGACTGAAAAAGGATGATCCGGTGGAAATGGTAGCCAAACTCTACATGGATAACATTGTTCGGTTGTATGGTGCACCCCATAGTATTGTAAGTGACTGAGATGAATGCTCCACATCCAATGACTGGAGGCTGGTGTATAAATTTTTGGGAACTAAGCTGAGTATTAGCACAGCCTTCCGTCTGTAGACGGATGGTAAGACCGAGAGGGTCAACAGAATAATGGAGGACATGCTTTGCATGTGCGTCTCGGATTACGAAAACCAGTGTGAAGATCGTATATGCATGGTGGAGTTTGCGTATGACAACCGCTACCAGGCGAGTATACAAATGGCGCCCTTCGAGGCCCTTTATGGTAGAAAATATCGCACGCCGTTGTCATGGTTAGAAACGGGTGAGACAAAGCCAATCAAGAAGCAAGAGTTGGAAGATGCAATGTCAATGGTACGAACTATTTGAGGAACATTTGCAGACCGCTCAGGACAGGCAGGTAGAATACTATAACACCAAAGCATAGGAACGTGGAGTTTTCTGTTGTCGATTGGGCATAGTTGAAAATCAAGCCGTTCAATGGTGTCTCGCGAGCTCGATGCCTGTAGAGGATGAGTCCGAGGTACCTTGGACCGTTTGAGTTCCTAGAGCGGAGAGGTGAAGCATTGTATCGACTAAAGTTGTTAGTGGAGTTGAGTGGGATACATGATGTATTCAACATATCGGGGTTGCGTAAGGCGGTGCAAGAGCCTTCGTAAGTGGTTGCGGTCGATCGGGTGCCGGTTGATTGTAGGATGACTACGAAGGTCAAGCCCATATGCATTGAAGACTTTGAAGTCAATCGACTCTGCAATAAGGAGTTCCGAGTTGATAAAGTTCGTTGAAATAAATGCGGTCGTGAAGAGCTTTCATGGGAACGAGAGCAGATTATGTTAGAGGAATAACCTGAGTTATTTCGCTTGGGTAGAACTTAGGTTGTATATCTTTACATAATTTCGTGAACGAAATTTTTTAAGGGGGGGGGGAGATTTGTAATGCCCCGAAACTTAAAAGTGAAACGGGCGGTCTTAGAACCAAGTTCAGGTCTTAGTAAGGGGGAACACGGCCTGTGACACGGCCGTGTCACATGGCAGTGTCGTGCTCGGGATGTCGAGTTGAGGTCGACGAGCTTTGAGTGCTCGGACACGGCCTGTTATACGGGCGTGTCAGTCATACGGCATATGACACGGGTGTGTCACATGGCCGTGTAATCCTCTAGAAGTTGTGTCCTGTGTCGACTGAGGGACACGATCCCGAACACGGGCATGTATTGTGTTGCACGGGATTGTAAGATTCGGCACGGGCGTGTGGCCACTCGTGTCCACCAAGGGACGTGACGATTGGCGTGGCAGTTATTCGTGACACGCCCATGGTCACGGGCATGTCGATGACCCGACACGGTGTGTCAAGTTGGGACACGGGCGTGTCCTAACCCATGTGCTTTTCTTGTACTCAACAATCGTGCCTGGATCAAGGCACACGGACTAGGAAATGGCCATGTGCAAAGCCGTATTCGGCATATTTTTGTTACTTTTTGGGTGGATCCGAGCCATTCGTTTTCTTTAAACCAGATATGACAGCATTGGATTAATCATGCTTCCTTAAGGCCGGGAGTGGAGGTTAAACTCCTCATTTTCTTTTGGCCTTTCTCTTTCTAAAGTCTTAGAGAGAGGAGAAAGCAAGGGAGAAGGAGTAGGAGGATCCCAGCCGCCAGCGGAGCATCGGATCACAAAATTGAAAACCGAGACTGGATCCGCGAAGGCATTCTCGTTGCGAAGCTTTCTATCCAGCTAGTTTTTCATGGTGCCAAAAAGAACTTCAAGGGTAACGATTCTAAACTTGGACATGTGAAGTACTCTTCCTTTCTGCATGGGAAACCCGCTCCCGCGAGTGTGCGGTGAGTGTCTGGTGTTTCTTGGGGTAGATGTGAATAGTCCCCCTTGTGTTGCATGTAGAGTCTGGAATCAAAGTACGGTCATAGGCATTGTGTGTGAAGCCTACCTAGACGTGTTTTTCTGGATTGGTGATGTTACATTGTGCATGGATTGTCGGAGAAGACTCTGTATTGTGTTGTTTTTCGTGTTTTCTACACGGTAGATTGCAATAGGGAGCCTTGGGGATTTACTCCAAGGTGCACCCAGAAAATTGGGCGAAAATGCATTCCTGCAAACTAGGTTGTCTGGGCCAACCTTGTATATAATTGGGATTGTATGTGCGAGGCCTATCTCAAGGAGACATGTAGGGTCTTTCTTTTGTAAGCGGTGAGCCCATAGGGTTCAGAATTATTAGGCCATGGAGCCGAACAGGAAAGGAAAAACTGACCCGCGCCCTGCAGGTTTGGCAATGAGTACTACAATATTCTGAGACGGTAGGGCGACTTGAGCAACGGGAAATAGTGGACCTGTACCTGCGTTATGTAGACTATGACATGAGAGTAGCAGAAATTGGCTCTCGTCGGTGCCATAATGAGAGTCTCAAGCCAGGGGCCATAAAGAATGAAATGCTCAAAGTAACCGTCAAGTCATGGACCTCTGAACGGTGGTGGTATCCGGGAAGTCTGGTACACGGTCAATGTGCCCTAAATGCACGGGGTGGGCGGCCATGCGTGTAAGACCCCAACCTCGGAGATGATCGCGGGGCGACCAAACAGCACTTTTGGAGGCCTGAACAGGGGCACACGGCCAGGCACACGGCCGTGTGCCTACCCGTGTTCAGTGGTCTTTGGTGGTTTTGTGCAGTCTCGAGTCAGAGAAGGACACGGCCTGAGACACACGGCCGTGTCTCAAGCCGTGTGTTGGGCACACGGCCTCGAACACGGCCATGTTCGAAGCCGTATTCATGAAGCCCGACGATCGTTCCTGAAGCTCCAGGTAACACGGCCCGTGGCACACGACCGTGTCAGGACCCGTGTCGATCGGCGTAACTGATATTTTGGGTTGAATCCGGGCCGTCCGGATCTTTTATGTTGGATCTAACGGCTGTGGGTTAACCAAGGGGGTATTAGGGTTGAGTTTGGGGCTGAATTCCCTCATTTCAACCCTACCTTTCTCCTTCTAAACTCTTAGAGAGAGGTGAGAGCCAAGAGGAGGAGGAGCAAAGTTCCGGCCGTCGGCGGAGCACCGACTCGCGATCCGAGTCCGGATCCTCGAAGGCAAGGGCGAGGCGAAGCTTTCCATCTGTCTACATCTTCATGGCGGGCACGCGGAAATCTACGAGGGTAACGATCCTCTTCATAGGGCATGTGTAGTCGCCCTTCTTTCTATGCATGGGGAAATCCCCCTCTCGCGAGTGAGCGTTGAGGCGCGGAATCCCTTCGGGTAGATATGTAAAGTCCCCGTTGATAGAGCCCGGAATCGGAGTACGGGCGTAGGCATTGTGTGTGAAGCCTATTCGGGTTTAACCCGGATCGGTGATGTTTGCATTGCATGGCCGGAGAAGACTCTGCGCCGATGATTTTAGTTTTCCGAAATTTCTACGCGGTAGATTGCATATAGGGATCCTTGGGGGTTAACCTCGAGGAGCACCCGGAAAGCTTGGGCGGAATCGCATTGCCGCCACGATGTTGCCTTGGAGGGCAAATCGGTACATAACGGGGTTATGTGCGTGTTTTGATCGATTGTGGGAATGAGGAGAAACTTGGCCTGCACCGATGGCTAAATGGCCGTGGTGAAGTGAGCAACGGGCGGGTGGAACTCTATCCATTCCAAGTGGTCTCGGTAGAAGCGACCTAAAGTACATGGGACTTCCCGGGAGGCTGGAAACGGGCCTAGGCTTCGGCTGAAAGGGCTAAATGCTCACGAGAGTTGCCATCCGAGTGATGGTGGTGGAATCGCGGTGTCGGACTGGGTCCGGACCGGGTTCACCGGTTAGTGCCCTGAGAGCACGGAGTGTGCGGCCGTGCATGCCGACACTTGTGGCGAATAGAATACTTTATAGAATTGCTATGGTAGTTTGATATGCAGGGAAGGATCACCGCCGTCCCGAGAAACAGGACGGGGTCGTTATAATTTGGTCAGCTTTGCTGACCGTTGCCCTTTTGTATTGCCACCTCTTGGGTGGATTGCTTTCTACAGGTGCTGCTGCGGAGCCAAGCGGCAAATAGCAGGCTAAAGCCCATGCTGCAGCGCCAGCCCTCGAAGGCTTAGTTATTAGCTTTTTCATATTCATGTATGGCCGGCCTGCGCGCCGATGTATGAAAGACGCTATCTTGTTAAGCGAACACTTTTGTAAGGCCTTAAGGCCGTGAACTCTTTTGTGTATTTTCATGTTCGTCATTCCTTTGTGGTATTTTATTACTAGTGGACATTCATGCCTTTATGGGTTCTTTGTTTAACTTTAAAATGCTTCCGTTAGAATGCGTTGTGTAGGACGTTGCTGTTAAATTGGTTGGAATGGTTGTCCATATTCGTAACCTTCCGGTCTGTCCGTAGTATATGGCGTCGGGCCCCGGCCGGACCTACTGCTATATGCTATGCGACGGATAAGGGGTGTTACAAATTGGTATCAGACTACCAGTTTCGGTCTAACTTATTGGAATTCGCGGACGAATTCTTTTAAGGGGTGGTGAGCACGGTCATGTGCGTCATCGTTATAACATGAAAAAGAACCCATGAATGTCCACTTAGGAATGAAAATACACTTGTTGAGGAACCTGCGTGTTCCTTTAATTGCTGTTTGCAGTAGTGTTTGGTCGCTTATCGGTGTTTTTTCACGAATATATGTGACCAGAAGTGGCGCTGGGCCGTCTGAATGGCCAGGTTCTGAGGCGAGCAGTGGGCCAAGCGATACGCCTGCAACACCTTTGTCTGCCGAGACCATTAGGTTGGTGGCGGAAGCGGTCATGGCAATGATTAATGCGCAGCCTGCAAGGCAGGTGCATCAGCCTGCTCCTGCTGTGGAGCAAGTACCGCTTCAGAAGGCAGAGCAAAGGAGGGTTGAGCAAGTTGTGTTGGAGCCAGAGTTGCCGCGGAGAGCAACTGAAAGACACTGAAGCATGTCATGGGCTTTCATCCACCGGTGTTCACGGGGGCAGAAACCCCGACCCAAGCAGAGGATTGGCTCTCAAGGGTCAACAGGGTGATGACTGCGACGGAAACTGAAGAGTGGCAGAAGACCACTATAGCGACGTTCCTTTTGGATGGGGACGCAAGACTGTGGTGGGAGGGCCTAGAGCTGCATCAGTTGAGGGGAAGGCCATTGGCCGAAGTCCCGATGGAGGAGTTTGCGAGACTATTTATGGCTCGATACCTCCCCTCGGCGCAGAGGATCGCGCTAGAGAGCGAATTCCAGAAGTTGGTGCAGGGTGATAGCACCGTTGATGAATACCTCCACGAGTTTACTCGGTTGGGGAGATATGCCGGCAATACCTTCGCAGACGAGGAGCGCAAGACGAGCCGCTTTTATGAAGGGCTAAGGGATGATTTGAGGTTGCTACTGTCGGGGCCCAAGGCGCTGGGTTTCATGACCCTGGTCAGTTCAGCCCGGTCCTTGGAGAAGGATATGAGAAACGTGCAAGCGAAGAAGGAGAGGGAATCTGGTGGCAAGAGATCAGAGTTCAAGGCGCCGACTACGTCAAAGTCGGGCTACCGCAGATTCTCCAAGAAGTCTAGGACGTCGGGTCCAGCTCCTTCTACAGGTGCCTCGGGGGAAACTACCAATCGAACCCCGGGCGGTTGTTTCACATGTGGAAAGCCGGGGCACTCTGCCCGTGACTGCTGGAGTGGACGCTCAAAGTCCGAAAGGAAATAAGGAGCTACCTACGAGGAAAAGGGCAAAGCGGTGGAGTCGACCGCGTCCCACTATGCTCCGACTCAGCCTAGAGTCTTGATAATACGTTTTGTAGCCTAAACTATTATCGTATTTTATATTTTATATTGTACAACTTTTGTCTATTATTAGTTTATTTTTATCCTTTTTATGTAAATTTTATTGCCACTAACTTTTTCCTGTCTTTTTGCAGGTTTTCAGAAAAATTGCCAAAATGATCTGTCACGCCCCCCTGTCACGCCCTCCCTGGGCGTGACCTAGGGCGTGTCACCCGATCCCGAGGACACCTGCTGGAAGGGACAGATAACGGTCAAAACCGCTGTCACGCCCCCCTGTCACGCCCTCCCGGGCGTGTCACCGGCGTGACATGGGCGTGTCGCCCTCTGCCGCAAAGCCTGCCGCCGCATTAAATGCCCTTCCGCCTCAGCACGCAAACAGTACTGTCACGCCCCATGTCACGCCCGTGACATGGGCGTGACACCTTCCTTTTTCGTTGACTGACGGATTTCCGACCAATGATTTGGACATGACATGCCTGTCACGCCCCCCTATCACGGGCGTGACCTAGGGCGTGACCACCGACGTACCGAAGCAATCATCCCTCCCGCCAGAATCCAGAGCCCGAGGTCAACATAGTACTGTCACGCCCCCCTGACACGCCCCCCCTCCCTAGGGCGTGTCGGAGGGCGTGACCAACCCGAGAAATTTTCTATAAATTGAGCCCCCCTCCTCCCCATTTCAGCAAGCTTTGGTTGAGTGGGGGAGGTGCTGCCCCTTTGTTTCTTGATCCTTTTTCATGCTTTCTCTCTCTCTCTCCCCCTCTCTTTGTACTTTTGGTTAACCCTAGTTTAATCATAGTTTGTGCTAGCTTTTAATGTAATTTTCTTCTTGCTTAGTGCTTAATGTAGGGCTAGAATAGGGTTTAATTTTCATGCACTTGTAACTTTAATTTTCAATAGTGTAACTTGCCCTTTTTATTAATAAAAGTGTTTTTTTTAGTTTGTGTTCTTCTTATGCTTTTCTACTCATCTTCCCCCCTCCACTCCATTATGATTAACTAATCCTCCTTGTACTCGATCTTGATGATCCGAGGTTAGAGCGATTATGTTATGATGTTTTAATTAATCTTTTCTTTTTAGGTTAGGGCCTTGAATTACTCTTGATTTATCACGGGTCGGAGGTATATTTTCGATATATACTCTCCGCCTTTGCTTTCATTCTGGGCTAGCCGAGAGGCCGAAAGAATGAAGTGAGCATTCAAGAGTAAAGGGAGTTGTACGCACCCCTCGAGAGAGGCAGACGTCCAAATCTCCCGGATTGGAGTAAAATCCAATAGTGGGGTTCACCGCGTAAAGCGAGTTTTAGGCCTCCGATTTAGACGAGAGTCGGTCGGACCTTCCTAAACTCAGTTGGGCACGACTTCGAGAGAAGCGTGTTCAAGCTTTAGGAACCTCCACGGTCAAGGACCCTTATCCTATTAAGTTTAGATTTTTATCGCATTTTCTTAATCGTCTTTAGCCGAGGTGAATCTTGATCGGGTGCATTTCCATTTCATATTTTCTACCTTTCGTAGTAATCACCTGTCTTGTGCTCTTTATTTAACTGCAGTAGTTTCCTTTCTAGCTTAGTTGTTTACTTAATAGCCCTCTTAATTGCAGTGTTTCTTTTTCTAGAATAGCTTTACTTTCTCCCCTGCACTTAGATTTTCTAAAACCCTAGTTTTTCCGTCGATAAGATAATAGCGTTCGTGTGAGTAAGCTTAGCCAACAGTTCCCGGATCTTAATACGACACTTGTGTCCCCTTGCTACAATTCGATAGGTATACTTGCCTCATCGGGTTGCTAGTTCGGTTGCGTTTATTTTCTTCGAACCCTAGCGCGCAACAAGTTTTTGGCGCCGTTGCCGGGGACCCAATTTCCGTTGATATTTTGAAAACACGAACCTATTAATTTTATCTCTTCTCTTTCTCATCCCCTTTCTTTAAAGTTTTAAAAAAAATAAAAAAAAATTTAATCACCGCTCTTAATAGAAACCAACCTCACAATTTTTCTACGCCACCTAATTCTCTCGAAAAGGGCAAAGGGCTTTAAGCGCCACTGTCTTGTCTAGTACCTTGCGAACCCTTCACGGGGTAGTCCTTGGGAAGTTCGGGAGTTAATTTATAAAAAAAAAAAATCTATTTCAAAAAGAAAAAAAAAATTTTAATTTAATTTTCTAAATCTAGTTTTTCTTTCTAGTTTATCCTTTTTCTCTTTCTCTTCTTCTTTTCTGTTCTTTTAGTGCATGACCCGCGGGAGTCCGTCGGTTATTTTGGACTTGGACCACGAAATTGAGCGTACTCTTCGGAGAAGATCGCGATTTCAAGGTCCTACTATCCAAGTGCCGGTTGAGGACTCCGAGTCATTTAATACTTTAAGAATGGAAGAACCCAACGTAGATGAGGCCGTTCAAAGGACTATGTCCTATTATGCACGACCGAACCTCGAGGGAACAGAATCGAGTATAGTCCGCCCTACTATAGCAAATAATAACTTTGAACTAAAGCCTAGCATAATTCAAATGGTGCAGCAATATGTGCAATTTGACGGACTTCAAGATGAAGATCCGAACGCACATATAGCTAGCTTTCTTGAAATTTGCGACACCTTCAAGATAAATGGTGTCACAAATGATGCGATCAGGCTAAGACTCTTCCCTTCTCTCTAAGAACTAAAGCTAAGCAGTGGCTTAACACACTTCCGAAAAATAGCATAACCACTTGGAATGAATTAACTGAAAAATTTTTGGCGAAGTATTTTCCGCCCGCTAAAACTGCAAAACTTAGGAACGACATCTCTGCCTTCGGACAAAAAGACTCTGAAACCCTTTACGAAACCTGGGAGAGATTTAAAGAATTATTAAGACGATGCCCACATCACGCGCTGCCTGTATGGTTACAAGTGCAGACGTTTTATAACGGGCTAAATCAAAGCACGAAGCAAATGATAGACGCAGCTTCTGGCGGTACTTTAAATCATAAGACCCCGGAAGCCGCTCTTGAGCTTTTTGAGGATATGGCCATGAACACTTATCAGTGGAATGTGCCTAGGTCCCGCCCGAACAAGCCTGCAGGTATCTATGAAGTGGACAACGTCTCCCAGCTCGCTCTGCAAGTAGAAATCCTAAGCAAAAAAATCACGGAGATGACTGCTGCCTCCGCCCCTCAGGTATGGGAATCTGCAACCCCTACTCCAGAACATTTAGATTATGTTAATAATTTGCCTAGAACTGCTTTTAATAATTTTTCTGCTGCGAATTTTCATCCGCCTGGTTTTAATTTTCCGAATAGTTATAACCCCGCTTTAAGAAATCACCCGAACTTTTCATGGAGTAATCCATCGAATGCGATGCGCCCACCTCCGCAAAATGATTTTTCTGCACAACCACCACCACCACCACTTCTTCAAAATTACCCAAAACCTCCGAGCTTGGAGGAATTACTTTCTAAATATATCACCACAAATGACGCTACCATAAGAACTTTAACCGGAAGCGTAAAAAGTTTAGAAAATCAGGTAGGACAGCTCGCGAAAATAATTTCTGAGCGACCCGCAGGGTCTCTTCCTTCCAATACCGAACCCAACCCGAGAGAGCAAGCGAAAGCTATAACTCTTCGGAGTGGGAAGCAAGTCTCCGGTATGGTAAGTGAAGAGCCCGAGGCAAGCTCCGCTCTCGCTTTTAAAAATCAAAGCTCCGCTCCTGCTTTTAAAAATCAAAGCTCTGCTCCGCTTACACCCTCTGCTGAAGAAGTAATCACCCCGCTTTAGAAAATAATCTCACTCCACCACCCATCTTCAAAAATAATTCAACTCCTCCATACCCCTCTGAACTTAATAGACAACGTCAAGATGATCAGTACTCCCGCTTCTTAGAAATCTTCAAACAAATCCACATTAATCTTCCCTTCCACGAGGCTATTTCGCAAATGCCGAAATACGCCAAATATCTTAAAGACCTCCTCACAAACAAGAAGAAGTTAGAGAATCTTTCGCACGTCACGCTTAACGCCGAGTGCTCCGCCGTTTTAACAAACGGTTTGCCGAAGAAAATCAGTGACCCGGGTAGTTTCTCTATCCCGTGTGTCTTCGGTGATCTCTTTGTTAAACACGCGTTAGCCGACTTAGGCGCAAGTATAAACCTGATGCCCTTTTCGTTGTTCAAAAAGTTAGGGATTGGTAGCCTTAACCCCACGCGTATGAGTATCCAGCTAGCCGATAGATCCGTCAAGTACCCGTTAGGAATAGTGGAGGACGTTCTGGTGAAAGTCGACAAGTTCATCTTCCCGGTGGACTTTGTCATTTTGGACATCGAAGAAGACGTCGAGGTTCCCCTGATCCTTGGCCGACCCTTCCTTGCCACCTCCCGAGCCATCATTGACGTAAGCAATGGTAAGCTCTTTCTTCGAGTAGGCGACGACGAAGTCACATTTCCTATCACCCCTTCGATGAAGAACACCTTAGCGAACGATGACTCATGTTTTTTCATAGACGCCGTGAGTGATGATTCTTCCTACTGCCTCTCCGACTTTGAAAAAGAATTTTCTACTTTTTGCTCCTCTTCTCTTACAACAGAATCACTGCAAGGAAGTGATGAATCTTCTTATTGTCTTTCTGAGTTTGAAAAAGAGCTTTCTGATTTTTGTTCTTCCTCTTTCCTTACCACTGAATCTGTACAAGAAGCCATCTTGGCTGCTAGCCCCACCCCTTATTACGTTCCTTATAAAAAGTTTATGAAGATATTATTTTTGAAAAAGAAAGAATCTCAAAATCCTCTTATGAAGAACCCCCTACCCTAGAACTTAAAGAACTTCCCGAACACCTTAAGTATGCTTTCTTAGAAAAAGACTCCAAGTTACCAGTTATCGTTTCGGCCTACCTCACGGATACGCAGAACGATAAACTTCTTCTAGTTCTACGTAAGCATCGCCGGGCTATTGCTTGGCAAATTTCTGATATCAAGGGCATAAGCCCATCTTTCTGTACACATAAAATTCTAATGGAAGATAATTCGCGTAACTCTATTCAACCTCAGCGCCGTATAAACCCGAATATGAAAGAAGTAGTTAAGGGCGAGGTTATGAAACTATTAGACGCAGGAATTATCTACCCTATATCGGACAGTAAGTGGGTTAGCCCCGTTCAGGTAGTTCCAAAAAAGGGAGGGATAACCGTAGTTAGTAATGAGAATAATGAATTAATCCCGACACGGACGGTGACGGGTTGGCGTATGTGCATAGATTACCGTAAGTTAAATGACGCCACCCGTAAGGACCACTTTCCTCTACCGTTTATCGACCAGATTTTAGAACGTCTCTCCGGCCATAGCTTTTATTGTTTTCTCGATGGCCTCTCGGGGTACTTTCAAATACCCATCTCTCCCGAGGACCAAGAGAAAACTACGTTTACTTGTCCCTTCGGCACCTTCGCGTACCGAAGAATGCCGTTTGGATTATGCAATGCGCCGGCTACATTCCAACGATGTATGCTCGCAATATTTGACAAGTACGTAGAAAGCATTATGGAGGTATTCATGGACGATTTCTCCGTGTTCGGCGATCCTTCGATAGATGTTTAGAAAACCTCGAAAAAGTCTTAGAACGATGCGAAGAAACTAACCTTGCCCTAAATTGGGAAAAATGCCATTTTATGGTGAGGGAAGGGTTAGTTTTGGGTCATAAAATTTCTGCTAAAGATATTGAGGTAGACGTTGCCAAGATAGAAGTTATTGAGAAGTTGCCGCCACCTACAAACATAAAAGCTATAAGAAGTTTCCTAGGCCACGCTGGTTTTTATCGTCGTTTTATAAAGGACTTCTCCAAGATCACTAAGCCCCTCACCCATCTCTTAGAAAAAGACGCTCCATTCATTTTTGATGACTCTTGTATTTCTGCCTTTGAATTAATTAAAGAAAAGTTAATTAACACGCCAATTATGATAGCTCCGGTGTGGGACCTTCCTTTCGAGATTATGTGCGATGCGAGTAGTTTTGCGGTGGGAGCCGTATTAGGTCAACGCATATCTAAGAACTTCCACCCCATCTATTACGCTAGTAAAACCCTCACATCTGCACAAGAAAATTACACCACAACCGAGAAGGAGCTCTTAGCCGTAGTATTTGCGTTTGATAAATTTCGCCCTTACATTACACTTTCAAAAATCATTGTTTTTACGGACCACTCGGCCCTCAAGTACCTTCTTGCCAAAACGGATGCCAAGCCTCGCTTGATTCGCTGGGTCTTACTCCTCCAGGAGTTTGACTTAGAGATCCGTGATAAGCGAGGAGCCGAGAACTTGGCCGCCGATCATTTATCAAGATTAGATAACCCCTTTATAGAAAAATTAAATGAAAAATCTTTTAATGACTATTTTCCTAATGAGAAGCTGCTTTTAGTTAATACATCTACTTCTCCTTGGTTCGCGCACATCGCCAACTATCTAGTGGCCCGGGTGCTCCCAAAAGAGTTCTCCTCTCAGCAGAAGAAGAAATTCTTTTCTGAGCTGAAGAACTACTTTTGGGAAGACCCGCATCTTTTCAAAATTTGTGCGGATCAAGTGATAAAGAGATGTGTTTCTTTTGATGAAGGAATTGATATTCTAAAACATTTGCATGAAGGTCCGACAGGTGGGCACTATCAAGCTGCTCGCACCGCTCATAAAGTGCTTTGCGCGGGTTTTTACTGGCCTAGCCTGTTTAAAGACGCGCAAGCCTTTGTGAGCAGGTGTGATAGTTGCCAACGGTCGGGCAATATTTCTAATAAAAATGAAATGCCGCAAAATTATTTCTTAGAGTGCGAAATTTTCGACCTCTGGGGAATTGATTTTGTTGGCCCCCTTCCTTCTAGCTTCGGAAACAAATATATTTTAGTTGCCGTTGATTATGTTTCACGATGGGCTGAGGCCCAAGCTCTTCCTACGAACGACTCCCGAGTTGTAGTCACGTTTTTAAAAAAATTATTTTCTAGATTCGGTACGCCACGCGCAATCGTTAGCGATAGGGGTTCCCATTTCTGTAACGCGCAATTTTCCAAAATCATTACTAAATACGGCGTTACGCATAAACTGTCCACTGCCTACCACCCCCAAACTAACGGTCAAGTCGAAGTAGTTAATAGAGAAATAAAAAGAATATTAGAAAAGACTGTTTCAACTTCTAGAAAAGACTGGTCAGCCAAACTTGACGATGCTCTATGGGCCTACCGAACAGCGTACAAAACCGCCCTCGGATGTACGCCGTATCGGCTGGTCTATGGAAAATCGTGCCATCTGCCCGTAGAGTTAGAACACCGCGCCTTTTGGGCCTTAAAATTTTTAAACTTCGATCCCCACTCAGTCGGTGACCTTCGAAAATTCCAACTAAATGAACTCGATGAGTGGCGCTCTTATGCTTATGAAAATAATAAACTTTATAAAGAGCGGACGAAGCGTTTACACGATAAACACTTAAGGCACCCTAAAAACTTTAAGCCGGGCGACCAAGTCCTGTTATATAACAGTCGTTTATGTTTATTTCCGGGCAAATTAAAATCTCGCTGGTCTGGCCCGTTTTCTGTTTTAGAAGTATTTTCTTATGGAACTGTTTTAATTTCTCACCCTGATAAGGGTAATTTCAAAGTGAATGGTCAGCGTCTTAAACTGTATTTTTCTGGTGATGATGATGTCAGTCCAAACACTATTAAGTTTCTGCTTCACGAACTCTAACTTTGAACTTTTTATTTTTTTGCTAAAAACAATTTTATTTCGGGACAACAATATTTTTGGACAATATTATTTTTGATGCGTCGAGCTCAACGACGCTTTAACCAAAGGGCGCTCTTGGGAGGCAACCCAAGTTATCTTTTTCTGTTTTCTTTATTTTACAATTTTTGCCTCGGACGGCTCCGACAAGCTGAAGCTTCTGCGATCGCCTGCTCCAACATTGCTGAATCCATCACAAAGTCCAAAGAAGACATTCGGGGAGCGGCATCACTCAGTTTTCGCAGCAAATAAATCCGGGGAAGTACCTGTATTTCAATTCTGTCTTTTCAATTCTGCACTTTATTTTTCTCTCCTTCTCCAATCCCCTTCTTTAGCCATTGAGGACAATGTCTGTTTTAAGCTTGGGGGAGGATTTCCTCCTTCATTTTTGCTTAGTGTAAATAATTTCCTTTTTTGTAAATAGTTCCATAAATTAAAAAAAAAAAATGAATATCTTAAAATTCCAAAAAAGAGAAAAATTTTCCAAAATCCAAAAAAAGAGAATATTTCTCAAAATAAAAAAAAAATATATATGTATTTTTGAATAGTTTAGACATTTTGGTATTTCAATAGTACCCCTAGTTTTTAGTTTTGTTTTACTCAAAATCTCCTATAAACAACTTAGTTAATTATAATATTTCTAATCGTCCTTTTTAATTATGTTTCACAAGTAAAATGTTGGCCATGCTGTGTTTCTAATTCGCGGTAGCATGTTAAGGTGAAATATTTTTCTAAAATTCGCATTTCTATTATGGTTTTTTGTTTTTTTTATTTCCTTTACTTTCTCAAAAATTCATCATCCACTATTTTCTTTTTCATTTTTGAATAATTTTTGTAAAGTCAACTTTTGAATAACGTAGTAGATGTGAACGATCCAAGTCACCTATTATTTCTATTTTCGAGTTAATTTCATCAATCTTCTTTTATTATCTAGGACTCGCTTTTTGAAATTTTTTCAAACCTTTGTTTTAAATAAATTCAAAAGCGTGAAAATGATTTAGGCCATTTTTGTTTTCGTTTGAGCTTTCCTGCCAACCTAAAAACTTTTACCACTAGTTAGCCGTTTTTGAGCCTTTTTCCGATTTCATTTGATAGCTCCTCTCTTCATTTCAGTTTCACCAAAGCCAAAATTTCCAACCTATCGAATCGCACTAGCCTTTTTGAGTTTCATAAATTATTTTGACGATTTTTGATAGGGTATTTTGTGATTTTTGTG
Organism: Platanthera zijinensis; assembly: GCA_039513925.1. NCBI lineage: Eukaryota > Viridiplantae > Streptophyta > Magnoliopsida > Asparagales > Orchidaceae > Platanthera > Platanthera zijinensis. The sequence continues at coordinate 94,788,960 of CM077083.1, forward strand.
GAGAAAGGTTTTCAAAAAAAAAAGGAAGTATGTTCAAAAGTGATGTTTATTTTTGTTTGGCCAACTCAAAAAGGAAAATAAAAATATTTATGGCCTTTGTTTTGAAAAAAAAAAAGAAAAAAAAATGGAAAAGAAAAAAATGAAAAAGAAAGAAAAAAAATGTGTATATATTTTTATGAAAATTTTTGAAACTCTTTGCTTTGGTTTAGTGTGATTTTAAAACCTTCACGTTTATCTTTGAATTCCACTCCTAATTATTTTCCTAAACCAAACGTTTCTGTCCTATTTAAGTCCTTTTGATTCACGCTTTTTGTTTTTTATTTAACAACTAAGAAAAGAAAAATAGTAAATCAGTTTTAGTTTTGGATTTAAACCTAGATTTTTGATAATTAAATTGATATAATTATAATACGTTGCTTGGATCTAGTAACAACTCAATGCGTGTTTTTCATTTTCGTTGCTTTACTTAAGTCCATTTAAAAAAATCTCGTTAAAATTTTGGATGATTTGTTTTTATTAAGTAAAGTTTATAAAAGTTTTACCATATCTAAATAATTGTTTTAGACTTACATTTCACCTTTTCCCTACTAAGAATTTCGCATAGTACTTGTGTAGGCATAATTAGAACTTTTTGATTAGTCCTTTTTATAAATATCTAGTTTTTATATTTTTGCTTGGGGACAAGCAAGGCTTAAGCTTGGGGGAATTTGATAATACGTTTTGTAGCCTAAACTATTATCGTATTTTATATTTTATATTGTACAACTTTTGTCTATTATTAGTTTATTTTTATCCTTTTTATGTAAATTTTATTGCCACTAACTTTTTCCTGTCTTTTTGCAGGTTTTCAGAAAAATTGCCAAAATGATCTGTCACGCCCCCCTGTCACGCCCTCCCTGGGCGTGACCTAGGGCGTGTCACCCGATCCCGAGGACACCTGCTGGAAGGGACAGATAACGGTCAAAACCGCTGTCACGCCCCCCTGTCACGCCCTCCCCGGGCGTGTCACCGGGCGTGACATGGGCGTGTCGCCCTCTGCCGCAAAGCCTGCCGCCGCATTAAATGCCCTTCCACCTCAGCACGCAAACAGTACTGTCACGCCCCATGTCACGCCCGTGACATGGGCGTGACACCTTCCTTTTTCGTTGACTGACGGATTTCCGACCAATGATTTGGACATGACATGCCTGTCACGCCCCCCTGTCACGGGCGTGACCTAGGGCGTGACCACCGACGTACCGAAGCAATCATCCCTCCCGCCAGAATCCAGAGCCCGAGGTCAACATAGTACTGTCACGCCCCCCTGACACGCCCCCCCTAGGGCGTGTCGGAGGGCGTGACCAACCCGAGAAATTTTCTATAAATTGAGCCCCCCTCCTCCCCATTTCAGCAAGCTTTGGTTGAGTGGGGGAGGTGCTGCCCCTTTGTTTCTTGATCCTTTTTCATGCTTTCTCTCTCTCTCTCTCCCCCTCTCTTTGTACTTTTTGGTTAACCCTAGTTTAATCATAGTTTGTGCTAGCTTTTAATGTAATTTTCTTCTTGCTTAGTGCTTAATGTAGGGCTAGAATAGGGTTTAATTTTCATGCACTTGTAACTTTAATTTTCAATAGTGTAACTTGCCCTTTTTATTAATAAAAGTGTTTTTTTTTTTAGTTTGTGTTCTTCTTATGCTTTTCTACTCATCTTCCCCCCTCCACTCCATTATGATTAACTAATCCTCCTTGTACTCGATCTTGATGATCCGAGGTTAGAGCGATTATGTTATGATGTTTTAATTAATCTTTTCTTTTTAGGTTAGGGCCTTGAATTACTCTTGATTTATCACGGGTCGGAGGTATATTTTCGATATATACTCTCCGCCTTTGCTTTCATTCTGGGCTAGCCGAGAGGCCGAAAGAATGAAAGCAAAGGCGGAGAGTATATATCGAAAATATACCTCCGACCCGTGATAAATAAAGAGTAATTCAAGGCCCTAACCTAAAAAGAAAAGATTAATTAAAACATCATAACATAATCGCTCTAACCTCGGATCATCAAGATCGAGTACAAGGAGGATTAGTTAATCATAATGGAGTGGAGGGGGGAAGATGAGTAGAAAAGCATAAGAAGAACACAAACTAAAAAAAAACACTTTTATTAATAAAAAGGGCAAGTTACACTATTGAAAATTAAAGTTACAAGTGCATGAAAATTAAACCCTATTCTAGCCCTACATTAAGCACTAAGCAAGAAGAAAATTACATTAAAAGCTAGCACAAACTATGATTAAACTAGGGTTAACCAAAAAGTACAAAGAGAGGGGGAGAGAGAGAGAGAGAGAAAGCATGAAAAAGGATCAAGAAACAAAGGGGCAGCACCTCCCCCACTCAACCAAAGCTTGCTGAAATGGGGAGGAGGGGGGCTCAATTTATAGAAAATTTCTCGGGTTGGTCACGCCCTCCGACACGCCCTAGGGGGGGCGTGTCAGGGGGGCGTGACAGTACTATGTTGACCTCGGGCTCTGGATTCTGGCGCGAGGGATGATTGCTTCGGTACGTCGGTGGTCACGCCCTAGGTCACGCCCGTGACAGGGGGGCGTGACAGGCATGTCATGTCCAAATCATTGGTCGGAAATCCGTCAGTCAACGAAAAAGGAAGGTGTCACGCCCATGTCACGGGCGTGACATGGGGCGTGACAGTACTGTTTGCGTGCTGAGGCGGAAGGGCATTTAATGCGGCGGCAGGCTTTGCGGCAGAGGGCGACACGCCCATGTCACGCCCGGTGACACGCCCGGGGAGGGCGTGACAGGGGGGCGTGACAGCGGTTTTGACCGTTATCTGTCCCTTCCAGCAGGTGTCCTCGGGATCGGGTGACACGCCCTAGGTCACGCCCAGGGAGGGCGTGACAGGGGGGCATGACAGATCATTTTGGCAATTTTTCTGAAAACCTGCAAAAAGACAGGAAAAAGTTAGTGGCAATAAAATTTACATAAAAAGGATAAAAATAAACTAATAATAGACAAAAGTTGTACAATATAAAATATAAAATACGATAATAGTTTAGGCTACAAAACGTATTATCAACTCTACAACTTGGGCCAGCAGGAGGCCATCAAGCAAGCGGATGTGGTGACAGGTATGAGTTAATTTATGCAAGTTGACTTGAGAATACTATTACCTATTGCTTGTTAAGATAATGTCTTCTGCTTAGGCTTTGTGGTGATTAGCGATAGTCCGGCACGGGCACTGTTCGACACTGGTGCTTCGCATTCTTTCTTGTCCGAACAGTTTATATCGCGTATCGGAGTCCCTTCTTCGATGGCGAAGGACAAGTTAGATGTGTTGCTACCGAATGGGTGCTCGATGCGTGCGGACAGAGTGTGCGCCGTGAAGGTTCACATAGGGAGCCAAGAGTTCGACTTGCTAGCGTCATTATTGCCGTTAGTAGAGTTCGATGTTATCTTTGGAATGGATTGGCTGTCAGAGCAGAAGGCTTGGATCGATTGCGACCGTAAGGAGGTCAAGCTGGGTGTAGGGCGGGAGTCTACTTTCAAGGGGCTTAAGGGGTCGAGCAAGACACTGATGTCTGCTCTTCAGGTGGTGAAGGCGGTTCGTGCTGGTGCAGAGCTGTTCTTCGCATTAGTGGAGGCCGCAAAGCCGAAGTCCACTTTGGATGAGATCCCCGTGGTATGCGAGTACCCAGATGTGTTCCCAGATAGCCTTCCTGGAGCCCCACCGCAGCGAGAGATTGATTTTACGATCGAGCTCGTGCTGGGTGCCAAACCCGTGTCACGTGCTCCTTATAGGTTGGCACCAAAGGAGATGGCGGAGTTGAAGGTTCAGCTGGAGGAGCTGATGGAGCAAGGTTATGTGCGTCATAGTTCGTCGCCTTGGAGCGCACCGGTCCTCTTCGTTAAAAAGAAGGACGGTAGTATGCGGCTGTGCATCGACTACAGAGAATTGAACAAGTTGACGGAGAAGAACAAGTACCCGATCCCGAGGATTGATGATCTCTTTGATCAGTTAGTCGGATCGTCTGTATACTCCAAGTTGGACTTGAAGTCGGGGTACTATCAGCTGAGGATCAGGGAATGTGATATCCCAAAGACGGCGTTCAGTACGAGGTACGGGCATTTCGAGTTCACGGTCATGCCGTTTGGACTGACGAATGCGCCATCAGTATTTATGGATCTGATGAACTGGACGTTCAGAGATTACCTGGACCGCTTTGTGATCGTCTTTATTGATGATATTCTAGTGTACTCGCAGAGCGAGGAAGACCACTTTAAGCACTTGCACCTGGTGTTGGAGACCCTGAGGAGGAATGAGCTTTACGCAAAGTTCTCCAAGTGCAAGTTCTGGCTACCCTCGGTAGCGTTCCTTGGTCATATTGTTAGTGGAGAAGGTATAGCGGTGGATCCAGCAAAGATAGTTGCGATACGGGAGTGGCCTGTGTTGTGTTCGGTAGCGGAAGTCCGTAGTTTCCTTGGGCTTGCCGGCTATTACAGGCGCTTCGTAGAGAACTTCTCGCGAATAGCGTTACCTCTCACAAAGTTGACCAGGAAGGATCAGAGATTTTTGTGGACGCAAGAGTGCGTGCAAGCTTTTGAAGAGCTGAAGAGACGGTTGACCACGGCGCCAGTGCTCAGTTCGCCGAGTGGAACCGAGGTCTTTGAGGTGTATAGCGACGCTTCGGGTAGTGGTTTGGGCTGTGTGTTGTTGCAGCATGGTAGTGTGATAGCGTATGGATCGCGTCAGCTAAAGGTGCATGAAAGAAACTATCCGGTGCACGACTTGGAGTTGGCGGCCGTGATATTTGCACTCAAGTTGTGGAGGCACTACCTATACGGAGTAAGGGTCGACATATACACCGATCACAAGAGCCTAAAATACTTGTTGGATCAAAAGGATCTCAATATGAGGCAGAGGAGGTGGATGGAGTTCCTGGGGGACTACACTTTCAAGATACATTATGTACCCGGGAAGGGCAACGCAGTTGCGGATGCGCTGAGCCGCAGGGCTCCCGCCCAAGCCAACTGGTTGTCGGTGCATGATGAGCGGCTAGTACGGGAGTTGGAGAAGCTTGAGATCTATTGCGTTGACAAGCAGTCGAGCGCCAAGGCAATGTTAAACTGGACAGAGGTGCAGTATGACCTGGCTGACCGGGTTCGGCAGGCATTGGAGTTGGATGACTCCATGAAGGAGCTTTTGGAGGCCGCTCTGAATGGGTCAAATTCCCAGTTCTCGGTAGAAGATGGGTTATTAAGGAAGGATCATCGTTTGTGCGTCCCAAGTGGGGGCAACCTCTGGGCGGAGTTGATGTACGAGGCTCATCATACCAAGTACTCAATCCACCCAGGGAGCACGAAGATGTATCGTGATCTTAAAAAGTTGTTTTGGTGGCCAGGACTTAAGAAAGATGTGGCGTTGTATGTGGCCAAATGTCAAGCGTGCGCCTTGGTGAAGGCGGAGTGCCAAAAGCCGGGCGGATTTCTGAAGTCCTTGCCTATACCGGAGTGGAAATTCGACGACATATCCATGGATTTTGTGCATGGATTGCCAAGATCGCAGAAGGGAAACGACGCCATTTGGGTGATCGTTGACAGATTGACGAAAGTGTCGCATTTCTTACCAATGAGGAAGGATGATCCAGTAGAGAAGTTGGCAAAGCTCTATGTGGATAGCATTGTGCGCTTGCACGGGGTGCCCCGCAGTATTGTGAGTGATCGCGATGGGCGTTTCACGTCCAATGACTGGAGGCTAGTGCATCAAATGTTGGGCTCCAAACTGAAGTTTAGCACGGCGTTTCATCCGCAGACGGATGGTCAGACCGAGAGAGTCAACAGAACCTTGGAAGACATGCTCCGCATGTGTACGTTGGACTTCGGAAACAGGTGGGAGGACCACCTATACTTGGTCGAATTTGCTTATAACAATAGTTATCAAGCAAGCATTCAGATGGCGCCGTTCGAAGCTCTTTACGGAAGAAAATGTCGCACGCCGTTGTCGTGGTTAGAAACGGGTGAGTCCAAGCTTTATCAGCGTCAAGACATTGAAGATGCCACTTCTTTAGTGCATACTATACGGGAGCGATTGCGGATTGCCCAGGATAGGCAAGCCAAGTATTATAATGCCAAGCATAGGAACGTGGAATTCAGTGTTGGCGATTGGGTGTACTTGAAGATCAAGCCGTTCAAGGGTGTCTCACGGATTCGACGCTTGAAAAAGTTGAGTCTGAGATACCTTGGGCCATTTGAGATTCTGGATCGGATCGGAGAAGCAGCTTATAGGTTGAGGTTATCAGCAGAGTTAAGTGCTTTGACGATGTATTCCACATCTCGGTTTTCCGGAAGGCAGTGCAAGAGCCTTCGCAGGTGTTAGCGGCCGACCAAGTACCGGTTGAGGAAGGATTGATAACGAAAGTCAAGCCCATATCTATTGAGGATTTCGAAGTCAAGCGGCTTCGGAACAAGGAAATCAGAATGGTGAAGGTCCGTTGGGATAACTGCGGACGCGAGGAGCTCTCTTGGGAGCGAGAGCAGACAATGCGCGAGGAGTACCCCGAGTTGTTCCCCTCAGGTACTCGTTATGTTTATTTTTTTTTGTGTAGTCTCTGTTCTTAATTTCGGGACGAAATTCTCTTAAGGGGGAGGGAGTTGTAAGACCCCAACCTCGGAGATGATCGCGGGGCGATCAAACAGCACTTTTGGAGGCCTGAACCGGGGCACACGGCCAGGCACACGGCCGTGTGCCTACCCGTGTTCAGTGGTCTTTGGTGGTTTTGTGCAGTCTCGAGTCAGAGAAGGACACGGCCTGAGACACACGGCCGTGTCTCAAGCCGTGTGTGGGGCACACGGCCTCGAACACGGCCGTGTTCGAAGCCGTGTTCATGAAGCCCGACGATCGTTCCTGAAGCTCCAGGTAACACGGCCCGTGGCACACGGCCGTGTCAGGACCCGTGTCGATCGGCGTAACTGATATTTTGGGTTGAATCCGGGCCGTCCGGATCTTTTATGTTGGATCTAACGGCTGTGGGTTAACCAAGGGGGTATTAGGGTTGAGTTTGGGGCTGAATTCCCTCATTTCAACCCTACCTTTCTCTTTCTAAACTCTTAGAGAGAGGTGAGAGCCAAGAGGAGGAGGAGCAAAGTTCCGGCCGCCGGCGGAGCACCGGAGCACCGACTCGCGATCCGAGTCCGGATCCTCGAAGGCAAGGGCGAGGCGAAGCTTTCCATCCGTCTACATCTTCATGGCGGGCATGCGGAAATCTACGAGGGTAACGATCCTCTTCATAGGGCATGTGTAGTCGCCCTTCTTTCTATGCATGGGGAAATCCCCCTCTCGCGAGTGAGCGTTGAGGCGCGGAATCCCTTCGGGTAGATATGTAAAGTCCCCGTTGATAGAGCCCGGAATCGGAGTACGAGCGTAGGCATTGTGTGTGAAGCCTATTCGGGTTTAACCCGGATCGGTGATGTTTGCATTGCATGGCCGGAGAAGACTCCGCGCCGATGATTTTAGTTTTCTGAAATTTCTACGCGGTAGATTGCATACAGGGATCCTTGGGGGTTAACCTCGAGGCGCACCCGGAAAGCTTGGGCGGAATCGCATTGCCGCCACGATGTTGCCTTGGAGGGCAAATCGGTACATAACGGGGTTATGTGCGTGTTTTGATTGATTGTGGGAATGAGGAGAAACTTTGCCCGCACCGATGGCTAAATGGTCGTGGTGAAGTGAGCAACGGGCGGGTGGAACTCTACCCATTCCAAGTGGTCTCGGTAGAAGCGACCTAAAGTACATGGGACTTCCCGGGAGGCTGGAAACGGGCCTAGGATTCGGCTGAAAGGGCTAAATGCTCACGAGAGTTGCCATCCGAGGGATGGTGGTGGAATCGCGGTGTCGGACTGGGTCCGGACCGGGTTCACCGGTTAGTGCCCTGAGAGCACGGAGTGTGCGGCCGTGCGTGCCGACACTTGTGGCGAATAGAATACTTTATAGAATTGCTATGGTAGTTTGATATGCAGGGAAGGAGCACCGCCGTCCCGAGAAACGGGACGGGGTCGTTATAATTTGGTCAGCTTTGCTGACCGTTGCCCTTTTGTATTGCCACCTCTTGGGTGGATTGCTTTCTACAGGTGCTGCTGCGGAGCCAAGCGGCAAATAGCGGGCTAAAGCCCAAGTTGCAGCGCCAGCCCTCGAAGGCTTAGTTATTAGCTTTTTCATATTCATGTATGGCCGGCCTGCGCGCCGATGTATGAAAGACGCTATCTTGTTAAGCGAACAGTTTTGTAAGGCCTTAAGGCTGTGAACTCTTTTGTGTATTTTCATGTTCGTCATTCCTTTGTGGTATTTTATTACTAGTGGACATTCATGCCTTTATGGGTTCTTTGTTTAACTTTAAAATGCTTCCGTTAGAATGCGTTGTGTAGGACGTTGTTGTTAAATTGGTTGGAATGGTTGTCCATATTCGTAACCTTCCGGTCTGTCCGTAGTATATGGCGTCGGGCCCCGGCCGGACCTACTGCTATATGCTATGCGACGGATAAGGGGTGTTGCAATGCGATCCTCCACCTTAGGTTATTTGAGCTAGGTTGTACTTTCACTAGGATTTTTGGATGTGCTAATGAAATGCAGGGAAGGAGCACCGCAGTCCCGAATAAGGGGCGGGGTCGTTTTAATCTGGTCAGCTTTAGTTGACCGTTGCTTTGTTTGCCACCATACGGTGGAATGTTGCTTGCAGGTGTTGTGGAGCCAAGTACCAAATAGCGTGCTGAAGCTCATGCTACTACGCTGGCCCTCGAAGGCCAAAGCGAACTATTATTTTATTTCTATCATGTGTGGCCGGCCTGCGAGCCGATGTCTGTAAAACACTATGTTGTTAAGTGAACATTTGTAAGGCCATAAGGAAAGTACTTTTGTGTATTTTGGGATTTCATTCCTATTGTGGTTGGTGGAGATTCATCATATATGTTATATTTTATAGGGTTCTTTCAACTACTTAAAAGCTTCTGCTAGTTTCTCTGTGTAGGACGTTTGTGATTAGGAGATGGTTTCATTCTATAACCCTTCGGCCTGTCTATAGTATATGGCATCGGGCCCCGGCCGGACCTACTGCTATATACGATGCGACTGATAGGGGTGTTACACTATGTCTACGTCCGTACTTTGATTCCAGAATCTAAATGCAAAATGACGGGGATAAACCATATCTACCTGAACGAATACCTCACACTCACCGCCCACTTGCGGGAGAGAGTTTCTTATGCAAAAAGGAAGAGGACTTCACATGTCCAAGTAGATAATCATTACCCTAGAGGTTCATTTTGGTGCCATGGAAAACTAGACGAATGAAAAGCACCGCAATGGACTCGCCTCCGCGGATCTGGACTCAGCTCGCGATTTGGAGCTCAAAAAGCACCAATAATGCCGGGATTCCTCCTTCTTCTCCCTTTGATCTCCCCTCTCTCTAACTTTTAGAAACAGAAAAGGCCAAATGGAATGAGGCCTAAACCCTCATTTCCCGGCCATATACCAACAAGAAGGATTCTGGTCCGTCGGATCACTCTTAAATAAAACGAACGACCTTGATTTGACTTTAAACTCGTCTTCCTGGGTCTGCACACGACCTGTGACATGCCCGTGTCACAATCCTTGTCTCACTATCGTACGAAAAATTATCGATCTCAGAATAGGACATGGCCTCTGACACGCCTGTGTCAACCTGGACACGCCCGTGTTAACCCATGACATTCCTGTATCACGGGCCGTGTACCTCAATCTACGCTGAAACCGTCAAGCCTAAACTGGACAAGGCCACGTGGCACGCCCGTGTCACAGGACTTATGCCTGACAGGGCTTCATACACGCTCGTGTACCAGGCCGGGTTGCTCAGTCGACACAGCTCGACAAACACAGAGAAGGACACGACTTCGGATATGCCCGTGTCACAGGACGTGTTGCTCAGTAAAAAAAGCCCACTTATATCCGAGATTTGGGGCGTTACAATTATCCTCACCTTAAAAGAATTTCATCTCGAAATTAGAGAATGGAAAAGTACACAAAATTAAATGGTACCTGAGTAAAATAACTCGGGGTACTCCTAAAGCATGGTCTGCTCTCGTTCCTACGAAAGCTCCTCATGACCGCAATTGTCACATCAGACTTTGACCATCCTGTTAGCTTTTTTCCGCAAATGTTTGACCTCCATATCCTCTATCCGAATGGCTCTAACTATTGTTGTTAGCCCACTATCAACTGACACTTGATCCGCAGCAAGCACTTACGCTGGTTCTTTCACGGCTTTGCGTAGGACCGAGATGTGAAATACATCATATAATCCACTCAGCTCTATCGAAAGAGCCGACCGATAGACGGCTTCACCAACCAGCTCCAACATCTAAAAAGGCCCAAAATACCTCGGACTAAGCTTCTTTAAGCATTGAATCCTTGATACGCCTTTAAATGGATTTATCTTAAGGTATACCCAGTCGCCCACAACAAACTCCACGTTCCTATGCTTGACATTGTAGTACTTGGCCTGTCTATCTTGAGCAATCAGTAGCCGTTCTTGAATCAACCGTATCATTGAAGTAGCATCTTCAACGTCCTTTCAATTGTACAACTTTGAATTTCCCCTTTCAACCTAAGAGAATGGCGTACGACACCTCCTTCCGTACAGAGCCTCAAAAGGAGCCATTTGAATGCTGGCATGATAGTTATTATTATAAGCGAACTCAATCATGTAAAGATGGTCCTCCCATATTTTACAAAAATCCAATGCACACATACAAAGCATGTCTTCCATTATCCTGTTAACCCTTTCAGTTTGCTCATCTGTCAGCGGGTGAAAAGCTGTGTAGAAGTTCAGTTTGGTACCCAATAATTGATGAATGAGCCTCTAATCGTTTGATGTGAACCAGTCATCACGGTCACTAATGATGCTTCGGGGTACTCCATGTAAACAGACTATATTACCCACATAAAGCTTCGCCAGCTTCTCCATGTACTCATCCATCCTATTTTGTATGAAATGCGACACCTTTGATAACCGATCCACGACCACCCAAATGACGTCGTTCCCCTTATACGATCTCAGCAAACCAAGCACGAAATTCATAGATATGTCATCAAACTTCCACTATGGTATAGACAAAGACTTTAGAAATCCACCTTGCTTCTGGCATTCTGCCTTCACCAAGGCACAAGTCTGACACTTCGCCGCATATACCGCTTTGTCTTTCTTCATATTGGGCCACCAAAATAGCCTCTTCATGTCTTTGAACATCTTTGTGCTCCCAGGATGAATTGAGTACTTGGTAAAATGCGCCTCGTACATCAATTCTTCTTGTAATTCCAACGTTAGGGATGCACAACCGACCACCTTTCCATACAAGACAACCGTCAACAACGAACTGGTCATTTGACCCATCCAACACCAGAAAACTCCGGACTTCTGCCACCGTAGACAACACAGGCCTCTCGCGTATAGCAACTATCTTTGCCGGATCTACTGCAATTCCTTATCCACTAATTATGTGACCTAGGAACATGACCGAGGACAACCAAAACTCGCATTTGGAGAACTTGGCATATAGTTGGTTCCTCCTCAATGTTTCCAACACCATATGCAAATGCTTAATATGATCCTCCTCGCACTGCGAGTACACCAATATATCGTCGATAAAGACTATCACGAACTGGTCCAAGTATTCTCTGAATGTTCTGTTTATCGAATCCATAAACACGGATGGCGCATTGGTAAGCCCAAACGGCATGACGGTGAACTCATAATTCCCATACTGCGTGCTGAAAGCCATCTTAGGGATGTCACTTTCCCTTATCCGCAGTTGTAAGTATCCAGATTTAAGATCCAGCTTCGAGTACACAGTTGACCCGGCCAGCTGGTCGAATAGATTGAAAGTGATGATAGATACAACTCTAGAGGGGAGGGGGGTGAATAGAGTATTCAATAATTATGATACCCTACTCAACTCCCTTAGAGTTAATTTGCAGAATTAGTTTATAGATATTGATAACCCTAGAGCCTAACACAAAGTGTAGTGCACAAGAGAGAGCTAACTGTAATTATAGTTAAGCTTGAGATCCTATCACAGCAACTAGCAATCCTAGTTAATTCTACTCACAACCACAGTACAATGAATTAAATAAACAGTACAGACAACACAAGAAATTTTATTGTGGTTCCCTCTAAATAGGTACGTCCACTCTTCTACCACCCTGGTAGGAATCCACTACAGGTTTTTGTTTAGGTGCCCTGCCACCAACTGATCTGCTTCAAGTAGATCAAGTAGACCCTTTGAGCTTTTGATCAGGAGCTCAATATCCAACACAGGTTTTTGATCAGGTGCCCTGCCACCAAGGGTTCACTTTTGAAGGGAGTAATAACCCTTTGTACAGGAGGTTGAGAGAGTTAAGGCTTCTTCTCTATTGTTAAATAGATTAGAGAAGCTAGTGGATTGCACAGAGCTAGATAGCTCTAAAGAATCAAGGCTCCCCCTGGATTAGAGAATATCCAGGAAGGAGTCTTGCTTCAGGGTGCAGGAACTCTTCTGAACTAAGACAAAGAATTGTCTTGAGGTTCTGAAGGAGAAGCTTGAAGAAGATTCTTGATTGGGAACATGTGTTCTTCTTCAAACAGCTTCCTTTCTTCTTCTTCTTCTTCTGAAGGCCTCTGAGTGAAAGTCTTCCTGTAAGCAGGATGAACTCAGGATGAAGAAGAATGCAGAAGACCTTTGATCTTCTCAGATGAATATGAAATTCTGAGAGCTGTAGAACTTTCTTGCTTTTTCTCTTTTACTATGCTGCTGAGTGTAAATGTTCTATATCAGTTATATTATCTTCTTTCAAAAAGAAGCTCTTTTTATATGAGCCTTTGCAACGGCTTTAATTTGAGTTTGAATCTTTGTCTTCTTCTGGCATCAGCAATCTGGGCAACAAAAAGCATAAAGCAAAAACAAATCGTGTAGGCAGACATACTATAAGAGGATAATGCTTTCTAAGAAGCTGCATAACCAATCAGATAAGAAGGGTGCAGGAAAAAGGTCACATCAGAAAGAACTCTTTACAGTTAGAAAAGACTTTCTGAGTCTAACGGCTATAAAGGACAGCCTGGCAGATAAAGCAAAATTTGCATTTCAACTAATAAAACAAAACACTTTGTCAGATAAAGATTGACTCATGCATAAGGAATGGAGCAGAGATTGCATGGAAATAATATCATAAATTAACTGAAATAATATGCCAAATAAATATGAAATAAATCATAGAATAGAAGAGGACAAAATTATTAAAGACATACAGCAAAACGTCGAATGACCCTCGGAGATCGTCGACCGAAGCACAGAGATCGTCGACCTATCAGACAGATAGTCGAATGATATAGATAGTAGAGCTACCCAAGCAGATAGTCGAACTACCACAACAGATAGTCGAACTATCAGAATAGATAGTCGAGCTATCAAATAGTCGATCTATCAAAACAGATAGTCGAACTTCCAAAGCAAAACAGATAGTCGACCTATCAAACAGATAGTCGAACTATCAAAGAAAACAGATAGTCGACCTATCAAACAGATAGTCGAACTATCAAAGAAAACAGATAGTCGACCTATCAAACAGATAGTCGAACTATCAAAGAAAACAGATAGTCGACCTATCAAACAGATAGTCGAACTATCAAAGAAAACAGATAGTCGACCTATCAAACAGATAGTTGAACTATCAAAGAAACAGATAGTCTACCTATCAAACAGATAGTCGAACTATCAAAGAAAACAGATAGTCAACCTATCAAACAGATAGTTGAACTATCAAAGAAAGGAGATAGTCAACCTATCAAACAAATAGTCGAACTATCAAAGAAAATAGATAGTCGACCTATCAAACAGATAGTCGAACTATCAAAGAAAACAGATAGTCGACCTATCAAACAGATAGTCGAACTATCAAAGAAAACAGATTGTCGACCTATCAAATAGATAGTCGAACTATCAGATAGTTGAACTATCCAAGCAGATAGTCGAACTATCAAGCAACACAGATAGTCGACCTATCAAACAGATAGTCGAACTATCAGATAGTTGAACTATCCAAGCAGATAGTTGAACTATCAAGAAATCTGTCTGGTCAAAAGACGTCGAGCGGGGTTCGACGATCGGCGACGCACATTCCACAGAACGTCGAGTTACCAAGAGTTGAACTAACTCAGAGATAGACGATCTGCTGACAGACAAACGTCGACCAACTGATAGACGATCGTCGAACAGTCGATAGACGATAGTCGAGCAGCGTTCGACCATAGTCGAACAAAAAATAACTTAACCAAATTTTCATCTGGAAAAGTGACAACTCTAAACTAGAGCAAACTAACTAAACAACTAACCTTTGACCATAGATAAATCTTGGGTCAAGAGACAGAAAGAGAGGACTGAACTCAAATCAAAACTAGGGTACCAACAATCTCCCCCTATTTGAGTTAAGTCTCTCAACAACTAAACACACAAAACAAACTACTGAAAATAAATAAAATGCATGAAGGGAAATAGCTAAGCAGATAACATCAATCAAACAGATAAGTAAATAACTGTCAATTAATAAATTTTAAGGAGCTCCAGAATTTGGTTTAGGTTCAGAGGAACTAGGAATAAAAGTAATTTTCCTAAAGGGGTCTAGAGCTTCTTTCTTTGACAGCTTTAGATCTTGCTCTCCAATGATTTTAGATTCTGATGCCCTTGGGACAACTACATCAGGATGCTTTTCCATGTATTTTGAAGGATCAAATACCTCAGGTCTAACCTGGAATTTATCAAGCTCCTTCATTCTGAATTTGGACATAGTTGTTAATCCTGCAGTGTCTTTACCTTCAGCTTTGGCTTTCTTAATTTGGGCTGCTCCAACAAGCTCAAGAAATCGAGCCATCCTGAAATCAGGATCAATCTCTTGGCTTTCATACACATTTTCACAAGATGTATCTACAGGTTTCACAGCTTTAAATTTAATTGGCATATCTAGCAGGCATTCAGCTGGCTCTTTTTCCTGAATAACTAGAGAAGAAGGAGGAGCAAACTCAGCAAATTTCTTGCTAGATTTTTTAGAGAAAATAATTCTTTTACCTTTTGAAACAACTTTCATTGCATGACCTAGCTTTGAAGAGGATGTGCTTTTGAATTCTTTGGAAGGAGGAGGAGAAAAAGTTGGTTTTTGATAAACCACCTCCTTCACTTGTTCCTTTACATCAGCATCATGTCTTTGATAACCAGATTGCGTTCTGCCTTGATATCCTTGAGAGCTTTTCCTTTGAGAGGACTGAGATGGAGTAAGCCTATCAGACTGAGCAGAAGGATTTGCAGATAAGTTTCCAGAGGCTCCTGCACTGGGAGGTGGAGGAGGAGGACCTCTAGGAGTCCATCTTGGGGCAGGACTGTCATACCTCTTAGACTTCTTCCTTAATTTCTGCTGATTCTTAGAAAATGCCATCCAGTGCTGAAATTCTTAAGATTTAGGATCAATACCTTTCAAGATATAGTAGGGGACATCATTATCAGGATTTGGAGGAGGAGGAGTCACAGCTTTCCTTTTCTTCTTAGCAGATCTCTTTCTCTTGGAATCTTCAGATTCATCAGAGTCGTACTCATCCTCAGAATTTGAAGAAGGAGGAAGATCATACGGGTCAAACGCCTCTAGCACAGCTTTTTCCTTCTCTTTGAGAGCAGCTCTTTCTAACTCTTCTTCCAGGGCATCTTCTGCCAGAAGAGTGTCTAGGTCTAATCCAGGAGTGTCATCCCAGACAGTAGACTTTTCAATTTGAATTTCTGAAACCTTTTCTTGTTCATCAGTAACTGTCATGGGGAACAGTTCTTCTTGTACTGCTAACTGAGCTGGCTGAGCAGCCTCAGGATCTTGAACAATTGGTTCTGGTTCAGGTTGAACTTCTAGAGCTGGTTGATGATCAAGCTCTTGGGCAGCTAATACTTCTTCCATTATATCTGTAGTATTATGAACACAAATTTGCTAAATGACATTTTATCATTCCTTCTAGGTATTCCCATACTAGCATGTCAGTTATCAAGTCTAAAAAATGAGTAAAAGGGATACCTTCAAAATTTTCCTTTGAATTTCTTAACTCCCATAATTCATCTAGGAAGGAAGTAATGACTCCTTCTAGCTAGAGGGCAACCAGGGGAGTGGAGCATTCTTCTAGGAAGACTTTGACAACAAACTCAGATTTTATTATAGCATCAGAAATATCTGTTTCAGACAATGGTGGAGGAGCTGATTCTTCTATCTCTTTTTCTGTATCTGCAGGAGGATCTGCTGGAAGGGAGGCCAAGGGCAGCTCAGAGGCATCTTCATAAAGCATCTCCCCCTGCCTGATTTCAGTAGAAACTGAAACCAGGCCCCTAGATGAAGAGGGCTCAGCAGATTTTGAGAGAGCTTGGATGGCGGCAGTCAAAGAAGAGATGGAGGATATAAGGGGAGCAATCGCCTCTTCAATCATGATTTTGATTGAAGGAGTAATTAACTCCAGGATGCTAGAGATGAAGGCTGGGGTGATTTCAAATGAAGGTAGGGGAATCACAGAAGATGGATGAACAGCAGGGATGGTGTATTCTTGATGAGATGGAGAGTGAACTGGAGAATGATGGGTAGATGCAAGAAGATCAACATGATCAGAATGAAGAATTGGAGACTGAGGAGGAGTAGAAATCTCAGAATCCAATAAATCAAAACTAGGATGAGATATCCTAGCAAGATGAGGAGGGAGAGGAGATGCTGAAGGTGATGCATGGAGAATTGTGGAGGAATCAAGAAGATGAGATGCAGAGGATGGAACTTCAACTGAAGTGGATGGTGGCACTTCAGTAGAGGTTGAAAGTAATACAAAAGAAGTGGATGGAAGGGAGAGAGAGGCTGAGCCTACTTCTTGAAGGAGGGGAGTGACTGAAGCAGTCCTTGTGCTCTCAGATGCAACTGGAGCTACCCCTGCTGGAGCGAGCTTCAGAAAGCTCCTTTTCCACTTGACAAACAAGGTTGGGTCCATCTTTTTGCTGGCATTTATTGAAGTAGAAACAGAGACCAACAGATGGGGATATTTATCCTTTAGAAAAATCCCAAGCACCCTACCCAGGGTGACTTCCTTCTTGCTATTCTTTTTCCTTATTAAATCAAACAAAACTCCTTCCCAATTAATTTGCTTCTTGTTCACGATGGCACACATCAGGGAAAACTGTTGCCTGGTAATATTATCATGGGTAGAGTGCTTTCCCAGTAGCACTTTTCTGACGAGTTCAACAAGGAACTTAATCTTCAACAGAAAAATCACCTTTAGCAGTTTAGAAGGAATGCCTTCGGCATGTCCTATTTCAGTCAGCATTCTCCCAAACTCAGGGGTATCTTGCTCATAATCCTCTTCCCCATTTAACAATCCAAAAATTTCAGTTAAAACGGCGGGAGTCAAAATTACCTCTTCTCCGCATATTGTTCCGGTCATAGAATCGTCATTGGAAGACGAAGTGAATGCCCATTCTTTAATCTTGGGAATGTTTATCTTTATTCTTGTTGACATGAGCTTTTCTAATCCTTGATCTTTGCATAGGTTGAGGATTTCCACTATTGTAGACTCACAGCAGCTGAAAGAGTCGAAGTCCACGCTGAAGCTAGCATCGAACTTTACTACGGACAGGAGGGCTGGAGCAATCACCATCGAAGATGTTGGAGAAGACGAGAAAGACGGCGAAGGCAAAACGGCAGAATTCGCGAGACAGGGAGCAAGCAGAAAGACGGAATGCGAGAAGACGCTCTCCGTCGACGATAAAAAGAACGATCTCTTAACCTAGGTCGACCATCAGTTTTATATTAAACCAGCAATAGTCGATTTATTTTAAAAGATACTAGAGACGATGGTCGAACGGTCGTTCGATGATCATTCCTGAAGCAGAGTAGTCGACCCATCGTTCGACTATTTTTGTCTTCACAAACAACAAGCTGTCGTCAACCATAGATCGACGATAAGCTCGACCTGTTCGATGATCTTCGAACGTCGGTCGACGATCTTCAAGCAGATAAGCCATCATCAACCATAGGTCGACGATAGGCTTGATCCGATCGACTATCTTCGAACGTCGTTCGAAGATCTTCAAACAGGTTTCAACAAAGGCAGACGTCACACTTAGTCTTTTCCATTAATCATGCCTAGTTGAACCAAAAAGAACAGATGCTTATGTTCATCTAAGGGCTTGGTGAAAATATCACCTCTCTGAAGGTCAGTGGATATGAACTCAAGGCTGATCTTGTTCTTTTCCA
Organism: Platanthera zijinensis; assembly: GCA_039513925.1. Classification (NCBI taxonomy): domain Eukaryota; kingdom Viridiplantae; phylum Streptophyta; class Magnoliopsida; order Asparagales; family Orchidaceae; genus Platanthera; species Platanthera zijinensis. Next base: position 94,807,257 of record CM077083.1, read on the forward strand.
CACAATCTCTCAGGAAATGGTGTCTAATCTCAATGTGCTTGGTTCTAGAGTGGTGCACAGGATTTTGTACAATGTAGATAGCACTGGTACTGTCACACATGATTTTTGTGTTCTTGTGTGTGTACCCATAATCCAAAAGCTGGTTTTGAATCCACAGGATCTGTGAATAACAACTAGCAGCTGCTATATATTCAGCCTCTGCAGTTGAAGTTGAGACAAGAGTTTTCTTCTTACAGAACCAAGAGACCAATCTCTCTCCCAAGAACTGACAAGTTCCTGAGGTACTTTTCCTGTCAACTCTACAACCAGCATAATCCAAATCAAAGTATCCAATTAACTCAAATTCTGATTCAGCTGGGTACCATAGTCCTAGATTTGGACATCCCTTCAGGTATCTCAAGATTCTCTTGAGAAGAATCAGATGAGATTCCTTGGGGTTGACCTAGAACCTAGCACACAGGAATGTAGCAAACATTATATCTGGCCTACTTGCAGTTAATTACAATAGGGAACCAACAATGGCCCTATAATTCTTTTGATCAACAGGCTTTCCCTGATCATCAGAATCTATAACTACATTAGTAGCCATAGGTGTATGCATTGCTGAAGCATCAGCCATCCCAAACTTCTTTACTAATTCCTTAGCATATTTGGATTGGGAGATGAAGATGCCATCAGCATCTTGCTTTACTTGGAGACCAAGAAAGTAAGACAGCTCACCCATACTACTCATCTCAAACTTAGAATGCATCAAGTCAGAGAACTTTTTGAACAGTTTGGGATCAGTGGAACCAAAAATAATGTCATCCACATACACTTGAACTAACAGGATTGTGTCCTTGTGGTGCTTGACGAAAAGGGTTCTATCAACTACTCCCCTAACAAAGTTGTGCTCTAACAGGAAACTAGCTAGAGTCTCATACCAGGCTCTGGGTGCTTGTTTGAGTCCATAAAGAGATTTTTGAAACTTGAAAACATGTGAGGGCTGAGTTGAGGAAACAAACCCAGGTGGTTGTTCAACAAATACCTCTTCCTTTAGCTCACCATTTAGAAAGGCACTTTTGACATCCATCTGAAAGACCTTAAACTTCATATAGGCTGCATAGGCTAGAAAGATCCTTATTGCCTCTAGCCTTGCAACAGAAGCAAAGGTTTGGTCATAATCTATACCTTCCTCCTGTCTGTAGCCCTGAGCTACAAGCCTAGCTTTGTTCCTTACAATGATTCCATTTGCATCCAACTTGTTTCTAAACACCCACTTGGTGCCTATGATCAGTTGGCCTTTAAGTCTTGGAACCAAAGTCCATACTTTACATCTTTTAAACTGATTGAGTTCCTCTTGCATAGCAATGATCCAGTGGGGATCTAGCTCAGCATCTTTAATGGTAAGGGGCTCAATCTGTGAAAGGAAACAAGCATGCATCACATCCTGTCTTAATTGATGTCTTGTTTGAACACCAGCTGATATGTCTCCAATCACTTGAGATGTAGGATGATCTCTAAGTGTGACAACATCAGTAGGTGGGATGTGATCTTCAGCAATAGTTGGGATTAATTCCTCAGGAGGAATTTGATCTACTATTGGTGGTACAGCAACAGCTTCTGCAGAGTCTTCATCACTGTCTGATTTAGTGATATGAAGAGTTGATAGATGGAGAATCTCTTGAGTGACATCTTTACTAGATTCTGGTACCTGCAATGAACTTAAGGAAGGGGAAGTTTCCTTCTCCTTATAAAACATCTGAGATTCATCAAAAGATACATGCATAGATTTCTCAATTTTAGAAGAAGATTTATTAAATACCCTATAAGCTTTGCTTACATGGGAATATCCAAGAAAAATTCCCATTGAATCTTTTGTTTCAAACTTTCTAAGGTATTCTTTATTATTATTATGAATGTAAACTACACAACCAAATACTCTAAAATAATTTATTTTAGGTTTCTTTTCTTTAAGCAACTCATAAGGAGTTTTACACTTAAGCTTGTGTATAAGACTTCTGTTCAGCACATAATTAGCTGTGCTAACAGCTTCTGCCCAATAGGAGAGAGGCATGTTAGCATCTGCCAATAATGTTCCTGCAGCTTCAATCAGGGTTCTATTTTTCCTTTCTACTACCCCATTTTGTTGGGGAGTTCTAGGAGCGGAGAAGCTATGTTTGATACCTTCTTTCTCACAGAATTCTTGCATGAGAAGAGACTCAAACTCAGTACCATGATCACTTCTGATCAAGGCAACCTTAGTAGAATACTCAGTCTGCACACACAATAGAAAATCTGTAAGAACTTTGAAGTTATCCACCTTAGTTCTCAAGAAGAACACCCAAGTGAACCTGGAGAAGTCATCTACAATTACTAAGGTGTAATACTTCTCTCCTAGACTCTATACATTTATTGGGCCAAAGATGTCCAAATGTAATAAATACATGATTCTAGGTGAATCACTTTTATTTACAGATTTAAATGAATTTTTGGTTTGCTCGCCTAATTGACAATCCTTGCATAGGCTCTCCTTCTTGAAGGGGCAAGAAGGTAAACCTCTAACAAGGTTGTATTTAGATAACTAGATATGTTCTTGAGGTTAACATGGCTAAGCCTTTTATGCCATAAGGTGTTATTATTAGTTACTTCATTAAATAAGCAGATTTCAGAATGGGTTGAATTAAAATCTACTAAATAAATATTACCTTGTGTAATACCTACTAACACAACATTACTATTTAAAGTAATATTACAAAGAGTGTTAGTGAATGATACCTGATATCCTGCATCACATAACTGACTTACTGAGATAAGGTTAAGCTTCAGTCCAGTTACATATGCAACCCTTTTGAAAGTTACTGCACCAATGGTAATCCTACCATATCCTTCAGTTTGACCACAGCTAGAATCCCCAAAGATCACCTTTGGTCCAAGCTTGGCCTTGAACTTTGGACCCACCTGGCACCGCCGGCCTACCAGAGTCCAGACCCGGGCCCACTACTGGTAGTCAGCCTATCACATCAAGCCTGCAGGCCAATGCACCCCAACCCCTCTCCATCCAGGCAGGTTGTTGGTGGCCGTAGCCCCCCTTAGATGAGTCAAACTCGATAGTCAAGCCCGCACTACGGGGACTTCCCAGGAGGTCACCCATCCCAGTACTACTCCATCCCGAGCACGCTTAACTATGGAGTTCTTTCAACTCTCATCACCAATTGAGCTGCTCCGGGTTCCGCGGCTGTGCAAGGTCCAAGGCATATACCTGCTCTCTTCCCTGTCTATGATCTTCCCCCTGGTAACCTCGACCGCGGCCGCGGCCTTGGCCTCCGTAATGCTGAGCTGGTGGGCCGCCCTGATGTGCTGGAGGTGGTGCCCCCCTCATGGGGCAGTTCCTCCGAATGTGCCCAATCTGATGACAAAAGTAGCACTCTGGGGGATACGCCATTCCCCCGGGTCTCGGCATCTCCTGCATCCGAAGGGGTGGAGGGGCCAATACCACCTGTTCCCTCGGCTCCGGCCTCACGTCCTGACGAGGCTGGTCCTCTGTCCTCCTCCCCTCTGGTACAGCACCCCGCCGCTGGTCATTCCTTCCTCTTCGTCCCTGATCCTCTGTTGGCCATTTCCGGCCCCGGGTGGTGTGCCAATCTGCCTCAATCCTTTTGGCCATCTCCAAAATCCGGGAGATGGGCCCGTCAGATACAAATAAGAGGGCCTCCCTCAAGTCCTCACGTAGGCCCTTGTAGAACCTCCTGATATACCCTGCCTCGTCCAGCTGGTAGGAATCTGCGTATCGAGCCAGGTGGTCAAACTCTCGATGGTACTCCACCACGGTCCGAGTACCCTGCTACACCTGTGTCACGGGCGTGACAGGCCCGAACGGCAGATTTCTGGTCGACGATCGTCGAATTGAGATCGACGTTCGTCGAAGGCTGGTCACGCCCTGGGTCACGGGCGTGGCCTCTAGGTCACGGGCGTGACATGCCCGGTCGGCAAATTTCGAGGTCGACGATCGTCAAATTGAGCTCGACGATCGTCGAATTGAGTTCGACGCCCGTGACCAACCCGTCACGCCCGTGACTTGGGCGTGACTACTTCGACGATCGTCGATCTCCACGAGATGATCGTCGAACGCGCTGTCTGGGCATGTCACGCCCGTGACCAAGATTTCACGCCCGTGACTAGGGGCGTGACCCCATTGACGATCGTCGATCGCCGTGAGACGATCGTCGAGCTTGCGTCCCGGGCATGTCACGCCCGTGACATGGGTGTCACGCCCGTGACCTAGGGCGTGACCAGCCTTCGACGATCGTCGAACTCAATTCGACGATCGTCGACCTCGAAATTTGCCGACCGGGCATGTCACGCCCGTGACCTAGAGGCCACGCCCGTGACCCAGGGCGTGACCAGCCTTCGACGATCGTCGATCTCAATTCGACGATCGTCGACCAGAAATCTGCCGTTCGGGCCTGTCACGCCCGTGACACAGGTGTCACGCCCGTGACCTTCGATCGACGGTCGTCGATCTCAGTTCGACGATCGTCGAACCCAGAATGGGCTACCCGGGCCTGTCACGCCCGTGACCTATGTGTCACGCCCGTGACATTGGCCGAAACGGCGGTTCAGGCCCGAAATAATTCTAACACGCGTGGAAATAAATGCTGGTTTTGGAAGTTACACCAGGAGTAACTTCCGGCCGTTTTCCTTCTGTAATTATATAATAAATAAGGAAAAGGTGGTCCAATAGAAAATCGCCAGCTGGACACACCTGTTCAGTTTCCGCTGTTTCTTATCCCTTCTCTGTAACCGAAACGTTAAAAGGGAGGAGCCTTCATGACCATTAAGGCTTAAACTATTCACCTTCCCGCTTTTCTGACTTATAAAAGCCAACCTGGAACCAGAGGAGAAGGTTACATGCCCAAGTAAACGGAGCAGATCCTTGTTCTTGCTGTAAGAGGAGTTCAGCAACGCCACCACCGCGCCATGGCACCCCGTCGCTCTTCTCGCCTTCAAACCGCGAACAAGGTCCTCCTCTACTCCTTCTTTTCATGGATAGATCTTAGGATTCTTAGAAAATAGGTTCGCGCTCAACGGAGCCGGATCCATCTCTCGTTTTCATGGAAAAAAAAACATGAAAAAGGTATTTTGAGTTCGCCGGAAACCGCCACCTCCGGCGGCCAAACCACCGCCGACCGCTAGCCATCGCCTCAACGGAGGTGGTGGTGGTGGTGGCTGGCTAGGGAAGTGACCGGACGGCCGGCAACGGATCACGGAAATGTTACAGGGAAAATGTTTTCCTGTGTCTGTTCGGGTTCATGAAGAAGATGAACAGTAGGATAAACTTTATAATATATTGATTGTTATAAAATACAAATGGGAAAAATGCGTTATTTGAACATATTTTTGGGGCTGTAAACGAGGCACTTAGAGGCCGAATTAGGAAAATAACCAGTCACAAAAGTTGTAGCCCTCTGGGTCTACTTTAATTTAAAATTGATTTTATTCAATTTGGGTGAGTGGTTTGACCACAGCACTCATTTTGGTGGGATCAAGACCTAGGCTAACCAGAAATTGAAATGGTTGCCCACGGTTCATAACATGTCCACATGACTTGAAATTTGGACTGGAGATCTATAATATGTGTATCGAGAGGCTGTCCAAAAATGAGAATTTTTGGAGAACTTTTGCCTAAAGTTTTTGTAAAAATTTAATAAACAATATAAAATTAATTAGGAGATGAAATTAAGCCCAAACTCCCCCAAATTTTGGGTGGTGGTCCCTGGCATCAATATTAAGATCTGTACAAAATTTCAACTCGATTGGTCGAGTTTTGAATAGGGAATTATCAAGTCCTAGATAGGTCTTGGTGAGGGGTACTTTGGGGAAAAGTGCAATTGGAGATGGGTGGACAAATCTCCTCAAAAGAGGCTGAAGTTGTTGGCCACTGATTTGTTGAGTCTATGTCTACCCTCTTGGGAAACATGGTGGGGCTTAGGGTGGATTTTACCCTAAGAGATTGGCTCAACTCCGACGGGTGGGAGTTTGAGGTTTGTGAAGGACATAGGAGCAAAAGCTCTTGTATGCCCTTGAAATTTGGAGGAGAAGGGGAGGATATGATGAAAACCCTCTGGTTGAAATGGTGAAGGAATTGGAGGTAGTTAGGTACCTCGAAAGTTGAGATTTTGGAATAGGATAAACATGTAATTTAATTATTTTAAGCACTAAATCTAATCCAAAAATTATGAAACTCGGGAGGAGGGAGTTTTAGGATGTATTAGACTTATGGTAATTTTTCTGGAATTTTATGATTAATATATATTATACTTCATGTGTTAAAGAATTATTAGCCCAATTTATTGTTTCAATTATTTGGAGGCTTTACATTAATTATAATCAGTTAAAATTCTGGATTTAGATCTTGACTAGTAGAACATTGATCCCTGAATTTTTATAGAATTTTATGTTGAGTAAATCTAGTACTTTATTCACAAATGATAGAAAAGGCTTTTATGTTTAAAAAATTATTATGGATAGAACACTTGCTGGAAAATTATGAGACTTAGCCAGTGCAAATTTTAGGCCATAATCTTCATGTCATAAATTATTTAGAATTTTTTTGGAAGAATATTTTCTGTACTTGATTCATAAACTATAGAAATTAGAGATTATTTCCAAATAGCTTTTCAGGTCATTTTGATGATAGAAAATTATGATACTTAGGATTTAGCCTTCTGAGATAGCCTACTAATTATCGTAAATTTGCTGGACATCTTGCATGAATAATTAGGATAGTTCATGTTCAAACCGGTGGCCCTTGAGATTTTTCGAGGAATTTAATTAAATGCCAAATAAATTAGGAAAATTTCCATTTTCTGGATTTAGGTTATTTATACCAAGATAAGTCTCCAGTAAATAATTTAGGGCATTTGGATGAGTAATGGATCATTTCATAACCGGTTCGACATGTAGCCTAGGTCGGTCTGCATTTAGTAAATTGTGAAATGCAATGGGACATGATCCGATGAAGATATAAAGAGTAGTGAGTAGTGGTGATAGCTAGAGTTAAGAGGTGCTCGGGTTCGACGAAAGATCGTCTTCCCCGAGGAGTGGAAGGTTTAAAATCACCCTAGGATAGTCTAATGTAATACGAGAAGGAAATCGGGTAAAAGGGTAGACAACCAATAATAATAAGTGCCTTGCGAAAGGGAACTTCGGGCCGTAATGCACCGTCTTGGTTCCTAGTGCCCCTTGAGAGCCGTTCACGGGGTATACCGGGGGCAGTCCTGGGCTAACGTAAACTGTAATAATAAACTGGCAAGAGTAACTTAGTAACTAGGATTGCACCTTTCACAAACACTGTTGGCACAGGAAGATTGATGAGAGCTTCGGCTCGGTTGTTCTGGAGACGGACGGGATGGTCCGGGGAGCTTCGGCTCGGTTGGTTGGAGACGGACGTTTGGTCCGGGGAGCTTCGGCTCGGTTCTGTTTGTTTGCGATTAAACTTGCATGTGCATAAGATAGGAAAGTTAAGGTGGTGGGTCTTTCGATATCGGGGAGTTCGATTGCACCGACACCGATATTGTTGACTCGGCGAGGTGGTTAGCACTTCGCCAACAGAAGTCCGGTGCGCCAGCCGGCAAGAGTACGCAGGCGTCCGCTTAGTGCACCAAGCGTTGAGGCGTACGATAGGTCAGACCAGTGGTGCTTTTACTGGTTTTGAGGTGGGCGAGGCCCAACCCACCGCTTCCGTCTGCCACTACGGAGGTATCCTGGGAGGTAACGGCTTCGAAAGGGGGAACTAAAGGTCTGTGTGCACAGAGTCGGGTGTGTGAGTTGCACTTGCATGTTTCATCATACCCACTAACATGTCATAGCATAATCGATTCATTTAACCCTGACACCTAAAGTATAAGTGGTATGGGACGCTTATACATTAGGACCTGCAAAACGACCCCTTGGTCTATAAGCTTGTGTGGGCAAGTTTATAAATCAAAGGTTAATTTCAATATATAACAACCCTGCTGTTTGATAACCGACACCCCAAGGTATAAGTGGTATGGGACACTTATACGATGGGAGCCTTGCAAAAAATCCCTTTGCTTATGTGTTCTCGCATAAGTGAAGGTTTAAATTCTTATAATTGCTTTTCTTACTGTTAGACCTATTATAACCTTCATATAACTGCTCACCGAATACCACTTGCTAGATTAGTTTCCGCTGCCATCAGTTTTCATGTTTAATCTCCACCTTCATGTCCTTCCCTTTCTTCCTCTCCGCTCGGTAACTAGGAGCCATGGGGGAAGGGGTAGGGGATGATAGGGCTTAGTCTTTATGACTAACGGTTTTCGAACCGCATCATGTAGGGGATCGTGGAGCCCAGCATGGAGGAGCAGCCCCAGAGATCGGTGCGCCTAGAGATGGGGCAGTCTAGCTCCGGAGTTCACACAGCCGGGACCGTGAGTCTCGACCTTGAGTAGTTTACTGTTTCGTTTCCGCATGAGAGACTTGTAGTGAGGACATTTTGTACCGGGCATAAGCCCGTATTTTTAGTACTCTGATGATTTCTGTGGACACTCCCTTCGTGGAGCTTTATTATATATATGTGATTTTTATTATTGTGGACTGCATTGCTCTTACTTCAATAATTGTGCTACTTTCTGTGATCGAAATTGGCCGGCAGAATCGGCGCCTTGTGGTGATGACCCTTCGGGACGTGAAGGAGTCACCGCAAAGCGGCGGTTCTGGGCCTAAGACCCCGGTGGTTGAAAAAAGAAAAAAAAGGGGGGGGGTCTTACAAGTGGTATCAGAGGAAAACATCGATCAGAAGGAAGTAGCACTCCACAAACCCTCGGTCACCCCCGCTCGAGTTTAGTTTGGGGACAAACTAAGCAGCGGAAGCAGTGGTGTGCCCATATGGGGATCACATATAATTTGTCCACCTTTATGTAGTATTTGAACGTTTTCTCAGCATGAGTTTTTGTTACGCAGCCTCCAGCACGGACTACGCCTCAGGGTGGAGTTCCACAGGCTCAGGATGTTGCACCACCCCCACCGGCCCCCACTCCTTTCCTTCAGTCAGACATGGGACAGACCCTGACTGCCATTCTGGAGGCCTTCAGGGCCCAGCAGGTTCCGGCCCCGCAGCCAAATCCGGGGGCCAACTGGCTAAGCATCTTCCGGGGACTGGCTCCCCCGTCCTATTTGGGGACAGAGTCGGCTGTTCGGACGGAAGAGTGGCTAGATATCATGTATGAGATGCTGACCGGGATTCGGTGTCCATGGGAGGAGAAGGTGGCTCTGGTTGTCTCCTGCCTGGAGTCCCATGCAAAGAGGTGGTGGAAGACGCTGTTGGACACGACCTTTGCTGATAGGGAGGTTGCGGAGATTACTTGGGAGGAGTTCAGGGCCGCACTACTGGAGCATTTCGTTCCGCAGTCGGCTAGGGATGACTTGGAGGAGCGGTTCTTATAGCTGAAGCAGGGTACTCGGACCGTGGTGGAGTACCATCGAGAGTTTGACCACCTGGCTCGATACGCAGATTCCTACCAGCTGGACGAGGCAGGGTATATCAGGAGGTTCTACAAGGGCCTACGTGAGGACTTGAGGGAGGCCCTCTTGTTTGTATCTGACGGGCCCATCTCCCGGATTTTGGAGATGGCCAAAAGGATTGAGGCAGATTGGCACACCACCCGGGGCCGGAAACGGCCAGCAGAGGATCAGGGATGAAGAGGAAGGAATGACCAGCGGCGGGGTGCTGTACCAGAGGGGAGGAGGACAGAGGACCAGCCTCGTCAGGACGTGAGGCCGGAGCCGAGGGAACAGGTGGTATTGGCCCCTCCACCCCTTCGGATGCAGGAGATGCCGAGACCCGGGGGAATGGCGTATCCCCCAGAGTGCTACTTTTGTCATCAGATTGGGCACATTCGGAGGAACTGCCCCATGAGGGGGGCACCACCTCCAGCACATCAGGGCGGCCCACCAGCTCAGCATTACGAAGGCCGAGGACGCGGCCGCGGTCGAGGATACCAGGGGGAAGATCGTAGACAGGGAAGAGAGCAGGTATATGCCTTGGACCTTGCACAGCCGCGGAACCCGGAGCAGGTCATCGCAGGTATGCCGAAATGCTTCTTTGTTTTCATAGAATTTCCCCTTTAAGTTGTTAAAACTTTGAATCGCACTAGATTGATAGCAAGGAAAGTAAAAACTCATTATAGAACCCTAAGATATCTAATCACCCCAGGTATAGTCTTCATCAGCGGCAAGCCTGCCCGCACGCTATTTGATACTGGAGCTACTCACTCCTTTGTGTCGGAGTCGTTCGTGGAAGGATTGGAAGGTGTGGAGCGGTTCACAGGCTCGAGGATGAGGGTGCGACTACCGGATGGATCTGAGCTCCTTACCACGGATCACTGCAATATGGAGGCGGAGATTGGTGGAAAAGCGTTCGAGGCTCCAGCGACGATTTTGAAGCTGACGGACTACGACCTGATCCTGGGCATGGTATGGCTGCACTGGAACTATGCCCAGATTGACTGCCAGGCAAAGAGGATCACCGTGAGACACGGGGACTCTTTCATTACCATCGAAGGTATAAGACCTGTCTCTCGTATACTCTTATCTTCGGTACAGGCCGTTAAGGCCCATCTGCAGGGAGAGGAGGTCTATCAGATTCTTTTTGAGATGGCGGAAGTTAAGGAGTCGGTGACGGACATCCCGGTGGTGCGAGATTTTGCTGACGTCTTTCCAGAGAAACTACCAGGATTACCTCCACACCGAGAGCAGGATTTTCAGATACAGCTTGTGCCCGGGGCCAAGCCGGCGTCTAGGGCCCTTTATCGGATGGACCCAAAGGAGTTGGCAGAGTTTCGGACTCAGTTGCAGGAATTAGTTGAGGCAGGTTTTGTTAGACCGAGTTCCTCGCCATGGGGAGCTCCGGTTCTGTTCGTGAAGAAGAAGGATGGGACACTCCGCCTGTGCATCGATTATCGAGCACTAAACAGGCTGACCGTCTGGAATACCTATCCGCTCCCACGGATAGACGAATTATTCGACCAGCTGGAGGGGGCCCATTATTTCTCGAAGCTGGACTTGAGATCAGGATACTACCAGCTGCGGATCCAGGAGGAGGATATCCCGAAGACGGCCTTTAGTAGCAGATATGGCCTGTATGAGTTCACCGTGATGCCCTTTGGGCTCACGAATGCTCCGTCGGCGTTCATGAGTCTCATGAACCGGGTTTTCGAGGCTTACTTGGATGTGTTCGTCATAGTGTTCATAGACGACATCCTGATCTACTCTAGGACGGAGGAGGAGCACACTCGGCATCTGGCACTGACTTTGGAGAGGTTGCGGGAGCATCGCCTTTATGCAAAATTCAGCAAGTGTCAGTTCTGGTTGAAGGAGGTGGCCTTCCTAGGCCACATCATCAGCGGAGCCGGGTTATCAGTAGATCCAGCAAAGATTCGGGCAGTTCGTGATTGGCCGCAGCTGAGGACAGCCACCGATGTACGCAGTTTCTTGGGACTTGCCGGTTACTACCGGAAGTTCGTGGAGGGGTTCTCTCGGATTGCCCTCCCCCTCACATCTTTGACAAAGAAGGAGGCACCTTTTGTTTGGACCCCGCAGTGCCAGGCGGCTTTCCAGGAGCTGAAGGACCGACTCATCTCTGCCCCTATTCTGGCCCTTCCATCCGGAAAGGAGGGATTCCAGGTGTATACCGACGCATCATATCAAGGGATGGGAGCGGTGCTGATGCAGAACGGACATGTCATAGCATATGCCTCCCGCCAGCTGAAGATCCATGAGAGGAACTACCCGGTGCACGAACTCGAGATGGGAGCGGTCGTTTTTGCTCTGAAGGTCTGGCGTCATTACCTTTATGGAGTCCACTGCGATATCTTCTCCGATCACAAGAACTTGAAATACGTGGACACTCAGAAGGAGCTGAATATCAGGCAGAGGCGCTGGGTGGAGTTCTTAGCAGATTATCAGTATGAGATGCACTACCACCCAGGGAAGGCAAATGTGGTGGCCGACGCGTTGAGTCGGAGAGCGGCCACTTCCGAAGCTGGGCCCCAGGTTATGTCTATGGAGCTAGTCCAGTCATTCAGAGATATGCAGATATCCCTAGTGTCCGAGGATGACCCAGATCTGTATAGGGAGTATCTGGCATCGATAATGGCCATTGACGATATTCGGGATCGCATTCGGGACGGACAGAGGACAGATGCGGGGGCAGAGCCGATGTTCCGAGCTTTGGAGGAAGGTTCGACAGGGGATTATTCCCTGAGGGATGGTTTGCTCCACTTCAGAGGCAGAGTATATATACCCGCAGAAGGCCAGATCCGAGAGGATATTTTGACGGAGGCGCATTGCAGCCGGTACTCCGTGCACCCGGGGATCACAAAGATGACCGCTGATCTGAAGAGGACGATGTTTTGGCCAGGCATGAAGAAGGACATTACGTACTTCGTGACCCATTGCGAGGCGTGTCAGTTGGTGAAGGCGGAGTGCAGGAACCCCGCAGGACTATTGCAGCCACTCCCGGTGCCGGAGTGGAAATTTGACGACATAGCGATGGATTTTATACATGGTCTTCCCCGGTCTCGGACAGGGAACGACTCGATTTGGGTGATTGTCGATCGGTTGACGAAGGTGGCCCGCTTTATACCGATCAGGAAGGACGATTCGGTGGGAGTGCTGGTACGGAAGTTTGTGGAGCAGTATGTCCGATATCATGGCGTGCCCCGGACGATAGTGTCGGACCGCGATGGACGGTTTACATCCAGGAGTGGCGGTCAGTGCAGGCATATTTGGGCACCCGGTTGACTTTTAGCACGGCCTTCCACCCTCAGACAGATGGGCAGACCGAGCGCACCAACAGGACCTTGGAGGATCTACTACGATTGTGTATACTGGACCGAGGGGAGCCGTGGGAGAAGATGTTACCGTTGGTCGAGTTCTCCTATAATAACAGCTACCAGTCCAGCATCAGGATGGCACCTTATGAAGCCCTGTATGGAAGAAAATGTAGGACCCCGCTTTCTTGGGTTCAAGACGAGGATCCGAAGCTGTTGGGATCGGATTTTGTGGAAGATACCGAGGCTCAGGTGAGACTGATCAGAGAAAGGATGTTGGAGGCGCAGAGCAGACAGGCTAAATACTATGACGCCCGGCATCGTTAGGTGGAGTTTCGGGTAGGGGATCGAGTGTTCTTGAAGATCCGGCCCATGCACGGAGTCTCACGGGTGCGCGGTCGGAGGAAGAAACTCAGCCCTAGGTATATGGGCCCTTACCGGATCCTGGAGCGGATCGGACCCCTAGCCTACAGGCTAGAGTTGCCACCGGAGCTGGCAGCTCTACACGACGTCTTCCACATCTCTTTGCTGAGAAGGGCTCTACTACGCCCGGAGCAGCGGATTATGACCACCGAAGGGCCGGTAGCTTCAGACCGATCTGTTCACTTGGAGCCGGTTCGGATCGACGACAAAGGAGTGCGGACCTTGCGCCGCAAAAAGATCCCCTTAGTCAAGGTTCTGTGGAGAAATCACGGTCAGGAGGAGCACACCTGGGAACCGCAGGATCTGATGAGGCAAAGATACCCGGAGTTGTTCAGTCAGGTACATCTCACCACCTCTCGGTATACTATAGATTGCCTTCTTGTTTTGGAATGTTAAGACTAGATACGGAATATCCAGGACCTAGGCATGCGCACTTAATCAGAAAGGTAGGGGCTAATCTTTTGTTTATTGGGGAGATTGTCTTCGTTATCAGACGAGCAGTCGCCTGAACCCAATAGAAAGATCGTATGGGATGTTACAAGTTTAATTTATTCCGAAAGAAATCCCCATAGGCTCAACCTCAATTTCGGGGACGAAATTTTTGTTTTGTTTATTGGGATTTGTAACATCCCATTTCCGGCTAGACCCCTAGGAGTCGGTTGGTCGAGTCAGAACCCTAGGGAGCACAAAAAGTGAAAATAAATCGATTGAGTTTTCGGGTCAAGGGTTGGTCACGCCCGTGACCAACCCGTCACGCCCGTGACTTGGGCGTGACTACTTCGACGATCGTCGATCTCCACGAGATGATCGTCGAACGCGCTGTCTGGGCATGTCACGCCCGTGACCAAGATGTCACGCCCGTGACTAGGGGCGTGACCCCATTGACGATCGTCGATCGCCGTGAGACGATCGTCGAGCTTGCGTCCCGGGCATGTCACGCCCGTGACATGGGTGTCACGCCCGTGACCTAGGGCGTGACCAGCCTTCGACGATCGTCGAACTCAATTCGACGATCGTCGACCTCGAAATTTGCCGTCCGGGCATGTCACGCCCGTGACCTAGAGGCCACGCCCGTGACCCAGGGCGTGACCAGCCTTCGACGATCGTCGATCTCAATTCGACGATCGTCGACCAGAAATCTGCCGTTCGGGCCTGTCACGCCCGTGACACAGGTGTCACGCCCGTGACCTTCGATCGACGGTCGTCGATCTCAGTTCGACGATCGTCGAACCCAGAATGGGCTACCCGGGCCTGTCACGCCCGTGACCTATGTGTCACGCCCGTGACATTGGCCGAAACGGCGGTTCAGGCCCGAAATAATTCTAACACGCGTGGAAATAAATGCTGGTTTTGGAAGTTACACCAGGAGTAACTTCCGGCCGTTTTCCTTCTGTAATTATATAATAAATAAGGAAAAGGTGGTCCAATAGAAAATCGCCAGCTGGACACACCTGTTCAGTTCCGCCGTTTCTTATCCCTTCTCTGTAACCGAAACGTTAAAAGGGAGGAGCCTTCATGACCATTAAGGCTTAAACTATTCACCTTCCCGCTTTTCTGACTTATAAAAGCCAACCTGGAACCAGAGGAGAAGGTTACACGCCCAAGTAAATGGAGCAGATCCTTGTTCTTGCTGTAAGAGGAGTTCAGCAACGCCACCACCGCGCCATGGCACCCCGTCGCTCTTCTCGCCTTCAAACCGCGAACAAGGTCCTCCTCTACTCCTTCTTTTCATGGATAGATCTTAGGATTCTTAGAAAATAGGTTCGCGCTCAACGGAGCCGGATCCATCTCTCGTTTTCATGGAAAAAAAAACATGAAAAAGGTATTTTGAGTTCGTCGGAAACCGCCACCTCCGGCGGCCAAACCACCGCCGACCGCTAGCCATCGCCTCAACGGAGGTGGTGGTGGTGGTGGCTGGCCAGGGAAGTGACCGGACGGCCGGCAACGGATCACGGAAACGTTACAGGGAAAATGTTTTCCTGTGTCTGTTCGGGTTCATGAAGAAGATGAACAGTAGGATAAACTTTATAATATATTGATTGTTATAAATTACAAATGGGAAAAATGCGTTATTTGAACATATTTTTGGGGCTGTAAACGAGGCACTTAGAGGCCGAATTAGGAAAAATGACCAGTCACAAAAGTTGTAGCCCTCTGGGTCTACTTTAATTTAAAATTGATTTTATTCAATTTGGGTGAGTGGTTTGACCACAGCACTCATTTTGGTGGGATCAAGACCTAGGCTAACCAGAAATTGAAATGGTTGCCCACGGTTCATAACATGTCCACATGACTTGAAATTTGGACTGGAGATCTATAATATGTGTATCGAGAGGCTGTCCAAAAATGAGAATTTTTGGAGAACTTTTGCCTAAAGTTTTTGTAAAAATTTAATAAACAATATAAAATTAATTAGGAGATGAAATTAAGCCCAAACTCCCCCAAATTTTGGGTGGTGGTCCCTGGAATCAATATTAAGATCTGTACAAAATTTCAACTCGATTGGTCGAGTTTTGAATAGGGAATTATCAAGTCCTAGATAGGTCTTGGTGAGGGGTACTTTGGGGAAAAGTGCAATTGGAGATGGGTGGACAAATCTCCTCAAGAGAGGCTGAAGTTGTTGGCCACTGATTTGTTGAGTCTATGTCTACCCTCTTGGGAAACATGGTGGGGCTTAGGGTGGATTTTACCCTAAGAGATTGGCTCAACTCCGACGGGTGGGAGTTTGAGGTTTGTGAAGGACATAGGAGCAAAAGCTCTTGTATGCCCTTGAAATTTGGAGGAGAGGGGGAGGATATGATGAAAACCCTCTGGTTGAAATGGTGAAGGAATTGGAGGTAGTTAGGTACCTCGAAAGTTGAGATTTTGGAATAGGATAAACATGTAATTTAATTATTTTAAGCACTAAATCTAATCCAAAAATTATGAAACTCGGGAGGAGGGAGTTTTAGGATGTATTAGACTTATGGTAATTTTTCTGGAATTTTATGATTAATATATATTATACTTCATGTGTTAAAGAATTATTAGCCCAATTTATTGTTTCAATTATTTGGAGGCTTTACATTAATTATAATCAGTTAAAATTCTGGATTTAGATCTTGACTAGTAGAACATTGATCCCTGAATTTTTATAGAATTTTATGTTGAGTAAATCTAGTACTTTATTCACAAATGATAGAAAAGGCTTTTATGTTTAAAAAATTATTATGGATAGAACACTTGCTGGAAAATTATGAGACTTAGCCAGTGCAAATTTTAGGTCATAATCTTCATGTCATAAATTATTTAGAATTTTTTTGGAAGAATATTTTCTGTACTTGATTCATAAACTATAGAAATTAGAGATTATTTCCAAATAGCTTTTCAGGTCATTTTGATGATAGAAATTATGATACTTAGGATTTAGCCTTCTGAGATAGCCTACTAATTATCATAAATTTGCTGGACATCTTGCATGAATAATTAGGATAGTTCATGTTCAAACCGGTGGCCCTTGAGATTTTTCGAGGAATTTAATTAAATGCCAAATAAATTAGGAAAATTTCCATTTTCTGGATTTAGGTTATTTATACCAAGATAAGTCTCCAGTAAATAATTTAGGGCATTTGGATGAGTAATGGATCATTTCATAACCGGTTCGACATGTTGCCTAGGCCGGTCTGCATTTAGTAAATTGTGAAATGCAATGGGACATGATCCGATGAAGATATAAAGAGTAGTGAGTAGTGGTGATAGCTAGAGTTAAGAGGTGCTCGGGTTCGACGAAAGATCGTCTTCCCCGAGGAGTGGAAGGTTTAAAATCACCCTAGGATAGTCTAATGTAATACGAGAAGGAAATCGGGTAAAAGGGTAGACAACCAATAATAATAAGTGCCTTGCGAAAGGGAACTTCGGGCCGTAATGCACCGTCTTGGTTCCTAGTGCCCCTTGAGAGCCCTTCACGGGGTATACCGGGGGCAGTCCTGGGCTAACGTAAACTGTAATAATAAACTGGCAAGAGTAACTTAGTAACTAGGATTGCACCTTTCACAAACACTGTTGGCACAGGAAGATTGATGAGAGCTTCGGCTCGGTTGTTCTGGAGACGGACGGGATGGTCCGGGGAGCTTCGGCTCGATTGGTTGGAGACGGACGTTTGGTCCGGGGAGCTTCGGCTCGGTTCTGTTTGTTTGCGATTAAACTTGCATGTGCATAAGATAGGAAAGTTAAGGTGGTGGGTCTTTCGATATCGGGGAGTTCGATTGCACCGACACCGATATTGTTGACTCGGCAAGGTGGTTAGCACTTCGCCAACAGAAGTCCGGTGCGCCAGCCGGCAAGAGTACGCAGGCGTCCGCTTAGTGCACCAAGCGTTGAGGCATACGATAGGTCAGACCAGTGGTGCTTTTACTGGTTTTGAGGTGGGCGAGGCCCAACCCACCGCTTCCGTCTGCCACTACGGAGGTATCCTGGGAGGTAACGGCTCCGAAAGGGGGAACTAAAGGTCTGTGTGCACAGAGTCGGGTGTGTGAGTTGCACTTGCATGTTTCATCATACCCACTAACATGTCATAGCATAATCGATTCATTTAACCCTGACACCTAAAGTATAAGTGGTATGGGACGCTTATACATTAGGACCTGCAAAACGACCCCTTGGTCTATAAGCTTGTGTGGGCAAGTTTATAAATCAAAGGTTAATTTCAATATATAACAACCCTGCTGTTTGATAACCGACACCCCAAGGTATAAGTGGTATGGGACACTTATACGATGGGAGCCTTGCAAAAGATCCCTTTGCTTATGTGTTCTCGCATAAGTAAAGGTTTAAATTCTTATAATTGCTTTTCTTACTGTTAGACCTATTATAACCTTCATATAACTGCTCACCGAATACCACTTGCTAGATTAGTTTCCGCTGCCATCAGTTTTCATGTTTAATCTCCACCTTCATGTCCTTCCCTTTCTTCCTCTCCGCTCGGTACCTAGGAGCCATGGGGGAAGGGGTAGGGGATGATAGGGCTTAGTCTTTATGACTAACGGTTTTCGAACCGCATCATTTAGGGGATTGTGGAGCCCAGCATGGAGGAGCAGCCCCAGAGATCGGTGCGCCTAGAGATGGGGCAGTCTAGCTCCGGAGTTCACACAGCCGGGACCGTGAGTCTCGACCTTGAGTAGTTTACTGTTTCGTTTCCGCATGAGAGACTTGTAGTGAGGACATTTTGTACCGGGCATAAGCCCGTATTTTTAGTACTCTGATGATTTCTGTGGACACTCCCTTCGTGTAGCTTTATTATATATATGTGATTTTTATTATTGTGGACTGCATTGCTCTTACTTCAATAATTGTGCTACTTTTTGTGATCGAAATTGGCCGGCAGAATCGGCGCCTTGTGGTGATGACCCTTCGGGACGTGAAGGAGTCACCGCAAAGCGGCGGTTCTGGGCCTAAGACCCCGGTGGTTGAAAAAAGAAAAAAAAAAGGGGGGGTCTTACATTTTCTCTATTCCCTGTCATATGTTTGGAGCAACCACTATCCAAATACCACTTGTCCTGAGTGATAGGATAGGTCTTCACCTACAGTGAGTTAAGTTAAACATTGTGGACCCAGGTAACCTTGGGTCCATTATTCTTCACATAATAAAAACTAGAAATAAAAGAATAAGCAGGTTGGGGTTTATAACCTAAAGGGTAAGATCTCCTAGGTGGGATGCTCCATGCGGTTAATGGGTCCACAAATCTAGGGTTTCTATTCATATTAAGGTTTCTAGGGTTCTGATTATAATTTTGAAATTCATGTTAAAAACGTCGATCGGCGTTCGACGATGGATGCACAGATCGTCGATCTTCGTTCGACCACTGAGCATGCGATCGTCGAGCAGCATTCGACGCTTTTTATATTTCCTTAATTTTTTGTTTTCTCTTTTCTCTCTTAGCTTTATTTAAGGCTTGATTAACTTGTCTTACTTGCTCAGTGTTCTTTATCCCATCAGCTGAGATAAAGTTCACTAGAGTTGAAAGATGATTTTTAAGGATAATTGGGGGTTCACAAGATGAAGCTCCTAAGCCTAGCTTATTATTGCCTGACCTAGTGTTTGTCATGTTGGTAATTTCTAGCAACTTAAAGCTTCTACCATTCAGAGATTATTCTAACCTTTTTGACTTAGCTAATTCATTCTTAAGAAACTTTATTTCTTCACTGGATTTAGTGAGTTCTGCTGTTAACCTAATGTTTTCATTAGAGATAAATTCAGATTCAGCAAGCTTATTTCTAAGGTCCTTAATTTCCTTTTCAGAACTAATTAAATCTAAACACAGATTTAAAATCTGATTTAAATTCAGCAGATGTAAAATCGTAAGAAGACAATACCTCATCTTCTATTGGCATTTCTTTATCAGAATCTGAGCTCTCTGCAGCTGAGTGATTGCTGTAGGCATCAATTGCCATTAGGCAAATTTCCTTTGCCTTCTTCTCTTCCTCATCCTCACTAGAGCTTGAGGAGGAAGATTTCTCATCAGAATCGCTCCAGGTTTCAACAACGAAACCTCTCTCCTTCTTTTTGTTATTGTAGGAGGAGGGCTTGGAATGCTTCTTGTGTTGTTCTTTTTCCTTCCTTTTCTCTTTATTCTTTTCCTCTGGACACTCTGGTAGAATATGTCCAGGCTTCCTGCAACCATAGCAAATTATTTCTCTAGCAGGAGAACGATCATACCTTGGTTTATCTTCATATCGTGAAGATTTCTTTCTGAAGTCTTTTCTTCCAATTTTGAGAAACCTCTTGGCAAATAATGCCATTATTTCCTCATTGGATTGGCTTCCTTCAGAAGCTTTAGCAGCTTTGAGAGCAAGAGATTGCTCTTTTCTTATTGGAGTTGGAGTCTTTGCTTCAGCCTCAACTTCCCTGGTCTTCAGCACTTGCTCAAAAGACTTGAGCTTGCCAAGGAGAGCTTCTATTGATATTTCATTTGTACTTCTGGCCTCCTTGATAGGCCAGATCCTCAGATCCCATATGCTAGGGAAGCACATAAGAATCTTATCATTGACCTCTGCCAATGATATATCCTTGTCAATAGTCCTCAGCTCATTGATGATTGAGCTGAGCCGAGTGTACATTGCTTCAACTGATTCAGCATCAGTTTTCTTGAAGTTTTGATACTGGGAGATAAGGTTGGACCTTCTGTCCTTCCTTTCATCAGCTGAACCAGCTACAATCTGGTTCAGTGTATCCCACATAGCTTTTGCTGAGGGACAGTCAGTAACTTTCTGGAATACTTTATCAGACATTGTCTGAGCCAGAATATTCATTGCTTTGGCATCTACTATCTTTGCCTTTTTTGTATTCATCGTTGTAATCTGGAGGAGCCACTGCACTCACATCAGTTGATGATGAAGCAGTAGCTGCAGCAGGTGCTCTTGGTGGTCCTGTCAAAATAGAATCAAAAATACTCTCATCAATAGAGTTCATATATAACTTAATCCTTGCCTTCCAGATGCTAAACTTAGCTAAGTTGCATGTTGGAGGTCTAATGCTAGAGTAATCCTTGGACTGGGCCATGAAGTGAATATCTATAAGCTTGGTATCTATCAGGATCTTGTGACTCAGGTGTTAGCCTGCACAGTCAGTCAACCTCCCTCTGATACCAATTGAAAGTGATGATAGATACAACTCTAGTGGGGGGGGGTGAATAGAGTATTCAATAATTATGATACCCTACTCAACTCAATTAGAGTTAATTTGCGGAATTAGTTTATAGATATTGATAACCCTAGAGCCTAACACAAAGTATAGTGCACAAGAGAGAGCTAACTATAATTACAGTTAAGCTTGGGATCCTATCACAGCAACTAGCAATCCTGGTTAATTCTACTCACAGCCACAGTACAATGAATTAAATAAACAGCACAGACAACACAAGAAATTTTATAGTGGTTCCCTCTAAATAGGTACGTCCACTCTTCTACCTCCCTGGTAGGAATCCACTACAGGTTTTTGTTCAGGTGCCCTGCCACCAACTGATCTGCTTCAGGTAGATCAAGTAGACCCTTTGAGCTTTTGATCAGGAGCTCAATATCCAACACAGGTTTTTGATCAGGTGCCCTGCCACCAAGGGTTCAGTTTTGAAGGGAGTAATAACCCTTTGTACAGGAGGTTGAGAGAGTTAAGGCTTCTTCTCTATTGTTAAACAGGTTAGAGAAGCTAGTGGATTGCATAGAGCTAGATAGCACTAAAGAATCAAGGCTCCCCCTGGCTTAGAGAATATCCAGGTAGGAGTCTTGCTTCAGGGTGCAGGAACTCTTCTGAACTAAGACAAAGAATTGTCTTGAGGTTCTGAAGGAGAAGCTTGAAGAAGATTCTTGATTGGGAACAGGTGTTCTTCTTCAAACAACTTCCTTTCTTCTTCTTCTTCTTCTGAAGGCCTCTGAGTGAAAGTCTTCCTGTAAGCAGGATGAACTCAGGATGAAGAAGAATGCAGAAGAGCTTTGATCTTCTCAGATGAATATGAAATTTTGAGAGATGTAGAACTTTCTTGCTTTTTCTCTACTACTATGCTGCTGAGTGTAAATGTTCTATATCAGTTATATTATCTTCTTTCAAAAAGAAGCTCTTTTTATATGAGCCTTTGCAACGGCTTTAATTTGATTTTGAATCTTTGTCTTCTTCTGGCATCAGCAATCTGGGCTGCAAAAAGCATAAAGCAAAAACAAATCCTGCAGGCAGACATACTATAAGAGGATAAAGCTTTCTAAGAAGCTGCATAACCAATCAGATAAGAAGGGTGCAGGAAAAAGGTCACATCAGAAAGAACTCTTTACAACAAGAAAAGACTTTCTGAGTCTAACGGCTATAAAGGACAGCCTGGCAGATAAAGCAGAATTTGCATTTCAACTAATAAAACAAAACACTTTGTCAGATAAAGATTGGCTCATGCATAAGGAATGGAGCAGAGATTGCATGGAAATAATATCATAAATTAACTGAAATAATATGCCAAATAAATATGAAATAAATCATAGAATAGAAGAGGACAAAATTATTAAAGACATACAGCAAAATGTCGAACGACCCTCGGAGATCGTCAACCGAAGCACAGAGATCGTCGACCTATCAGACAGATAGTCGAACGATATAGATAGTCGAGCTACCCAAACAGATAGTCGAACTATCATAACAGATAGTCGAACTATCATAACAGATAGTCGAACTATCAGATAGTCGATCTATCAAGACAGATAGTCGAACTACCAAAGCAAAACAGATAGTCGACCTATCAAACAGATAGTCAAACTATCAAAGAAAACAGATAGTCGACCTATCAAACAGATTGTCGAACTATCAAAGAAAACACATAGTCGACCTATCAAACAGATAGTCGAACTATCAAAGAAAATAGATAGTCGACCTATAAAACAGATAGTTGAACTATCAAAGAAAACAGATAGTCGTCCTATCAAACAGATAGTCGAACTATGAAAGAAAACAGATAGTCGACCTATCAAATAGATAGTCGAACTATCAAAGAAAACAGATTTTCGACCTATCAAACAGATAGTCGAACTATCAAAGAAAGCAGATAGTCGACCTATCAAACAGATAATCGAACTATCAAAGAAAACAGATAGTCGACCTATCAAACAGATAGTCGAACTATCAAAGAAAACAGATAGTCGACCTATCAAACAGATAGTCGAACTATCAAAGAAAGCAGATAGTCGACTTATCAAACAGATAGTCGAACTATCAGATAGTTGAACTATCCAAGCAGATAGTCGAACTATCAAGCAACACAGATAGTCGACCTATCAAACAGATAGTCGAACTATCAGATAGTTGAACTATCCAAGCAGATAGTTGAACTATCAAGAAATCTGTCTGGTTAAAAGACGTCGAGCGGGGTTCGACGATCGGCGACGCACATTCCACAGAACGTCGAGTTACCAAGAGTTGAACTAACTCAGAGATAGACGATCTGCTGACAGACAAACATCGACCAACTGATAGACGATTGTCGAACAGTCGATAGACGATAGTCGAGCGGCGTTCGACCATAGTCGAACAAAAAACAACTTAACCAAATTTTCATCTGGAAAAGTGACAACTCTAAACTAGAGCAAACTAACTAAACAACTAACCTTTGACCATAAATAAATCTTGGGTCAAGAGATAGAAAGAGAGTACTGAACTCAAATCAAAACTAGGGTACCAACACAGATCATCAATCCTTGGGATCGGATACTTATTCTTCTGCATTAGCTTATTCAACTCCCGGTAATCAATACAGAGTCGTAAGCTTCCGTCCTTCTTCTTAACAAAGAGGACCGGCGTGCTCCAAGGCGACGAACTTGGATGCACATAACCTTTCTCTAATAGCTCTTGAAGCTGTACTTTAAGTTCTGCCATCTCCTTATGCGCTAACCGATACGGAGAGCGTGACACAGGTTTTGCACCTAGCACTAGCTCAATGGTGAAGTCAATCTCTCGCTATGGTGGAGCTCTAGGGAGATCTTCAGGGAATACGTCAGGAAACTTAGATACAACCAGGATGTTGTCCAGACCATGCTTGGGCTTTGAACCCTCCACTAAAGTGAGAAACATCTCCGCACCACTACAAACTGCCTTAACCACTTGGAGAGAAAACATCAAAGTCTTGCTTGACCCCTTCAAGCCTGAGAACGTCATCTCCCGATCTATATCTAGTCCTAATATGGCAACCTTACGGTTGCAATCAATGTATGTACGCTGCTTTGAAAACCAGTCCATTCCAAAGATCACATCGAACTCCACTATCAGCAGTATTGACCAGGGTTAAGAAGACCTGATTCATAGGTGTAACATCCCATTTCCGGCTAGACCCCTAGGAGTCGGTTGGTTGTGGTAGAACCCTGGGGAGCCCAGAAATCGAAATAAAGCGACCAAGAATTCAGGTCACGTGTTGGTCACGCCCGTGACCGACCCGTCACGCCCGTGATATAGGGCATGACCACCTTCGACGATCGTCGATTTCAGCTCGACGGTCGTCGGCCAGGAATTGGCCACACGGGCATGTCACGCCCGTGACTCGCAATGACACGCCCGTGACAAAGGGCGTGACCACGTTCGACGATCGTCGATTTCAGTTCGACGGACGTCGACCTAGAATCAGTCACCAGGCATGTCACGCCCGTGACCCTCAATGTCACGCCCGTGACATAGGGCGTGACCACGCTTGACGATCGTCGATCCCAATTCGATGATCGTCGACCCAGAATTTGGCCACACGGGCCAGTCACGCCCGTGACCCGGGTGTCACGCCCGTGACCACCCTTCGACGATCGTCGATCTCTGTTTGATGATCGTTGAACCCAGAATTGGCTAACCGGGCCTATCACGCCCGTGACCTATGTGTCACGCCCGTGACCAAGGCCGAAACGACAGCCAGACTGGAAATTTCCGTAACCGACGTCATAATAAATTCTGATTATGGGAATGAAAACCAAGGGTATTTATGGGCCGTTTCCTACTTTAATTATTTAAATAATTAAGGAAATGTTGGTCCAATAGGAAATCGCCACCTGGCGAGCACCTCTTCATCTCCAGCGTTTCAACTGCCATTCGTCATAACCGAAACGTCATTAAGGGAATTATTAATGGCCGCGGACGTTTCATCCTTTCCCCTCCCCACTTGCTGATCTATAAAAGACTCCTAAGAGCAAGAGGAAAAGGTTACACTCTCCCTCAAACTGTTTCAGATTTTCCCCCTTGCTGTTGAAGAACTTCCGGCGACGCCACCACCGCGCCAATGGCTTCCCGACGCTCTGCACGCCTTTAGCCCGCGAACAAGGTCCTCCCCTCCCTCTTCTTCTGCGGATAGATCTTAGAAATCGTTAGGAGAGATATCGGGCTCAAAAGAGAAAGATCGGGTGAGCGTATTCGTGGTTTTTCGAAAATTTCATGGTGGCGGGTTCGCCGGAAATCGCCTCTCTGGCGGCCGTGCCGCGCCCGACGATAGCCCTCACCTCAACCGAGGTGGTGGTGGTGGTGGCCGGCCAGGGAGATGGCTGGATGGCCGGGAAATAGCTTGGAAAAGCTACAGGAAATTAGGTTTTTAGGGCTCTGTTTTGGGTTGTAGAAGAAAATGAACAGTGCCGTTAAATTAGATTTTTTATTTTTAAAACAATTTCTGAATGAAATATCTGTCATTTTAAATAATTTGGGAAAAATTTCTAGAGGCTCCTATAGGAAAAGTGATCAACATAGAAAATGTATCCCTTGAAGTCTAGTTTAATTTAAAATTGATTTCACTCAATTTAGAATCCTGGTTAGACCATAGCACCCTTTTTGGTGAGGTCTATCCAGAGGGCCGTCTGGACCTTAGAAAAATTCCCCACTCTAAACCAGTCATCAAAATGACTTGAAATTTAGGGTGTGGCCTAATCTTACCTATATCTAGGTGCTATCCAAAAATGAGAATTTTTGGGAAATATTTTTCTATAGTTTTGAGAAAAATTCAATAATCCTAGTTTAATTTAATTAGATTGTTAAATAATTTCCAAACCCTCCCAAATTTTGGTGAGTGGTCCCTGGGTTCACCATAAGGTTCTGTATAATTTTTCATCTCATTTGGAGATGGTTGGGATTAGAAATGATCAACCCTAAGTTTTGCCCTAATAAGGGGTCTTAGGTTAAAAGTGCACTTTTGAGATTTAAGTGGTCAGATCACCTCAACAGAGGCTGAGATTTTTACCACTAGCTAGTAATATTCTCTAGCACCTCCCCTCATAGAGTTTGAGGTGGATCGGCGTAAGTTTGCCCTAAGAACCACGACCAAACCCTAAGGATGGATCTTGGTGGTTTGTGAAGGTCATGTGGTCAAATGACCTTGGATTGACCCGAAATTGGGTGAAGAGAACCATAGGACCAATATAGTTCTCTGGATGAAATCTTAGTAGATTTTGAGACCGTTGGGATACCTAAAAATCTAACCCTAGTTTAGGGTGCAAAACTTGTAGAGATAGGAAATGACACTAAATCACATTGAAAAGTGTTGAGATTTGGATAGAGTGAATTATAGGAATGGCACAAGCTCTGGATATTTTACTATGAATTTTAAGATTATTATTTTGGGTACTTCATTAACGATTTAGTAGCTTGTATGATTCGCTTAGAAAATTTATTATGGATTACACACTTCCTGGAAATTGATGAAATTTAGACAGAGAACGTTTATTATGGTTTTAAATCTCTGTGAATTTTTATGAGATTTTTGGAAGTTTAATTCTAAGGCTTGCTTCATTAAGTATGTTTTATCTTGATTATTTGATTAAATCTTTAGTGGTGTTTAGAAAGCTAGTAAAATTATGATTCTTTGCACAAAGATCTTTTATATGTCATGCTACTGATTAGTAATTTTTCTATAATTTTTCGATGAATAATTTCAGTACTTCCTTCATTACGTAGAATTAACGTGATTATACTGGATAAATTATTTAGAGGCTAAATACTTTCTGTAAAATTCTGGAAATTTGTATTTGAGGTTATCTTGCTGTTATGTAATGATCATTATTTTTGAGTAGCCATTACTTAGGAGGATCATGTAGTCCATGTTTAAAATGACCCATGGCCCGTCCTTTGGGAAAATTAAATAAATATCAGATTAATTAGGAAAATTATAAGTTTCTGGATTTAGACAAATTATGATATGGTAGACCTCCAGTAAATATTATAGGAGATTTGGAAGATATTTGGTGTACCTCTCCTTGTGTACCTCATATAGCATAGGATGGTCTGCATATAGTAAAACCACGGAATTCTAATAATTGATGGTTGGTAGGGCAAGCTAAGATTGAGTCCATCATTCGAAGGCAGGACAAGTAGAGTGTGAGACTGGTCAAGGATAATGGAGTGTGGGAACGACGAAAGATCGTCCATCCCGGGAAGAAGAGGAAGAGTTTTAATACTCTAGGGTTAGAACTAAAGTAACTAAAAGAGGATCGGGTTAAGGGAGATCAACCAATAATAATAAGTGTCTTGCGAAAGGGAACTTCGGGCCGTAATGCCGCCGTCTTGGTTCCTAATGCCCCTTGAGAGCCCTTC
The DNA here is from genome assembly GCA_039513925.1 of Platanthera zijinensis. Classification (NCBI taxonomy): domain Eukaryota; kingdom Viridiplantae; phylum Streptophyta; class Magnoliopsida; order Asparagales; family Orchidaceae; genus Platanthera; species Platanthera zijinensis. The sequence goes on from CM077083.1 coordinate 94,834,566, forward strand.
ACGGGGTATACCGGGGGCAGTCCTGGGCTAATGTAAACCATAGGAATAATAAATTGAAAGAGCAACTAGTATAACTAGGGTTGCACATACACACACCTCGGTAGCTAGGAAGGTAGAATAATTGGTTTGGTTGCTTTCAGACAGTAGCTCTGAAGGTAGATGCACGGACGGACTGTCCGGGGGGCCGAGGGCTCGAGGGTTGGAGTACAGAATAAAGGTGGTGGGTCTTCGGTATCTGATTGTCGTTCACACCGACATCGGTATGCTGACTCGGCAGTGTGGGACACTTAGCCAAAGAAAGTCTGGTGGGTACAGCCAGCAGTAGTACGCGGATACTCTAGGTTGTGTTCTTCTAGGGGCGAACGGAAGGGCTAGGCCTGGTAGGTTGGATGCCTGCCTAGGAGTGGGGGGCCCAACCCACTGTCTCCGTTTTCCACTACGGAGGTTCCTGGGAGTGAAGCTAACTGCCCGAACAGGGGGAACTAAGGTCTGTGTGCATAGAGTCGTGTGCGTGTGTTGCACTTGCATGAATCATGGCATAGCATATCACTACACTCATAATTGCATACAACCGACACCCCAACGAATAAATCGGTATGGGACTTTTTATACGATGGGAGCATTGCAGAAGATCCCTTAACTTATAAGTTTGTATGGGCATTCATATAAGTTAAGGTTACATACTTACTTACTTGTTTGTTTACTTACTGTTCTCTAGCTACCTTTTTATACAATTTGCTACTTATTAATTGCTCTACCTATTACAACATTTACACTGTTCACCTGGTATAACTTGCTAGTTAGCTCCACCGTCACCTGCTTGATTATTCTCCACTTTTGTAGCTTCCCTTTCCTCCTCTCCGCCCGGTGCTTAGGAGCCGTGGTGGGAGGGGTAGGGGATGATAGGGCTTAGTCTTTATGACTAATGGTTTTCGAACCAAACATTACAGGAGCTCCGGATGGGAGACAGGGACCAGCACCAGCGGAGTACGGTGCGCATGGAGGTGGGACAGTCTAGCACCGGTGCACCTGCGACCAGCTCCGTGAGTGATTAGTATTTTCTTAGCTTCCGCGATGAGTGACTTGTAGTGAGGACTCTGATGTACTGGGCTCGAGCCCATTTATCTATTTTCCTATTATTACTCTTGATGGACTGGTTATGATTTCACTTTTATTTACATGTTTCTGTGGACTTGTTTATATTTCTGTATAAATGCTTCTCTCTCTTGTGATCGAAAAGGGCCGGCAGAATTGGCGTTTTGTAGTGGTTGCCTTCCCGTGAGTCGGTGCCACCGCAAAGCGGCAATTCTGGGCTAAGACCCCGGTGGTTGAAAGAGAAAAAAAAGGGGTCTTACAAGTGGTATCAGAGGAGACCTCGATCGAAAGAGAAGTAGTCCACCAAAACCTTGGGCCACCCCCGTGCGAGCTTAGTTTGCGAACAAACTAGCAGCAGAAGCAGTGGTGTGCCCATGAGGGAAATCACATGTGAAAGTCCATCCTAACTCTTCTTAAATCCCATTCATTCGCTCTCTAACAAATGGAATTTTTACTTGTAGCCTGCGACGAACCCTACATCGCAGCAGGGGACACCTCAGGCTCCGAATGTGGTCCCGACTCCGCCAGTACCAGTTCTGTTCCAGCAGACGGAGATGGGGCAAACACTGACGGCCATCCTGGAGGCCTTCAGAGCCCAGCAAGCCCCAGCCCCACAGCCAAACCCCGGGGCCAATTGGATGACTGTCTTCCGGGGACTTTCCCCTCCATCCTACCAGGGGACGGAGTCTGCAGTACGTACGGAGGAGTGGTTGGACACTATTTATGAGATGCTGGCAGGGATTCGATGCCCCACGGAGGAGGCAGTCGCTTTGGCAATCTCTTGCTTAGAGTCACATGGAAAGAGATGGTGGAAATATCAGCTGGACACCACCTTTGCAGGGATGGACTGTGCTGATATTACTTGGGAGGAGTTCAGAGCAGCGCTCTTGGGACATTTTGTACCTCAGTCGGCGAGAGATGACCTGGAGGATAGGTTCCTGCGGTTGAGGCAGGGGAACAGGACTGTGGTGGAGTACTATCAGGAGTTTACTCACCTGGCCCGTTATGCGGACGCTTACCAGTTAGACGATGCTGGCTATGCCCGGAGGTTTTATAAGGGGCTGCAAGATGACATGAGGCAGGCCCTCCTTTTCGTCTCAGAGGGGAGTCTGGCCAGGATTCTGGAGATGGCTAAGAAGAGGGAGGCGGATCAGCTTATAGTGAGGAGCCGGAAGAGACCGGCTGATGATATAGTGATTGGAGGACGTAGAGACCGTCCTCGAGGCCAGGTTATTGGAGAGAGAAGGAACGGGGATCAGCCTCGTCAAGAGTTTGGGCAGGAGTAGAGGAGTCAGGGGGTATTGGCTCCCCAGCCTATACAGATGCTTGAAATGCCAAGGGCGGTAGAGTAGCCACCGGTATGCTTTCAGTGCAACCAGTCGGGGCATATCAAGAGGAACTGCCCTGTGAGGCGAGCACCCCCACCAGCACATCAGGGCGCTCCACCTCCCCGATAGTTTGGCAGACGAGGACAGGACCAAGGACGAGGATTTCAGGATCGAGGTCGTAGGCCAGAGAGAGAGCAGGTGTATGCTCTAGACCTGACATAGCCCCGGAACCCGGAGCAGGTTATCACAGGTATGGCAGTACTTTTCAGATTTTATTCATATAAACTACTATTTTAAACATAACCTGGTTAGAAATTAAGAGAAGATAAACTACAATAAGAATACTAAGACATTTAATTACCCCAGGCATAGTATTCGTGAGCGGCAAGCCCGCTCACACCCTCTTCGACACTGGTGCGTCGCAATCATTCGTGTCGGAGGATTTCGTGAAAGGACTGGCAGGAGTGGAGCCATTCACCGGGAAGATAATGAGGGTGCGCCTACCCGACGGGTCAGAGATATTGACCTCTGCTCATTGTAATATGGAAGCAAGGATCGGCGGAAAGGCGTTTGAGGCACCAGCGACGGTTCTGAAGATGCCAGATTACGATCTGATCCTGGGCATGACTTGGCTTCATTGGAACCATGCCCAGATCGATTGCGTGGCGAAGAGGATCACCGTGAGGCACGGCGACTCCTTCATTGTTATCGAAGGTATTATATCAGCACCCCGTACTTTACTATCGTCTGTACAGGCCGTTAAGGCCCACCTGCAGGGGGAAGAGTTTTATCAGGTCCTCTTTGAGGCGGTCGTAGCCAAGGATTCCATTGCAGATATTCCGGTAGTGCGGGACTTCGCCGACGTGTTTCCAGAGAAGCTACATGGGTTACCCCCGCACCGAGAGAAGGACTTTCAGATTCAGCTCGTACCGGGGGCTAAGCCGGTATCCAGAGCTCCCTATCGAATGGGCCAAAGGAGTTGGTGGAATTCCGAAGCCAGCTTCAGGAGTTAGTGGAGGCCGGGTTCGTTTGGCCTAGCTCTTCATCGTGGGGAGCTCCGGTGCTGTTCGTTAAGAAGAAGGACGGGACCCTTCGACTGTGAATCGATTACCGGGCTCTGAACAGGTTGACAGTCCGGAATACTTATCCCTTACCACGGATAGACGAGCTTTTTGACCAGCTGGAGGGAGCCCATTGGTTCTCAAAGCTGGATCTGAGGTCAGGGTACTACCAACTTCGTATTCGGGAGGAGGACATCCCGAAGACGGCCTTCAGCAGCAGATATGGCTTGTACGAGTTTACCGTGATGCCGTTTGGGCTCACGAATGCACCCTCCGCATTCATGACTTTGATGAATCGGGTGTTCGAGGAGTATCTGGACGTCTTTGTCATTGTATTCATCGACGACATTCTCATCTATTCAAGGACGGAGGAGGAGCACGCGAGACATCTGGCCTTGACCTTGGGGAAGCTCCGTGAGCATGAGATGTACGCAAAGTACAGCAAGTGCCAGTTCTGGCTAAAGGAGGTGGCCTTTCTGGGCCATGTCATCAGTGGAGCAGGTCTGGCAGTGGATCCTGCAAAGATCCGGGCAGTACGGGATTGGCCATCGCTAAAGTCGGCCACGGATGTTCGAAGTTTCTTGGGACTTGTCGGTTACTACCGGAAGTTCGTCGAGGGGTTCTCTCAGATTGCCCTCCCTCTTACGTCTCTGACGAAGAAGGAGTCCCCTTTTATATGGACGCCTCGATGCGAATCTGCCTTCCAGGAGCTGAAGGATCGTCTCACCTCAGCCCCCATCCTTGCTCTTCCATCAGGGAAGGAGGGATTCCAGGTATATACAGATGCTTCCTATCAGGGGATGGGTGCCGTCCTTATGCAGAATGGGCACGTAATAGCCTATGCCTCCCATCAGTTGAAGCAGCACGAGCAGAACTACCCCGTGCATGATTTGGAGATGGGGGTAGTCATTTTTGCTCTTAAGATCTGGCGACACTATCTCTACGGAGTACATTGTGATATCTTCTCCGACCACAAGAATCTGAAGTACGTCGACACCCAGAAGGAGTTAAACATCAGACAGAGACGCTGGGTGGAGTTTCTGTCGGACAACCAGTATACCATGCACTACCATCCGGGGAAGGCGAACGTGGTCGCAGATGCTCTGAGCCGAAGAGCGAGTACGACAGGAGTAGGCCCGCAGCTGATGGCCTTGGAGTTGATTAGATCATTCGAGGAGATGCAGATTTCGCTAGTGTCTGAGGATGACCCGGAGCTGTACATGGAGTACCTGGGGTCGATGGCTACTACTGATGATATTCGGGACCGCATCAGAGATGGGCAGATGCTGGATGAGAGAGCTGAGCCGATATTCCGAGCCTTGGAGGAAGGCACGACGGGAGATTACTCTTTGAGGGATGGGCTCCTGTGTTTCTGAGGCAGAGTCTACATACCAGCAGGAGGACGGATCCGGGAGGATATTTTGACGGAAGCTCATTGCAGCCGATATTCGGTACACCCGGGGATCACCAAGATGGTAAAGGATTTAAAGAGGACGATGTACTAGCCGGGTATGAAGAAAGATATTACTTATTTTGTGACGCATTGCGAGGCCTGCCAGCTCGTGAAGGCGGAGTGTAGGAACCCGGCAGGTTTGCTGCAGCCGCTTCCGGTGCCGGAATGGAAGTTTGAGGATATAGCCATGGACTTCATACATGGGCTACCTCGATCCCGTGCGGGGAATGACTCGATATGGGTGATAGTGGACAGGCTAACAAAGGTGGCCAGATTCATTCCAGTGGCAAAGGGCGCACCAGTCAGTGTATTAGTACGGAGGTTCATTGAGCAATTTATGCGTTATCATGGGGTGCCCAAGACTATCGTTTCGGATCGGGATGGGTGGTTTACATCCAGGGAATGGAGGTCAGTCCAGGCCCATCTGGGTTCTCGGTTGACATTCAGCACAGCTTTTCACCCTCAGACCGACGGACAGACAAAGCGCACTAACCGTACACTGGAGGATCTGTTGCGACTATGTATTTTGGAACGTGGCGAGCCTTGGGAGAGATTGCTGCCACTGGTCGAGTTTTCGTACAACAACGCTCATCAGTCCAGCATAGGCATGGCTCCATACGAAGCGTTGTACGGAAGGAGGTGCATAACCCCACTATCATGGGTTCAGGATGAGGATCCGTAGGCACTAGGCTCAGAGTTTGTGGGAGATACAGATGCTCAGATTAGATTGATCCGTGACAGGATGTTGGAAGCCCAGAGAAGACAGGCAAAATACTACGATGCGAGACATCGCCAAGTAGAGTTCCAGGTAGGAGACCGGGTTTTCTTGAAGATACGGCCGATGCACGGAGTCGCGCGGGTTCGCGGGCGGAAGAAGTTCAGTCCGAGATATATGGGGCCCTATAGGATCCTGGAGCGGATCGGCCCCTTAGCCTATAGACTGGAGCTACCGCCGGAGTTAGCGGGATTGCATGACGTCTTCCACGTCTCCTCACTTCGGAGGGCTCTGCTACGCCCTGAGCAGCTGATTTCCTCGGTAGATGGCCCGGTGGCCTCGGATCGGTCAGTCAACTTGGAGCCTATCAGGATTGACGACACGGCAGTGCGTGTCTTGTGACGGAAGAAGGTTCCGTTGGTCAAGGTTCTGTGGAACAATCATGGGCAGGAGGAGCATACATGGGAGCCACATGACTTGATGCGGCAAAAATACCCGAAACTTTTTCGTCAGGTATACCTCACAACCCCTTTGGACAATCAATTTGCCTTCCTGTTTAAACCAATGGGACTGAAATTTCAAGAATAGGGGCTAATCTTTTGTTTATTGGGGTGAATATACCTAGTTAGGTGGGCGAATTAATCTTAGACTTGAAAGCGCATAAAGCGAACATAACGTAGAGATGTAATTTCTTTAATTCACATGGGATGTTACAAGCTTCTTTTCCCGATTAGAGTCCCGTAGGCTTAACCTTGATTTCGGGGACGAAATCTTTGTTTTGTTTATTGGGATTTGTAACATCCCATTTCCGGCTAGACCCCTAGGAGTCGGTTGGTTGTGCTAGAACCCTGGGGAGCCCAGAAATCGAAATAAAGCGACCAAGAATTCAGGTCACGGGTTGGTCACGCCCGTGACCGACCCGTCACGCCCGTGACATAGGGCGTGACCACCTTCGACGATCATCGATTTCAGCTCGACGGTCGTCGGCTAGGAATTGGCCACACGGGCATGTCACGCCCGTAACTCGCAATGACACGCCCGTGACAAAGGGAGTGACCACGTTCGACGATCGTCGATTTCAGTTCGACGGACGTCGACCCAGAATCAGTCACCAAGCATGTCATGCCTGTGACCCTCAATATCACGCCCGTGACATAGGGCGTGACCACGCTTGACGATCGTCGATCCCAATTCGATGATCGTCGACCTAGAATTTGGCCACACGGGCCAGTCACGCCTGTGACCCGGGTGTCACGCCCGTGACCACCGTTCGACGATCGTCGATCTCAGTTCGACGATCGTCGAACCCAGAATTGGCTAACCGGGCCTGTCATGCCCGTGACCTATGTGTCACGCCCGTGACCAAGGCCGAAACGACAGCCAGACTAGAAATTTCCGTAACCGACGCCATAATAAATTCTGATTATGGGAATGAAAACCAAGGGGATTTATGGGCCGTTTCCTACTTTAATTATTTAAATAATTAAGGAAATGTTGGTCCAATAGGAAATCGCCACCTGGCGAGCACCTCTTCATCTCCAGCGTTTCAACTGCCATTCGTCATAACCGAAACGTCATTAAGGGAATTATTAATGGCCGCGGACGTTTCATCCTTTCCCCTCCCCACTTGCTGATCTATAAAAGACTCCTAAGAGCAAGAGGAAAAGGTTACACTCTCCCTCAAACAGTTTCAGATTTTCCCCCTTGCTGTTGAAGAACTTCCGGCGACGCCACCACCGCTCCAATGGCTTCCCGACGCTCTGCACGCCTTCAGCCCGCGAACAAGGTCCTCCCCTCCCTCTTCTTCTGCGGATAGATCTTAGAAATCGTTAGGAGAGATATCGGGCTCAAAAGAGCCAGATCGGGTGCGCGTATTCGTGGTTTTCCGAAAATTTCATGGTGGCGGGTTCGCCGGAAACCGCCTCTCCGGCGGCCGTGCCGCCGCCCGACGATAGCCCTCACCTCAACAGAGGTGGTGGTGGTGGTGGCCGGCCAGGGAGATGACTGGATGGCCGGGAAATAGCTTGGAAAAGCTACAGGAAATTAGGTTTTCAGGGCTCTGTTTCGGGCTGTAGAAGAAGATGAACAGTGCCGTTAAATTAGATTTTTTATTTTTAAAACAATTTCTGAATGAAATATCTGTCATTTTAAATAATTTGGGAAAAATATCTAGAGGCTCCTACAGGAAAAGTGGTCAACATAGAAAATGTAGCCCTTGAAGTCTAGTTTAATTTAAAATTAATTTCACTCGATTTAGAATCCAGGTTAGACCATAGCACCCTTTTTGGTGAGGTCTATCTAGAGGGCCGTCTGGACCTTAGAAAAATTTCCCACTCTAAACCAGTCATCAAAATGACATGAAATTTGGGGTGTGGCCTAATATTACCTATATCTAGGTGCTATCCAAAAATGAGAATTTTTGGGAAATAGTTTTCTATAGTTTTGAGAAAAATTCAATAATCCTAGTTTAATTTAATTAGATGGTTAAATAATTTCCAAACCCTCCCAAATTTTGGTGAGTGGTCCCTGGGTTCACCATAAGGTTTTGTATAATTTTTCATCTCATTTGGAGATGGTTGGGATTAGAAATGATCAACCCTAAGTTTTGCCCTAATAAGGGGTCTTAGGTTAAAAGTGCACTTTTGAGATTTAAGTGGTCAGATCACCTCAACAGAGGCTGAGATTTTTACCACTGGCTAGTAATATTCTCTAGCACCCCCCTCATAGAGTTTGAGGTGGATCGGGGTAAGTTTGCCCTAAGAACCACGGCCAAACCCTAAGGATGGATCTTGGTGGTTTGTGAAGGTCATGTGGTCAAATGAGCTTGGATTGACCCGAAATTGGGTGAAGAGAACCATAGGACCAATATAGTTCTCTGGATGAAATCTTAGTAGATTTGGAGACCGTTGGGATACCTAAAAATCTAACCCTAGTTTAGGGTGCAAAACTTGTAGAGATAGGAAATGACACTAAATCACATTGAAAAGTGTTGAGATTTGGATAGAGTGAATTATAGGGATGACACAAGCTCTGGATATTTTACTATGAATTTTAAGATTATTATTTTGGGTACTTCATTAACGATTTAGTAGCTTGTATGATTCGCTTAGAAAATTTATTATGGATCACACACTACCTGGAAATTGATGAAATTTAGACAGAGAACGTTTATTATGGTTTTAAATCTCTGTGAATTTTTATGGGATTTTTGGAAGTTTAATTCTAAGGCTTGCTTCATTAAGTATGTTTTACCTTGATTATTTGATTAAATCTTTAGTGGTGTTTAGCAAGCTAGTAAAATTATGATTCTTTGCACAAAGATCTTTTATATGTCATGCTACTGATTAGTAATTTTTCTATAATTTTTCGATGAATAATTTCAGTACTTCCTTCATTACGTAGAATTAACGTGATTATACTGGATAAATTATTTAGAGGCTAAATACTTTCTTTAAAATTCTGGAAATTTGTATTTGAGGTTATCTTGCTGTTATGTAATGATCATGATTTTTGAGTAGCCATTACTTAGGAGGATCATATAGTACCTATTTAAAATGACCCATGGCCCGTCCTTTGGGAAAATTAAATAAATATCAGATTAATTAGGAAAATTATAAGTTTCTAGATTTAGACAAATTATGATATGGTAGACCTCCAGTAAATATTATAGGAGATTTGGAAGATATTTGGTGTACCTCTCCTTGTGTACCTCATATAGCTTAGGATGGTCTGCATATAGTAAAACCACGGAATTCAGATAATTGATGGTTGGTAGGGCATGCTAAGATTGAGTCCATCATTGGAAGGCAGGACAAGTAGAGTGTGAGACTGGTCAAGGATAATGGAGTGTGGGAACGACGAAAGATCGTCCATCCCGGGAAGAAGAGGAAGAGTTTTAATACTCTAGGGTTAGAACTAAAGTAACTAAAAGAGGATCGGGTTAAGGGAGATCAACCAATAATAATAAGTTCCTTGCGAAAGGGAACTTCGGGCCGTAATGCCGCCGTCTTGGTTCCTAGTGCCCCTTGAGAGCCCTTCACGGGGTATACCGGGGGCAGTCCTAGGCTAACGTAAACCATAGGAATAATAAATTGAAAGAGCAACTAGTATAACTAGGGTTGCACATACACACACCTCGGTAGCTAGGAAGGTAGAATAATTGGTTTGGTTGCTTTCAGACAGTAGCTCTGAAGGTAGATGCACGGACAGAGTGTCCGGGGGGCCGAGGGCTCGAGGGTTGGAGTACAGAAAAAAGGTGGTGGGTCTTCGGTATCTGATTGGTGTTCACACCGACATCGGTACGCTGACTCGGCGGTGTGGGACACTTAGCCAAAGAAAGTCTGGTGGGTACAGCCAGCAGTAGTATGCGGATACTCTAGGTTGTGTTCTTCTAGGGGCGTACGGAAGGGCTAGGCCTGGTAGTGTGGATGCCCGCCTAGGAGTGGGGGCCCGACCCACTGTCTCTGTTTGCCACTACCGAGATTCCTGGGAGTGAAGCTAGCTGCCCGAACAGGGGGAACTAAGGTCTGTGCACATAGAGTCGTGTGCATGTGTTGCACTTGCATGAATCATGGCATAGCATATCACTACACTCATAATTGCATACAACCGACACCCCAACGTATAAATCGGTATGGGACTTTTTATACGATGGGAGCATTGCAGAAGATCCCTTAACTTTTAAGTTTGTATGGGCATTCATATAAGTTAAGGTTACATACTTACTTACTTGTTTGTTTACTTACTGTTCTCTAGCTGCCTTTTTATACAATTTGCTACTTATTAATTGCTCTACCTATTACAACATTTACACTGTTCACCTGGTATAACTTGCTAGTTAGGTCCACCGTCACCTGCTTGATTATTCTCCACTTTTGTAGCTTCCCTTTCCTCCTCTCCGCCCGGTGCTTAGGAGCCGTGGTGGGAGGGGTAGGGGATGATAGGGCTTAGTCTTTATGACTAATGGTTTTCGAACCAAACATTACAGGAGCTCCGGATGGGAGACAGGGACCAGCACCAGCGGAGTATGGTGCGCATGGAGGTGGGACAGTCTAGCACCGGTGCACCTGCGACCAGCTCCGTGAGTGATTAGTATTTTCTTAGCTTCCGCGATGAGTGACTTGTAGTGAGGACTCTGATGTACTGTGCTCGAGCCCATTTATCTATTTTCTTATTATTACTATTGATGGACTGGTTATGATTTCACTTTTATTTACATGTTTCTGTGGACTTGTTTACATTTCTGTATAAATGCTTCTCTCTCTTGTGATCGAAAAGGGCCGGCAGAATTGGCGTTTTGTAGTGGTTGCCTTCCCGTGAGTCGGTGCCACCGCAAAGCGGCAATTCTGGGCTAAGACCCCGGTGGTTGAAAGAGAAAAAAAAAAGGTCTTACAATAGGACCAGATAGTAATAGCCTTAGGTCATCACGTAGACCCTCGTAGAATCGGTTGGTCTTACGCTCCTCATCAGCAAAAGTATAGCTAGCATAATGACCCAACCACGTAAACTCGTGGAGGTACTCATCCACGCTACTATCTCACTGCGTTAGTTTCTGGAACTGATTCTCCATAGCGATCCTCTATGCCGAGGGGAGGTATTTTACCAAGAATAACCTCGAGAATTCCTCCATCGAGACATCAGTGAGTTCCTTTCCAACCAAGTGATGCAGCTCCAAATCTTCCCACCACAACCTCGCCTCTCCATCCAACAAGAAGGTGGCTTTGGTGGTCTTTTTTCCATTCCTCTACTTCCGTGGCCGTCAAGACGCTCTTCTCCCGAGAGAGCGAATCTTTGGCCTGGGATGGGGTTCTAATCCCCAAAAACACCAGAGGGTTAAATCACATTACATGTTTGAGCTACTTCTCTGTTGCACTTTCTTGTATCAACGACTCTACCACCACTTTTTCCACCATTCTAGGTTCTGCTTCTCGAAGCGGTACCTGCTCCCCTGTAGGGGCAGGATGCTGCACTTGCCTTCTTGGTTGGGCGTTTAGCATCGCAAACACCGCCTCAACCACTAGCCTAATTGTTTCTGCCAAAGGAGGGGTTGCAAGCACATCATTGGGTGCACTACTTCACTCAGAAAGGGGGCGTTCAGCCTGCCCTGTGCCACTCCTGGTCACCTATAGTCGTACAACATGCCATTAAGCGACAAAACAAAATTGCAAAAAGCAATTATAGAACACGTAGGTTCCTAAAACATGTGCTCACAGGGCAGGCTGAACGCCCCGTAAAAGAATTCGTACAAGAATTCAAATAAGCAAGACCGATGCCTTAGTTTGATAGCAAATTGTAACACCCCCTTCTGTCACATGGAATATAACAAAAGGTCCGACTGGGGCCCCACGCCATATACCACGGACAGTTAGTGGAGTTACATAAGAATACCAAATTAACAGCATAAGTAACACGCATCCTAACTCAGAGAATTCTAGCGGAAGCTTTTTAAAACAGTAATAAGAACCCAAATACAATAGCATGAATGTCCACAATAACCATAGGTAGGAATGATAGCAAAATACACAAAAGTCTCGGCCATAGGTCCTTAAGAGTGTTTACTTAAACAATACATGTTTTCCATACTTTGGCATGCATGCCAGCCACACATGAGCATAGTAAAGTAGAAATTTTGCTTTACCCTTCAAGGGCCAGCACAGCATCAAGGGCTTCAGCCCGCTAATTGCCACTAGGCTCACCTATTCCTACATACGAACAAACCACCAAATGGTGGTAAAACAAGGCATTGGTCAGCTAAAGCTGACCAAATTATAACGATCCCACCCCTTAATTGGGGGGTCGGTGCTCCTTCCATAAATTTTATTAGTATAATCAAACATGATGGTGAAAGTACAATTTAAGCACACTTCACAATAGGCGTGGGAACACATGGCCACACACCTCGTTCTCTCAGGGGACATTCTCGGAGAACCCGGTCCACCACCGCCCCCAGGACGGCAACATCGTGAGCAAATAAGTCTTTTTCAGCCGAAGCCTAAGACCCGCCCTTTATGCCATCGACAAGTTCAATGTACCTTAGGTCTCTTTAACTGAACTACATAGAGCGGGTAGGGTTCCACTCAACCCGTTGCTCACACTGACATGTCAACTTAAGTCATCGACGCGGGTCAAGCTTCCCCGAGTCCCGAAGTACCGATCTAACAATATTACATAACCCGGTTATGTACAAGGTTAGCTCCCAGGCCACCAAGATGGCAGAAATGCGCTTCCGCCCGGTTTTCCGGGTCCACCTTGGAGTTAGTCCCCAAGGCTCCCTATTGCAATCTACCATGTAGAAAACCCGAAAGACAAATAGCACATAGTCTTCTCTGGCAATACAAGCATAATGAAAACATCATAGATCCAGACCAACTTGTCCAGATTGGCTTCACACACCATGCCTATGTCCATACTTTGATTCAAGACTCTAAATGCAAAACGACGGGGATAAACCATATCAACCCAAAGCAATATATCACACTCACCGCCCATTCGCGGGAGAGAGTTTCCTATGTAAAAAAGGAAGAGGGCTTCACTTGTCCATGTAGAGAATCGTTACCTTAGAGGTTCGCTTCGCGCCATGGAAAACTAGCCGGATGAAAAGCACCGCAACGGACTCGCCTCAGCGGATCTGGACTCGGCTTGCGATTTGTAGCTCTGAAGCACCAACAATGGCGGGATTCCTCCTTCTTCTTCTCCCTTTTCTCTCTCCTCTCTCTAACTTTTAGAAAGAGAAATGGCCAAATGGAGTGAAGCCTAAACCATCATTTCCCGGCCATATACCAACAGGAAGGATTCTTTGCCGTCAGATCACTCTTAAATAAAACGAACGACCTTGATTTGCTTTTAAAATCGTCTTCCAGGCTCCACACACAACATGTGACACGCCTGTGTCACAGGCCGTGTCTCACTCTCATACGTGAAATCGTCGATCTCAGAACAGGACACGGCCTCTGACACGCCCGTGTCAACTTGGACACGCCCATGTCAAACCTGGACACGCCCGTATCACAGGCCATTTACCTCAATCGACACTGAAATCGTCATGCCCGAACAGGACACGACCATGTGACATGCCCGTGTCACAAGCTGTGTGCCCGACGCAGCTTCAGACACGCCCGTGTCCGAGTCCGTGTTTCTCTGTCGACACAACCAGACAAATACAGAGCAAGACACAGCTTTGGACATGCCCAAGTCCCAGGCCGTGTTTCTCAGTCGACACAGCCAACTCATATCCGAGATTTGGGGCATTTCATACCAGTACAGATTGTGGAGATGCCTGGGACCGGGGAGGGGACAAGTGTGTGGATCAAGCTCATATAGGAGACCAGGGTGGGATGGAGTGATTAATGGGGGAGTGGGGATTGAGGACACCCATAAGGCGAGCCTTCATACCATGTACTGTAGGAGCGTAGCCTCGACGTCACAAGCCCTTACCCCGGATGAGAAAATTACCTTCTCTCGGAAGGATATGTCGGACCACGAAGATGAATTTTGTGATGCGCTGCTGATCAGGACGGGCATCGAAAACTTGATGGTATCACAGATCCTATTCGATAATGGGAGTTTGGTGAATGTAATCTTTAAGAAGGCATTCAATGAGATTACGGTTAAGGCTCAAAGGGTGTTGGCAGCAAATGGGTCATTGTTTGAATTCTCAGGAGAAAGGAAGGAGGTCGAGGGAGGAGTAAGACTCAAGGTAACTCTGGGGGGCTGTCTAGGAATTGCATCTTCGTGATAGTGGACGTCCCTAGCAGTTACAACGCCAATTTCGGGTGCCCTTTGATCAATTCCTTTAGGTGCGTCCCATCATCATTCCATCAATGCCTGAAGCTCAATGCAAGAGGGACCCAAATCAGAGTACGAGGAGATCCGAAGAAAGCCAGGGAATGCAATGTGACGGCGGTAAATACCATTTCTTGGCAAGGAGAGGCCGAGGAAATGGAGAATAAGATGGAATGATGAGAGCAGGAGGTCGGGGAAGTGGTAGGAGAAAAGGAGGGAGAGATGGAGGTAGAGGAGGACGAAGAAGAAGTGATGATAGTGAGAGGCATTGCAGTGGTGTCGGAAACGGCAGGAGAGAAGGAAGGAGATATGGAAGTGGATGGGGCAGGAGGAAATTAAGGGGAAAGGAGAGGAAAAATAAAGATAAAGGAAGTAGTGAGGTCATCCAGGATGGAATCTCGGCCAGAGAAGAAAGGAGGATCACTATTAGGAGGGGTCCCAACTGATGAAGAGGTAGAGAAGTTTCTGGGGAAGGTGGTTATAGTCGTTCCGGCGAGGCCGTATACCATGAAGATAGAGAACATGAGGAGAGTTTGAGGGAGAAGGATAATGAGGAAGATCCATCAAGACTGAAGGCGGCCATAGAGGTGAGGGAGATGGAGATTCTCACTAAAGAAGGTAGAAAAGAGAAGATAAAAGTTAGTGGGGAGCTCAGTCTCGAGGATCAGGAGAAGATCAGGACGGGCATGCAGAGGAACGTCAACATGTTCGTTTGGAGCGCAGCTGACATCACCGGAGATGATGTGGACGTGGCATGCCACCGTCTTAACCTCGACCCCAATGTTCATCTGATATAAATATAGAAGAGAGACATCGCCACCAAGAGGGTCGGGCCCATCAGGGAAGAGGTGGAGAAGCTGCTTGAGACTTGGTTAATATCTGCAAGCAAGTATCCGGGGTGGGTGAGTAATTTGGTGATGGTAAAAAAGGGAGAGGGAAAATGTAGGATGTGTGTGGACTTTTCTCTTTTAAATAAAGCATGCCCTTAGGATTGTTATCCTCTACCTCGAATCGATGCGCTGGTTGACTTATCCGTCAGTTTTTCACTAATGAGTTTTGTAGATGCATTTTCAGGGTACCTTCAAATACGCATGCATCCCCCAGACATCAAAGATGCTACCTTTGTCACGGAGGATGTGTTCTTCAGCTACAATATGATGCCCTTCTGATTGAAGAATGCAAGGGAAACTTTCTAAATAATGATGGACCGGATATTCCGGGAGCAGAAGGGATGGAATCTCGAGGTTTTTGTGGATGACTTGATTATCAAGAGCTGAGACCTAAGATCCCACGTCTTGGATCTGTAGGAAACTTTTGGGACCATAAGGAAATAAAAGATGTGGCTCAACCCTCTGAAGTGTGTCTTCGGGGACAACATGGGAAAATTCTTAGGACATCTCCTTACCCCATTAGGACTGGAGCCCAATCCAGACAAAGTGAAGGCAATCTTAGAATTTAAATCTCTAAAGAACGCTAAAGAAGTCCAACGCCTTGCCGGCAAGCTAGCCGGATTAAGCAAGTTTCTCTCCCAGGCTGGAGAGAATTGCTCGCCCTTCTTCCGAGCACTAAGTGGAGGCAATAAATTTGAATGGACCATCGAATGCGAAGAAGCTTTTGGAGCTCTGAAACCACAGCTCTCCCAATCACCATTACTCCAATGGCTAAGAGAAGGAGAGGGTTTGTTCTTATACCTAGGAGTGGGGACCGGAGCATTGAGTTCAGTTCATGTACGAGAGGAAGGAAAGAAGCAGTTCCCTAACTACTATGTAAGAAGAGTCCTATAAAAGACAGAGCTCAGATACCCCATCCTTGAAAAGCTGGCTTTTGCTCTCATCATCTCGGGCAGGAAGCTCATACCATACTTTCAGGCTCACTTAATCCAGGTCGTGACAGATCATCCTCTCTCCCGCATCCTAGAAGGGGTTGAGCATTCTGGGAGGTTGGCCAAATGGTCGATAGAGCTCAGTGAGTTCGACCTCACTTTCACTCCTCGGGTGGTAATCAAGGTGCAAGTGGTTGCATATTTACTGGCATTCTATGTGGTTGAGGTCAGAGAAGTTGAAACACCTCTCCTAGCTGCCTGGGAGATGCTAATAGATGGAGCCTCTGGGAAAAGTTCTTTTGGAGGAGGGATGATCCTAGTGAGTCCCGAAGGGACCAGAATATAGCAGCCCTGAAGATTCACTTCACCATCACTAACAACCAAGCAGAATACAAAGTGATTATCGTGGGGTTCAAGCTAGATCGAGAGCTGGGCATACAAGACATCAAAGCTTCCACAGACTCGTTGGTGGTAGTAGGACAAATCAATGAAGAGTTTGAAGCAAGGGAACCCACCCTCCAGGTTTATCTGATGAAGGTAAAAGGCATCATCGGGAGTTCTGCAGCTTTTCATTTAAGCACGTCCCAAGAGTGCAAAGTGCTCAGTCTGACTTGCTCGCCAAGTACGGCCCTCGAGCTTGAGGAAAGGTGATAGAACTCTTACGACCATCTGTAGAAGAGGGAGAACATGGAAGTAGACAAGGAAGGGTCTTGGATGGACCCCATCATCATCTTTTTGACCTCGGGACGTCTTCCCGTTAGGGACTTCGATATGAAGCGGATCAGGTATAAATCAGCATACTACCTACTAAAGGATGGGACGTTATACCGAAGGACACTATCGGGCTTGTTGGCTCGGTGTGTGTCTGAGAGAGAGATTCCAAGTGTTCTAGAGGAGATTCATTCAGGAGAATGTGGGAGTCACTCAGGAAGTCGGACCTTGGAGGGTAGAGTGTTGAGGCAAGGCTACTTCTAGCCTACCCTCAGGATAGATGCAGAAGAATTTGCAAAGAGATGTAAAAAGTGACAGGAGTTCACCCCCCTCCAACTCCTCCCCGCTCAAAAGATTACGAATAATCACGGTTCCCTGGCCCTTTGCAATATGGGGGCTAGATTTGGTGGGGCCTTTCCCCCAAATAAGAGGCCAAAGAAAGTTCCTGCTAGTCATGGTGGATTACTTTACAAAGTGGCTGGAGTTAAAGGCATTGGCTAAGGTGACGTCACAAGTGGTTAGAAATTTTGTATGGGGAGAGATCATCTGCCGGCATGGGCTTCCGTTGGCCATCGTCACAGAGAATGGACCACGATTCGCTAGCAGGGAATTCGTAGACTTCTGTGTACAGCTGGGCATAGACCTCCGCTTCACCTCAGCTCATCATCCTCGAAGTAACGGATAGGTAGAAGCGGCGAACAAGATTATCATGAATCTTTTAATAAAGAAGGTTTGGAACTTAAGAGGAAGTTGGGTAGAATAGCACCATTCCGTTCTCTGGGCTTTGAGGAGAACACTAAACACCGCCACGGGGGAGAACCCGTTTAAGCTCTCCCATAGCTCAGAGGCCATTATACCTATAGAGTGTGAGGTCGAATTCCCTAGATTAACCGCTGCGAAGAGAGGAGGCAAGGGATGGCAAGTGGAGAATGTGGAGGAGCAAAAGCTCTCTCTCGATTTGGTGGAAGAGCTCAGGGAATTGGCATCAATTCGGTAGGAAGAAGTCAAGGGCCAGATGGCTAGATATTTGAATAAGAATATAAGGGTCAGACAGTTCCAGAAGGGAGATTTGGTGTAACATCCCATTTCCAACTAGACCCCTAAGAGTGGTTTTGTCATGACAAAACCCTAGGAAGCCCAAGAAAGAGTCAAGTGGACCTGGTGGTGTGGATAGGGCCACTATGGTCTGCACTTAACAGATTTCTAGACCTTGGTTAAAGGTGATCATGGGGCTTCACCAAGACTCCAAGACCCCACCCATACCCTTATAACCCTAGAAAGGGGTCAATGGGTCACTAAGGACCCATGGAGAGCAATCAAAGGACCTAAGTTGACCAAAGTCAACTATAACCCTAGCTAGGTCAAATTGACCTACACAAGGGTCCATTGCAGTCTATTAGCCAAATATACCCCACCCATATCTCCATAACCCTAGGTAGGGGTCAATGGGTCACTAAGGACCCATGGAGGGTAATCAAAGGACCTATGTTGACCAAAGTCAACTCTAAACCTAAATAGGCCAAATTGACCTACACAAGGGTCAATTGCAGTCCCTTAGCCCAGTGGACCCCACCCATACCATCATAGCCTAGTGAGAGGCCAATAGGTCACCAAGGACCCATTGGGACCAATCATAAAGGCTAGGTTGACCAAAGTCAACCCTTGACCAAAAATGGTCAAAGTGCCCTACTTAAGGGGCAGGTGACCTCCAAGGGCCAATCCAACCCCACCTTGACCCTAGGGGAGGCTAATGGGTCACCAAGGACCCATTAAAGGAATCTCAAGGACCAAATTGACCTAGGTAGGCCCTAGTCCAACTTTGGGTCAAGTTAGCCCAAATGGGCTAACTCAAGCCCAAGCCCATTTCAATTGGGCTAACCATGACTTAAGTGACCAAATGGACTTGTGGGATGCCATAGGACATGTAGGAGCCAAAAATTCAGGTTTGGTGACTAGGAGAGAGAAAGTCACCCATGGAAGAGAGAGAAAGAGAAGGAAGAAAAGGGAGGAGGACTTTTGGGCTCATCCTCCCCCTCCCCAACCCCTCCATTCACTCCTCTAGGACAAGGAAAGCAACCCCAATTCAACCAGCTAGCTTTGAATGGTGTGATCCATGCTTCATCCCCTACCTACCATGGCCGAAATCTTTGACCAAGGAAGCCAATAATGGCAATGGAGCTTGCAGCCAACTACCACCCCTATTCTCCTCTTTAAAAGGTTCACTGGAATCTAGGGATGAATTCCCACTAGTTTCCTGAAGAAGCCAAGCCCTATTCTGCATTTTTGAACAAACCGACCACCGCCGGCCACCACCATGCCAATCCGGCGATCAGCCCGGCTACAGCCGCAACCACATGTCCTCCTCCATTCTTTCTTGCATGGGTAGATCGTAGACATCATTAGGGCCAAGGTTGGGGCTCAATCGAGCCCAATCCGATTTTGATTTTCATGGTTTTCGGCCGAAATTTCTGATTGGTAGAATCGCCGGAACAGTGCTCCCCGGCGGCCGTGCCGCCACCTGGAGGTAGCCCCGACCACCACGAAGGTGTTGGCGGCGGTGGCCGGCCGAGGAGGTGGCCGGAGCGACGGCGGCAGCCGCTGGAAGATGGCCCAGGCAGGAAGAATCTGGGCCGTCGGCTAGAGCTTGAAGATGACCAGATCCCGTCCATCCTGCGCCAAGATTCGTGCGGTTGATAATATTAAACTATGGATTAAAGGATTTGATTTATTTCATTTTGTCACAGATTTTGTATTTATTGGTTTTAATTATTAAAAATAGTTAGAGCCTTTTTCAGAGAATATGGTCAACACAAGAAATGTAGCCCTATGGGTCTACTGTCAAACAAAATTGGTTTGAACCAATTTGGGTGACTGGTTTGACCAGGGCACTCAATTTGGTGGGGTCTATAAAAATGACTAGGCAGCCATTAAACTTGTTGCCCACACTTCATCCTTGGTCCAAATGGTCTGAAATTTTGGCAGTGAGGCACCATACCGTATATCTAGACCCTGCCCAAAAATGGGAATTTTTGGGAATAATTTTCCTATAGTTTTGTAAATAATTTAATTATGCTAGGGTAAATTAAATTATGGGTCAAATGAAGTCCAAATTCATCCAAATTATGATATGATGTAATTTTGGGTTTTGAGTGTCCAATTCACCTCAACGGAGGTTAAAATTTGGGACACTGGCTTGGAATGACTTTATACACCTTCCAATGAAAACTTGGGGGCATTGGAGTTGATTTGGCCCAAGATCCTAGGTCAAACCGTAAGGAAGGGCTTTTGTACCTTGTGAAGGGCATATGGCCAAAACACCTTGTATGGCTATGAAATTTTGCATGGATGGTATTTTGGTAACTATAACCCTCTGGTAAAAATATTAGGATATTTTGGAAGGTTTAGGACCCTCAAAAGCCTAACCCTAGTTTAGGGCACAAATGTGGTGGGATAGGAATGGGTTAGCTAAACCACTTAAAATGATATGAAATTTTGGTAGGATGGTCATAATGATATTAAGAAGCTTTGGTGATTTATTTAGAAATTTTGGAGTAATATTTATAGCACTTCATTTGTAACACAAGGAATGCCTTAATTAGTAAATTAATTATTATGCTCCCTCTGACCCTTGGGAGGTCATGAAATTTTGGCAGAGGATGTTTTGAATCCTTATAAGCTTATATAAATTATATAAAAATTGTTGGATACTTATTTGAGGTACTTACTTCACAAGCTTGCTAAATGATGGAATTATTCAATAATTTAATTTAGTCCATTTACTGATAAATAAATTATGAAATTTGGCCCAAACCATTTAAATTCCATTAGATTCATACTTGAATTTTCTCTGAATTTTTGGAAGCAACATAGTATTTTATATTTCTTTAAATGAATTTTCAAGGATTAAAATGAAATAATGATTTGGGGATAAAACCTTACTGAAAATTTTAGATATTTTGGAAGATGAGTTATATCCTTATTTTGAATAACATATAAAAGTTGTAGAATGATATCTTGACTGAAAATTGTACTTCATGTTCATTATTGGAAATATTAGTCAATAGAATAATTAAATAAATAAGAAAATTTTTGGATCTCTGGATTTAGGGCTTAAAGGTCATAATTGACCTCCATTAATTATTATAAGAGTATTGGATAGTTATTTGATGTACCTTCTATTTTACATGAAGTTTGACATGGTGGTCTGCATTTAGCAATTTTGGAAAACTATATATTAATTTGTTTGAAGCTTATCACTCCTTAATCACTGATGATATTTGACCCAGAGCATTTATGGGCCCTTGCAATCATGTTAGAATTCTCCTTGAATTTTCAGAAATAATATTGCCCTGTTTATTATTTTTATGAATTATTGCAATATACCATTTAAATAAAATAAGTGGCCTGAATCTTGCTGAAAAATAAAGAGATTTTGTATCTTAGGTTAAATGATTATATTAAGTATAACTTAAATATGGGGAGATTTTATATTGTCAAAATTTGGTACCTTCAGCTCAATCTTGGAGACTTGGGCCACTATAAATGTTTAAATAAATTCCTAGATAAATAGGAAAATTATAAAACTCTGGATTTGGGCAATAAAGGTCATAATGGACCTCCACTAATTATCATAGGAGTATTGGATGATTACTTGATATACTTCCCATTTTACATAACATTAAACCTTGGTGGTCTGCATATAGTAAATCTACAGAAATAATCTGGAGTACAAGTTAGGCACATAAGTCAAAAATTAGTGGTTATAGGAATGAGTTCATCACTCAGGGTTGGATGAGCTAGGGATTGGTTTGACTAAAGGGTTAGGTGGTGTTTGGGATCGACGAAAAATCGTCTTCCCCATAGAGTAGAAAGTCAAAATCATCTTAGGTATAGTTTACTATAATATGAAAATGAAATGGGTAACACCTAAGTTGTATGCATAAAGTAAATTGAGGAGTAGGTAGTAAACTTAGGATTTCACACTCTCACACCCCTGTGTCCCGAGAGATAGTTTGGGTTACTCGGGCAATAAGCCCAGTGGTTATGGTAATGGGCATGGTAGCCCGGGGAGCTTCGGCTCGGTTGTAGATTATGATTGACGGGTTAGTCCGGTGAGCTTTGGCTCGGTTGTTGGTTATGACGGACGGGATAGTCCGGGGAGCTTCGGCTCGGTTGTAGATTATAACGGACGGGTTAGTCCGGGGAGCTTCGGCTCGGTTGTAGGTTATGACGGACGGGTTAGTCCGGGGAGTTTCGGCTCGGTGGTTGATTATGACGGACGGGATAGTCCGGGAAAATTCGGCTCGGTTATTTGTTGGACTCATAAATATTGCATGTGCATAAAAGGTATAAGGTGGTGGGTCTTAGATATTGGGGAGTTCGTTGCACCGACACCAATACCGTTGACTCGGCAAGTGTGGTTTTACACTTCGCCAATAGAACTCCGATGCGCCAGCCGGCAAGAGTACGCAGGCGTCCGCTTAGTTCACCAAGCTTTGAGGCGTACGATAGGTCAGACCGGTAGTGCAAATACTAGTTTTGAGGTGGGCGAGGCCCAACCCACCGCTTCCGTCTGCCACTACGGAGGTATCCTGGGAGGTAACGGCTCCGAAAGGGGGAACTAAAGGTCTATGTACACAGAGTCGAGTGGTGAGTTGCACTTGCATGTTCACATCATAGCATACTTGCATTTCATAGCATAACCATTGCATATAACCTGACACCTAATGTATAAGCGGTATGGGACGCTCTATACATTAGTCCTTGCAAAACGACCCCTTGGCCTATAAGATCGTGCGAGCGTGCTTATAAGTCAAGGTTCTCTTTCAGTATTATTTATATGTTATGCCTGCTAGTAAAAACGACACCCTATCGTATAAATTGGTATGGGACTTTTTATACGATAGGAGCCCCGCAAGAGATCCCTTAGCTTATGTGTTTTCACATAAGTTAATGTTACTTGTTTAGTTCCGCTGTCATCTGCAATTTGACATTCTCCACCTTCAAGTCCTTCCCTTTCCTTCTCCCCGCTCAGTACTTTGGATCCATGGGGGAAGGGGTGGGGGACGATAGGACTTAGTCTTTTATTCTAACGGTTTTCGAACCACATCATTTAGGGGACCACGGAGCCCAGCATGGAGGAGCAGCCCCGGAGGTCGGCACGCTTGGAGATCGGACAGTCTAGTACTGGAGTCCAGACAGCAGGGACTGTGAGTACCGAACACTAGTAGTTATATTAGTTTGCTTCCGCGATGAGTGATTTGTAGTGAGGACTTGATGTACCGGGCATAAGCCCGAGATTCTCATTATATGTACTATCTGTGGACACTCCCTTCGTGGAGTTTATTTTTCTATATATGTGATTTCTGTGGACTTGCTTTTATACTTATGCTACAGTAGAGATCGATTTGGCCGGCAAAATCGGTGTCTTGTAGTGACGACCTTCCTGGGTGAGAAGGCATCACCGCAAGGCGGCGGTTCTGGTCCTAAGACCCCGGTGTCGAAAAAGAAAAAAATGGGGGTCTTACACTTGGTCTTCAAAAATGTAGATATAGCAGGCAGAGGAGACTTAGTGGGAAAACTGAATCCCAAATGGGAAGGCCCCTTTATGGTAAGGGAGGTCCTTAAGTAAGGAGGGTACCACCTCCAGGATGTGGACGGGGTACCCCACGATCGTGCCCGAAGCGGTGACAACCTAAACATATTCTACCCTTAACATTTTTTCATCTTTTCAAATACTTGTAAATCTTTTATGATTTCCTGATATAATAAAATTCCAGGTGTTTTCTTTCATGAAATGAGATTGCAACAGATGATTGGAAAGGCCGCAAGAAGACCCACTGACCAAGCTCTCATCAAGCTGGTTGTACTGTAGGCTCACTTGGTGGTAGGATGATTGGAAAGGACCCTAGAAGACCCGCTGACCAGGCTATCATAGAGCTGGCAGGACTGTAGGCAAACTTGATGGCATGATGATTGGAAAGGCCTCGAGATGACCGGATGACCATGCTCTCAGAAATCTAGCGGGACTGTAGGCACACTCGGTGGAAGAATGATTGGAAAGGCCCCGAGAAGACCCGCTGACCAGGCTCTCATCAAGCTGGCAGGACTGTAGGCTAACTCAGTTGAAGGAAGATTGGTAAGGTCCCTAGAAGACCCGCTGACCGGGCTCGCATCAATATGGCAGGACTGTAGGCCCACTTGGAGGCAGGATGATTAGAAAAACCATGAGTAGACCCGCTGACTAGGCTCTCATCAAGCTGGTAGGACTGTAGGCTCACTCGGTGCCAGAATGATAGACAAGTACACGAGAAGACCCGCTGACCAGGATCTCATCAAGCTGGAAGGACTTTAGGCTCACTCGGTGGCAGGATGATTGGAAAGGCGCCGAGAAGACTCGATGACCAGGATCTCATCAAGTTGGCAGGACTATCGGCTCACTCGCTTGCAGGATGATTGGAAAGGCCCCGAGAAGACCCGCTGACCAGGCTCTCATCAAGCTGGCATGACTGTAGGCTCAATCGGTGGCAGGATTATTGGCAAGGACCCAAGAAGACCCACTGACCAAGCTCTCATCAAGCTAGCAGGACTGTAGGCTTAATCGGTGGCAGGATGAATGGCAAGGGCCCAAGAAGACCCGCTGACCAGGCTCTCATCAAGCTGGCAGGACTATAGGATCACTCGGAGGCAAGATGAATGGTGAGATCGCAGAAAGAAAGATATCTTTACTAGTCAACAAATGAAGAAAGTTCATAAAAAATAAAAAACTTCTATGGGAAGAAGAGGTTGGTGCAATAAAAATGAAGATAGGTATTCCCAGCCAGTTCTCAGGAATGAGGGTCTCGCCCATAGCGAGTGAACACTCGCACGGAAAGAATGGTCCCACGTAAGAGAGGGAAGACGGACGGTTTCCAGTAATGGAGCGGATTAATTCCTGGAGCCCACTCACGCCGGATTTATCTCACGGCGTGACGATGGAAGGAAGTCAAATGGTCTCACACGCGGATGTGGCCAAGAGGAGTCTAATGAATCGTACTCTAAACCGATTCTCGAGCGAGGCGACGAGACGAGGTGTAGCTTCATCTCGTAAGTATAAACAATATAGAGGGTCGTGTCGCATTAATTGAAGCAAAGAAAGGTAAAATAAGGAGAATGCAAAACGAGAGAATATGACAAAAATTTCCTTGTGGATTTGGTCATGCTGTTCATTACCAAAAGAAGGGGAGTAATCCATCATGGCGGAATACGTCGAAATCTCAAAAAATAATAAAAAGTAAAAGTGTAGTAAAGAAGCCAAAAAGAGGGGAGAAGGAGCCTTAGGGCCCGCTGGAAGTTCTTCAGTCCTCTTTGCTGGAAGATGAATCAACGTCCTCCTCGCCATAAAGGTGTGGCATGAGGTTGCGAGCGGTGATGGTTTCAGAGTTTTCTTTGACAACTCCTAGCTCCTTAATCATCTTTAAAACCAGCTCGGCCATCTTCATGTTGGCATCTCTGCAAATTTCTTCGACCTCGTCGAGGGAGTAATGAGAAGGAGGGGGAGCGGGGATTGGTTCCGGCCAAGAGGAAGACAGAACACTATCCCAGAGATGGGCATTCTTGGCTTTTAAGTTTTTGTTCTCCTCCTTCAAGGCCGCTATACACGAGCGCATTCGATCCCCCTGAAGAAGCATGATGTAAGTAGGCAGGAAGAAAAGGGGAAAAGAGGGATAGGAGCAAAAATTTACCTCTCTCTCCTCATGTAAAATCCCATTTCCAACTAGACCCCTAAGAGTTGTTTGGTCATGACTAGGTCATGACAAGACCCTAGAGAACCTAAAAATCAGGTGGACTTGAGAATAAAGGTGATTGTGTTAGATGGTCTTCAAATAGTAGATTCCTAAACCCTAGTTTAGGATGATCATGTGGTTTCACCAGGACTCCAAGACCTCACCAACCCTTGGAAAGGCCAAACAAAACCCTATGGGCCCATGGGAGTCAATTCTAGGTGGCCAATTTGGCCAAGGACCCACCTAGGCCTACTTTGGGCAATTAACCTATATAAGGACAAGGTTCCCTTAGTAAACCCAAATAACTCTACCAAGGTCTCTCTAGACCTAAAGAGGGGCCAATGAGTCGATAAGGATCCATTGGGGTCAACCCAAATGTTCATGATGACCAAAGTCAACACTACCCAATGTCAAGTCAAACCCTAGCCCAATTGGGCTAACCCAAGCTCAAGTCTTTTTCCCCTTAGGCTAACTTTGATTTCTTAAGTATTAGGATTATATTGGCTGCACTTATCCTCGAGAGTTTACTAGTCAGCATGGTGACTAGGAGAGAGAGAGAGAGAGAGAGAGAAAGAGAGAGAGAGAGAGAGAGAGAGAGAGAGAGAAGGCTTCATTTTAATGGAGGAGAGAGAATTTTGGGAAGAGGATTAATGGAGTGGGGCTCGGCCAAGGGAGGCCAACAGCTACCCTTGATGGCTGCAATCAACTCCTCTAGGGAAGAGGAGTTGATTCCAACCGTTTCCCGACCACCAAGGGGCATATTCAGCCCCCCTCCTCTCAACCCGAGCCATGTCATTAATGGATTTGATGGGCAATGAAGGATCCAGCCACTCCCCTCCCTAATTGACCATTTAAACATCATAATTGGGCAGAGGGAAGCATTTTCAAACTCTCACCTAGAAGGAACAAGTCATCCCACTGTGCTGTTGTAGAAGCCGAGTGCCGCCGACGTCGTCCATGGTGTCCCGCCGCTCCTCTCGCTTTCAGGCCGCTGGAAAGTTCCTCCTCCTCTCCTTGTCTCATGGTTAGATCATAGCAATGCCTAGGTTCAAGGTTTAGGCCCAATTGAGCCTAACCCAATTTTTGGTTTTCATGGTTTTGGCCGAGAGATTCTCTTGGTAGAACCGCCGGAATTCGCACCTCCGGCTGTTGAGTCGCCGCCAGTCAATAGCCACCACCTCAACAGAGGTGTTGGTGGTGGTGGCCAGCCGGGTAACGGCCGGGATGGGCGGCTGTGGCGGCTGGAAGTGGCTCCAGGCTCGGGCTATCTCAGTCGCTAGTTGGAGGTAGACGATGAGCCCGGGCCCTTGGTTTTGCGCAAAGATCCGTGCTGGATCAAATGTAAATATTTCATTTTAATTGATTTTCTGTCACATTATTTATAGTATTTTGAAATAAATATTAAAAATAGTTAAGAGCCTCTGATGAAAAATTGAAAAACAAAAGTGTTGTAGCCCTAAGGGTCTACTTTCAACCAAAATTTATTTGGACCCATTTGGACCCTTGGTTGGATCAGGGCATCCATTTTGGTGGGACCTATACTTAGGGCTTTCCTGAGATTGAAAAGGGTTCCCACACTTCATCCCTTGTCCAAATGACCTGAAATTTGGGCAGGGGGTCAACCTTACTTATACCTAGGGTCAGTCAAAAATGGGAAGTTTTGGGAATACTTTGTCCTATGGTGTTTGTTATTATTTAATAATATTAGGATTTTTTAATTAAGTTGGCTAATCACTTAAAAACCCTCCCAAATTTTTGAGAGTTGTCCCCGGTATTAGTTCCTAGCTCTGTACAAAATTTCAACTCATTTGGATGAGTTTTAGTTAGGGAATCACCAAACCATAGTTTGGCCTTAAGGATGGGTTTTTGATTAAAAAGTGCAATTGTGATTTTAGGTGACCAAACAACATCACTAGTGGCTGAAACTTGGGCCACTGGTTTGTTTTCACCCTTAGCATCCCACTATGGTTTATAGTGTGGATTGAGGTAGGTATGCCCTAGGACCCAAGTTCAAACCTTTAGGTTGGTCTTGGGGGGATTTGTGAAGGGCATAGGGTCAAATGCCCTTGTATGGTTGTGATTTTTGGTGGAGAGGGGACTAGTAAAGTTAAAGTCCTCTGGCCGAAATCTTAGGAGTCTTGGAGATTGATACACCCCTCAAAACCCCAACCCTAGGGTTAGGGTAGAATCACCTTTGTATAACACAAGCCCATATAACTCATCAAAAGGGTGTGAAACTTAAGGAGCATGAGTTTTAAAGTAGAAAGAACCCTTAGTAATTTTACAGGAATATTTTTGGTACTTCATTTGTTGGTTATGATATAGCCCTAATTAATGCTTTGATTATTAAGAATCATTCTGTTCTTTGAAACCCTATAGAACCTTGGCAGTGAATGTTTTAGGTTGAAATTATTGCCCCTAATTTTTAGTATAATTTTTGTTTGATTAAATCTAGTACATCATGCACAAATGATTAACAAGGGGTTTGATGGTATAAAATTATTCATATATGATATATCTGTTGAAAAAATATGAGACTTAGGCACAGATGATTTCAAGCCTAAATATGTTTGTTGTAATTTATTCTTAATTTTTAGAGGGTTGATTACAGTACTTTCCTTACAAGTCCATAATATTGAGGTTTTTGGTAAATATTTTATTTAGAGTTTAATCCCAGCAGAAAAATTATGAAACTTGGCTAATGATGTTTTTAGAGTTTTATTAGCCCAATATAATTAATTCATAATTTTTGGATGACAATTTTCTGTACTTATTTCATTAATAATGAAAGATAGAAATTATTTCTAAAATAGTTTTAAGGGCCCTTAGATGCTAGAAAAATTATGATACCTTGGATTTAAATTACTGAGTTAACCTAATATTTATCATAATTTTGTTAGGCATCTTGCATGAGTACTAAGGGTAGTTCTTGTTCAAACTAGTAGCCCTTGGAAGCTTTAAGGAAATTAATTAAATGCCAGATAAAATAGGAAAATTACAATTTTCTAGATTTTTTCTATTTGTACCATGGTAAGTCTCCAGTAAATAATTTAGGGCATTTGGATGATTATTTAGATTATCTCCTATCCGGTTCGACATATAGCCTAGGTTTATCTACATTTGACAAATTGGGTTAGCTGCAATAGGATATGATTGGACATGGTGTAGGAGTTAGTCATTTTGCTGGGTTAGATAGATGTGGATGAATTCCCCATAGAAGGATAGAAAGAGCAGTGAGAAGTGGTTGGGCAAAATTTTAGAGGTACTCAGGTTCGACGAAAATCGTCTTTCCCCAGGAGAGGAAGAGTAAAAATCACCCTAGGATTACCCTACTTTAATATGAGAAGGGAATGGGTAAAGGGAATAAACCAATAACAATAAGTGCCTTGCGAAAGGGAACGATGGGCTTCAACTATCATCATAGTTCCTAGTGCCCTTTGAGAGCCCTTTACGGGGTATACCGGGGGTAGTCCTTGGCTAACGTAAACTGTTGGAGTTATAAATTTTAAAGAGCAACTAGAATAATTAGGAGTTCACTTTCACACACCCCAGAGTCTCGGGAAGTTAGTTTGACTATGATATTCGAGCGGTAGGCTCGGTAGTTGTGGAGACGGACAAGATAGTCCGGGGAGCTTTGGCTCGGTTAGTTTTGAGTCGGACAGTTTGGTCTGCGGAGCTTTGGCTCAGTTGTTGGACACGTTAAATATTGCATGTGCATAAAAAAAACAGATAAGGTGGTGGGTCTTCGGTATTTGAGGGTCGATGTACCGACACCAATACGCTGACTCGGCAAGTGTGTTTAGCACTTTGCCAACAGAAGTCCGGTGCACCAGCCAGCAAGAGTACGCAAGAGTTCGCTTCGTGCACCATGCATTGAGGCTTGCGATAGGTATGACCAGTATTGCTTTACAGGTTTAGAGGTGGGCGAGGCCAAACCCACCGCTTCTGTCTGCCACTATGGAGGTATCCTAGGAGGTTCGGCTCCAGAAAGGGGGAACTAAAGGTCTGTGTACACAGAGTCGGGTGGGTAAGTTACACTTGAATGATCACTTCATACCCACTTGCATGTCATAACATCATCATTGCATTTAACCTTCGTCACCAATTGTGTAAATGGTATGGGACGCTTACACAATTGGACTTACAAAACGACCCCTTGGTCTATAAGCTTGTGTGGGCAAGTTTATAAATTAAGGTCAAATTCTTCATATATATATTGTTGTTAATAACTGACACCCCAATGTATAAATTGGTATGGGACTCTTTATACGATGGGAGCCCTGCAGAAGATCCCTTGGCTTATGCGTTTCCGCACATAAGTTAAGGTTACTTTTCATACTTTACTTTACTGCCACATGTATTACAAAATTGCTAGTATAGGTCCGTTGTTATCAGTTTCTTGATTACTCTCCACCTTCAAGTCCTCCCCTTTCTTCCTCTCCGCTCTGTGCATAGGGGCTATGGGAGAAGTGGTGGGGGATGGGAGGACTTAGTCTTATAGACTAACAGTTTTCGAACCACATCATTTAGGGGATCGCGGAGCCCAGCATGGAGGAGCAGCCCCGGAGGTCGGCCCGTTTGGAGATAGGGAAGTCTAGCTCAGGAGTTTAGACAGTTGGGACTGTCAGTCCCTGATTCTAGTTGTGTTTTATTTTGCTTCCGCTTGAGTGACTATGTAGTTAGGATTTTATGTATCGGGCTTAAGCCCTTATTTTCAGTACATTTATATTATGAGGACTTTCCCTTCGTAGAGATTTTATTACTCTGATATGTGATTTTTCTGTGGACTTGCTTTTACATTATTGTGCTACCTTTCTGTGATCGAATTGGCTGGCAGAATCGGAGCTTTGTGGTGATGACCCTTCAGGGCGTGAAGGTGTCATCACAAAGCGGCGATTCTGGGCCTAAGACCCTAGTGTTTTAAAAGAAAAAAATGGGGTCTTACACCTCAAGAGACGCGTGAGGAGGGTTATGGATCTCAAATGATGTTGGAGTGGGCTCCTCGACTGAGAATGGGGGGCTAGTGGTTTCATCTTCTTCAAGCGAGACAACGGTGGTAAGGAAGCAGGAGTACGAGCCAAAATGGGGGCCATAGCAGCCACATTAGCATTGTTTTGCTTACGCACTATCGCGAGACGTTCGCAAAAACTATGGCTATGAGACATGACGGTGATGGGAGAAATGAACGAAGAGATGAGAGAGGGGGCACTCCATGTTGGGATGAGTGTCACATATTTATAGGCCCTAGAGGAGGTCCCCGTAAAAGATTCTCTCATAAATGAACTTTAACACCCCGAGCCTCGGTTGGACTTTCTTTCAGAGCTTGGGTCAACCTTGAAAAGTAGGGGATTGTGTACAACCTCGGACTATCTAGGGATAATTCAAGGTAAAGTGATAGGGCGAGAAGATTGCATAGGCGAGCTGGACCATAGGGATAACTCACTGGTACACCAAAACAGTGAACTCAAAAGGCGAGAGGGAGCATTGGAACAGGGCTCTTGCGAGGAGTGATGGAGCAATGGAATAGGGCTCTGGCTAGGTGAGTGGGGGCAATGGAACAGGAACTCTCGAGGCGAGAAGGAGCAATATAACAGGGCTCTCGCAAGGTGAGAGGGAGCAATGGAGCAGTCGAGAGTGTTATAACGGCATAGGCTGACCTCTAATGGTGAGACGAGGTACTCGCGAGGTGTGTGGAGGGGCACCTCTCGCCTGCTAGATGCCATTTTTCATCGAGCACCAGCTCGATATTCGTCGAGCGAAGGTTGACGATCGTGGAGCGCAGTTTCGATAATCATTGAGTGCCGGTTCGAAGATTGGTCAAGCGCTGGTTCAACTAAAGGGACGTTTTTACCTTTCTAACCCCAGGTAGGGGTTTTATTCTTTGGTCTCAGGTAACTTTACCCTTTTCCCTTGATGGTCACCATATAACCCTTCAGAACACCGGAGTTTGGCTATTGGCAGACCCAGCCCAGGGTATTTTGGTATTTTCTGGTCGATTCAGTTTGGTTTTTTGTAGGTCAAACTAAGAGGTCTATAAATATACCAATAAGGTTCCTTGAAGAGGTTGTTGACCCCTCTCATCTTCTTCCTCTAAAGCACCTAACTCAGCATTGGCTAGGGAGGGTAAGTATTTCTAGTTCTTCTGGATAAGAGGTGGGACCTCCAAGCTGAAGCCCTTGGTCAGTTTTTAGTTCCCAAGACTCGTATCAAGGAAGGAATTCGGTAGGAGTAGGTGTGAGCAGCAACTCTAGATTCGAACTATAGGTGAAATCGGGTTCCCAGCTTCAACACTTAAATTATGGCCACCCAAAAATTATGAACACTATATGATAGCAAAATATCCGTGAATAACAAATTTCACATATTATTATAAATGTAATAACCTTTAAATAATTAGTTCAAGGTAATTCAAATAATTAGAGTTGATGAAGGGAGTACCATAAATCATAGTCCAAAAATTATATAAAAATTACCGGAGCCTTATAAAGATTATGAAACACTACTAACTAAGTTTCATGCAATTCCAAGGTCAGTGAGCAATGTATAAAAAAACTTCAAATAATTCTGTTAAAGTGCACTTTGTGAAGAAACATTCTTATAAACTCATCCAAATGACATGTGATAATTTTTTAGACTTCATTATGCCCTAAAAATTACTTTGGCCAAATAACACAACTTTCCAGCAAGATATAATATTAATTATATATTTATCAAAGTATGGTGTACTAGCTCACTTATCACATGAAGTACTAAGAGGAAATGCCAAAATGATTCAAATAATTTACTAGTGCCTCTAAATAATATTTAATTAACCATGCTAGAGTTTCATATCATTCTAAGTTAATCTAACCATGGTTACATCAAAATCATCAAAAAGGGCAAGGTGGAGATTATACCTACAAGTATGATCTACTGTTTTCTAAACATCCTATAATAAATTTCAGGGGTCAATAACACTAAAAAATTACTCCTACCAAAATCTCATGAAAATCCAAGATCATATGACCCCCTAACAATTTCATTAAAGAAATAGGCCCAAACTATCCCTAATTGGTTTAAGTTGTAAGCCTAAGTATAAATGTCACTAAATTCCTTCCTAGAGAATTTCACCACCCTAAGATAACATGGACTAAACACCAAGTCCATATAAGGACATATCACTCTATGTCCCACACAAACCCCCAAACTTCAACCATATGGTTTGAACTAGGGTTCTAGGGAAAATCCACCCCAAACCACCTCCAACTCCAGGAGAGGGTGTTTTAAATAACCATGGAGATCTGTCCCAAGTCCCAACCCCTTTGGGGTGAGAATATTCCCTTCCATGCTACAAGCACTCTTTGCTCTAAATTACCCTTAAGTGACAAAACTTTGGTCACACCAATACCTACTCAAATCAACACCAAATGGGCTGAAAGTTTTATCTAATTCATAATATGACCCTAAAAGAAAGTCACAAAAATTTTGGTGGGTTTAGAGTTCATTAGACCCCTTAAATAATACTTACATGGATTATTAAATTTCTACAAAAACAATAGAAATTTTTTTCCAAAAATTCAAATTTTTGGATAAGTTTTAGGTATAGGTAAGAGTGACCCCCAGCCCAAATTTCAAGTCATTTGGATGGCTAGATTGATGGGGACACTCAAAAAATTTTCTGATCAAGCCTAGGTATAGATCTCACAAAAATGAGTGTTCTGGTCTGACCTAAACTCCAAATTGGTTCAAACTAATATTAAAATATACTAGACTATTAGGACTATAACTTTCATGTAGACCACTATTACTGTTGTGGAACCTAAGTATTTTTAATAATTAATTCGAAAAGGCCCAATAACTGTGACAGAAAATTAAATAAATTGAATTACTATATAATCATTTGCACGAATCTTAAAGCACGATCGTGTGGCTTTGGCATTGTCTTCTTCCTTTAGCCAAAGGCCATGATTGACCAAACGTGGACCTTAGTCCAAGTCCATTTGCCAGCCACCCGGCCACCTCCCTGGCCGGCCACCATCGCCACCACCTTCGTTGAGGTGGCAGCTATCTCCGGGAGGCGACACGACCGCTGGAGGGGCGATTTTCGGTGAACCCGAGTGGTAGAAAAAAATTGAAAAACTCTGAAATTTGCTCTCCCAATCGGGCTCAATTGAGCCCGATTTCTCTACTAAAAGACCTAAGATTCTAGCCCAGTAAGAGAGGAGTAGAGGAGGACCTATTAGGAGAGCTGGAGTCAGGCCGACCGCAGCGCCACCATCGCCGGATTTTGCGATTTATGGTGCTCTGTAACAGCACTACCAATTGGCTTGAAATCTTCAGGGAAGATGTGGAAATGACTCCTCTGGTCCTACGGAAGCATTTAAGATTGTTAAATGGGGGAGAGGCAGGGTCTAGCACCAATTGCCATTAATGTCCATTAAGGTGAATTTAGGCCATGGTAGAATCCTCTGAATCAAGCCACCTAGTTGTTGGGAAAAACCTCTCATCTCCATTAACTGATGAGGGCAAGATGAATCAAGACTTTGGAATCAATTGGAGATGAACTCTTGATCTCCCATGTCCATTGATGGCTTTCTCTCTCCTCTTTCTCTCTTGCTTATGGGAGGAATTAAATATAGCCCCTTTGGTGGCTGGCTATGGTTATTCAACTCCTCAAAACTGATGAGGGAGAATGTATCCATCAATTGGAGAGGCCCTTGGTCTCCCTTGTCCAGGAATGACCTCTTTTTTCACTTTCTCTCTCCTCCATTAAATGGAAAAATGGAGCTTTCTCTCTCCTAGTCACCATGAACGAATTTTTTTATGATTATTTAAGCCTAAAGGCACCCCACTAACCCCCATATTATTCATCGAAAATAGGTTAGCCTGAAGGGGGATTTGGCTTGAGCTTGAGTTAGCCCATTTGAGCTAGTTTGACCTATTTCAAGGATTGAGTTGACCTTGGTCATATTGACCATTTCGGTTAACCCCAATGGATTCTTGGTGATCCACTGGCTTCCCCTAAGGTATAGGAAGGCTTAAGTAGGATTTGTTTGGCATCTTGTAGGCCACTTGAACCTTAGTTAGGGCACTTTGTCCTTTTTAGGGCTAGGGTTGACTTGGGTCATCCTAGCCTCTTTGGTTTACCCCAATGTGTTCTTAGTGACCCATTGGCCTCCCTTAGGGATTTGGAAGGTCTAGGTGGGTCCCTTTGGCTAAGGCAAGGTCAATTTGCCATGTGTGAGCTTAGTTTGACCTAATTAGGTTTTGGGTTGTCATTGATCAACTTGACCTTTTTACTTGACCTTAATGGGTCCCTATGGCTCTAATTGACCCTCTAAAAGGTTAGTGATGTTGTGGTGGGATAATGGAGTTATGGTGAAGCCCTATGTTCATCCTAAGATAGTTATTGGAATTCTACTATTTGTAGACCAAGGTAGTTCACACTCTAATTCCCAAGTTCACCCCAACCTTTTGGTACTTCTCAGGGTTTTGTCATGACCAAGTCATGACAAAACCATTCTAGGGGTCTAGAAGTCTGAGGGATATTACAACTTCAAATATGCTTGACAGTGTTTGAAACACATTTTCATGATCAGCAATAAGTTCATTTGTGTGCTCAATTTCTAACTTCATGGCCTCAACTTGAGTGGAGTACACACATTCTTTAATATGATCTACTCCAAGCCAGATAACCTCATCACTTTGGATAACATAATTCTTTACACTTATAATGTCTTGTATGGTTAGCCTCAGACTTTTATCTGTAGAGGTAAGGATCTAAGTTCCCTTATGGACAGTGCTTGCAACCTTATCAAACCACTTAGTCATTTTTGCATTTAGATGTGCAGTGTCACCCTTCAAGAAATCTAGATCTTCCATTATCTCATCTTTCACTTTCTAAATATCTCACAGGATCAAAACATACTCTCCTTTATTAGATTAATCAATATAGCTCTTTAGTGAAGATTATTTCTCATCTAACATTTCTTTCATTGAGATGAGCAAAATGCTTTTTGATGTTCTTGTGGATGGTTGAGTTTGAGTAATTTCAGGTATCTCATTAGTAGAATCTTGTATTAAGCTTTTCCTTTGGTTCTCTTGAGCAGCTAACTCAGTATGAGCAGCAGTCTCAGACTTTGGGGATTTGGTGCACAACAGCTCCCCTCTTGGGCTTTGCTGCTAAATATTTCAACATTAATGTGATAATCAAATTTAAGTAGAATCCATGGGTTATACAAAACCACCCCACCATTGTAAGCCATAAAATCTCCATCTCATCCAAGAGGGATTGCTCTGTTATCATCATGACGATGGTATGATGGGTATGAATCCAAACTGTACGTAGTGGCTTCAATGAAAGATTTTGGAAACCCTTTTTTGCATATATTATTTTTCATATACTGCTCATTTTTTCTTTAGCATCCACATGATCCGTAAAATATATGTCTAAGCACTGCATTTTATAACTCTGGTTCTTCTCCCTGTATCGGTATTTCGGCTCTGATGATGCAATCATAATTATCATAAGTACTTAGCTTATCATGTTTGCTGAAAATAAATTGCATATGTGCATACAAAGACCTCTTTTTTTGAATTCTACCATGTGAATGTGTGCTACAACTCTACCCAGGAAGCCCTTATGTAAGATGTCATCTTTTAGACAATGCAATTTTTCTTGAAATACTCTTGATATTAAATCGGGTCGATCTTGGAGTGTTTGTCTAGGATGAAGCTTGCTTATTTTCCATGACCACGAAGGATTGCAAGTCATTGTTAAGAAAATATCAGGCCTTCCAAAATTCCATACATCTGTCATTGCATCTTGATATAGCTGGAACATATCTCTTGGCCATCCAATAAAAGAAGAAGGTAAATTTATCCTACGATCGACATTACCTGTAGTGAGGTTATGTTAGCCTTTAAGAAAAGATAAATTCGTTGAAGTAAATGTTTTTTTAAAATCGGTGGGGAATGTATGTATCTACATCATTTTCACCGCTTTGTAAACAATCATGTAATTCCTGGTATATCTCGCCTCCTACATCGCTTTGGTGTGATCACATAAATCATAGTTTTGTGTTTCAACTTTTACGTACATATTGATGATGTATTATTGTAGTAGACGACCTGCGTATTGAAGTACGAAAAATAGGTTTGCACGAATCAACATGTAGATAGTGTAAATTAATAAATATTTAACACTAATACAATGTTATGCGTAGCTGAGTGCATCTGTTGAAGTACATGTAGTTAGTACAAGTAGTAGTCATAATAGCTTGTTCAGTCTGCACAATCTAATAGTTTGTTGCCATGTCATCCGTATAAGCCACGTGGAAATATCAAAGGATATTGTAGAGGGTCGTAGTAGCCAGAATATTCCTTTATAGATAGTAGTTCTTCTGAATATGTGTATACAATTATGTCTCTATCATTTGCTTTCGTGAAATCATCTACGTCAACTAATATGTATGCAACTTATGATTTTGTTGGAAGGTCTATTGATGTTATATTAAAGGCCTTTCTTTAGTCAAAAGTCCGCATCGATGGAGTTCTGAGTGTCTTGCTAATTTTCATAAGGTTTGGTTGAATGGGTTTACTGCATTCAGTATACTGGAGATCTTTTGAAATATTTATAGAGTGAGACTCTGACTCTTATTCAACTTATTCTCCATTTTGTGTTTGGTATCATTAATGATCATTTGCAGAAAACGTTGTCTAATATTATATTCTAGTATTAGTGAGCCAATTCTACGATATATTGCACCGGGTGCTGTAAAAGTTTAGATACCCTGATTGAATGCCGACATACTTTCATCAAATGTCACTCCCATTGAGATGAAGGAGAATACATGGTTTTATGAACGTATATTCGGTCTGAAGTTATGTCTTTCTGTAATTTGTGTTGTGAAGAGTTCTAGAAGCTTGAGTGGTACTAGAATATCAGGTACATCGACCAATCCTCCTTTATAACATTGTGTAGTTGAATTTTTGTGAAAATTCTTGGCGCGATAATGACGGCAAGTTGTAGTGGAACAGAGAGTTATTGGACACATTTACTGCAAGGTAATAATTTCTTTCACTGAAATGGTGAGTTGAACCTTGATTAGGAGCATTTCTTATATCATAGTAATTAGATTATAGTGAGACTAATATGAATTATTTTTCTCACTTATACGATTTCTTTGCATGTGTAAAGATAGTATTACCGTGAATTATGTGTTATTTATCCTCAAGTTGCATTTATTCATCGAAGTCTGTTGTACTTGCAGTGTTATTTGGGATTACGTGTGAGGTAATATTGCATTGCTGAGCTTGATGATTTTCCCTTTACCGATCATTAATTGCTTCACATCGGTGTTGAGTTGATGTGCATATCTGTGGCCTTACTCTAGGTTGAGCTTGTCGTTGTGTGGCATGGGTTATTTCTCGTGCAGCTTTTACCTAATGTCGGTTAGTAGATGTCTCGTGGGTAAGGTAGTTTCATTATATACATTTTTATCATGTGCTGTTGTTGGAACCCTTGTTTGGATTTGGGCTAGGTCCACTCTTAGGTTGTTGACCCACTTGTATAGCCATGGTCAAGTTCTAGGTCTAAGTTAGTCTCTATAGGTAAAACTTCTCAAGACTAGCATTGGGTTTCACTCAAGAACTCAGACTTAGAAGAAATCTGTGAAATACATATCAGTCCGACTTTCGTCGAACTCAGCTCGACGATCGTTGATCTCCTATCAACAATCTCAGAGTTTTTCTCTGAACTGAGCTCGACGATCTATGAGCTCAGGTCGACGATTCCATATTTGATCATAGTATTCTCAGATTGAAGGTAGCTGATCTCAGCTCGACGATCTCTGAGCTCAGATCGATGATTATTTTCTGTGTCCGACTACTTATTTTCAACAACTGTCTTGAAGTTTTAATTCCTATTTTATTGATTCTATCATTGTAAAATAATCTCTGGTAGTTAATGCTGATATTCTCAAGGTATATTGCCATTTCTCTGCAGCATTAACTATGTTATTCACAAAGTTATTATTTTGACTTATTTGCCAAGATAGTTGGGGAGACAATTAAATGCTAGAAATTATAGTCGTTTCTCTCCTCGATTTCTGCAGTAATTTAAGGAATGTCTTTATATTTCAAAAGAGACCGTTTTAATTCTATTCTTCAAGGACAAAAGAGACAGACATTCAGACTGATCATGATTCAGAGAAAAACATATAGAGAAATACACAGAGAGAACATTCTTATAACAACCCAAAAATTTTCTCTTGCAGATTTCTCTCAGCTCTCAGAATCTTCATTGCTCTTAGGAAATAGAAGAAGAACAAAAAACCTCTATCTTGAGTCTTCTTTAGTTTTCAACTTCTGGAATCTACAGAGACAGATAATCAACATCAATCCACAGTTTTTGAAGAGCAAGAACTTCAGACCTCTAAAGACCTACACCCTTGACAAAGCTTCCATCTTCCTAAACCTACTCAATATTTCAGGGGGAACTTTCGCATCAATAAAATCCACTTAGTCTTCTCATTTTCTTTGAGAAAGAGAAGACTCCCATCAACTTTTATTTTATCTTTTTTGTACAGGGTTATTACTTCCTTCAAAAGTGAACTCATTGGTGATAGGGCACCTGATCAAAAACCCATTAATTTTTAGGCACCTGATAAAAAGCCTGAAGGGTCTATAGATCTACCAGAAGCAGATCTTGTGGTGATAGGGCACCTGAGCATAAACCTGATTGGTGGAAGGGCACCTGATCAAAAACCTGAGTGGAAATCCTGGACAAAGACTTCTCACTAACTGAG
The DNA here is from genome assembly GCA_039513925.1 of Platanthera zijinensis. Classification (NCBI taxonomy): domain Eukaryota; kingdom Viridiplantae; phylum Streptophyta; class Magnoliopsida; order Asparagales; family Orchidaceae; genus Platanthera; species Platanthera zijinensis. The sequence goes on from CM077083.1 coordinate 94,874,084, forward strand.
ATTAATGACAAGATTCTCATGTGCTTCCCCAGCTTATGGGATTCCAAAATCTTGCCAATCAAAGAAAGCATGAGTCTAAATGAGATTTCCACTGAATCTCTATTGGGAAATCTGAAGTCTTATGAGCAGCTCCTAAAGATAAGAGAGTCAGATGAATAGAAGACTCCTACACTAGCTAGGAAGGAACAAAGCATAGCCTTCAAAGCCTCTGAAGAATCAGAAGCAACACCCTCAAATCAAGAACTGATGAGTCTGTTTGCCAAAAGATTCATCTAAATGGGAAGAAAAGACTTCACGAGGAAGTCATCCAGGAATGAAGAAAAGCCAAGGTATGATAAAACACCAACTAAAGAAATCATTTGCTTTGGTTTTAGGAAGCTTGGACACATTCTACCAGAGTGTCCAGAGAAACCACACAAGGAAAGGAGTAAGAAAAGGAATCCAGGAAACACTTCAGCAAGCCATCCTCCAGCAAGCACAAGAGGAAAGAAAAGGGTTTCGTAGATGACACCTGGAGTGAGACAAAAGAGGAATCTACTTCCTCTAGCTATAGTGAGGATGAAGAAGAAACCAAGGAAAGAGAAATATGTCTAATGGCCATCAATGCTTTAAGCCTTGAATTAGAAGCATGAGATTTGGGAGAAGACTCAGACTATGATCAGGTAATATCATCCTTTGATTTTAATTCTGAAGATTTTAAAATATATTTTAAATCATTGTGCAATGATCTAATAAAATCTGAGAAGGAAATCAAACATCTTAGAGATAGACAACCTTAATATGAAAATTTAATCTCTGAAAATTTAAAAATGAAAGATGAATTAATTAAGTATTGCAATCAAATCATTTTTCTGAAAACTGAACTAAGCAAAGCTAAACAACTTGAAGAAACATTGAATGGAAGAAGCCTATAAATGGTTGAAATCACTAGTACCCTAAATGCTAGGTTAAACAAGAGTAAACTAGGTTTAGGTGCATCATCCAGTGAACCACCAATAATCAAGAAAAATATAGTATCTCAACCTGTAAATTTTATTTCAGATAAAGGTAAAAAGAATACAGAGCAGGTAGATGAAGTTAATAAGGTATTAGAAAAAATTGAACAAGTAAAGAAAAAGAAACAAGCTCAAAAAAATAAGTCTAAACAGAAATCGTCAAACAAAGATCGACGATCGCAGTACTATTCTTCGAATGCCGATCGACGATCTCTGAACCCAGAGTTTGGGTTTAATTACTCAACAAAGGGAGATCGACGAAATTTAAAACATCGCCGAGCATAGATCGATGATCGTGGAACACAGATAATAGCCAACATTATTCTGTGATTCGAGATCGACGAGATCAGTACTGGTCGTCGAATGCACATCGACGATCTCAATATAAATCGTCGGACCCAGATCAATTTTACCAAAAAAATAACTGCAACAAAATTATTAATAATAATAAACAGAAACCAAAACATGTTAATCCATTTTCATATTGGGTAATCCTACCTAGAAAAATTCACCCCTTAGGTTATAAATGTCAACCTGAATGCTCTTTCATTTCCCGTTTTAGTTATAAAAAGAGACAAATACCCAAGGTTACCTGGGTCCAGAATAAATAATTTGTTTTCTTGCAGGTGAAGAACTATCCTACCATACAGGATAAGTGGTATCTAGATAGTGGGTGCTTAATGCACATGATAGGGAGCAAGGACAAGCTAACCAATTATAAGTCCAAGCTAGGTCCAGAGGTAATCTTTAGTGATTCCAGCTTTGGTCAGAAAGAAGGTTATGGGGATTTCTACATTGGAGCTGTTATATTCAGCAAGGTAGCTTATGTGAGTGGTTTGAGACATAACCTCATATCAATAAGACACCTATGTGATGCAGGCTATCAGGTTTGCTTTTCTCAATCCCAATGTATTATTTCTTTAAACAGCCAAACTATTCTAACAGGATTTAGACAAGGTAACATTTATTTAGTAAATTTTAATTCTGCTAGTTAAGAAATTTTTTTATTTAATCAAATCAGTAATAATAATACTCTTTGGCATAAAAGACTAGGTCATGTAAACCTTAGAAATATTGCTTAGTTATCCAAAAACAACATTGTTACAGGATTACCCTCTTACCCCTACAAGAAGGAAAGCCTTTGTAGGGCTTGTCAAGTAGGCAAGCAAACAAAAATTGTTTTAAATCTGTTAATAAGAGTGATTCACCTAGGATTCTGTATCTGCTTAATATGGATCTTTTTTGACCCATTGTTGTACAGAGCTTAGGAGGGAAGTTCTATACTTTAGTTATTATAGATTACTTCTCAAGGTTCACTTGTGTTTTCGTCTTGAGACACAAGTTTGATAACTTCAGGGTTCTTACATACTTTCTAAAAGGCATAAGGATTGAGTATTCTACTCCAGTTGTTTTAATCAGAAGTGATCATGGCACTGAGTTTGAATCTCTTCCCATGCAATGATTCTGTGAGATGGAAGGTATCAAGCATTGATTCTCTGCTCCTAGAACACCTCAACAAAATGGGGTAGTTGAAAGGAAGAACAGAGCACTCATTGAAGTTGCAGGTACATTACTTGCTGATGCTTTCATGCCACTATCCTATTGGGCAGAGGCTGTGAGCACAACAAACTATGTCCTTAACAGAAGTTTGATACACAAACTTAAGGGCAAGACTCCCTATGAATTGCTCAAAGGGAAGAAACCTAAAATAGATTATTTTAGAGTATTTGGTTACATTTGTTATGTTCACAACAATAACAAGAAACATCTTAGAAAGTTTTAAGCCAAAGATGCAATGGGAATTTTTCTAAGATATTCACAAGTCAGCAAGGCATATAGGGTATTTAATAAATCAACTTTGAAAATGGAAGAGTCAGTTCATATTTCTTTTGATGAAGCTAATATGATTTACAAGGAGAAGGAAGCTTCTACCAATAACTCTTTGCAGGTACCCCAACTTTGTGAAAAATTGGATGATCTCCACCTTACACAAAAGGTTACATCTTATTCCTCCTCACAAGTTGATGAAGAAAGTGAAGAAGAAAATTTGGAAGTGGTTGAACTTCCTCGAACAACTAATACAATTCCACAAGAGGAAATATTTCCCCAAGCTGTTGCAGAACTAACTCCACCAACTGAACTAGTCACACTTAGAGATTCCCACATCTCAAGTGATTTGAGATATATCAGCTGGTGTGCAGACAAGGCATCAACTCAACAAAGACTTGATTTATGCCTTCTTCAAATCTCAAATTGAGCCTCAATCCATTAAAGATGCTGAGCAAGATCCACACAGGATTATTGTAATGAAAGAGGAGCTCAACCAATTTGAGAGATGCAGAGTTTGGTACTTAGTTCCAAGACCCAAAAACAATCCAGTCATTGGAACCAAAATGGTCTTCAGGAACAAGTTGGATGCACAAGGAACTATTATCGGAAATAAGGCAAGACTAGTAGCTCAAGGCTATAGGCAAGAGGAAGGAATTGACTATGATCAGACCTTTACTCCCGTTGCAAGGCTAGAAGCAATCAGGATATTTCTTGCTTATGCTGCCTATAAAAAGTTCAAAGTATATCAAATGGATGTCAAAAGTGTCTTTCTCAATGGAGAGCTAAAGGAAGAGGTTTATGTTGAAAATCCTCCAGGTTTTATCACTTCAACTCATCCCTCTTATATTTTTAGATTGCATAAATCTCCTTATGGTCTAAATAAAGCTCTAAGAGCTTGGTATGAAACCTTAGCTAGATTTCTCTTAGAGCATACATTTTCTAGAGGTATAGTAGATTGAAATTTTTTTATTAGACATCATCATAATAGAATCTTGTTAGTACAAATTTATGTAGATGATATTAATTTTGGCTCTACTTATTCCAAACAATGCAAAAGGTTCTCTTACCTGATGCATTCTAAGTTTGAAATGAGTAGCATGGGTGAACTCTCTTACTTCTTTGGTCTCCAAGTGAAGCAATCACATGATGGAATCTTCATATCTTAGTCCAAATGCTAAAGAATTAGTGAAAAGATTTGGGAGGGCTGGTGCCTCAGCAATGAAAAAACTCATGGCTTCCAATGTTGTGATTGATTCTGATGAAAAAGTGAAACCTGGTTATCAAAAAACTTATAGGGCATTTGTTGGATCCCTATTATACCTCACAACAAGTATACCAGGCATCATGTTCTCTACATGACTTTGTGCTAGGTTCCAAGTGAACCCTAAAGAATCTCATCTAATTTTGCTAAAAAGGATTTTAAGATATATAAAGGGTTTCCCTGATTTAGGACTTTGGTATCCAACAGAATTAGAGTTTGAGTTAATTGCATACTCAGATGTTGACTATGCTGGATGCAGAGTAGATAGGAAAAGCACATCTAGAACATTCCAGTTCCTTGGTGATAGGCTTGTGTCTTGGTTTTGTAAGAAGCAAACATCAGTGTCCATTTCAACTATAGAGGTTGAATACATTGTAGATGGCAGTTGATGTTCACAGATAATGTGGATTCAAAACCAATTGCTGGATTATGGATACAATCTAAATAATTCAATTATATTTTGTGAGAGTACTAGTGCAATTTTTATTGCTCAGAATCCAGTTCATCATTCTAGAACCAAGCCTATAGAAATAAGGCATCATTTCTTTAGAGATAATATAGATAAAAAGAAAATTAATATTAACTTTATCTCCACTGATTTTAAAAGAACAGATATCTTCACCAAGCCTTTGGATGAAAAGAAACATCTATTCTTCTTAAATACGCTTGGAATGATAAATGGAATGCATTAATTTAATTTTTGTCTGAGTTTGAAGATCTGTTCACAAATTGTCGAATGAAGATCGACGATCTGCGAACTCCTCTTGAGCTCTATCTTCAACCTGAGATCGACCACAGGTCTGTGTGAAGTTAAAAATCGTCGACCGGAGATAGACGACTTTACTTCTTAAAATAAATCGTCGACATGAGATCGACGATCTGTTTTCCCCTCTTCATTCAGAGGAAGATGATAGCACTTGTCTATAAATCTGTTGTCGGCCTAAGATCAAAGTTTTCTTTATTTTATCGTGGAAGAGAGCTCGTCTATTCGCATTCCAAAAACCTATATTGAGGTTTCTCTTCGAGCTCTATCCCGTGCTTTCCAATTTCTCTTGCACTTGATCATCTTTCTCTTGAGTCTACATAAACCTATGGTGATTCAAGCGTCTATCCTTTCAGCAATGAAGTTTGATGCAGGTTTTGATGTCGACTTCGAACCATTCAGCCATTGCGATCAGATTTTCCAAGATATTCTTCTGCTTTGTGAAGATCAGGGTCTAAGGAAGATCATGAATCAAAGGATCAAGTTACCACTAACAGAAATCAAAAAATGTGTCTATACATTGACAACGCCTGATGACTCGTCCATTGTTGGGACCATCTCCGGACAACATTTTCTTCTTACCCCAGCAATTATTTCTTAACTATTTGAGTTAGTAAATGGAGAGAATATCCTAGAACAGGATAGTTCTGAATATAGTAGTATGCTAGTTAGGATGCGTCATCCTGAGGGAATACCATCCAAGCTACTTATGAAGAACTTGTCTATAGAATACAAGTTCTTAGCAGATGTTGTTGGCAAGTTTATACTGGGCAAGCACTCCGCCCATAATAATATTAACATGCAGCAGTTTTCAATAATGTTTGCTTTGGTTAATAAGAAAGCAGTCAACTGGGCTGAGTAAATTTTTGATTTGATCAAGAGGAAGAACTCCAAGAAGGAGGTTTGTATAGGGAGGATTCTGGGAATCTTCCTTCAATATAAGGCTTCAGAACTATTGGTCTCTCAGACCATATTTATTAATGCCAATAAGTGGTTTGACTCCTCCCTGTTTGGTAAATGGGCAAGAACTATCCCAAAGCCATCTCAGGCCTCCACCTCTTCTAGACCAGCTTAGGACACAAGGGCAGTCACAACCTCTCCTCACCCTGATGAAGTATTTCCTACTCCTCCTCCTCTAGCCAACCCTCCTTATGTCCATCAACCATCCACCTCAATTCCAACACTTCCATCATCTCCAGCACTTCATACTACTCCTCACTTTATACATCTCCAACACTTCAATCTTTTCACTCCTCCTCAATCCCCAATCACATCTGATATTTCCCCTAAACATCATTAACATCAGGATTCTCCTATTCACCTTGAGTCAACACCAATTACCACTCCTCCAAATTCTCCATTTAAAGATGAAATCATGAATGATTCCACTCCTTTTATCTCTCACTCATCTATATCAACTCAAACTCCTCCTGAGTTTATGCAAAAGGACTCTCATTCCATCTCCACTCTCCTGGAGCTTATCACTCCATCACTAAAATCCTGATAGTAGAGGCAATCTCACCTCTGGCTGCTTCTATCTCATCCATTGATGCCCTTCTTGCTTCCTCCTATAGCCCTTCTTTAACAAGGGGCTTGGTTCCAGTAGTCACTAAAACCAGGCAGGGGGAGATGTCTTATGAAGTTTTTCTAGGTATAGAAGCTGCAGTAGAAGTAGTTTATGTTCCTCCTTTGACCCCTCCAGCAACTGCAGTAGAGATAGAGGTTGTTGATACTGAGATATCAGATGCAGATCTCTCATTGTTTTTGGATACTGATTTTGAGGCAGTTGATCAAGTTTCTTCTTTGGATATTCTTTCTGAAGACAGCAGTATTTTTCCAGTAATTGAGCTAAAGTCAATTCTAAATTCTTTTGATCTCTTATATATAAATATTCTTATATTTGTTTCTCCCAAGTACTGCTCAGATATCATTTGTTGTACAGCTTCAGTTAGTACAGAAACTATTCAGGTTATTCAGGCAAGCTTTGTTAATAACATAATTGTGGAACTTATTGGCCCAACTTATGTTATGGATGATAGTCCTATGCCAAGTCTAGATGACTTGATTGCTTTGGACATTGCTTAAGAGAATGCTCAAGATAAAGGTCAATCCAAATTTCTTAAATAGTTTGATGACTTCTTTGATTATCCTCCTATTTCTGATGATGATGAGGATGAAGATGATTCTGATGATTACTGCTCCAAGAAAAAGATAGTATCAAAGAAGAGAAAAGCACCTCACAAGGCTGCTCCTTCACCTAATCCCTCAAATGATACACCATACTACATTCTAAATAATATCAAGCCTTATCCCGGTATGCCTCATTAGATGAAACTATCTGGAAATCAAGCTAAAGTACAGAAGAAGAAGAAGTCTAGATCCTCTCCTGTGAAGAAATTCAGGAAAGATCTACCTCCTCCTCCTCCTACTGCAGGAGCCTCAGGGAATGTGTCTCAAAGTTCAAATATCTCTCAGCCATCAAGATCAGTAGCTTCTCAGCCTCAGAAGCCAGCTCCCTCTCAAACTCAGAGGCCAACCCCATCTCATTCTCTAAGGCCTATTTCTTCTTACAAGCCTAAAGGCAATTTCAGTGAATCTCCTCCTCCAAAGTCAGTTTACTCAAGTCTAATGCAACAGAATACTATTTCAACTAATTTCCAAGCTCAGTCCACTCAGTTTAGGAATCTCTCTCAGAAGACATCCCAAGATGATAATCCAAATAGATCTCCATCTCCTCCTGCTGATCTAGAGCTAAATACCAATTTCAGAATGGCTACGCTAAATAATCTAATTGGATTATCTCAGATGAAGAAAGCCCGAGCAGAAGGCCTAGATTCTTCTCGGTTTACTACTATATCATCTTATAGAGAAAAGGAACTTGAAAGACTGCCGGTCAGCAAGAAAGTGTTTAATCCAGCAGAATATATGACACTTCATCCTGAAGTAGTTGTACCAAGAGCTGCTACTCAGAAAACACTTGGTGAGCAAGACTTGAAGATGTCAAAAATGGAGGCAGAAGACCCTTCTAGGAAGATTGCTTTTGCTAAATCCTCTTCTACTCCTCCTCCTACTCATCCATAAGTCATTTTCTAAACTTTATTGTCTTACTGTTTTATTATTTTACCTGAACTATATGTGCTTTACATTGCTATATTATATCTGCTGATAATTTAAATTCTATCAGATATCCATGGCCTTGTATTTTTCAGTTTTATTCTTTGTTGAGTGACCTCACCCAAATAGGGGTAAATTGTTGGAACCCTTGTTTGGATTTGGGCTAGGTCTACTCTTAGGTTGTTGACCTACATGTATAGAAAGGGTCAAGGTCTAGGTTTAAGTTAGTCCCTATAGGTCATACTTCTCAAGACCAGCATTGGATTTCACTCAAGAACTAAGACTTAGAAGAAATCTGTGAAATATATATCAGTTCAACTTTTGTTGAACTCAGCTCGACGATCGTTGATCTCCGATCGACGATCTCAGAGTTTAGACTTTGAACTGAGCTCGATGATCTACGAGCTCAGGTCAACGATTCCATATTTGTTCACAGTATTCTCAGATCGAAGATAGCTGATCTCAGCTCGACGATCTCCCAGCTCAGATCAACGATTATTTTCTATGTCAGACTACTTATTTTTAGCAGCTGTCTTGAAGATTTAATTCCTATTTTATTGATTCTATTTTTGTCAAATAATCTCTTGTAGTTAATGCTGATATTCTATAGGTATATAGACGTTTCTTTATAGCATTAACTATGGTATTCACAGAGTTTTTATTTTGACTTATTTGCCAAGACAGTTGGGGAGACAATTAAATGCAAGAAATTGTCGTAGTTTCTCTCCTCGATTTCTGCAGTAATTTAATGAATGTCTTTGAATTTCAAAAGAGACAGTTTTTATTCTATTCTTCAAGGACAAAAGAGACAGACATTCACACTGATCAAGATATAGAGAAAAACATACAGAGAAATACACAGAGAGAACAATCCTGCAACAGCCCAAAAAATTGATCTTGCAGATTCCTCTCAGAATTTTCATTACTCTCAGGAAATAGAAGAAGAACAACAAACCTCTATCTTGAGTCTTCTTAAGTTTTCATCTTCAAGAATCTACAAAGATAGATAATCAACATCAATCCACAGATTCTGAAGAGAAAGAACTTCAGTTCTTTGAAGACCTACACCCTAGACAAAGCATCCATCTTCCTGAACCTACTCTATATCTCAGGGGGAGCTTTGGTATCAATAAAATCCACTTAGTCTTCTCATTTGCTTTGATAAAGAGAAGACTCCCATCAACTGTTATTTTACCTTTCCTGTACAGGGTTATTACTCCCTTCAATAAAGAACTCATTGGTGATAGGGCACCTGATCAAAAACCTATTGGTTTTTAAGCACCTGATCAAAAGCCTGAAGGGTCTCCAGATTTACCTTAAGTAGATCTGGGGGTGACAGGGCACCTGAGCAAAAACCTGATTGGTGGCAGGGCACCTGATCAAAAACCTGAGTGGATTCCTACAAGGGTGGTAGAAGAGTGGATGTACCTAGATTTGGGGAACCACTATAATTTTCTTGTGTCGTCTGGTTGCTCATCTTTCTTTATTTTCTGCTGTGCTGTGTTTTCTTGTGATTTGTTTTCTTCTCTTACTTATAAGTAACACTTATCTTAATACCGCTATAAAAATTTATTAAAAGTTTTTAATACTCTATTCACTCCCCTCTAGAGTAAATAAGATCGATCACCTTACTTTCAGCTGTCAATTTTGGTATTTGACCAACATGTGGGCAACAATGAAATTATTTTTATTTGTAAATAATTTTGTATAATGTAATATTGTCTAGATTTGTTGGAGAATTTAGAATCGAGGATTTTGCAATAGATGTTGCATTTTTTTTTCTAGGGCTATATTGTTATTCGGACATTGGTTGAACGGAGTGTCGGAGTTTGTGTGTGACGCTAAAATTAAAGTTGTAAAGTGTTTATAGTAGAGACGCAATGTTTGATGGATTAGTAATTGTCATTCTCTGTAGTTTTATTTTTTTGTTACCTGACGTGTACGTGTTAATGCTTTGTCAGATTTTACGAAGTTCCCTTTTTCGGACATTAGATGCCTCAACGCGCTCTTGGGTTGATGCGTATATTAGAGGTCTTCCTCTTCGATGTCTTCTTTCACTTGTAAAGTTGCTTGTAGTTGTCTCGGTTGCCCCTTTTGCCAATGTCGGTTCATGTTCAGTAACAGAGTGTAGTGGATGATCTTCATGTTCACTTGCATTGGCAACATTATCTTGGCGTTGTTTACATGTTGAGGGTATTTGTAGTTAGAAAGGAAAAGTGTTATGTCTTTATGTTGTGTGGATTGACCATAATGATGTTTGTTTGTGAAAAAACACAATTTTTATGGTTTTATGGGGACTTACTTATGTGTGTTATATTATTTAGAGAAATCTAATGTAGAAGACAACAAATAAAGCTAATTTTACTTATACATAACTTATATAGAGCAATTTGATATAAACATTGCATTTGGATGAAGTTCGATGTTAAGCATGGAATACTTGGATTAGGGTGGTAAGAGAAAGAGGACAGCAAAGAAATTCAAAGGGTTGCATCTGGATTTCAATTGTGTGAATCTAATAACAGAGTATGAATTAAATTTATATATACTTTTTTCAACAAGAAATGGATGGAAAAATTACATGATAGAAGGGCTTATACCTCTGGTATTAGAAGCTGTGTTGGCAGCAAAGATGAGAGTGGTACTTTCAAAAATAAAAAACTATATAACTTTAGGTTAGAGATGGAAATCATCAATTCATCAAGATCATTTTTCACTGAAATAGTGGAGATGAAATATAATGTTGTGTTTAAAGAAATTTTTAAAACTTTGTCATTGTAAACTCATAATATTGAGTGAGAAAAGCATAACACAACACTCTTGCTTTATTAAAGAGGGTGACTGGTCTCTTTCTTATATAATCCACAGCTAAAGCAAGCAAGCAACATCTCAAATTTTGAGGTGAGAAAGCTATGCCTGAATCTATGATGATGATCTAACATAGGGAACACTTGAAAGAGAAAAATTCAAAACTGAAATTAAAAATCAAAACTACTGAAAGTCTTTATTTCATGAGTAGCTTTACACCTAGAGGGTGGGGGTGAATATGTTTCTTAGTCTTTTGACTATCTTTTTGATTAGCTGTGTTGTGTGTTTAGTTAGTTGATTTAGCTTTCAAGAAAGAGACACAACACACAATTATTTATAGTGGTTCCCCATTGTATTAGTACATCCACTGTCCCTCCCACCTTTTTAACATTGTTTCAGACAATGCCAACTTCTCCAATCTCAGCTCAAAGAGCTTATAACACAGATCCCTCAGGATCTCTCAGACTCTTCCAAGTCCTACCTCAGGCCCCAAGGCCTTTCCACTGAGAGTAAATGATACTCCTATAGCTCAGTGATACACTAATCACCTACCTTAGACTTAATCAAAGTCTTACACTCAGGCAAGGAGGATAGCCCTACACTCAGATCCACCACTAGATCCCACCTCAGAAAATAAATCTCTTAACTCAAGCACAGAGGCCCTACTCATATCCACAAAAGGATCCTACACCTCGGTCTTTATATTTCAGGCTTACAACTCAGATCTAGAAAGATCCTACAAAGTGAAATGGGTAGTTTTGTTGTTGTTAACTTAGACCAGAGATTGTGTTCTCTGAGCTTTCTTGCTGAACTGAGAAAACTCAGCTCTATCTCCATCACAGCATCAGGAATGGATATTCAAGTTTGTTCTGCTAGTGCTGAGAAGTAACTCAAAGTGTTGTTTCTTCTTACTCAGAAAGAAATATTTCTGACCTTGGTGTTGAGAGTTGATTTAATCTTCAGTGAATAATTTCTTCAATAGTAACCTCTGTCTGTGATTCACAGACTAACTTTAGAGCAAGTTCTTGGTAAGCTTCAACTTTTTCGAAAGAAAGAAGATGACTGAAAAAAATCTCTACAAAAAAACTCATTTCCATCTTTCTCTGAACTCTACTTTTGTATCTCGCAGTCTAATAGCTCTATGTGCAGTGTGGACCACTGGAATGGGAAACTACATCACAACTTTTGCATTAAATGTAGTACTGAAGTCAAGAGATGCCTTTTATCTTCTATCAGGCAAAACTCACGTTATTTGAATTTCTGCCAACGTCAGCATGACTCACCTCCTATGGACTTTGCAATCTCCAAACAAACTGTATATGCGTTGAGTGAAGCCTTGTCACTCAACGCAAATGTACTTAGCTGAATTATGCATCTTCAGGTGTTGAGTGAGTTGAGTGAGCATTCATTACTCAGCACTTATAGACATTTTTAGTTTAACAGCTTGGTCATCGAGTAAGCCTTCATTACTCGACGCTTCTTAACTTAGTTAAATTTCTCTGTATAATGTGTCTAGTGCAGCTTCTTCACTCAACGCTTCTGTCCTTGGACTGGATTCTTGATGAAGAGGTGATTGAACTGCCTTCACTCAACGCTTCTATTCTTAGATTGAATTTATGTTTAGTAGGAATTGAGTCAATTGTCTTCACTCAACGCTTCTATCATTGGACAGATTTCTTGAATAAGTCTTTGAGTGGCTTGTCTTAACTCAATGCATCTGTACTTCATCTGATTTCCAAAAGAGTAGGCATTGAGTGAACTTCTTTCACTCAACTCTTCTATCTTTAGAAAGATTTCTAGACATCAACCCTGGGGCTTTGACTGCTTAAGCTTGTGTCAATGCTTCTGGGCTCTTGGAATTAAGTGAATTTCCTTCAATCAACGCTTCTGGTCTTAGCTAGATTTCTTATTTTCTAGTATAACATCCCATTTCATGGTAGACCCCTTGAACACATTTTGACTCAAGAGAATTTACTCATGCTCGGGAAGCGTCGACTGGGTCGAGTGAACACGACTCCACTCGACGAATTTAAAATAGAAAATACTCTAAAAACTTTAGGCATCGAGTGATCTAGATGCCATTTGAAAAGTCATTGAGTGAGATCGATGAAAAATATTCGGGAAACTTTAGGCATCGAGTGATCTCGACGCCATTCGACGAAGCATTGAGTGAACTCGACGACACTCAACGTGGCATTGAGTGGTCTCAACACACTCGACGACGTGTTTCTTAGACGTTGCGGGATGGTGTTGGTGTTGAGTGGTCACAACACCACTCAATGCATCGTTGAGTGGTCTCAACGACACTCAACGCCTTAACTTGGAAAAGTCTGGAATGCTGACGGCGTTTAGTTGTGTCAACACCACTCAATGCGGCGTTGAGTGGTGTCGACACCACTCAATTCCTTGAATTAGGATTGTTGGCAGCATTTAGTGGTGTCAACACCACTTAACGCGGCATTGAGTGGTGTCGACACCACTCAACGCCTTGACTTAGGATTTCTGGCGGCATTGAGTGGTGTCGACACCACTCAACGCGGCATTGAGTGGTGTCGACACCACTCAATGCCTTGAATTAGGATTGTTGGCGGCGTTTGGTGGTGTCAACACCACTTAACGCGGCGTTGAGTGTTGTGGACACCACTCAACGCCTTGACTTAGGATTTCTTACGGCATTGAGTGGTGTCGACACTACTAACCGCCTTGACTTAGGATTATTGTCGGCGTTGAGTGGTGTCAACGCCACTCAACGCGGCGTTGAGTGGTGTTGACACCAATCAAAACTTTTTACTTAAGTTTTTCTAGAGTACTGAAGGTGTTTTGTGGTGTCGACACCACTCAATGCGGAGTTGAGTGGTGTCAACACACTCAATGCTTTTGGATTTGGAGATATATTCAGTCTAAAAAGTTGTGTTGGCCGGTTCATTTTTTATACCGTCTTAACTGGGTTCATGATAAAATAGTAATGGGACATTTGAGATCTATCTCTACAGCAAATCTATTCCACATTTCAAGAAAATATATTTAGGGCAATAGTTGGTGGTCCATTATAAGGCTGACATGTTGCGGCATGGGGGAGAATCATGCTCAATGAAGGACGACAATGCCCAGCCACTCCTCTTAAGTCAAAGCCATTAAACCAGCCAGCCTCACCTCCATTCCACCCCACCATCACCTTCATTGAACCCTAAGGAGTATAGGATTAGCTAGAGGAATCAACAAACGAGCTAGCTCGCCGGAGCAAGGTTCGGCCATAGCACATCACCACCAAACTCGTTGTCAAGCTCGTCTAAGGGTCTGTTTCTCCTCCCCTCCTTCTGTCCTAGTTGTATAGCTTTTTTAGGAGAGATATTGGGCTCAAATGATCCTGATTCCATGTGAGATGGAGCATGTCAAGCATTTCTCCTTGCTCGGGTTCGCCGGAGGAGCCACCTCTGGTGGCCATGTTGTCGGGAAACGCAAGCCACAACCTCAATAGAGGCAATGGTGACAATCGTCGGTGGTGGTGGTGACCAGAAGGCTGGAAAAACAAGATCTAGCTGGTCCAGGTTGGGACAATCTGGACCATAGTCTCATTGGAGAAGATGAACTGATGCCCTTGAATTTTTATGGAAATATAAAAAGTCAATTTTCTGTTGCAGTTTATACAGTCACCTTGTATAGATTATTTAGCCCTCTTAGAGGAATTTTAAGAAATAATTCCCAACAAGAAAAAGGTAGATATAAGTCTTAACGTTAATTTGACACTTTAAACTTGAAATTCGGAGCAATATTGCTCCCTGTAGGGCCATTCTACTAATACTATTCCTAGGTTAGGGAAAATGTTTAAATGAGTGCCTAAGCCAAACCCTAAGTCCATATGTGATGAAATTTTTGACATGGATGTGTTAATGCTAGACTTAGGTGTAGTCCTAAAATCAGAATTTTTTTGATGTATTTTTCTATAGTTTTAATAGAAATATCATTTATTAAATAAATGGAATATAGGAATATTCTCTCTTCCAAATGCCTCCAAATTAGGATGGCAAGACCATTGGGACATAATATGACTATGGTATAAGTTTTAGGCCATTTGGACCTCTGAATGTTGGGTAAATCCAACATGCATGGTGGAGGTAAATTTGTAAATATATGGTGCCATATGTAAAAATGGGAAGTTATCCCATTTGACACAATGAATGTCCTTGGGATTTTGGACAGAGGCTTATAGAGAGTAATTACACCTTCCATAGAAAGAGTGAGATTTTTGGTAACAAAAATCCCATTATTTTGAATTATTAGAAAATAAACTCTTTTGGAAATAAAAATGAGTTGTTGGTCTACTGACCTTATAAAATTCTAAAATTTTGATACAAACCCTAATAGCACAATGTATATCTTTGGAAAAAGTTATAAGTTTATATGATGTTTATATCCTGTGTACATAATCGTTTTACAATTTTACACTTTTTGGAAATTAATTTAAAAGTAAGGAAATATACTATTGAAAAATTATGAAAAAATTTAGAGCATCCTATTTCTGTGATTCAAGCCCAGTATAATGATTTGAAAATTTATGGATGATTAAATTTGCTGAAAACCCAAGTAGTGGCATTTTGGTAATAATGTCCATATGAAATTATGATAAGGCAAATTATTGACTAGGATCAGTAACTTCTCTCATAAGTATTATTATATTATTTTTGATCACCAGTAATTTTCTAGGAATTTTTGTTTGTATATTTTAAGTACTTCATTTGGAAAATAGATTATTTACGTATTTATCTTAAATAGAAAAACTCAAACTGGAAAAACATGATTTTTGATGAACAAACATTTTTAACCTAGTTGAACCTTATCTAATTTATTTAGATACAATGGACCACTCGTTAGAGTAGTTCATGTTCAAAGTGACTAGATAACTTAATTGATAAATTTAAATTATGGTCTAAAATTATTATAAAATGATGAAATTCTGAATGATTAATATTACATTCATTACAAACACATGATAAATAGTTAGGGGAATTTGGACAAAGGAATGGGCAGTCATCTCATACGGGTTAACATTAGGTCATTAGTTGCCCTTAGCAAATGTAACACATAACATTAGGACCCCAGGGGATATGATAGATGTTTGGATAGAGAAGCGTATTTGGAAGTTGAAATGCTGGTTGGTGTCAAGTGGGTCACAATATAGTAATGAGTGTTATAGTGCAAAGCCCAAGGAAAGTAATTAGAACAGTGACCAGCGGAAGACCGTCATTCTTTTAATAATACCATATGTCATCAGGTTCACTTAAGAGCATTATTGAGAGCTGGGTATTACTAATGGGTAAACACAAATAAATTTAAGTGTCCTTAAGAAAGGGAGATTTGGGCTTCAGCCCATCATAGTTCCTAGTGCCCTCGAGTGCCCTTCATAAGGTATGCCCTGGGCAGTCCAAGGACTAACCATAAGTTTTTATGCCTAATAAGCATTTGACAAGAGTAGTCTAATAGGTTAAGGGAACGATATGACAATCGCACTCGTATATAGTTGGAGGATACAGGACGGGTTTTGTCCTGCGAGCTAGAGGCTCGGATGTTTTGACACATGATGGGTTTTGTCATGTGAGATGGAGGCTCGATTTGGAATCAAATTGCATGTGCAAAAACATATTAGTCGCAGGTCATGTGGTACTGGGCAAATCGTCACACCGATGGTAGTACGGTGACTCAGGTGAGGTGTGTGAGTTTGAGGGGCCAGTAGGTTGTTTATACTACGGTCTGAAGGACAATCCATGAAAATGCACACCCGACCTAAAAGTCTGGTGGACTAGCCAACGGTTTAGTCAATGGTTACTTTGGTGTGTTCTTTAGAGGCATACGGAAGGTCTAAGCCTTGTAGTGTATATACCCGCCTAGGAGTGGAGACACCAACTCCACTGCTTACGTAGCCACAACGGTAGTATCTAAGAGTTAAGCTAACTCCAAAATTTGGGAACTAAAGGTTAGTGCGTATAGAGTCGTGTGGGTGAGTTGCACTTGTATTAATCATAACCCGCATACCATATCATACATACATACTTAGGACATACACACCATAGATCCTTAATATATAAATTAGTATGGGCTCTTTTATATGATAAGTTAAATTTGTAAATCCTTAACTTATAAGTTTGTATGGGCATTCATATAAGTTAAGGTACTCCTGTGATGATAGCTTAGTAGTAGTTAGTTTAATTCCTGCTCCGTTCTCCACTTTGCTTACGACATTTCCCTTCAGTAAAGTTCTTTCTTACTTTACTTGTACCATATAGAACTGTTAGATTAGAGATATACTTGTTATTACATAATCTTGTTAGATTAGATTCACTATCACTTGCTTTCCTTTTATACCGATTGTTGTTCTCCGCTTTGTCCTCCCCCTCGATACCTAGGAGTCACGGGGGTGAGGCGAGGACAAAATGGCTTAGTCTTTATGACTAACGGTCGGTTATGACTGTATCATTTTAGGAGCTCGAGGAGCTAGAGCATCAGAAGGACGAGGTGGCAGGACATGAGGAGCTGACACCACCTACTACTACTTCTACTACAACCCGGCTTCAGGCGATGACACGTGTACTGATGATAGTTTAGCTTCCGCATAGATTTTTTTTGAGAGAGAGATTTGATTTGTTATGTACAGGGCATAAGCCATTTTTTATTTCATTTTGTAGTCATTATGGACTATTACATCTCTCATATGATGATTCTGTGATATGGACTTGATGTATAATTGCATATATTACTTCTCTTCTTGATTGGAAGATAGGTTGAATGATCGTACTAGGCATCTTGTTATGTCGACTAGCCCGTGAGTGCTATGTGTCACCGTAAGGCGACGGTTCTGGGCATAAGACCGGGTACCTTCCTGAGTAAGGGGGAGGGGGTCTTACAGCCATCATCCTATCTTGAGTCCAATTGTCATAGTGTCTCATACCACCTATCAAATCGGTATAATAGAGAATAACCTAGATACATTGAACTTAGAGAAAGCATCAAATATATTCATATGTATACCATTGTCTTGTGGGCCTTCTTCAAATCTTGGACATTGTGATCAATGGACCCAATAATCTCCCCCTATTTGAAGAAGTAAGAACCCTAGACAATGATATACACTACCTCAGATTGAAGATAAACATTCATAGAATTTGAGAATAGAAAATGAAGCACACACACAAACATATGAATATTATTAAAGGTAATGATCATAAATTTAAGGTATGCTCAAAATAATGTTCACATTCCTACAATCCTTAAGGAAAATACAAAACATATTATGTTTCTGGTTCCTTAATCACTATCCCCCTACTATATTTCTTGGCAGCCTTTTTCTTTATTTTTTATCCTTCTTTTCCTTTTGTCTCTCAAAATAGTTGTAGGGCTTAGGAAAGTACTTGATGGGCTCCATATTATCTGGTGGAAGTGCACCTGACTTTTTTATTGCTTTTGAATTTCCTTTTGGCCTCTTCATTTCTCTCTAGTTTAGTCCATTCTAGGGTGCTATAAAGCTTTCCCCTGTCAGTTTTTGTATCTTTTAATTGATCCCAGGCAGACAAGATAATAGTCCTTGACTGAGGACTCCACTTCTAAAATTCTGGCCTAGTTTCCATCTCCTAATTATACATTTTCTTACAAAGCGTAACTTCTTCTTCTTCAGTAATAACTTGCCTCTTGCTCATGCTATCTGGTCAGCAGTGGGACTCAATGCGATAATTTTAGTAGCAGTTGATGGGTAGGTCGACTGAGCACCAACCTGATCAACATCTTGATCTCCCACATGATCATCATACAATTCATATAATGATTCTTGAATTGGTACTGGAACATCAGGAATGTTTTTATATGTATGTTGTTCAAGGCCAAAAGAACCACTTATTGCATTTCTTACCCAGACAACATTCTCAGTGTAATCCTTGATTATTGCCTTCTCCCCCTTTATGACTTCTTTAGATAAAGCAGTAGTCAGGGAGTTCTTGGTTATAGAGAGTCTTTCATCCAAAATATTTACACCCTTTGTGACATGATTCTTGACCTCTAACATGTCATCATCCAGTATCTGAGTACAGGCATCCATTCTGCTTTCGAAAATTTTCTTGTGGGCTTCCATCAGATTTGTCTGAACATTGTCAACCATTTCCATATTCCTGGAGGCTATGTTCAGATTTACAAGAATATCATGTTGGGTTTTGTTGATTTCTCCCAGCTTGCTTTCAGTAAGTGTTATAGAAGGAGCAACCCTCATGAAAAATGCTACTTTACTAGCTTTCAGCAAGTTAACCTCAAACCTAATGGACTTTATTTCAGTGAAAAGATCCCTTCTTACTTCCTTGATGGAGTTGTCAATGTTGTGCTCCAATAGTATTCTTTGATCATCAAGCAGACCCCTCAGTTGAGCAAGGAATGTATTTGATATCTGATCAGCTTGATGCGATGTAACTTGTTCACATATATCTTCATCTCTTTCCCTGTCCACATCTTTTCCTTCTAAATCAGCCATCATGTATTCTGAAGAGTTTGCATCAGCATTTGCATCTACACCAGCAATACCCTTTTCAGACTAAGAGGAGTCTATGTTATACACTGTCTCAGGAGTTGGAAGTTCAGAGTGAATCTCCCCCTCAGCCTCAACACTGTCCATAGGGACATCTTGGCCTTCTAAATTCCCCATGGGAATTTGCAGCTCTGAAGTTGCTGGGGCTAGAGCATCTTCTATTATCTTCTCAAGGACTTGCTCCTCCTTAATTTGATGATAGAATAGAACAACTTTAGGACCCTCTGGAGTTTGAGCTATCCTTTTCTGCAAATTTTCAATGAACAAGTCTTATTGTTCTTGAACTGATTGGATAGTCTTTTCCTCAATACGGCCAAGTATTTGGGAAGTCTCCCCCTCAACTTATACAACCATCTGAGATGTCTCTCCCTCAACATTTGCACAAATATTTTCAATTACTTGTCCAGTTAGTATTTCTGGGGCTTCAGTTGGAATCTCTTCAAACTGAGTTCCACTCAATTGATTCCTTGCTGCAGGTTTAGATGAAATTGAAATCTGAGCACTCATGTCTTTCCTTGGTTCTTCAGAAGAACTTCTTTCTGTCAACTATGGATCATATGGCTCTTCCTCACTCTTCTAAAAAGAACTGCTCTTTGTGATATCCTAAGTTACTGGTACAATTATCTTTTTCTTCTTCTCAGCACTTTGTTGTCGTGGTAGTAGAACACTTTCCAATCTTTCAAAGAATTTGGAGTCCATTCTCCTCATTTGGTGAATATTTGTTCCTAGCCTCATGTTGAGGATCCCTTGAACAGTACTATGAAGATAAAGAGAAAAAATTCTTCCCAGATTTGGTTCGGGATACATTCCACTATTCTATCGAACAACACTTTACCCTAGTCTGTCTTCTTAGAGAGAATAATCTTTGTCATGAGTTCAAAGATCTTCCTTGATATCTTATCTTGTGATCTAGTCTTGCAAAGCAGAGCCTTTTCAATTATATCTGCTAGAAACATTCCACTAAAATTCAGCTCTTTCCTCAACAGAAAACTAGTTGTATTCTTAGAATGTCCACACCACTTGAGGGATGCATGTATATCATCTTGAAATAAGTCTGTATCGGCATCAGACTACTTCACCTTAGGTAGATGCAGTACTTTTCATAATCTCTTCAGAGTAATCTTGATCTTATTCCCACTGATTAAGGAATTGATTTTGTTTGAAGCTGACTCTACCTTGGCATTTGAGAACAGTTCCAGAACTTCTCTCTTCCAAATCAAAAATAGTTTGGACAGAACAAAACTTAGGCCAGCGACCTCGAGTAAGTGTAGGACTTGTATAACCTCCTCAATGCATCCTTGAAACCGTTTCGTATAAGTTCAGTACCCTCGAGCATGAAATCCATTCCTTTTGGCACCATTAATTTTCTGAATTTCTGAAGGTTTGGCAAACTCGATGCCTGAAGTTTTTTCAGTGCACTCGATGCCTGGGTACTTTCACTCAGCCCATTCGACGTTTGGACAGTTAGTCCACAACTCCTTTGTTAGCCTACAAGGAATAATACTGCATGCAACAAAAATGCATGAAGAGCTACTAAAGCTAGACTAAGTTCATCATTCCAAATTCAAATTTGAAAGTGTTGAACTTTGCTTTATCTAGTGTCTTGGTGAAAATATTAGCCACTTACTTGTCTATAGAGACAAATGCATGTCTGATTTCCTCACATTCCACATGCACTCTAATGAAATTATATCTAATCTCTATGTGCTTAGTCCTACTATGATAAAAAGGATTTCTAGAAATAAAGATTGCACTAGTAGAATCACACAACATTGGAGTTCTACTTAGCTTGAGATTATAGTACTTGAGCTGATGTTATATCCATAGTAGCTGTGCATAGAACCTACTAGTTGAGATGTACTCAGATTCATCTATTGAGATAATAATACTTGTTTGCTTCTTGTTACTCCAAGATGCCAATCTTCCTCCTAAAAACTGACAGGTGTAAGCAGAGCTTTTCATGTCTTCTTTGCAACCTATAAAGTCTACATCTAAATACCTAGTTAGTTCAAAGTCATTATTCCTAGGGTACCACAGGCCAAGATCAGGTTTGCCCTTGACATATCTCAAAATTCTTTTAGCTGCTAAATAATGAGATTCCTTAGGGCTAGCCTGGTATCTAGCATAAACACATGTATCATACATAATGTCTTGTATACTAGTAGTATGGTAGAGGAGGGAGCAAATTATGCCTCTATATATGGTTTCATCAATAGGTTTCCCAATTTCATCATTGTCTATTGACACACTTGACCACATAGGAGTTTTCATTATGGAGGCATCTCCATTTAAACTTTTATTAGTCAACTCCTTGGTGAACTTAGACTGAGAGATGGATAGTCCATCCTCTAATTCTCAAACATGAAGGCCCAAGAAATACTTGAGTACACCCATACTGCTTATCTCAAACTGCCCTTGCATAAGTTTAGCAAACCTTTTGTTGAGGGCAAGAAATGTCCCATTTAATGTTAGACCCCTCACACGTGTTTTGAGTCAGGAGAGTTGACTCAGGCTCGGGGTACAATGGACTCGACAAGTAAAATTCGTCGGATATCGTCACAGATATTCGACAAATTCGTCGAGTATGCATTATGTGGAGAGACCAATACTATTTGTCGAATAACTTCATGAATACCAGACGAATTCGTCGAGTGAGTATATGTATACTCGACGAATGGAGCAGATGTGACTTAGAATATTTTTCTGGACTCATGGAGTTGAGTGCGTTGAGTGCACTAAACTCTATTTGACGAATAAGCTGAGGCATTGATTGGACTAAACACCACTCAACCCCTTTAGATGAATGAGTTGAGGCATTGAGTGTACTCAACACCACTCAACGCCATTCGACGGATTAAGATTGGGCGTTTAGTGGACTCAACGCAACTCAACGAATTTTACTTGGTTTCTGGAAGATGCGGCAATGAGTGAAGTCAAAGCGGAGTTTAGTGGACTCAACGCTACTCAACGCTTTTGGACAATTTATTCTGAGAACTATAGGCATCGAGTGCGTTGAGTGCACTAAACCCTAAACCCTAAACCACTCAACACCACTCAACGCCAGTCAACCTTAAATTTTTTTTTCTGAGAACTATAGGTGTCGAGTGCGTTGACTGCATTCAAAACCACTCGACGATTCGTCGAGTGAAGGGAAGTGAACTCAATGCTTTTAGACAAGTTATTCTGAGAACTATAGGTGTCGAGTGCGGTGATTGCACTTGACGCCACTCGATCATTCGTCGAGTAAAGGTAAGTGAACTCAACGCTTTTGGACAAATTATTCTGAGAATTATAGACGTCGAGTGCGTTGAGTGCACTCGACGCCACTCGATGTTTCGTCGAGCAAAGGTAAGTGAACTAAACACTTTTGGACTTAAGTTTTTCTTGAGGCCTGAAGGCGTCGAGTGCATTGAGTGCACCCGATGCCACTCGACGATTCGTCGAGTAAAGGTAAGTGAACTCAATGATTTTGGACTTAAGTTTTTCTTGAGGCCTGAAGGAGTCGAGTGCGTTTAGTGTACCCGACTCCACTCGATGATTCGTCGAGCAAAGGCTGTATACTCGACAATTTTTTACTTAGAGAAATTTTGGCTTAGTCTGCTTGCTGCCAAATGCACGGTTTGAACCGGAACTTCGGGATTAGCGCTAAATGACTTAAATTGGTGTCATCTTTTCAAAAGGACATATTTAATGTAATAATACGCGGTCTAACTATAGGGTGGCATGTGGCAAAGTAATGAACCCAAATTCTCATTATAAAAGTGAAAGTTCTTATTTCAAGGTTAGCTGGTCATCTAGAGGGGGGGGGGTGAATAGGTCTTTAAATCTCTTACAGTCATATTACTATCTTGTTGATTTCATTTAGCTTTCAGCTTAGGGTGATCTACAACTAGTCCTTAACACCTGCAATTAATAAAAGAAGAACAAACACACAAACAAGCACACCAAGATTTTTTGTGGTTCCCCAAAATTATGGGTACCTCCACTATCCCACCGACCTTTCTAACTCTTGTAAGACATCGCCAAACTCCTCCAAATATGATCCTTAGAGCTTACACCTCAGACCATCAGCCTTACACTCAGAACTTCAGCAAGTTCCTTGTAACTTCCCAAAAAGGAGCAGGAAGGCGAAAGCTCGACCGAAGTTCGACGAATCTCGACCGGAGTCCGACGAAGTTCAACCCGGAGTTCGATGAAGCTCGACCCGGAGTTCGATGAAGCTCGACCCGGAGTTCGACGAAGCTCGACCCGGAGTTCGACGAACGTCGACCCGGCGTTCGACCGGAGTTCGACAAACGCCGAACTGGAGTTCGACGAACGCCGAACCGGAGTTCGACGAACGCCGAACCGGAGTTTGACGAATGTATTGTTGTTATACTTTTTGTCTTCTTTTGACAAATGTCGACCAGCATTCGATGAACATCGAACAACGTTCAACGAATGTGGTTTCGACAACCTTAGTGCTGTGTGGTGTCCTTTTGACAAATACATTTTGAAAGTACTAGTGGCGTCGGTTGCTTGGTCAAAGTGGTGGGTGACTTTTTCAATGCAAATCGTGGTTTTTTGCTTTAGGATGAGATGATTTCGTGTGGTTGGGGTTCAACCCAAGGCTGCTTATACAGAGGGTTATGTATTGAGGAATTTAGTATTTCCTTCTCCACTCTCTCTCTTCCTTTTGTCTCGTTTTCGTGTTCTTGGAAGAATGAACGAAGGAGTCCGAGACTGTCCCATGTGATGTTTCTTGAGAAGATCTTGTGGCTAGAATCAAGATCTGAGCCTAGTTCTGCAAAGAGGAGAGTCATGTGCTACTTTCCATTTGAATAGAAAAGCTTTTCTGTGGCTCCGAAGAGAATGACAAGGGTAACGATATTCCTTCTTTGACAAGTGAAGTCCTTATTTTGGTATACACATGGAATCCCCCACCAAAAGTTGGAGAGTCGAGGGAATTCCTTTGGGTTGATTTTTGTAATCCGTATAAGTTTTGCATATAGATTCGGAACTGTTTAGTACGGAATATGCATGCTTTGTGAAGCCTATCCAGACAGGTTGATCTGGATAGGTGATGCTTTATTTTGCAAACTGGAGAAGACTCCGCATATAAACGGGTATTTAACGCAGTCTGTGGGTTGTGCCTGTGAACTGGAGTATTAGAAAGTATTTTTGTGGAGTTCCGGGAAAACACCATAGGAATTCATGTGTTGTATTCCATGGAAAGACCAGTATTTCTGGTACTACAGGATGCTACAGGATTTGGGTTGAGTTTGGGCGCAGAAAGAGTGCTTCGGTTGGCCCCGCCAAGCGATCAAGACGAATGCTGGAACTAACTCCCTTTTCGATTGTGAAGACAATCTTTGGAGGACAATGTGGCTATTTTGAGCTGCGAGCTCTTAAAGGCCATTGAGCTGAATGGACAAGGGGAAGCCGACCCGCGTCAGTCTAGACATTGAACTGGTGATTTGAGCAATGGGAAAGGGCTGAATTGTATCCACGTTATGGTTATCTAACTTGAGTGCCTAAGGTATTGGCGTTCATTAGGATCACATAATGAGAGTCTTGGGCTATTCTCAATCTATACTAAAGTCTCCAGCCGTAGTCCATTGAGCACGAATGCTCAATGGTTACCATTGGGTTTGGGACCTTTGAATTGTGGCGGGACCCTGGCTTTTCCAGTACACCGATAATGTGCCCTGAGTGCACGGAGCATCGGGTCGTATGGCCGACGTTTGTGATATATTGAACTTTACGTGAGTGCATGTTTTGTAATATATTGGTTGTGAAAATGCTATGCCTACAGGGAAGGAATACCACTGCCCCGGGAAAGGCGTAGGGTAGTTATAAATTAGCAAGCATAATGCTAACTGTTGCCTTGTTTGCCACCGTTGTAGTGGACTGTCCTCGTGCAGGTACTGGAGAGCCGAGCGAGAGCAGGAAATAACGAGCTAAAGCCCACGATGCTGTTATGCTGACCCTTGAATGCCAAATGAAGAATTTTACTATTTTTATGTGTGGCCGACCTGCGTGCTGATGTTTGTAATACACACTCGTCAGATGTAACTTAGTTTTAACCCTTTGTTTATTTGTAAGTGACATTCCTATGCTTTATATATAAATGGTAGTTTATATATTGCGGACATTCAAATGAGTTTGAGTTCAAGTAACCTTAAAGCTTCTATTAGCAAGGTCTGAGTTAGGATGCGAGTAGTCTGTGATATTAACCTGTAACCCCGCCGCCTGTTTGTGCAATATGGTGTGGGCCCCATCCGGACCCTCTATTATATTTCATGTAACGGATAGAGGTGTTATAATTTTGTATCAGCTTTTCTTGGACTTCCTCTTGCGAATTTGTGTTCGAATTCTTTTGTGGAGTGGCGACCACGTGTAAGTGAGATCCGTTATAACATAAATGAACTCAAGAATGTCCACTAAGGAATGCAAATACACCTATTTGAGGAACCTGCGTGTTCCTATAGTGTTTTTATTTCTTTTGCAAACTCGCTAAAGTGTGTCTTTTACATGTATAGGTGACTCAAAGTGATGCAGGGCAATCTTAGCCCCATCTTTCTGATGAGAGTATGACACAAGCTGAGGTTCCTACACCTCCTCCATCTGCAGAGACAGTACGCTTAGTTGTTGAGGCATTGTTTGTAATGATGCGGGCACAGCCAACTGGGCAGGCGCAGCCTGCGGTGGTGCCAGGACAGGTTGGAGTAAGACACTATCATGTTGAGGCTATTGTAGATCTACGAGCAGCGGAATGACAACTTAAGCAGTTTATGATCTTTAATCCCCATACATTCGTAGGGGCAGCATCACCGACAAAGGCAGAAGATTGCCTTGCGCGAGTCAAGATGATTTTGACGACAATAAGAACTGAGGAGGAACAGAAAGTCACATTGGCCAATTTCCTATTGGAAGGAGAGGCACGACTTTGGTGGGACGAAATGGAGTTGCACAACTTAGTGGGCTGACAACTAGTAGATGTCTCGATATATGAGTTTTCGAGACTGTTCTTGGCAAAACATTTACCATCAGCTAAATGCATAGCCATAGAAAATGAGTTCCAACGTCTAACTCAGGGAGAAAGTAGTGTTGATACCTACTTACATTAGTTTACAAGGTTGGGACATTATGAAGGATCTATCTTTGCTGACAACGAGCATACAAACAATATGTTCTACGAAGAGTTGCGGGATGAGCTGAGATTCCTGCTCTCGAGTTCGGTAAACCAAGGGTTTCAAGCATTGGTGGATACAACTCGTGCGTTGGAGAAAGATATGAAGAGGGTACAGGGCAAAAAGGACTTGGCTGTGACAAAGTTTGAGTTCAAAGCGCCGCACCCGGGAAAATCGAACTACCGAATTAAATGGGGGAAGAGATCTAAGTCTTTTGGACTTGCTCCCTCTACTATTATTTCTGGAGCAACTTCTGGGCAAGGCCCGCGTACATGTTATAACTACAGCAAAGCAGGACACATTGCCCACGATTGTCGGAGTGGTCCTCCAAATGGTGAGAAGAAGACAGCAGCGTCATATGATGAAAAGGGAAAGGCAGTGGTGGAGTCCTTTGCCTCCCTGGCGCAGCCCCGAGTGTATAATCTTGGCCAATAGGAGGCCATAAAGCAAAGTGACATCATAACCGGTACGAGTTAAGATATTGTTTTACTGTTTTTTATACTTCCTACCTTGTGCGTGGCTTATGCATGATGTGTCTGTATTAGGCTTTGTCCTTATTCAGGACTTTCCGACAGCACTGTTTGATATAGGTGCTTTGCATTCATTTCTATCTAAGGACTGTCTCCCAGATCGGCGTGCATACGCGCATGATGAAAGATAGCGTGAAGGTGTTATTGCCTAACGGATGCGTAATGCATGCAAATAAGTCTTGTTGTATTAAAGTGTGGATAGGAAGTCGAGATTTTGGATGGAAGCATCGGTGCTACTGATATCAAAATTTGATGTGACATTTGGTATGGATTGGCTTTCGATGCAGCCTGTCTGTATTGATTGCAACTCAAAGGAAGTCACACTGGGTCAGAATACCGAGCTAGAACCTATATTCGCTGTGAGAGGACTTAGCGCTACCAACTGCACTAAAAGACCGGCCTGAAGGTCAAAGGCGCATACTAATCTTTATATCAAAGATTTTGACCGGGGACGGGGCAGCCAGTTAAGCCATTACCGCATAGCACCGAAGCGCGGGGGCGATTCCGGACCGCAGCCCCAACAATCCCCCCCCCCCCGAAAACGACCCCGGGGTTTCGAACCCGTACCCCGCATCTCCACCACTTGAGGGGACTTAGCGCTACCAACTGCACCAAAAGACCGGCCTGAAGGTCAAAGGCGCATACTAATCTTTATATCAAAGATTTTGACCGGGGACGGGGCAGCCAGTTAAGCCATTACCGCATAGCACCGAAGCGCGGGGGCGATTCCGGACCGCAGCCCCAACACGCTGGTATGAGAGAATCAAGCAAGATATTTATGTCTGCTTTCCAAGTAGTCAAGGCTGTTCGTAAGGGTGCGCAGTTGTTCTTCATGCTTATTGAGGCTGTTGAGTCAATGACCAGTATGAATGATATTCCGATTGTGTCTGAGTTTGCAGATGTGTTTCCAAAGGATCTTCCTAGGTTACCACCCTAGCAGGAGATTGACTTCGCTATCGAGTTAGTTCCAGGTGCGAAACCTGTGGCACGCTCGCCATACCTAGTATCACCAAAGGAAATGACAAAACTTAAGGTTTAATTGCAAGAGCAGCTATAGTAAGGATATATACTCCAAAGTGTGTCACCTTGGAGCGCACAGGTTCTTTTTGTGAAAAAGAAGGACAGAAGCTTGCGGCTATGCATCGACTATTGAGAATTGAATAAGTTAACAGAAAAGAATAAGTATCCGATTCCACGGATAGATGACTTGTTTGACCAACTAGTGGGATCAACGGTGTACTCGAAGCTAGACTTGAAGTCTTGATACTACTAGTTGAGGATTCAGGAATGTGACTTTTCCAAGGCAGTGTTTGGAACACACTACGGTCATTACGAGTTCACAGTAATGCTGTTTGGGCTAACCAATGCACCATCCATGTTCATGGACCTAATGCACCGATCATTTTGAGAGTACTTGGACTTGTTTGTAATCATCTTTTTTGACGACATTCTCGTATACTCTCAGTCTGAAGAAGACCATGCGAACCATTTACAGATGGTGTTGCACACCCTGAGAAGGAACAAGCTCTATGCCAAGTTCTCAAAGTGTTAGTTCTGGCTGTCGTCAGTGGCTTTTCTTGGCCATGTGGTGAGTGGAGTAGGCATTGCGGTGGATCCGTCAAAGATAGTATTCATACGGGAGTGGCCGATGTTGTCTTTAGTAGCCGAAGTCAGGAGTTTCCTTGTACTAGCGGGCTACTACATACGTTTCGTTGAAAATTTCTCACGAATCTCCTTGCCTCTTACCATACTAACGAGGAAGGATTAGAATTTCATATGGACGCCGGAGTGCGTGCGAGCTTTTGAAGAGTCACATGACCATGACGCCAATATTGACATCGCCATGTGGTTCGGACGGCTTTGAAATCTCAAGTGATGCATCATTGAGCTGCTTGGGCTGAGTTCTTCTTCAATTTGGAAATGTGATCCCTTATGGCTCGTGCCAGTTGAAAGTGTATGAGCGGAACTATCCCATCCATGACTTGGAGTTGGCTATGGTGATTTTTGCACATAAACTGTACCGTCATTATTTATATGGCGTGAAAGTTGATATATTCACGGAACATAAGAGCCTAAATTATCTATTGGATAAGAAATATCTCAATATACGATAATGAAGACAGATGGAATTCCACGGGTACTACAGCTTCCAAATTCATTACACTCCCAGGAAGGGAAATGTCGTCGCAGATGCCTTTCATCGTAGGACTCCGGCAAGGGCAAATTGGTTGCAGATGCATGATGATCGTCTGATCCAGGAGCTGGAAGATTAAGATATTTCTTGTGTTGATAAGAATTCCACTAAAATGTATTCCTGAACTGGACGAAGGTATAGTATGACTTTACGGACAGGGTTAAGTGAGCAATGGAACTTGATGAAAGTCTACAACTCTATGCAGTGTATGTGTCAAATGCCCAATTCTCCTAAGATGAGGGCCTTTTTCGAAAAGACTATCGTTTGTGCGTCCTGATTATAGGTAAGCTAAGAGAAGAAATGATGTATGAGGATCACTTCACGAAGATGCACAAGGACTAGAAAAAGCTGTTCTGGTGGCGGGGCATAAATAAAGACATGGCACATTACGTAGCTAAATGTCCGACCTATGCCTCAGTGAAAGCAGAATGTAAG